>OY856411.1:772327765-773527765 GCA_963693085.1 Alisma plantago-aquatica | reverse complement strand
TATAAAAGATAAAACTTCTAGGGTAGGGTTTGAGATCTAATATGTTGCATGAATGAAGTACAAAATAATTTTGATAAAAGTATTATGACACATTGATATGATCAATATTGAAATATTTTACATCAAGAGTTTGAGGTCCTTCTAGAAGACAATGATAGCGCATCAAAATCAAATCCACCTAAACATAATGATGTATCAGAATGAAGGAATCACATCCTAATGAGTCATGATATGATTATCATTTAATCTAATCTTCTAACTTCCTTTAGAAACATGCTTTGCACTAAAACAAATTAACGTCTATAAGGTTTTATGAACAACATATGAGATATGGTTTCAGAATGTCCCAATATTTCTTAAGGATAGAAACCTATATAAAGAAAGTAATTTCTTAGAAAAATTTTATCCACAAATCATAATTTGTTGCATGCTACCTATAATCATGATCCTATGCAAAGGTGTTTGTTACAAGCATAATTTAGTTCTAAAAGAATTAGTGGGAGTAAAGTAGAACTTGAAAAGTTTGAGGACAATTTGAAGGTACAATGGAATAAAGAGAATCACAAGTTGGTGTGGTATCTCAAGTTCCTTATGTAACACATAACTCATAGTTCTATTAAGAACATATCTGAGATTGAAAGATTGTGAATCCTATAACTCAGATAAGTTATGAGTTTGTCATAAGATGATAAGCTGACAAAACAACTAGAAACTATTGGGGAATAGAATCTGAAAAAGTGGCTTGATATCCATTACGATGTCCATGTACAGTAACAAGGTATGACCTTGGTAGTACCACTTAAAGGGGTAAAACTCAAAAGGTGCAATTGGATTTTCAAGAAAAGACCAGTATGGAGGGAAGATTGGTTCTAGAGGTTTTCAAACAAAGTTTAAAATGTTGAACAAGATGAAATCCTTTTTACCAATTGCCATGCTTTCTACTACAGGTTGAATAGACTATAAGATTTGTCATATGAAGATTAAAATTGCATTACTTAAGAGGAATACAATAAAGTATATGTATGTGACACAACCGAAAGGTTTTATAACTTCAGGAATGCAAATAAAGTCTATAAGCTATAAAAGTCAATCTAAAAAATTGAAACAAGCATCTCAAAGCTGAGATCTTTGATTTGACAATACAGTCAAAGAGTTTGACTTGATCCAAGATAAAAGATGAAATATGTGATTACAAAAGATTTATTAGAAGCATATAAATATTCCTCAAATTGATGGGGAATAGCATCTCAATACTAAGTATTGAAAATTGGCATGGAAATCACCTTCAACATGAAGGATTAGGTGAAATGTCCTATGTGATAGGAATAGAGCTCTATAGAGATAGTTCTAGAAAGTTTCTTAACCGAAATATGGGCACATATATTGGAAAAATGCTGAAAGGGTTCGGCATGAAGGATTCAATAAGAGAGAATTTATCCATGAAGATGGGATCAATTTCTCAAGAATCCAATGTTCCATTTCTTGTGAAGAATGGAAGATATTCCATATGCATTCACATTTGGATCTATTTGCAATATAGTGTACTCATCCCATCATCTTTTATGTGTTGGACATGACAAAAAGATATAAGTCATAACCCAATGAAGGTCATTGGAATACCACAAACAACATCCATTAGTACTTGAGAAGGACTAAAGGAACATTTGATGCACTATGGTGAAAAGGAAGAGTTGGATGTAAAGGGTTACATCAAATCAAGCTTCCAAAAATGATAGAGAATGATCACAATATAAAAGTGTATGCTTAATCTTAGAAAATAGTTATTAGTTGGAAAGAGTTCCAAATTAACAGGCCGTTCTTTTAAAATACTACAACAGAATCGAGTGTCCTTGTGTTGTAAACACAAGAGTGGATACTATATGGATCTAGAAGTTCATATTGGTGAACTTATAGATGTTCCAACCATTAATGACACCATAGAAATACTATATCAACAATGGAGCTACTGGTTAGGCCAGGAATGTCAGATAGTATATTGCATCAATTCCATCTTATATAAGCTATCGTACAACAAAGAGATGTGAAACATGCAATATACTGACTAAAAGAAAAATGTTGCTAACCCTCAAGATTAGCACTATCATGATAGAAACATGATGGACATGTTTAGATCACTAAGAATAATATTTGTGGGTGATTGGCTCTAAGTGCAAGTGGGAGTATGTTGGTATGTATGCCCAGAGATCCAATCATATAATGATTGTGATGGCATACTAGGTATATGGTTTGATTAAATAATAAATGTAAGCTTCCAATATATTATGTTTCACTCAGTTATGAGATAATAAGGAAACATAATGAATGTCTAAAGAATGATATTACTCAATGATGTATTTCTTCAAGTACAGGGCTTGAACAATGAGATCATAAGGATGTTAAGAGTATGTACATTTTTGTTATATCCCTAGTTAGATGTTACTGTGGAAGGCTGATAGACAATAGTAACACTTAAGACTAGAGTGTATGCTGGTTGATGACAGAATCTCATCAGTCATGATATGTGATATCAAACCAAGCACATAGATACTTGTTGGGGAACAATATACCGGACAGACCCACCGTGAGAGTGACACATGGAAACAATAAATGATGGTCATAGTCATCTCTCGTAGTGAAGTTGTTGATTTTGGTTCTTAGACTTGAAATCACTACACTCATCACATGTCATTCAGTGTGCTTTGATGCCATCCACCATGACCCTGAATGAGGGTTACCATAAATATGGTGATTGGGTGCACTGCTACGCATGGGGGTGACAGTGAGTGATGTAGATGGGATTTTTCCCTCCTACTAGAGTTTAATATCCAGTCCACTTCATAAGAGAGATTGAAAAAAGCATCTGCATTCACACATGAATCGATATATGATATTGAGGTCACATATATCTCAGACAATATGCACTAGGTCAAGGAACATGGATTGAACATTGATAGGATGAAAATTCCATGTCTTGAGTTCATTTTGGATATCAGAGACAAAGGAATTAGACTATCACTATAACATCGAACACAAAACATAGGTTGAAGTTATTCTCCAACTGTCTTGATTATTTGGGTAGCATTGATATATGACTAGGCACCACTCTTTGCTTCTGATGTCATAAACAAGTTAATTGATTGAGGAGTTTAATCATAAATGATAATTTAATTGATTGAGAAAGTGTTTAGGTATTCAATTCGAGCAACAAATCAACTCATTGGACTCCCAACAAATCAGTTCAAGTGTTGAAATGATCGGTTGGAGTGCCAGCTTGATTTGAAATTGCACTGGATGAGTTATGCATGAATTGGGAGAAAAATGATCACCTAGTGAACCAACTGTATCAAGGTCTCCTACCGACCATTTCGTGGAGCAAGACACCTAGTTCGTGTTTCAATTTGGTTGCATCAAGGATTAGTGTTGACATCATGTCATGCATTAATTGGATCAGAATTGCCAATACAATTATGATTGGGAAACATGACAAAACAATCAGTTCGCTGGGTGAACCGATTGGTTCGCATGCCTATTGATTGGTTCTCTTAGTGAACCAACTGTTTCTCCTTTTGTAGTTTGAGAATTTGTGAAATTCCAATTCCTTATGCTCCCACTCAAACTGGGAACCCTGACCCTAATGCTCCTATAAATAGAGGGGTATTGGGAGCTTCTCAGAAACAACTCAGTTGCCTCTGACAGTTTTTTGTCCTCTCTGGTTATGGTAACTAATAAAGAGCTCAAGAAAGTCCTACCTAATAAAGGGAGGGACAACAAGGGAGAACAATTATGGGACAGAAAGTTGGTGACTAGTACATGAGTTCTAGGCGGTCCGTATGGACTTCTCTAGAGGTGTGGATACATTTCCCTTTAGGAGGACAATGTCAGCCTGATGTCTATGGTGAAGATCAGGAGCTACAACAGACATCATCCAACTGCAACTAGAAGATAGTTGCACAATGGTAATGAGGAATTAGTCATTGTACTTACTCTAGGACCAGATATGACCTCGTTAAACCATCCTTCCCATTACATAGTTGTTGATGTGATCTTGCTGTTATGGGAAATATAGATAGAACGTTTTTGTATTTGTTTCCTACTCTGATGTCATATTTCCCTACTCATGTCGGCAATGTGAAGATCATAGACCCAGAAATCAAAGAAATGAATGCATAGACTAGCAAAGGATGGGGATCCACTATGGATTCTCCCTGGATGACCATTTCAGGATGACTTCAAGATTAGGAGTCGCAAAGATAGGGAAGAAGACTATGGAATTTCATGGGATGACTATGATGATGCCTATAACATGATCGAAGGATGGGGGTCATGCCTTATTCAAGAAAGAAGCTACAACAGACCCACAATCCCTCATTTGTCCCTATAAAATGCAGATATGAAATAAGTAACTGGTGTGTGGAGGATCACAATGTCTATAAGACTAGGTCACCTTGCATACCAAAAAAACTCCATTAGAGGTACGACACTTCAATTTGGTGAAGATCCCAAATTGGATATAGACACGCTCCACTACATCCATGTTTTCTTCCACAAAATCTAAAGAAGTCCACAAAATGCCAAAAAAACACAAAATTCAAAAAAAAAAATCCAAGAATAGTGGAAGACATCTTAGCTCTCTATGATTTATTGATTACTTAAATGGGGCAACACAGATCTATAAGGAAGAAAATGTTGAGTTTGAAGATGTCCCCATCCTAAAATATATGATAGAGGTGCATCATCCTTTTCACATTGAAGATGAGATGTAGATGGTGAATCCCAACTCAAGTCTTAAGTTGTTCCAAGTCAAAATAGGGGCGCATCTACATTAGATTAGCAAGGACTAGTTGATAGATCTATTACGTCACTTCATCAATGTGTTTTCTTGGAGATACTACCATATTCTTGGATTGGATGACAAGATCATGGTCCATCGACACCCTATACTCCCTAGTGCCACCCTTTCATAAAAAAAGCTAGGCACCTACAACCAAAATGGAGCCTCAAGATCATAGAGGAAGTGCAAAAGTAGTAATATTTTGGTTTCTTAGAGTCAGTCAACTACCCTTTAAGGCTCACCAACATTGTATATGCTCCAAATAAGGATGGAAAAGTAGGAAGTGTGGATTATTGTTACCTAAACAAGGCATCCCTAAAGATGATTTTCATATTCCACACATCAACATGCTTGTCAATAACACAACCAATCATGCACTCTTGAATTTCATTGATGGGTTGACATGTTACAACCAAATTAAGATGAGTAAGGAAGATAAAGGGAAGAGACTTTCATCATAAAATGGGGAGTATTCTGTGATAGTGTCATGTGAATTGGTCAAAAAAATGATGGAGCTCCATACCATAGGGTAGTGGTCTATCTATTTCATGCCATGATGAACAAGGAGGGGAAGTCTATTTGGATGGCATGATAACCAAATCTAAAAGTCCATAAGGTCATGCAACTAGCCTCAAAAAAACTTTTTCAATGGCGAGGATGATTCTCTTTGTACTTAAATATAGCCAAGTTCACCTTTAGGGTTACAGCAGGTGACCTACTCAGGTTCCTTTTTAGTCATAGAGGAATAGAGGTTGACCCTGAGAAGGCTCAAGCAATCTAGGAAATTCCCTCCCCAAACTAAGAAGGAAAGAGGAATCATGTTAGGTTACCTCTAATACATCATTTGCTTCATCGCCAAGCTCACACCCATATTGAGCCTATCTTCAAGCTGCTCAAGAAAAATGTTGATTCCAAATGGAGCAAATAGTGTGAGAAGGCACTTTAGAAGTTAAAATAGTACCTTGATACTCCTCCTATCCCAAAAGTAATAGTGCTAGGATATACTCTCACCATTTGATTGTCACCCTGAGAAATAGTGATGGGATGAGTCTTCATTCAATTGAAAACATTTGGTAACCACACTATCTATTACTTTCCCAAGGAGATCACTAATAGTGAGGCTTGCTATACCGCCATCAAAGAGAATTGTCTAGACTTAATACATGCAATAAGGAAGTTGTGCCACTATCTGATGACATATTAACTATAAATGATTGTATAACATCACCTACTCTATGATTTGTGTGATCACCCTACGTCACACAACAATGTGTAAAGTGGCAAGTAATGTTAGTGAAATTTTACATCACATATTTACCAATGAAGGCAATCACTACACAATCTCTCACCGATCAGTTAGCATATTTCCCACTTCTTGAAGATCTAACACATGAGCATGAATTCCCATATGAAAACATAGGAATGGTCAGGTCACCTGACATCATTATCCTTCCAAATCTTGATTAAGGATGATCTATTTTGATGGAGTTATCAATGAGATAGGAGTGGTCCTTCAAAATCCATAGGGAGAATATTTGTCAATAGCCAAATGACTAGAACTCAATGCCACCAATAATGTGTCAAGTATGAAGCTTGCATCGTTGGACTCTATCTCACAAAACAATAAGGGACACATCATCTCCAAGGCTATGGTGATTCCCTCCTCATTATGCCTCAAGCCTAAAATAGTTGGACTCACCATCAGAATCTAGTCCTTTACCGAGAATACATGTGTTATCTCACTTGATATCTTGAGAATATTTCTTCCACTTCATTAGAAGGTAGCATAATGCATTCATTGATTCTCTACCTACTCTAAATTCCTAGATAGACATCCAGGGGGACTAGAACTTCTCTTTTAAAGCATGAAAAATTTCTCAACCTACCTAGTATATGGTCATCGGTGACGCGGTCAAGAATGAAGAGAAATCTTGGTTTCATGATATCAAAAGCTAGAAAGTCAAGCCATCCATTTAGGTCTCTCTTAAAAAGAACAATAAGCACTCAAATGAAAAGTTATACAATATGTCCTAAGGCCAAGAAATTTATATTGTAGCTCTTAAAACCACACGCTCCTCAATTTAATTGAGAAGATAGAGGACACAGAGGATTATGTATCATGCACATGACTGGGTTCATTCTAGCAAAGAAGATACAACTTTTGGGGTACTACTGGAACACCATGGAAGTAGATTATGTCCAATATGTCTGCAAATTTTTTATGACACCTATATACAAGTGGAACTTGCATAACTCCAAAGAAGACATCTGCTCAGGTCAGTCTAGAAAGGAAAGATAGGAGGACTGAAGTAGAATTTGAAACACCTTGCATCTATCCGTGCATCATCTCTCATAAAGGGGTGATGTTTATCTTTGCATGGACCTGCCTCATATCAAAGAGGTGGGAAACCTTCATTAGGCAAACCCCATTCATTCCTCATGGAACCCTAAATTCTCATACTAATTCCTTGAGTATCAAGGAGAACTACAAGAAAAGATCCACAAACATGTAGACATTTCTCAAAAAATCACAGAGTAACCCTTTAATTAGGAAGGCATATGCTTGTTATGCATTGCTACACTTAAGCATGTTGGGAGTAAATCCCATGAGGTATGTTTGATGCATGGCTCCCTAGCCCAATTGAGTATGGAGTTTCCTCTTATACACATGTTACATGGAATGACTTCAACATCCACGATGACATCAAGGTCCAACATAGCCCACAATCCATCTCCTTCCCTATAATGAAGGCCCCTTTCATAGAGGAAAGGTTGGAAGCACTCAAAGTGAGGAATCACTACAAGTAGGAGATCAGAGTGTTAGAAGATTATAAGGCTTGGTTTTTCACCTTATGACTTCAATAAAGGACTCGATGAAAAGGAGGTGTGATGTATAAATTATTTCACTAATAAATTCACCTAAGCAAAAATCTCTACACTTTTACCTAAACTACGCATAATAGTTACCACCTGCAAGTAGGAGGGTCTTGTCTGGTCATAATATAGCTAAGGATCAAACCCAAAGTACAAACTTTTTAAGAACAATTTGGATATTTAATCTAGTAAATAAAAACATGTTTATTAATGATAGATCAAGTTGCTGGTTTGTTTTGATAATTTTAATCTAACTAAGTAAATAAATATCAAATCAATAATTTTAAATTGATATGAATGTATGATAAAATAAATAGGGAATGAGGTTTGTATCCATTTTTTTACATTACATCACTCAGTCACATGTCTATTTAGACTGGGCCCAAGGAATTTCATATCCTTTTAGACTATGAAATTCAGAAGTATATATATCCTTATAGGCTCAAGGTCTTATAACCTACAAATCCTTAATCGGTTCCCTTGACAACTGATTCCATGATCTCATCAATGATTCAACAATCTTTAAATTGGTATCTAATCCTATATTTCAATTTTTCTATGTCTATAATTATGACAATCATGCAAGATACATAGCTAATCTATAGATCATGCAATAATCAGTTGATAATCAATTCATATATCCACAAGAACGATAATTTATAACATGAGAGTACAAGATACATGCAATGGGGATAATCCCCACACTCCAATAGGTGAACTACTCTCTAATCATGTTCATGACACAATAAAAAGAGAAATAGAAAAGGCTCATGGAGATATTAGCGTAGTAGAGGGGAAGCTCAATGGTCTTGTCACAACTCCTCAAACAATGGTTGCAATCTTTGGTTATGTCCTCCGGTAGAGCGTGTCTTCATGTTAAGCTTTTGACTTCCATCTTCTACTCTTCTTGGTGGTGTATAAGGTTGTGTGTTGAAGATATAGGTCATGAACCCCATCCTTACATATTTACCAAGTACTTTTATATCAGTTTACAAAATATCAGATCCACCCAAACTCATTCAACAAATGTCAACCACTTTTTGCATATTTCTTTAACATGAATTTAGATGGCAGAAGGACTAGTAATGAGTATATTTATACCCATATTAGCATTCTATTTTACTCACTTTTTAGGGGTTGTTGTGTTTCTATTTCCTAGTTTTAGCTTTAGATTTATTTAAATGCAATTATCCTCTCTTTTCTGGACATTAATGCGCTTTATATATTTTTCATGCAGAACCAACAAATAATATACTTCAATGCCCAGATGGATGATAAATCCCTCATGATGCCACACCTCAAGGGAAGGAATGCCCCATAAGCTTTCCATTATCCACCTTCCAACCACCCATTCAAGCAATTGGCTTTGCCAGTCGCCCGACTTGAGCCACTCTCTACCTGGAGTCTTCCAAGTACTTCAGTTCTGACGCATGCTCCTAACATCCATCTTACTCTGGTTCAATCCATGATGGTCCACAAGAGAACTGGACACAAGGTCCAAATTGAGTAACCCACACAAGTCCCTATTGGACCGAGTACGGGTCATGCAAATTAGTTGTCTTCGACAACAAGTATTTGACATTAGGGTTTTGACATAGAGGAATGTATCTATAAAAGGGAACCACTATCGTCCATTCTAAAGGGTCTCTTCTCAATGATTAGAATCCACATTGTACAGCACAAACCCTAGTGAGGAGCCAGGAGGTTGTGGTCGTAGTGGATAGCTTGGTCTTCCTGCACCAGGCATCATGGCCCTCTCTGTCTTTCTTTCAATCTTTGTGTTGTCGTCTCTCACCATGAGTGTGTAGACATTGGCTCACAACCACTCGGGTTTCCAGTACAGGAATCCAGCTAGAGCCAATAGTCCCAACCAACATACTTCATCACAATCTAATTAATATAGAGCACCATCGAACTACACTCGCCCGTACAACTAGGGAAATTATAAATTCAACTTCCCAAGCTGAAATTTTCAGCAACGTTAGCAATATTAGAATATGAATCAACATGCACCATTGTAGATAGATTTGGCACCTGCACAAGATCTAGTGAATACAATAGCAAATGATGGTGACACATCATATTCAACTAGCCAATGTCATAGGAAATCAAAAGGTGTTGGAGTCACAAATTGCCCACCTAGCAACTAGTCAACAACCCCCTACACGGACGATTGTAGGTCAACCAGAAAATAATCCCAAGCATCTGGAGAAGCTAAACGTCATAATGACAAGGTTAAGGAATGTGTACTCCATACCCTGACTGCCACTACTACATCTCTCCCTCCTATTAGAAATGAAGGCACCCTAGTCAAAGTCTCAAGGTGCTTGAATGACCATTCGACAGTCAGTCCAGTAGAGGTCCACACAACAGACCCCTTGTGAAGCTAGCTCATCTAGGAACCAGTGAGAGTTCAATTTTTGTAGCACCATCAGTCAACTTTGGACCATCCACAGCACCTGAAGCACCTATGAACTAGCACCATGTACCCTACCTGGGTCACCTCAAGCAGACCAAGCTGGGTGATAGATTCATGAAATTCAAAGACATTATCAAGAAACTCAACATTGAAATCCTATTCCTAGAAGAACTAGCTGAATGCCAACCTAATGAAAATATCTCAAGACCCTTCTATATAGGTAATATATGACCAAGGAATGTGAGACCATGAAGCTAGCATGGACGACCTCCAGTACAGTTCAAAATCATATGCCTCAAAAGCAAAAAAATCTTGGCTCGTTTGGGATAGACTGTTTCTTAGGGGATGACACTTGTAGCAAGGGACTTATTAATTTAGGCACAAGCATCTCCATTATGACATACACTCTATGTCAACACTTGGGATTCACTAATATCCTATCTACGCCTATGACCATTCATTTGGTCAATGCGACCACAACAAAGTCTCTTGGGATAATAGAAGATGTTCCAATCAAGCTGAAAAACACATATCCCATGTGATTTTGTAATCATGGACATTAAAGAATATGATTGATATATGTTGATTTTTGGAAGGCCCCTTTTAGCCACAATGTGATTCCTAATTGATGTTGAGATAGGAACCCTACTCCTATAATTAGGAAAGGAGACTCTTGAATATTGAGTTCTCGATGGCTAATAGGCCCCCAATTTTACTACAGAAACCTTCTTTACTAGATTGTCTCGACAAAATGAACTAATTGAGACAAGCATCTTGTGAAGATCCCCCTACAAATGGTGAGGAATTTGATGAGGGACACTCTCATGTTGCCATGTATTTCAGACATCTAGATGCCACAGAAATAGAAGAGGAGGACGTTGTAACATACTGACACTAAGGTATTAATCTTATTCCAGGGTTGATAGCTTAGAACCCTTAGTTCTTGGAGGTTTAGCCAAACAAGGATTAAGATATGCTCTTTGGTGACCTTGAATATATTAATGTATGCATAAGTCACATTAAAATGTATAATTTAAATTAATATTACCCAATACCTTCAAATTAATCATAAAAGCAATAAAAGGTACATAGGATATGTGCATAAAAGACAAAGTGTTCATAGTTGAGGATAAGGAGTTATAATTCCACAAAATATGAAATAAATAATATTATCTAGGATAATGGTGGTGTAGATTCATTCTAGATCATTCCTTTGCCTTATGGAGCATGGAAGAGAAAAAAAGAATGAATAATGTTGCTTTAAACATGTTAATGTGATATGGAATTAATTAATAAGAGGAATATTGGTAATATTGGATAATGGGATAAAATTCATAAAAGGAACACTAATTGGTTTCAAATAAGTTGAGATTCATTTTCCTTGAGTTAAAATGTGCTTGAATGACAAGTTTCACAATTTTGAAAAATTAATAATTATCTTTGCATTAATCAGAATTGCAAAAGATAAGTTTTTCTCCAAATCATTAAATAAATTATTAAATTACTTCAAAAGTGGAAATAAATCTCAAATTCGTAATCTACATATCAAAATGAGTCTATGTGTGAATTTGCATCTAATTTGGTCAATGTTAAATATTTTATTTTATTTAGGAGAGAGAAAATGCTTTAAAGACCAAAAATATTAAATATATGTTGAAAAATATTAAATCATGTTCCTCACGTTTAGTATTGCTTATAGGCCAAGTTTTATATTTTTAGAAAGTTTCTAGATACCCTTAATAAATTAAAAGGGTAAATAAGTGATAAAATTTAAATGAATTAAATAAAATAATAAAGTCTTCAAAAAATACCAAATTCATGTTATACATGTAAAAATAGACCTTTGGATGAATTTTGACTCAATTTGGAAAATATTTGGTTAGAAGGTGGATTCAGGAGAGAGAATGTGTGTAAAACTTTCAACTCATTATTTAAAATAACAAACAACTTCAAATAATGGAAATAATGGAAAATTCGTATCCAGCATGTTAAATATGACATGTGGGTCAAGTTTCGTAATTTTTGGATAATCCTAATATCATTAATGAAGGAGGAAAGAGAAAATAGTAATTAATTTATTTAATACATTAAAAGTTGTCAAAAGGCAAATATAATTTTATATTTGGATTCTACATGTCAATATTAGCCTCTCCATAAAAGTTTATCCAATTTGGAATTCGTTTGCACCTTTAAAAGAGGAGAGAGAAATTACTTAAATAATATATGTCACACTTTAGTCCTAATTCATTTTGGCAAGTGATTTATGTATGCACTTTTTGAGCCGTCCTATCAAATCTTAACGGTGGAGATTTTGTCTCCTACCTTGCGTAGGAGTATTGTTCACCGTGAATAGTACATCCGTAAAATACTATTATTGCTTTGTGGATATCTCGAACCACAGTTAATCATTTTTCTCGATTTTTCTTCCGGCATGATCATGTGATGATTCTGCATCTTTTGGTTCATAAATCGTGACCTATGGTCGAGTATTTTGCAAACGCCCAACTTTCCTTCTTTGTTCTTCCCACGGCCACGTCGTCTTTGGCTATAACTCTAAGCTCACCTATATAAAGGGGTCCATATGCCTTCGTCTCTTGTCGCCAAACACCCCCTACCCCTCAATTTCTTTGCAGAAGGTGGAATTGGCCGTGGACAACCCTGTTTTAGACCAGGTCTTGTGGTGGCTTCCTCGTGCGCCTGAGAGCACCAAAACTCCAATAGATCAGCTCGGTGAGTTCGTATGACCATGTTCTCTCTTTTTGCGTTGTTGGTTTTGAGTTTGTTCGTGTATCCTAGTTTCACCCAAGATCTTAGCAAGCTCCAGCTTGCTCGGTTCTCACACAGCGGGGGGTCTGTGATGAAGAAGATGAGACCGGGTAAATTACCTAATCGCCCCGACGTTGGATCTTTGGTATGGTTTTGACATCGGGGGCAAAAACGTCTTTATGCCATGTTGTCTTTTGTTTGGGTGAGTCAAGGCTATGCCTTTGACCCTGACTTGGATGAGTCTATTTGGGCCGAGTCAGCGGATCGGCCCACTTTCTATCCCTCTCTCTTTCTTACTTATTTGGTAATTCTTGAGTTTCTGATTGGTTGGTTTTACAAAATGCATAACTAATTAATCCTTAATCAGAAAAATATGCATAAATAGTCAATAAAATGATGAGTGATTTTAATAGTCAATAAAATGCTTTCTTTTGGTAAGGGTTTTTTCGCCTGAATCCAATGTTTTATGATGAGTGATTATAATAGATCTAATTAATAAAGTTAGTAATTTATATAATTCATAACTAGTAAACCCTTGGGCCAAAATTTAAAAGTAAAATATGTTCTAGACTCAGAAAAATATGATCTATTTAATAAAAATAAATTGGATGCCTGGTTTTGATTTTTTTCAAAAAAGTATTTTTGAGGATGATTTAATTAACTAAAAATCACTAAGAATAACCCTAAAAGTCCATATCTTCAAAATAATTAATATTATATGTTATTTTGATCAAAAAACCCTAAATAAGACAATGGTGATGTTTTCAAGAACTAAATCGGTGGTTTGTAGAAAAAGTTGACAAGTTTAGGGTTTTGAGTTCTTAATGAATGTATATAATGCTAATACATGTATATGGTTATTATAATAGGACAAGTGGACACTGATCTTGCTTAGGATTTTGGAAAGTGTTTTAGACTTTGTGAGAGGTATTTTGCATCTCTTACTATTCATATTGAGCAATTCTTCTCTCTTATGTATGTAGCATCTCCTATTTTTCTTTATTGAGCAATAACCTAAATTTTCATTCTCTTGGTCCTATGGACAATAAACTAAAAGCCATAACTTTTCCTTTTAAAAATGATGCTTCATGTGAAGTACCCTACTTGCTACAGATCTTGTGATCATAATATCTTCTTGACTTTCTTTTGGAATCTTTATTATGCCTTGTTCATTGTGGAACTCAATTTATTGTTATATGCCCACTTTGAGGTGGTTGATATTGATGATCAATTATGTGGTGATTAACTTGTGAATCTGACTATACTTTTAATTGCCTCACTATTAAGCATGTTGTGTGACTCAGTAGCCCTAGAGTAATATAATTTGCATTGGTTTTGGGTTATGTGCCCTTATTGATTATTTTGGGATGGTGGTTATGTGCCCCATACCTGGGTTTCAGCTTTATGGGGGTTGGCCCAATTTTTAAATATATTGGGGGTTTTGTTATGTGCCATTCTCTATCAGGTTTCGACTTTATGAGGGTTGGCTGCCAATTGTTATTTATGTTGTTCTAGTTCTATGTTTATCTCACCTACATGTAGGTTGTTATGGGTTTTGTGTCCTAAAATCTTTATGAGTGCTTTTGTGGCACCACTTTTATTATTGTTTTAATGGAAAGTATCCCTTTTATCATATGTTTGAGATTCTTTCCTTTTATGCCTGATTGGGTAGTTCTTATCTTTTGCATGGGAAGCCTTCTCTACTTGTTGTACCTTTTTCTTAAAATATTTAATGCTCAATTCCTTTTTAGCATGCTAATACCAGTGTTTTGCTGATATCCTCTTTTCTTTTACTTTTATGGGGTACGCTTCCAACCCCAGGTGTTGGACAAGGAGGAGGATATCTAGGAAGACCTGGACCACAACAAGGATAGCTGACTTTGTGGGAGACCTTGCTTGAAGTTGTTAGGTGATCCTCAGCTAGATCTACATATGTAGTTAGTTTTCCTTTATGTCACCCTGCATGGTGAAAGTTAGTATGATAAGTTGTCTTGTAATGGTTAGATATATCTTTCAATTTCACTGCTACTTGTGTTATGATACAATCATGTTAAATAAATTTGGTTTCATCCCCTTTTGAGAAAAAAAATTGTTGGTGGATGTTGCCCTCTTTATTTTTAGTAGGGAGTGGATCCCTATGGGATCCCACTCCTTACAACATGGTATCGGAGCCCTTAGTTTTTGGTTATCTAACTATTTCAAACATGTCTCCCTTACGATGTTTACCCTTATCTTAGGTTGCTTATACCTAGTACCTTGCCTTGTGTAGGCAAAACCCTAATGGCGGGAGATAACTCGACTGTTGCCAACCAATTCGGTTTTGAGACACCCCAAACCCTTAGGTTTGGTCAGGGGACCTCAGCTTCTGCTAGTTCAGGAGTAGCTATGACTCCTATACAATAGTTGGCCATGTTTCGACAACTCTTTGCATCTTCCATGTCGGGAAAGATGAAACACCTGTCTGTACCTGAGAAGCCTAAGGAGTTCTCAATCATTGAGTTCATGAAGATGCAACCACCTTCCTTCAAGGGTGAAGGTGAGATAGATATGATTGACAAAGTTGATAATTGGGTGTTAGCCATAGAGAGGACTTTTGATTGTATGGCCTGTGCTCCACATCAGAAGGTTAGGTTTGCTTCATATGTTTTAGATGGACCTGTAAGAGTTTGGTGGAATGGGATTGCAAGGACTAGAGATGTCTCAACCATGTCTTGGGTGGAGTTTTTGGCTCTCTTTCTTGGGAAGTACATTAGCAGTGTTGCTCTAAAGAAGAAAGAAGAAGAGTTCTACAGCTTGAAGCAAGGGTCCTTATCTGTTTCTGCTTATGTGCAAAAGTTTTTGTTGTTGGAGCATTATGCAGTTAGTTTGGGTGAGGAACGTAGGGCTGACCTATTCCTCCAAGGGCTCAACTACAATGTGGGATGTGCTCTTATCCCACAAATGCCCTTGACCTTTCAGTAGATGGTCAATAAAGCGTTGGTCGTAGAGTCATACCCAGGGTTTCAACCTAGGGAGTTTGACAAGAAGAGGAAACCTTCAGGAGATGAGCAGAGAAGAGACAAGTGTGCTAAGTGCAATGGGTACCATCCTCCAGGGAAGTGCTCTCAAGAAAAAAACCGAGTAAAGTATCAACTTGACTATCGGGTTGTGTGCCATCATTGCAATGAACCTAGACATATTCGCCCTAGGTGCCCTCAGCTTCATAATGGACATGTATCAGCTCAACAACAATAACCTCAAGTGCCTCATCAGAACAATGGAAACAACAATGGTAAGAGACATGTGGAAAGGCGAGTTGGAAGAGTTTTTGCTTTGGATGGTCAAGAAGTCCGTGATGATGATCAAGTTGAAGGTAACCCTTAGTCCTATAGTAGACTTTCAAGTTATGTTTCCTTTTACATGTTATATATGAAAGAAGTTACCTTTGTACCTATATTTTTGTTTGGCTTATTAGGAGGAATCTTTTAAGGGGTGGTATGTTGTGACATACTGACATTGAGGAATTAATCTTAGTCCAGGGTTGATAGCTTAGAACCCTTAGTTCTTGGAGGTTTAGCCAAACAAGGATTAAGATATGCTCTTTGGTGACCTTGAATATATTAATGTATGCATAAGTCACATTAAAATGTATAATTTAAATTAATATTACCCAATACCTTCAAATTAATCATAAAAGTAATAAAAGGTACATAGGATATGTGCATAAAAGACAAAGTCTTCATAGTTGAGAATAATGAGTTATAATTCTACAAAATACGAAATAAATAATATTATGTAGGATAATGGTGGTGTAGATTCATTCTAGATCATTCCTTTGCCTTATGGAGCATGGAAGAGAAAAAAAATAATGAATAATGTTGCTTTGAACATGTTAATGTGATATGGAATTAATTAATAAGAGGAATATTGGTAATATTGGATAATGGGATAAAATTCATAAAAGGAACACTAATTGTTTTAAAATAAGTTGAGATTCATTTTCCTTGAGTTAAAATTTGCTTGAATGACAACTTTCACAATTTTGAAAAATAAATAATTATCTTTGCATTAATCAGAATTGGAAAAGATAAGTTTTTCTCCGAATCATGAAACGACTTCAAAAGTGGAAATAAATGTCAAATTCGTAATCTACATATCAAAATGAGTCTATCTGTGAATTTTCATATAATTTGGTCAATGTTAAATATTTTATTTTATTTAGGAGAGAGAAAATGCTTTAAAGAACAAAAATATTAAATATATGTTGAAAAAAATTAATTAATGTCAAAATCATATTCCTCATGTTTAGTATTTCTTATAGGCCAAGTTTTATATTTTTAGAAATTTTCTAGATGCCTCTAATAAATTAAAAGGATAAATAAGTGATAAAATTTAAATGAATTAAATAAAATAATAAAGTCTTCAAAAAAATACCAAATTCGTGTTATACTTGTAAAAATAGAACTTTGGATGAATTTTGACTCAATTTGGAACATATTTGGTTAGAAGGTAAATTCAGGAGAGAGAACGTGTGTAAAACTTTCAACTCATTATTTAAAATAACAAACAACTTCAAAAAATAAAAATAATGGAAAATTTGTATCCAACATGTTAAATATGACTTGTGGTTCAAGTTTCGTACTTTTTGGATAATCCTAATGTCATTAATGAAGGAGGAAAGAGAAAATAGTAATTAATTGATTTGATACATTAAATGTCAAAAGGCAAATCTAGTTTTATATTTGGATTCTACATGTCAATATTAGCCTCTCTACAAAATTTTATCCAATTTGGAATTCATTTTCACCTTCAAAAGAGGAGAGAGAAACTACTTAAATAATATATGGCACACTTTAGTCCTAATTCGTTTTGGCAAGTGATTTATGTATGCACTTTTTGAGCCGTTTGATCAAATCTTAACGGTGGAGATTTTGTCTCCTACCTTGCGTAGGAGTATTGTTCACCGTGAACAGTACATCTGTAATATGTTATTATTACTTCGCGGATATCTTGAACCACGGTCAATCATTTTTCTCAATTTTTCTTTCGGCATGATCGTGTGATGATTCCACATCTTTTAGTTTATAAATCACGACCTATGGTTGAGTATTTTGCAAACACCCAACTTTTCTTCTTTGTGCTTCCCACGGCCACGTCAGTTTTGGCTTTAACCTGAAGCTCACCTATATAAAGGGGTCCCTATGCCTTCGTCTCTCGCCGCCAAACTCCCCCTACCCCTCAATTTCTTTGCACAAGGTGGAATTGGCTGTGGACAACCCTATTTTGGACTAGGTCTTACAGAGGCTTCCTCGTGCGCCTGAGAGCACCAAAACTCGAATAGATCGGCTCGGTGAGTTTGTATGACCTTGTTCTCTCTTTTCACGTTGTTGGTTTTGAGTTTGTTCATGTATCCTAGTTTCACCCAAGATCTTAGCAAGCTCCAGCTTACTCGATTCTCACGCAGTGGGGGTCTGTGAGGAAGAAGATGGGATCGGGTAAATTACCTAATCGCCCCGACGCTGGATCTTTGGTATGGTTTTGACATTGGGGGCAAAAATGTCTTTATGCCATGTTGTCTTTTGTTTGGGTGAGTCAAGGCTATGCCTTTGACCCTGACTTGGCTGAGTCTGTTTGGGCCAAGTCGGCGAATCGGCCCACTCTCTTTCCCTCTCTCGTTCTTACTTATTTGGTAATTCTTGAGTTTCTGATTGGTTGGTTTTACAAAATGCATAACTAATTAATCCTTAATCAAAAAAATATGCATAAATAGTCAATAAAATGAGAAAATTGTAAGCTTTCTTTTGGTAAGGGTTTTGTCACCTGAATCCAATGTTTTATGATGAGTTATTTTAATAGATCTAATTAATAAAGTTAGTAATTTATATAATTCATAACTAGTAAACACTTGGGCCAAAATTTAAAAGTAAAATATGTTCTAGACTCAGAAAAATATCATCTATTTAATAAAAATAAATTGGATGTCTGGTTTTGATTTTTTTCGAAAAAGTATTTTTGAGGATGATTTAATTAACTAAAAATCACTAAGAATAACCCTAAAAGTCCATATCTTCAAAATACTTAATATTATATGTTATTTTGATCAGAAAACCCTAAATAAGACAATGGTGATGTTTTGAAGACCTAAATCAGTGGTTTGTAGAAAAAGTTGACAAGTTTAGGGTTTTGAGTTCTTAATGAATGCAAATAATGCTAATACATGTATATGGTTATTATAATAGGACAAGTGGACTCTAATCTTGCTTAGGATTTTGGAAAGTATTTTAGACTCTGTGAGAGGTATGTGGCATCTCCGACTATTCATATTGAGCAATTCTTCTCTCTTATGTATGTTAGCATCTCCTATTTTTCTTTATTGAGCAATAACCTAAATTTTCATTCTCTTGGTCCTATGGACAATAAACTAAAAACCATATATTTTCCTTTTAAAAATGATGCTTCATGTGAAGTACCCTACTTGCTACTGATCTTGTGATCATAATATCTTCTTGACTTTCTTTTGGAATCTTTATTATGCCTTATTCATTGTGGAACTCAATTTGGTGTTATATGCCCACTTTGAGGTGGTTGATATTGATGATCACTTATGTGGTGATTAACTTGTGAATCTGAATATACTTTTACTTGCCTCACTATTAAGCATGTTGTGTGACTCAGTAGCCCTAGAGTAATATAATTTGCATTGGTTTTGGGTTATGTGCCCTTATTGTTTATTTTGGGATGGTGGTTATGTGCCCCATACCTAGGTTTCAGCTTTATGGGGGTTGGCCCAATTTTTTAATATATTGGGGGTTTGGTTATGTGCCATTCTCTATCAGGTTTCAACTTTATGAGGGTTGGCCGCCAATTGTTATTTATGTTGTTCTAGTGCTATGTTTATCTCACCTACATGCAGGTTGTTATGGGTTTTGTGCCCTAAAATCTTTATGAGTGCTTTTGTGGCACCACTTTTATTATTGTTTTAATGGAAATAAAATCTTTATGAGTGCTTTTGTGGCACCACTTTTATTATTGTTTTAATGGCAAGTATACCTTTTATCATATGTTTGAGATTCTTTCCTTTTATGCCCGATTGGGTAGTTCTTGTCTTTTTGCATGGGAAGCCTTCTCTACTTGTTGTACCTTTTTCTTAAAATATATAACGCTTAATTCCTTTTTAGCATGCTCATACCAGCATTTTGCTGATATCCTCTTTTCTTTTCCTTTTATGGGGTATGCTTCCAACCCCAAGTGTTGGACAAGGAGGAGGAGATCCAGGAAGACCTAGACCACAACAAGGATAGTTGACTTCATGGGAGACCTTGCTTGAAGTTGTTAGGTGATCCTCAGCTAGATCTACATATGTAGTTATTTTTCCTTTATGTCACCCTGCATGGTGAAAGTTAGTATGATAAGTTGCCTTGTAATGGTTAGATATATCTTTCAATTCCACTGCTACTTGTGTTATGATACAATCATGTTAAATAAATTTGGTTTCATCCCCTTTTGAGAAAAAAAATTGTTGGTGGATGTTGCCCTCTTTATTTTTAGTAGGGAGTGGATCCCTAAGGGATCCCACTCCTTACAGACACTAAAATTTTTGAAGACTTAAAGATGGAAGAAGAATCTCCAATCAAATACCAGTGCAAACACTGGATGAGTTGAAAATGCTTCTTGAGGGACTTAAGTATTGATTCCTCGATGAAGGAAACCTCTGCCCCAGTAATAATCAATTCAAAACTCAGCCCGAAAGAAGAACACAAACTAATGACAATGTTGAGAAAAGGGAAGAAAGCCTCAGGGTACAACATGAGTGATCTTACCAGAGTCTGTGTTTCTCTATGTATTCATAGGATACCCATTATAGAAGACCATAAAACCTCACAGGACCCACAACACAAGCTCAATTGAAACATGAAGGAAGTAGTGTGGAAGGAAGTGGTCAAACTTCTATTTATAGGTATCATATGTCAAATATTTGATTCTCAGTGGGTAAGCCCTCCTCATGTAGTACCTAAGAAAGGTGGAACCACAATTTTTCAAAATTATCAAGGGGAACTCATACCCACATGAACTTTCATGGGTTGGGGAATGTGTATTGAATACCGCAAGTTGAACAAGGCAACCAGGAATGATCATTACCCCTTCCATTCTTGGACCAGGTCTTGGAGAGACTTCCTCACTAGGAATACTTCTATTATTTGGATGGCTACTCTGGATTCTATCAAATTCCAATCCATCTCGACAACCAAGAAAAAACTACTTTCACCTGCCTGTTTGGAATGTATGCCTTTACACACATGCCATTTGGTCTTTTCAATGCCCCAACGACCTTTCATCATCGCATGGCATCCATCTTTTTTGAGCTCATGGAATCCATCATGGAGGTCTTCATGGATGATTTTTCTATTTATGGTGAGTCCTTTGACAAATTTATTGACAACTTAGGCACTATTCTAACCAGATGTAAAGAGGCACACCTTGTCCTAATCTGGGAGAAGTTCCATTTCATGGTGCGTGAAGGTATAATCCTAGGCCATAAAATCTCCAGAAAGGGAATTGGAGTCGATCCAGCCAAGGTAGAAGTGATAGAAAAACTACCACCACCTACAAACTGTGGAGGAGATACGCACTTTTCTTGGCCACATTGGTTTCTATCAGAGATTCATGTGTGACTTCATGAAGATTGCAAAACCCCTAACCAACCTCTTATTAAAGGAAGTTGAATTTTATTTTAATGAAGAATGCTGAAGAGCTTCTCCACATCTAAAGAAGGCCCTAACTACTACCCCCCATCATCTTTGCACTCGATTGGATGCAACCCTTTGAGATCATGTATGATGCAATCGACTACGTAGTTGGGGCCATCCTAGGACAACACATTGACAAAAACACTAGGAGATTTACTATGCTTTGAAGACCCTCGATGAGGCACAACGAAACTACACAACAATAGAGAGAGATATGATGGCCATCGTGTACACATTTGTCAAATTTCAATCTTATCTAGTGGGGTCCAAAGTCATAATATACACTGACCACGTAGCTATCAGATATTCAAAGACAAAGAAAGATGCAAAACCAAGACTCATTTGATGGATGTTGCTTCTATAGGAATTTGACCTTGAAATCGAGGACAAAAAGGGAAGTGAAAATATTGTTGTTGATCATTTAAGTAGACTTACCCACAAAGATGATGAAGTGACATCCATCAACGAATCCCTATCAGACAACCACCTGTTGTGACTCGAGATAAGTTGGACTTGGTATGTTCTATGCTAAGTACTTGTCTGCAAGAATCATCCACCTAGAATTTAGAGGACAAAGCAAAAAGAAATTCTTACGTGATGTTCATAAATTCTACTAGGATGAACCATTTCTTTTTTTGGTTGTGTGTGTATGCTCTCTATCGATGATTTGTTACGCAAGAAGAATCGAAGGATATCCTACAACACTGCCACTCTGGACATATAGGTGGGCTTATTTTTGCCTAGAAAACTATTGCCAAAGAGAATTGTGTGTTGCAGTTTTAGGAGCTAGATGAACTTAGGATGTTAGCCTACAAAAGTGCACACATGCACAAAGAACGGACTAAAATCTAGCATGACCATCATATAAAAACAAAGGATATTAAAATGGGAGATCTTGTCCTAGTCTATAATTCAAGGTTACAACTATTCCAAGGGAAATTAATAACAAGATGGTATGGATTGTATGTGGTAAAACATGTCTACCCTCATGGAGTGTATGTCCTATAGGATAAGATAAAAGGTGACTTTGTTGTGAACAGCCAAAGGATTAAGAGATACCTCACCATTGACGACCTCACATCCCAATGAGGTGAATATAATAATGGGGTTGCAATACACAATCAACATAAGCAATCACAAACCATTCACACCCTACCCAAACAAATATGATTATGCATCCAGGTCAGGTAAATAGATTATTCAAAGAAGAAAAGCTTTAGGAAATCGGATGGCTCGCGGGAGGAGCGGAAGGGGGCGAGGGTGTGGGCGAAAACCTAGCGAGCTAGGAGGAAGAGGACAGAGTGCCGCAGAGCCATCATCGGCTCCTTCGATTTTCCAATCTGAGGTAAATGGAGACAGAGGCCAGTCAGCCATTCCCCTGGAGTCGCCTAGAGCTCAAGCGCACAAGGAGGCGGCGGCTTCCACCTCCGACCCCCCGAAGTCCCCTCCCAGAAGTCCTGAAGGTTCCGCATTCTCTACCCATTTCACAAATTGGCTCAAGGTCAGTAGGCAGGATCGGGAAGAGACTGAGATCGAATTGATCGATTTTGTGGAACCTACCGACAGAAATGGTGTGCGTTGTGCATCCGTTTCAAGTCAGGAATGCCTAATTCCTAACTGGGAGGAGTTCCTTTCCATCTGGTTCGTGGGCAGAAAGCCTTACAGCAGCCAACTCGAGGGTTGGATCCGTAGACAGTGGCGTCCCAGCGGCTCCGTTGCGGTGATAGCTGAAGAGCACGAAGGATTCGTTGTCAAGATGCCGACACACAAAGAAAGGGAGTGTGTTCTAAATGAGGCACCCTGGTTTATGGATGGCTCTCTGTTAGTGGTTCATTCGTGGATTCCAGGTGCCTCTCTTCACCCTCTTTCTTTCGAGCAGGTTCCAATTTGGTTTAAAATTGAGAATCTGGGGTTACCATGGACCCGCAAGCACATCGCCTGCGTTGCCAGCACCATTAGAAAACCTGTCTACATTGAGGACCATTCAGTCATTGCAGGGTGCCTTGGCGAGGTACTGGTATGTGTTGAGGTCTGCAACGACATGAAGCTTCCCAAGATAGTGATGGTGGAGCTTGATTCTGAGCCCAAACTCCTGAAAGTTGAGGCAGTAGCTCTTCCAGTTACGTGTTCCAACTACAAGAAGTTTGGTCACAGGAGCATGTCCTGCCCCACGAAGTCCAGGAAGCCACCGCCTGCAAGGGACTTGAAGATTAAGATGGGGAAATCAACTATTTGAGGAAATGTCAAGCCCACTAAGGAGCAATCTAAGGTGACGCCTGAGATTCTTGTTGTTGTTGGAGTCAACCATGTTGATGAGGATGATAAACTGCATGACCTAGTCTCACGGTTGATCATCGATATTGTCCTCAATGCTCATCTTGTCCATAGTAGCCAATCCACAGCCACCTACAATCAACCGAATGAACCTGATATGTTTGGGAGCACTCCGGTTTGCAATGCAGGTAGTCTCAACCTCGATTGGGAGCTGGAGATTGCGAGAAGAAGCAAGGAGGATATAGGTTCTGATTCTTGGAAGATCAATAAGATCTAGGAGAGTTGTGGATTTTCTGTTGATTACCAAGAAAGGAAGGAAAACCTATTTGAGGAGGAGGTAAACTCCAATGATTCAGATATCGAGTCCAGGTGTTGTGACTCTGATTCTATAGATTTCAACCAGACCCGGTCAAAGAAAAAGAAGAAATCTGCCAGGAAAAAGTTGGGATGAGCTTCATGCTTGCCTAACCCTTGGTGCTCGTTTTCTTTCTCTGGCTTTGTTTCCTAGTGTAGTTGTGTTCATTAGGGGTTAATAAGTATGATGGCTACCGTTTTATGAAGAGGGACTGGCCCTTCATCCGGACTTCACACTTTCAGTGGACGGTTCTAATTCTAGTGAAGGAAAGGTGGATGATTAGTTCAAGGACATTACTCGAGGGTCAGCTCCTGGAAGGTCCCTTGATGACTCTTCTTTTTGCATCATGAATTCATGTGTTAGATTGGTGGTGGAAGATGACTCTTGTCTATTCTTGATGATGCTGACTTATCCAATAACTATTGTCAGCTTTCAGTTTCCAGGATGGCACATATTGAAGGTGTTTTGATTGCTAGTGTTATGTTGGTTATTCTGGAGGTGGATCCATAGTTTTGGTAGAGGTATGTGTTTTCCTGTAACTGATGTAGTTTCTTCTTGCGCTTCCTTCCTTTCTGGAGATTTTTTTTAGATCTCTTTTGTTTTCTTTTCGGATGGTTCATCCATGTTTTGTATTAGGGGCACATGTTTTTGTACCCAAAGTTTTGGGAATTTTATAGCAACATGATTTTTGACCGACCAAAAAAAAATAGATTCCCTTAATCTTCTATAGTTCTTCTCATCATTATTTCTTTTCAGACAAATCCCAAAGGGAGCATTGGCATTACGTCAAGCCAAACAATGTTAAAAACTAAGCCCTTTTGGGAGGCAACCTGATTTTTATTAACACATCTATGCCCCATTTTGCTTAAAAAATCACATGGTATCCCCTTCTCCATCTACCGTTAGCCCAAAATCTCATGCTAGATGCTCTGATAAATTGGAGCAAGACTCTAACCACCACAACATGAAATGCAATGTGAAGATTCTGATATGGACTCTAAATATCATACACTAAAACCTTACTTGAGGTAATGGTAGAGTCATAAAGCCATATTGAGAGTGAACTGCAATGCCAAGCTCGTTAACTAAATCAAATACATCTTATGCGGTTCTTTTATGAGCAACGGCATGTGAGTTGTGGCAACCACATGTTAGTCTATTCATACCCTACATGTTATTCCCCTCCATCTTGACTTAGCCTCACTCAGGGTGAGCAGGGGTTTAAGTGAGGGTGGGTGGGTGGTAAGATTCAAATTCACCCATTTTTCTTTTCTAAATTTCTCCATTTTTTATTTCTTTTTATTTTGTGTGAGTGGTGGCCTTTACCTAGATGACCACTTTTATGTATCTAAAAATTGGAAAAAACATAATTAAATCATTCCCTTTTTCTTGAGCTAGCTTATGCAAAAGAAAATTTCAAGGAACAAACATGTCTTGAACAGATTTGAGCCCTATTGACAACAATTGAGTATTCTTTCCCCTTGGAAATGATGACAAGCAGAAAGAGTCATAAAGGTCAAGCTGCAAATGCCCCCGATATGACTTGAAACAAATTTTATAAACACTTTTTTACCCTACATTAATTGATTTAACTGATATGATATGATGATCTGATTCTAATGCAGTAATAAACTGAAGAAGCACAAGCCAACCTCTTATTTTCACCATTGTTCCATCATTTCATATCTCTTTGCCAACCACAAAAAGAAAATAAAATCCACTATATGCTTGATATGCATATTTTATATAATCTTTTAGACCACTTTTGGTTGTATTTCTAAATAAATTTCACCCAATAATCACTTTGATTCATGCTAGATTTTCTACTTTGTTATTGTCTTTACTTGCTCTATGGTTTGGGTTGTAGGTACCACATTTTAGCATCAAAATATGGTGAAAACACCATCATATCATCCATCAATAGATTCCCTAATCATCTAGACATTCAGAAAGTCAATGTTGTTGAAACTGACAGTGGCATGTCATGTCAAGTGCAGACATGCATGTCTGATTTCAGACATGTCATGTCCCAGTCCAGAATTTGGATCCAGAATTACATGAATTGCAACAACACATTGTGTCTAATTTCAGACACGCCGTGTCACAAACCAGAAATTGAATACATAACACTGTGAATTACAGCAACACATTGTGTCTAAATTAAGACACATCATGTGACTTTCGACAACTTGGATCAGGCTTCAGTTATTGCATTGAACAAGTCGTATTGGCCATCCACCATGTTGTGTCACCTGCATATTTCACTCAAATGCGAATGTAACCACCCCATGCTTATATATATGGCCCCAAGATGTCTTGGGACAGTTATCACGACATAATTTTGGACCATTAGGAGAAGAATCGAGCAAGGAATAGGGTGGAGAAGTTGTAGGCGTTGAAGGGGAGAAAAGGTGGTTTCCCAGGAGGAAAACTCTTCTTCTTCCTTCTTCTCCAACAATTACAGTAGGGATCTCGATTGTTTTCTTCTCTTTACTCTAACGGGAAGCTTTCTGGAGAGTTTCCAGTAGCAAGGATGGATTTGTGACTCCTTGATTGGAGTTCTAACTCTACCTTACTTCTTCTAGAGACATCCAAGTTTATTTCCTTCTAGTATTATGTCTGGAACTGCTTTCAACTACTTGTATCTACTTTATACATCCATGGATGAGTAAATCTCCTTTTCTTGGGCATGGGGGAGTAACTCCCATGTCATAACATTGTTGAACATGAATTTTATATATAATGCTAGTTTTTTCATTGTTCTAAGGTTCATCAGTGTTTAATTCTTCTTACATGCTTTGTAGGCCACTTTATATGTTTGATATATGTTCTTTGTATAATCTGGGAAGATGTGTATATGAGTAAAGTGATGTGCTTTAGCTACACTACCTTGACCACGGGAGTGGATGGGATGTGTAGGGGAGTAAAACTTTGTAGTTCGAATCTTAGTATATCCACAGGAGTGGTATACAAAGTTAGGACGATTCTACACTGTCGAGAGGTGGGTGTAGGATACAAACCTCCCTTGTGTCATTTCTAGCATTTTTATATCATTGTTCTTCATGTTATGAAATGGATTGAAACCTTATTCTCAAGAATCCCCAATCCAATTTGATCCTAAATACAAGTGATTTCTATTCTAGTTTGTTTCCTTTTGATTTCTTAGTTAACTAAACAAAACCTCTCTTGTTAAAAAATCTTGATTGTTGAATTTTAATACTCTTGTGCCTAATAATACCTTGCTCCTTGGATGACTTTGATAATAATACAAGATCCCATATATATGTGGGGTAGTGTTTGAGTTTATAAATTTAAGACTTGTGCACACAGCTAACAAGTTTTTGGCATCGTTGTCCGGGAGCATCGGTATTTTTTTTAGAGTAAGAAGTGTTGAATAGTAAGTGAGACTAGATCACAACATCACTTGTCATATTTTCCATAATTTGTTTCCACCATGATCATCATCATTATTATATCAAGGCTGATTTAGCCAAGGCATATGATACAGTGAGACGTGGTTACATTCTAATTCTATTGGAGAGGATGGGGTTTCCTGAATGCTGGTTAAACTGGATACATGAAACCTTTTACACAGCTTCTTATAAATTCCTTCTGAATGGTTCGCCTATTGCCCAATTCTATTCTTCCAATGGGGTCAAACAAGGAGACCCTTTAGCTCATTTTCTCTTTGTTATAGCTATGCAGGGGTTCTCTTCTATTATCAATGTGAAAGTTCGTAAGGGTAGTTTCAGACCTGTTGGGGTTTCGGATACGGCCCTTATTTCTCACATCATCTTTTATGAAGATTTATTATTGTTCTCTAGAGAAGATGAAAATGATACGCAAATCTTAAGATATGTCTTGGATACATTAGGCAGGGTATCGGGTCTCAAGCTTAACAATGAGAAAAGTCAAATTTTCTTGAGTAAATTGGCTGAGGAGGGCAATATTGCCAACATTTTGAACATTAAGGTTTGTTATCTTCCCATGAGATACTTAGGGATAACTTTGTTTACTGGTAGGCTGACCAAAATTTTGTGTGCTCCTATTTTGGATACAATCAAAAGTAAGTTGGACTCATGGAAAGGACGCCTTCTCTCACAAGCAGGCAGAATTGAACTTGTCATTTCTACTATATCTGTGTATAGCATCTTTTGGACTGCTGCCTTCCCTTTGCCCAAGTCTGTGACTAAGATGATAGAGAAGTTGATGAGAGACTTTATATGGAATGATCCGAATGAAAAAATAACCATTTATATATAGTTTCTTGGAAGCTCATTTGTAGGCCAAAGGAAGAGGGTGGCCTTGGCATAAGATCTATTTTATAATGGTCTACTGGAGGTCTCCTTAAGAATCGTTGGTGCCTTGCCACTAAGAAAGATGGTTTGTGGATATAGTGGGTTCATGAGAAGTATATCAAAGATGAGTCTTTATGGTCAGTTGAGGTCAAAACCAATGTCTCTTGGTTTTGGAAGAAACTGCTTGAACAGAGAAAACTCTTACTAAGACATATTGATTTCTATTTGGGAAATGGGGATTCTTTTCTACTTTGGTTGGATCCTTGGGTGAATGATGGAAATAGATTGATAGATATTGTTGACTATCAGTTTGTGTTGAGGTTGGGCAAAGGAAAATTTTGCAAAGTGGCAAGCTACATAGAGAAAGGTGAGTGGTCTGTTCCAAATTTCAGAGGTGTTGAAGCTCTTTTATCTGTTCTAAACAAGCATGTTATTACTCTGAATGAGAAGGATGTAATTATTTTAAGAGGAGGTGGATCCTTCACTATGAAGGATGGTTGGAATGTCTCAAGAGAAAAATGGCAGGTAGTGCCATGGGGTAAATGGGTCTGGTCAGACAAGATCCCTAGAAGATGGTTTGTCCTTCTCTGGAAAAAAAATTTAGGGAAGTTGCCTACTATTGACTATTTGAAGAAGATGGGGTTTCAATTTGTATCAAGATGTTGCACGTGTGAAGTGAGTGAAGAGTCTATTTCTCATGATTTCTTCAATTGTTGTTTTGCTAGCCTGGCTTGGGAGATGTTTTTCAGAAAACACCAAGTCAGAGTAATGAAGCTGGAAGATCTGTTGGTGCTAAGGAATGGGATGAAGATCCTTGTTGTTTTCATCATTTATATGCTTTGGAGGGAAATGAAAAGAAGGATTTTTGATGTTGTTCATATGGAGTTTGAAGATTTTTGGACAATATGCAATAGATATAGTTTTCTTATTCTTTGTTAATCATGTATAGATAGCTATAGAGTTTTATACAACTTTCTTTTCTTTTCTGGTGGTTTGCCTTATAACTACCTAATCTGTTTCTTGGTGGTTATACCTTGTAACTACCCTTTTCTTAATTATTAGTAAAGTGGTTGTAACGAATGGGCCCACTTCCCATGGCTTTAGTAGAGTTTCAAGAATGACGACTGGCCCCAAAGACCACCACTAGCCTTAACAAGGCGCTTTGTCCACACTCACGCGCAAGCCAAGATCAACCTCCTGACTATTCACCCATCTTAGTACTACTCCAAGCCAAGCATGCTTAACTATGGAGTTCTCCAAGCCAAGCACGCTTAACTATGGAGTTCTTAGTGATGGGCTTCTAGAAAAGGAGGTGCACCTTGGTGATATGGTAGTCCAATCATTCCTTATAAGATCATTTTATCTGAGGCCTCAAATCTTAGATGTTACAATCTCCCCCACTTAGACTCTTGACGTCCTCATCAAGGCTCAAATATATGGCCTCATAATATCAACCCATGTTAGTGCATACCAAGAATGGCCCATGGACACCCAGCTCCTGATCACAGAATACCAATGCAAGGGTGGCTATGTCAACCATGGACAGCCATTTACAACATACCTAGACCGCACAGCTCAAGACTGGCATGCCATATGCCCATGTGGGCCCCACCTACAGGAGGGGTTATGGCTCTGATACCATTTGTGACGATTGGGCCCACTGTCATGGCTTTAGTAGAGTTTCAAGAATGACGATTGGCCCCACAGACCAACACTAGCCTTAACAAGGCACTTTGTCCACACTCACGCGCAAGCCATGATTAACTTCCCGACTGGTCACCCATCCTAATACTAATCCAAGCCAAGCACGCTTAACTATGGAGTTCTTAGTGATGAGCTTCCTGAAAAGGAGGTGCACCTTGGTGAAATGGGTAGTCCAATCATTCCTTATAATATCATTTTATCTGAGGCCTCAAATCCTGGGATGTTAAAGAGGCACCCACCCTATTTGCACCCAAAAAAATATGAAAAGACAAGCTTCTGATTCATTTTGTTTCACTCAGTTATCCGATAATGAGGAAATATTATGAATGTCTAAAGAATGACAATACTCAATGATGTATGTCTTCAAGTATGTGATTTGGAGAATGAGATCATACAAATGCTAAGAATATGTACATTCTTATTATGTCCCTATTTGGTTATTACTGTGGAAGTTAGATAGACACTAGTAACACATAAGACTAGAGTGTGGGTTCGTTGATGAGAGAATCTCGTTAGTCATGATATGACAATATCAAACCAGGCACACACATACATGTAAGATAATAGTTCATCAGACAGACCCACCTTGAGAAGTGACACATGGAAACCATTATTGGTGGCCACAGTCATCTCTCATAGTGAAGGTGATGATTGTAATTCTTAGACCTAAAATCACTACACTCATCACATGTCATTGGGTATGCGTTGACATCATCAAACACAGTCCTGAAACATTAGTTTTCATAAAGGTGATGATTGGGTGACTTGACACATGGGGATAGAGTGTGAGTGATAGATATAGGATTTGTCCCTCCTATCGAAGTATGAGATCCTAGACACTTGATAAGAGAGACTGAGAAATGCATGTGCATGCACATGTGAATCAATATATGATATTGAGGTCACATTATCTCATACAATCTGCTCTTGGTTCAAGGAACATGGATTGAATGTTGAGAGGATGGGCATCCATGCCTTGAGTTCATCTTGGATATCAGTGATAAAGGAATTATACAATCACTACAACACCTTACACAGATTGTAGGTTGAAGTTGTTCTTCAACTTTTCATTCACTTAAGTAGCACTAATATGTGACTAGGCATTGCTCATTGCTTGTGATGTCATAATCTAGTTATAGACATCCACTGACAATGTGGTATGGGACCTATAGGGTCACACACAAAGGAACTCATCTAAAAGAGGAGTTTAAGCTTGAATGGTGATTGGATTGATTACTAAAGTGTTTAGGTACTCAGATCCATGCAACATTGGTAGACTTCACATCCAAACGACCATCTCACAAGGTGAGATGGCCGTTTGGGTGCACAAGATGAGTGTCTCAATTGTTGAGATGGCCGTTTGGATTGTCAGGCAGATCAGAGTTCGAATTGGCTATGTTTTTTCCAAACCAGAGTGTGAACCGCGGTTCATTTTGATGAACTAATCAGCTCAACTCGACTCACCAGATGACCATCTGGGTGAACGAGATGGATCATTTTGGGGCAAACGAACATTCTGGAACTTTCCCAAACATGTTTCAATTGCACAGTACTTGTGGTGTAAGAATTATTATTTGATATTAATGGGAAATTATTTTTCCAGTTTGATATCTGGTTGGGAAACTGCCAAACTGCTGTCTGGAAGTATGAGATGATTGTCTTGCAGTGCCAGACAACTATCTAGACTGCCATACGACCATTTTGCATCTCATAGGTTGTGAAAATTCAAGATCTTCTAGTCCCTTCCACTCCCATACAGATCTCGAACAGACTGGGAACCCTGGCCCAAACCCCGCCTATAGATAGAGGGGTATTGGGGGATTCCTAGAGTACAACAACATCAATTGAGAATTAGTTGCTTTGACAATTGTTGCCCTCTCTGGTTGTGGTAATCGAGAGAGCCTAAGCAAGTCCTACCTGACAAGGGAGGGATAGCTACGGGAGAGAACAACTGAGGATCATTGTTGTGAGAGTGTAAGTTGGTGACTAGTACACCAATGGGAGGGACAACTCCTTCCTGTCTATTCTAGTTGAATGAAAGGAGTTCTAGTTGGTCTGTGTAGACTACTCTAGAGGAAGGAGTCCTTTGGTTGCTTCTAGGAGGACAACTGTAGCCTGCAGTCCTTGGCAAGGCCACATGGGGCACTGCATAAGCTATTTTGTTTGTTGTTCATGGTGAAGACCACGACCTACACAGCCATCGTCAAAGAGCAACGATTTGATAGTTACATGTAAGTGAGTTGTTGTTGCTAGACTTGCTCCAGGTATAGGTATAACTCGTGAAACCATTCTTCTTATTATAAATTAGTTAACGCAATCTCGTTGTTATGTGAATACAGATAGATTAAGTTTTTTTGCTGCTATACTTTGTGTCTATATTTCCCAACAGTGGTATCAAAGCGACGTCAATTTACTACATTTTAGGATAATTGATATGATCGAATTTTTGGTTTTACCATTTATGTATTGTATACGATGCGAATATTTAAACTATCTCATATCTGTATCCGATCAAAGACCACATAATCTCAAACTAATATATATATATATATATATATATATGTATATAATATATGCAATTTACATGTGTCGCCCTAAAAGTGGTTTTGAGGTGAATGTGTAGAATAGTTATGGCCAATACCCAATATCTATGTGTGATTGGTTGTTTTGGTTTTTGTTCATATTTATCTTGATTTTTGTGTCGAACCTCTACCTCTCTCTTCTAATCTAAGGTGAATTATTTCCTACCTTTGCTCCCCTCAAATGTAACTTGAGGTTTCTCTTTATGATGTAATAGTTTAATAGAATTAGGATAGTTTCTTTTTTGGTAATGACGAGGAAGACGATCATCGTCAGATGAGATGACCAATTTGTGAGACAATTCAATTGTCCGGAGGACCATGGAGGACATAATAATGGATCCCAATGACCGCCTAGTGGGCACAGTCGACTATTTGGATGGAGTCCAAACATCGATTGGACAAGAGGCCAGATGAACATCCATGAGGACCAACCGACCGGCCAAGAGGCAAGATTACCGGTTCAAGGGTTCAACTAATCCACCTAGATTGACAAGAACATATCTACACCGATAGTAGGTTCATACATGAGATGTGATGATTGACCTAGGTGGTAGTAATTCCTTGTGGCTCCAAGTAATTACAAGTACACATGGCCATAACCATTACTTTTTATTTTGTATTATATGTTTATGTTGTGGGATATAGCATGTATATGATACATACTATATATGTGGTGATTGGATACTGTATATATATATATATATATATATATATATATATATATAGACGTCAGTCAAACATACTAAGTCAAAGATGCTTTTTAATATAAATACAAATGAAAATCTTGTTCGACTAAGTGTAGGTTATGCTAAAGTGTGGTGCACCGTTTACCTCGTGGAAGTGTTCCAGTAGTAATGTAGGTTCCATTAAAGTGGGGTGCATTACTATCGTATTAGCTTTGGGCTAAGATTAACTGGTGATTATTAGAGAGTCTAAGCCTAGAATCATGCAGATGATTATGGAAAGCAGTTGTGCATATCGTATATCAAGAATTGCATATGATGCAATTGTCAAAAGTTCCATATCTTGGGAATTAACTGTGTTTTGTGGCATTGGTCTGGACACAGCTGAATTATCTTGGATCTTAATTGTTAGAAAATTGTTCACTGAAATTTTCTGAATTGATACTTGAGGGTTATCAATCTGTGTAAGGTGTTGGAGTGATTGTATAATTCCTTTATCACTAATATCCAAGATGAACTCAAGGCATGGATGCCCATCCTCTCAACATTCAATCCATGTTCCTTGAACCAAAAGCTAAACTATGCTCCATGAACTATAAGTTTCTATGCTCCATGATTGAAATGTTCACACATCACAAGAACATGTACCAAGATCAGGCAAGATAAGAGAGATATGATGACTCCAAGGATTTGTTCAAATGTAACATGGCAGAAGGAAACCTAGTAGGTCCTCATGTGCTCAATCTTATTGGGTATGTTGAAAAACTAGCTAGATTGGGATTCCCTTTGGGTCAAGAGTTGGCCACTTATGTGATTCTGTAGTTTCTTCCAGAATATTACAGTCAGTTTGTCATGAACTACAACCTGAATGACTTTGACAAAATGTTGATAGAGTCGTTGGGCATGCTGAGAATAGCTGAGATACAGATGAAGAAAGACAAGCCCAAGTCTGTGATGATGATCAACAAGACAAAAGGGAAGTCTAAAAGGCAAAGGCAAAGCTAAGAAGAGTTCTAAAGCTAGCCAGAAGTCTAAGTCTTTAGATCTAAAAGCAAAAGGTGGAGTGAAGAAAATAAGAGTTGTCACCAGCCTGGATATTGGAAAAGAAATTCCCCACTCTAGTTAGAGGAATTAAAGAGGAGGAAGAAGGAAGGCACTGAGGCCTCCACTTCATGTATAAACATTATAAGATAGATTTAATTACTTCTTCAGTTTAGTATGTGATACAAAACAGAGATATGACATACTTGATGTGTAGGATCTAACAAAAAGTAAAGGCCCTCATGGGAGGACAAAGATGGACAAGATGGAGCAAGTGTTGTTGAAGCTTTGATCTACATTTAAATTTATCTTAGCCCAATTGGCATGTAATAGAGTTAATAGAACTACTATTTCACTATGCCGGCAGATAGAAACATTTACTTTAAAAACATCTTGTATGACAAGGATGATTATTCAATAAAGTGAGATATTAAAGTTTCTATGTCAAAGATATGATCTTGCATGGTAATGCCCAAACATCTAAATGGTCTTTGTACAAAATATTTTAAGATGGATGTTTATAATGTTATTACCAAAGGAATATAATTGATAACTCAAGACTATCATTAGCATAAGTCATCTTATACAAACATATAAAATATGCATGTCTAGAATACATGTTGATGTTAATCTAGAATCCCCTAGTTATTGAACCTAAGGAAATATGTAAAGCCTTATTTACTCTCAAAGTGACATGTCATCCTTCCCTAGATGTAGTGGGAGGATAAGCTTTCCATCATACGTCATACATGTGACACATGAAGATCTCATGGAAAGAACGCTATAGATAATTAATTATACTTCATTTCATTTACTGGTAATATGATGATATGTACCAAGTAAAATAGAAATATAAATCTCTTGAAGTGTTCATGGGGATTATAAATGAAGTATGACTTTGGTTAAAGCATTAAGAAACCTTGATGAGATCAAGTGTTGAAATATTTTGCATCAATATCTTGAGAACCTTCAAGAAAGAACTGTGATAACATAACACAAGTCAAATCCATCTAAACATGATGATGTGTCAGAATGAAGGGATTGTAACATGATGAGTCATGATATAATTATCAATTAAATCTAATATTCTTATATCCTCATAAATATATACCTAACACTAACTCATGTACCATATGAATGGTTTATAAAGACATCATATATGATATGATTTTGGAATGTCCCAATATGTCTAAAGGTTTGAAACCTACATCGAGAAAGAAGTTTCTTGAGAAGTTTCATCCATAAACCATGACTATTGAATATTACTATTAATCCCAATCTAATTAAAAATTTTGTTTTGTTGGATAATTGAATTCCAAAAGAATCAATGGGAGTAAAGTAAAACTTGAAATGTTCAAGGTCAACAAAGAGGTATGAGAACCATGAGAATCACAAGTTGTTGTGGAATCTCAGGTTCATCATGTAACATAGAATGAATTGTGAATCCAACGATTCAGATAGGTGATCCAACTGGTCAACTAGAAGCTATTTTTGATCAATATGGAATCCATGTAAGCTAACAAGGTAGGACCTTGATAGTGCCACCTAAAGGGGTAACACCTAAAGGGTTAATAGGGTCTTATGGCAAAGACCTACATGGGTAACATAAAAGGACGGATTGGTTGAATACTTTTTAAATAAGTTCAATTTGTTGAACATGATAAAAATTCCTTACCAATTGTTAGGCTTGTTGTTGTAGTTAATATAGACTAAGAGATTTAGTATATGAAGATAGAAACTGGATTCCTCAAGGGAATACATTAAAGGATGTGTATGTAACACAACCTCAAAGGTTTCATAACTTCAAAATTGCAAATAAAGTTTATAAACTACAAGGTTCAATCTGGGATTGAAATAAGCATCTTAGAGATGGGATCTCTTAACTTGACAAGATTGTCAAAGAGTTTGACTTGAATCAATATAAGGGATGAAATCTATGATTACAAAAGATTTAGTGGGATCATATATGAATATTCTACATATGATGAGGAATAACATCTCAATATTATGGATATTGAGATCTGGCATGGAAAACATCTTCAACAATGAAGTATAAGATGAAACATCTTATGAGATAAGGATCAAGACCTACGAGATAGTTCTTGAATGTTTCACAATGAAAGTTTGAGCACATACAATAGCAATGTGTTGAAGGAGTTCAACACGGAAGGATTCAATGAGATAGAATCTAGATTAGTCTCTCATGAACCATATGTTCTGATTCTTGTGAAGAATGGAAACAACATGATTATAATTCCATAAGGTTGTACCAATGGATCTATCATGGAAGCTGCAAATGTACTTATCCCATATAAATCTTGTATGTATTGGACATGACAAGATGATACTAAATTCCAATAAGGGTTATTGGAAAGTCATTAAATATATCCATTAATACTTGAGAAGTATCTAAGGATATATTACTAGTATTTAAGGAAAGAAATAAAGGAAGAGTTGCATGTAAAGGGTTACATCAATGTAAGATTCCATAATGACAAAACTGATCAAAATAAAATATATTTGATTTAAAAGGAGAAGTGTTGAATAGTTGGAAAGGTTCCGAACTAATAGTCATTAATGTTATTCTACAATAGAATTGGAGTATACATGTGTTATGAACATAGAGTGATATGATATGGATCTAAAGGTTCATATGATGAACTTGTAGATGTTCCAACCATTGATGACTCAGTATTAATACTGTGACAACAATGCATCTAATTGTTAGGCAAGGAATATCATATGCTATATACGGAAATTCTGTCTCACACAGGAAATCATACAATGAAGAGATATGGAAACATGCAATATACCGACTATAAGCAAAGTGTTTCCAACCCATTGAATTAGCACTAGCATAGTAGAAACGTGGTGGACATGTTTAGATCACTAACAATATGATTCATGGGTGATTGGCTCTAAGTGCAAGTGGGAGTTTGTTGGTCATGTATGCTCATATAGCCAATCATATCATGATTGACATGGCATAGACCATAAATGATTTGATTAGTAATAATATGAAAAAGCAAGCTTCTGACAGATTTTGTTTCACTCAGTTATGAGATAATGAGGAAATATTATGAATGTATCAAGAATGACAATACTCAATGACGTATGTCTTCAAGTATGTGCCTTGGAGAATGTGATCATACAAATGTTGAGAGTATGTACATTCTTATTATGTCCCTAGTCAGTTGTTACTGTGGAAGGTAGATAGACACCAGTAACACATAAGATTAGAGTGTGGGTTGGTTGATGATAGAATCTCATTAGTCATGATATGGCAATATCAAACCAAGCACACAGATACATGTTAGAGAATAGTGCATCAGACAGATCCATCTTGAGAAGTGACACATAGAAACTATCATTGGTGGTCATAGTCATCTCTCATAGTGAAGGTGGTGATTATGATTCTTAGACCTAAAATCACTACACTCATCACATGTCATTGAATATGCTTTGACATCATCAAATGCAATCCTGAGACATGGGTTGCTGTAAAGGTGATAATTGGGTGACTTTGACACATGGGGATAGACTGTGAGTGATATATATGGGATTTGGCTATCAGTATGATATACTAGACACTTGATAAGCGGGATTGAGAAATGCATGTACATGCACATGTGAATCAATATATGATATTGAGGTCACATTATCTCATACAGTCGGCACTCAGTTCAAGGAACATGGATTACATGTTGATAGGATGACCATCCATGCCTCGAGTTCATCTTGGATATCAGTGACAAAGGAATTATACAATCACTGCAACACCTTACACAAATTGTAGGTTGAACTTGTTCTCCAACTTTCCATTCACTTGGGTAGAAATGATGTGATACTAGGTACCGCTCTCTGCTTGTGATGTCATAAGATAGTTATAGACGTTCACTATCAATGGATATGGGACCTATAGGGTCACACACAAAGGAACTCATCTAGAAGAGGAGTTTAATCTTGAATGGTGATTGGATTGATTACTAGAGTGTTTAGGTACATAGATCCATGCAACATTGGCTGACTACATAGCCAAACGACCATCTCACAAGGTGAGATGGATGTTTGGGTGCACCAGATGAGCATCTCAATTTTTGAGATGGTCATTTGGGTTGTCAAGCAGATCAAAAGGCTGAATCGGCTATGTTTTCCCTAAACCAGAGTGTGAACCAACCAGTTCATTCTGGCGAACTGATCGGCTTGACTTGGCTCACCAAACAGTCGTCAGGATGAGAGAAACGGGTATCTCTCATGTGCGATATGGCTTAGTTTTGGATGAATGAACGTTTTGGAACTTTTTGAAACTTGTTTCAATTCTACATTACTTGTGGTGCAAGAATTAATATTTGGTATTATTGGGAAATGATTTTGCCAATTTGATATCCAGTTGGAAAACTACCACACGGCTATCTGGTAGTACGAGACGATCGTCTTACAATGCCAGATGACCATTTGGCATCTTGTAGGTTGCAAAAATTCAAGATCTTCTAGTCCCTTCCATTCCCGCACAGATCTCAAATAGACTGGAATCTTGGCCCAAACCCCACCTATAAATAGAGGGGTACTGGGGGCTTCCCAGAGCACAACAACATCAATTGAGAATTAGTTGTTCTGACAATTGTTATCCTCTTTGGTTGTGGTAACTGAGAGAGCCCAAGAAAGTCCTACCCAAAAAGAGAGGGATAGCTACAGATAGAACAACTGAGGATCGTTGTTGTGGGAGAGAAAGTTCATGAATGAAACACCAACGGGAGGGAAAATTCTTTCTTGTATGTTCTAGTTGAATGACAAGAGTTCTAGCTGGTCTATGTGGACTACTGTAGAGGCTGGAGTCCTTTAGTTGCTGTGCGGGGGACAACTATAGTCTATAGTCTACGGCGAGACCACAGGAGGCACTGCAAAAGCTATTATATTAATTGTTCATGGTGAAGACCAGGAGCTGCAAGTCACAGTCCAAGAGAAACTAGTTGATAGTTGCATTGAAGCAAGTTGTTGTCACTAGAATTGCTTTAGGACCAGGTATAACTTGTTAAACCATCCTTCCTATTTCATAGTAGTTGACGTGATCTTGTTGTTATGTGAATAAAGATATATAAAAAATTTATTTTTGCTGCTATACTTTGTGCCCGTATTTCCCAATTGTTATATCCTCAAATTTTGTTAAATTGAAATAGATTAATATTATACATGATTGAATAAGAAAAATCCCAAATTAAATTGATATAATAATAATGGTGACCACTTTGTGGCATGGCTGCAACCCATGGCCCAAGTGAGGCTCATAAGGTTGTTTACTCTGCAGATAGGTCCTTGTGGCTCAAGTTAAAGAAATAAGATTTTTCATGCAAGTAATAGCTTTATGAATTGTTGAATAATAGGGATATGAGATAATGTGTAAGTTCCCAAAAGAAAATAATATATATGGTATTTTAGATAATCAAAAGAGTAATTATCTAGCCATTATTGGCAACACAATATTTGAGGCATAAAATAAGAATAGTTGGATCTAACTTTTGGTATACTTAAAAATGATAAAGTAAGAAGAAAATTCTAGAATTTAGGAGGAAAAGGGGCTTTCCATAAAATGATGGTAATTGTTTTAAATAAATGTTAAAAAGGAGAAAGTTTGTAAAACCAACAAATTGGATATAGGTGTAGAAAATATTGATGGTTCATATGATTAATTGGATGAGCATACCAAAGAGAGAGAGAAAGAATAATCTAGAGGGTTTCTAAATAGATTAATGACCAACTATCGAATGTGTGACATATGCTCTCCATAATGGCTTTTACTAATTCAATAGTATCATGTTGAGGGAGTTTTAGTACTTGGAAACAAGTGCTTATTAGTCCCTCTCTCCAACCTCCCTCCATGTAACCCTAGGAGTTTGCATGCAGTATATATAAGGAAGTCACAAAACACCACCCTCATAGAAAATAAGGCAGCACTAACCATGGGAGGATCTAAAGGGATCCCTCAGAGATTGAGTGCAATTTCCCCTCTATATGTGTGGGAGGAACATGAGCAGTGGCCACATGCCTTTTCTTCCCCGCTAGCAGCCAGGTTGTTGGCTAAGGATAGCGTGACCTGATGTAGGCTGGCATCCCAGCATGAAGTGTGTGGCTACTGGTAGAGTAGAGTGGAGGCCGCCTTCATTCTTCAGTGAACAATGAGGGGAGGGGTGTACTAAGTGGTTTCCCTCACCGAAGATCATGAAAATGAAGTAACATGTGAAGGCATAGTTAGTTGGGCCAAGGGAAGAGAGAGTGTATGATGGGGAAGGGGGATTGGGAGCATGCAGTAGTAGTGACATGGGAAAGCATCAAAGGTTATCATTGTCGAACAACATGGGAGGGTTGTCGGGGATCCCACACAGCAGCAGTGTCGAGCGCCTGCAATCGTGTCGTCTCTCGTTCAAGGAGACAAAGGCGAGTGGGAGATTTCCCAAGTTTATCCATGAGTGCATGAGGTTCATGTTCACAACACCAAGGACAATGTTGCCTTTGCATTATTTCTTATGACCCAGACCGCATGGTGCATAGATTTGACATGGCCAGAGCCCATTGGCCTTATTGTCTCACATGGATAATCTAGGTAGGATAATGTTTTGCCTACGTGGTTGTTTGTGATTGGTTAGTTTAATGGTTATTGGATAAAAATCATAAGTAATTATTGATATCTCAATTTGAAACATGATACATATGAAAAATGATGAGAAAAATTAGAGAAATGTGGATAAAATATGAATTATGCCTAGATCTAAATCCAATTCTAAAAGTAGTGCAACTATGGGTATAAGTGGTGATTTAATCGCATAACCGCTATTTTTGGTGAATATGTTGTTAATCATGCTAACTATGTTTCCTTGAGATGTAAACTGATATTATGGGATATAATGATGATTTAACATGTTCATGGTCATACTGATGTAGAATTAAGGTTTCTAATGTGAATAACCATGCATATCAATAATTAGGGTTGAAGGCCTATTTTGCTATGTTGTCAATGAACTTAATGTGATCTAAGAGTTTCTAATGGAAGGATATGATAGATTTAATGATTAAGGTTTAGAACCTAATATTATTTGTCACTGTGATCTTAAGATGCATAATCTAAAATAGTTTCTCCTAATGACATAAAAGGCCTAACTTGATAATCAGGGTTGCACATGATGTATAATGTGGATTAATAACTTTAATAAGGTATTGTGAGATGGGACTAGGGTGTATACCCTTATTCCTTGTCCAAAACATGGGAAAACACTCAACCTTAGAATAGGACGAAGTAGGGTTTAATCTGTTTAATGTGATGGTGACACTTTAGGGTTTACATACATGTACATTAAAGTAGATTGCTTGGTTTGCTTACTTGATTCGATAATATGCTTAACGCTTGCGTAATCTATATGGGTCACCATTGAGGTACATGGTTACACTTATGACTACCCACATTAGTTTGTCGGTGTTATTTGAGGATTTCTCAATGATTGAACAACTAAACTGTTGAGTGTGTATTTACATCATGTTCAATTATGATGCCACTATGAGTATCACATAAAGGAAGATTATGTGAAGAAAATGACAGTTCTTATTTGTGATTAATTAAATGAATATATGTTGCTATGTACTTGCACACTTTTGCATGAACCCGATGTGCACATTATATATTGATATGTTGAACCATTCCTTTGTTTCACAGCATTTTAGGTAGAAGTAATCAAGATATGATGAAATCTATAATGAAGACATTAAAGCTAACTTGTCACGAGGATTGGATAGATACTTTTTCTCGTATGTGCAGTTCTGATAATAGAAATTCATGTAACTCCTTAGAGGAGCATTTTGTAAACAGTATTTGAATTTATGGAAATTATTTACTATTATTTATTATTTGGTTAAATCCAGATCCTTGGGAATTTTAGGTAATGCCTCTCAACACTTTGGGTTTTTCCTTAATTTGAGAATGCTAAAAAGTGAGGTCATTATATTTAGTATCAAAGCCCCGTGTTTTTCAAAGTAATATTTCATAATTTATAGTTTCAAGTAATATGTAGAAATATGAGGGAATTGTTATGGCATTTTCTAAAGATGATGGTGTCTAGAAGGGACCATGACTCAGGGGTTGGAAAAACTCTCCTCCACACTGTTAGTCAGCTTATGAGGACTCTCAGGTCGTGCATCCTTCCTGTCCAAAGTTAGAAGATTTTTCCCAAAGTAAAATACCTTTAGCTTTTCTTCTCATCTTGATTCATCTGCTTGTAATCCTTTTTGCTTGATAAACCCTGAAAGGAACTTCCCTCCTCATCACAAGTTAGGGTTTTGAGAGGAAGTAGGATTAAGACATCTACCGCCAATTAATATATATGTAATGTGGAATTAATAATGTACATGTAATGTGGAAATAATGATGACAAAAAGAAAATGTTCTATGGGTTTTTACTTGTGAGGGTAACCCTATATGGAACTAGGGTTGGTTTGGGATAACCCTTATTACAACATGGTAATTCACATATATTCATATAATTGAAATGCAATTATTTAAATAAAAAGGAAATATCTGAAACATGGTGTGCCTTGTTTTAAAAGTATGGTATTCTTTTACAAATCTCCCCTTGATATGGATTTTGTGGCTCTTATTGTTTTTTATAAACCAATAATGAATACGGGGAAAAAGGAATAAAGTAAATCCAATAATGCATGTGTTTGCAAGAATAAAAGATAATTGTTGTTTTCATATTGAATTGTCTAGAAAAGAGGTGTTAAACACCACGTATGGGTTGGTTTCATTTTCACATGGTTCCTAATGAGAAAAGTAATCAAAATAAGGGATATGGAAAAGGTGGAAAGAGAAAAGAATTTAAATTGATGCCTTAAATACATAAAATAAGAGGGAAACTTTGAGATTAAGAAGAGTACCCTTAGGATAAGTTTTTTGGTCTTCAATCTCTCTCACATTTAGATAACATCATTAAAAGCTTTTCTTCAAATTTGGAATAAAAATGATAAAAGAAGAGAGAGATATGGATTTTTCTAGAATTCTAAAGTGGATGGATAATGAGAATGTACGTTAAATGTCACAATTTATTTGGAACTAAAAAGTAACCCCTTTATCTTCTCAAGCCACGACAGCCATCATATTGGGGATCTGACGGCCATGAGCCGTCATCAATATCGCGCCAAGAAAGGCAAGTTAGAACAGTAAGCTGGCTTCTCCTCTTGCTCTTCTCTCCCCCATCAATGATCAAGCAATCATGGAAAGTTGTCCATTGGCTTTGTGAGATCAAGGTGAACCCACCTACCCTTTTGCCTAGCTTGGATGACTCTAGAAGTTTTTCACAATTCACAAATTGGATGGACCACCCTGTCGCCATAGCCAAGGATATATATCGGGTGTTGATCATCCTGTAAAACCACGAATTGGATTGTGAGACTCTACTTGACTCTATGCATCTCTCCCTGACTTAAATTCCCTCACTAGAACCATATTTCACCTCTACCTCTCCTTATTGTCTCACCGGAGATACCCTCTCCTTGTCTCATCAACTATTCCCACCTCCTAGGCGATTGAAGCCTTCGTTGACTTCATTGGAGCAAGGCAAAGGTGATAGTTTCCTTACTTGCCGTGTAGAGGGACAAAACCTTGGAGTCAACCAGCAATGTTGATCACCCATGTTGCTCGTGAATGTAGTGAGTTTGAAGACAGCCTCGAGGGTGAAGAGACTAGTATACCTCAACCCCGCTTCAAAATAGGTAGGGAGATCTTGGTCCTTTCCCCTCTTTTTATCTTGGCTAATGTGGATCCATGCAAGCACGCCTAACCTAGGTGGTTTGAGCCCATTGGTAGGCCCAGCCTAGTTGGCAAGGACAGGACTCAGTCGTGTTGCCTAGGTGGCGGCTTGTGATTGGTTAGAAATCAATTAAACTTTCTAAAGTTGTAGTAATCAGTAGCATGGTCCTATAATAACATACTATGTATGAAAATGATCAGAAAAATAAAAGGAATGCGATAAAATTAGTTTTAAAATCTAAATCTGCATCCAGTTCTAAAAGTGCATAAAGTTTTTATCTTTAAGATGTTAAAGGTATAAAACCTTATTTTCTTGACTCTAATGATCAAATCATGTTTAAATGACTTAAATGGATAAAGTTGGATCTCTTTGGATAAAAGAGACATCTTTGACCTAACTAGGTTTAATAGTGCATAAAACATCAAGTTTAGGGTTTGTAAGTTAAAAAGGCAATAAAAGTGATAATTAGAGTTTGGGAAACCAAAACCCTAATGAAGTTGTGAGTTGATCCCAAAACCCTAACTTGGAGCCTAAGTTAATCTTAAAAATTGATTTTGGACAAATTAGTAACACATGGGTGGTATGCACCGATTTTAGGGTGATTGCTTGTTTGCTCTTAATTTGCATTTATTGCTTGGGCTTTGGTGACTTCTGAGAAAGGTATGTGGTTATGCCTATGAATAATTGACTTAAATGACACTTGTGGCTTTAGAGGTTTCCCAGCAAATAGTTGTTGCTTGTTTATTTCATTTTTGCAATCTATAAAGTCACTATGGATATCATCTTAAAAAGCTTTAACCTGTTCAAACCATGTATCAATATCTAGTGAGTTAAAGAGCATGGGGTGATTAATGTCATCCTGGGGATGACTGGTGATCAAGCTTGGATCAGAAGGTCACCTCAAGCTAAGCCCAGAATGGAAGGCCTGAGTATGAAACCAAACCTAGGATAGGGAAGGTTGTGGTATGTCCAGTATAAGGACCAAATCCTTAGGGAGGATTCCACATAAAAAGGCTCCCCTTAGAGAGGGCACACCATTGATAAAAGAGGATAAGGGTAGAGAGGTTAAAATAAGACAAATTTTTTTCAATTTCATAATCATATATGTTTCTATGGCTGATTATATTGTTACACCTAGATGCAAATATTTTGTTTCCCAAACATACCAGTATAACTTGTTATATTAACTGTGTTTTTGTTTCACGGCGTTTTAGGTTAATATGTTGATATTCTACAAGTATGATGAAAAGTGGTCATCCAGAGAAAAGGGTACAAAATGAAAAGATTTAATGTAATTATGGAGGATAAAGATAGATATCTTTCATTCCAGTTACAAATAGTAGTTTTTGCTTTCAATATAACTCCTTAATGGAGAGTCTATATTTATATTGTTCAAAGTCTTTTCCAATTAATGAAAATTATTTCTGGTTATTTGATACAACTTGATCCTATAATTATAATAACGGTCATTGCCCTCACGGTCCACCTTATTTGGGTATAACATGGGGAGGGGGTCATTACAACCCTACTGGGTCAAGTGACATAGAAACCCTAAGATGTGGGGTGTAGTCGGTAACCCTAACCAAAAACCCTAATCATCGGAAATGGGAAGTAGTGTGGATGAGATAGAGAACCCTACCCACATAAACTAAATTATGGTGAAAATGAATAAGAAAAATATAAATGAGTAGGTGACCCAGTCTCCCATGCATGCATGTAGGCAAGGCATTAATGAGAAAAGTTTTAAGAAACATAAGCAATCTATGAATAACTCATTTTATGAATATAACTTGTTAGAACCCAAAATGAAATACTTTCAGTGAGATAAAGAGCATGGGGTGAAATAAAGTCATTATGGGAATGATGGGCAATCAAGCCTGGAAAGGAAGATCACCTCAGGCCAAGCCCAAAAAGAAAGGCCTATGAAAAAAAACCAGGCATGGGTGAGGGAAGGTTATGAACGTCCATTGCACGAACTAAAACCCTTAGAGAGGGTTCCCCAAAAAGAGGCTCCCCCTAAAGATAGGGCTCACTCTGAGATGAAAAGGATAAGAAATTTGTAGCCAAAAATGTACGTTCAAAAATATGAAACCCTCAATTCAAATTTTACGACTGGTGTCTTGACCTGAAATATGACAACCCAAGAGTGGGTAAAGTACCAATTCGAGAGGCAAAACCCTAAGACCTCAGTGTCAGATTGTGGCTAGAGAGCCTAACCTCCTCCTATGAGCCAAGAAGGCACCTTAGGCTAGGACCTTCCCTAGAAGGGTGAGATGATAAATCAATGTAAAGATTGAGGTAACCTTGAATTTCACCTAAAGTATTAAGAATATAAAATATGAAAGAAGTTACATTCTTTGAACCAAAGTATGCCATATAAAGGGGACACAAGTGGTCAAGCCCCGGATTGGTAAGACTAGTATGGCACCAAGACCTAGATATGGAAGCTGGAATGAGTTCATAGTGTGGACGACCAAGCCCTATATAGGGAAGGTCATGAGGTGGTCAAGCCCCAGACTGGGAAGACCAGGATGGCACCAAGCCCCAGATAGGGAAGGTGGCCTGAGACCAATGGTGGGACATAAAATGGTAATGTGAATCCAAAAGAGAGATGAAGGAAATCCAGGTTAAAGAATTACATAAGATAATAATGTGCTAGAAAATGGTTACAGTTATGATATCTTAGTAAACACTTAAGGTATGGTAGATAAGTCACTTTTGAGGTCAAGTAGGGAGTATCAAAGGTGCGTAAGACTGATGATATTAGGAGTCGTGTGCCCTGAATGCATAAGACCTTAGGGTCGGGAGGTAATAACTATGCTTGCCCAAGGCCCATGACTTAGGAGATTGGCCACCTTCATGAGTTCATGAGTCCCAAAGGGTGAATATGAGAGACACTCCCTAGATGCAAAAGGATGAGATCACCCCAAAAGTACTTGTACCCCTAGAGACCTTGAGGAAGTGATTAAGGCTCATAATACATGAGATGTACAAGAATTCATGTAATAATGAAAGAAGTAGTGTACAAACTCAAGAGTGAAAGAGGAATTTGACTTCATGAATATAAGAATATTGGGGATTAAAAAGTATGTATGGTTTAGAGTCATTTTTAGGATCATTCAACGTAAACTATGAAATTTTAGGATAATGTGTGTCGTCTCTACTCTTGGAACGGAATGTACTTTTTTTGGGCTATAGTCAAACACTTATTTCATCTTATTATGAAGGAGACAGATTGGGTAAACACATGGTATGCTTAAAATTGACATATAAGATATAATACCTTAAGTTGAACTTAATGGTATGATCTATGGTTTAAAGTATTAAGTCACCCTTATGTGGAAATAAATGAATAAATGCAATCACCAACGAAAAATGAAATTTAAGTGTGAATGGAATGGCTAAGTGATGACGTCATAAAATGAATGGGAATGTAGAAATACCCTAAATTGAATTTGGGTATCAAACTTAGTCATAATATGAGGCTGAGTGATAATCTAAGAAGGGTTGCTAACCCTAAGGGTTGGGAGCTAAGTTGAGTAAGAATTCACTTCGACCTTACCAGGTGAGAATTTTGGGAACAAAATTCTTTTTAAAGATGGGTGAATGGTATATCCTCAAAATTTGGTAAATTTGAAATACATAAATATAAGACTTGATTGAATAAGCAAATTCCCAAATTATATTGATAGAATAATAATGGTAACCACTTTGTGGCATCGGTGCAACCCATGGCCCAAGTTAGGCCCATAAGGCTATTTGTTCTGTAAATAGGTGCTTTTGGCACAAGTTAAACAAATATGAATTTTCACGCATAAATAAATAGTAACGGCTTTATGACCTATTGGATATTAGAAGTACGAGATAATGTGCAAGTTTCCAAAAGAAAATAAAGTATATTGTATTTTATAAAGACTAATTATCTAGTCATTATTGGAAACACAATATTTGAAGCATCAAACAAGAATAATTGGATCTAACTTTTGGTATACTTGAAAATAATAAAGAAAGAAGAGAATTCTAGAATTTAGGAGGAAAAGGGGCTTTCCATACGATAATGGTAATTGCTTTAAATAAATGGTTAAAAGGAGAAAGTTTTGTAAAACTCAACAACTTGGATATAAGTGGAGAAAACATTAATGGGTTCCTATGATTAATTGGGGGAACATACCAAAGATAGAGAGAGAGAAATAATAATATAGAGGGTTTCCTAAATAGATTAATGACCAATTATCCAATGTGTGGCATACGCTCTCCACAATGGCTTTTACCAATTCAATAGTATCCTTTTGAGGGAGTTTTAGTACTAGGAAACAAGTTCTTAATAGTTGGAAAGTCATTGATATTAGTTACCATAAGTTGGATGACATGGTATGAAACTAAATTTCCTTGACAAACCATGTTTGGTTAATGTATATGGACCGCATCCAATATTATCACCCACCACCAAAAAGGAAGTTAAACCTACCATGTTGGTCATGTGCTCTCTACTTACCGCTCTTCTAGTGATGCGGGAAACTTTACATGAGAAGGGATGTATTATCGACTATTCTCTTTCCCTCTCTCCAACCTCCCTCCCTATAATCCTAGGAGTTTGCATGCAGTCTATATATGGAAGTCATGAAGAACCACTGATGTAGGGGTTTTAGTCATTTTTATAGACTAGTTTTGCATACGTTTTATGTGTATTTTGATCATATTTGTGATTAATATCGCATGATTCACTACCTTTAGCCTATAATCTCATTTTGCATAAAATTTACCTTGTTTCCTTTTATTCTGTATAAAAGATCATATTTGTGGGATTTGATTGGTGTTCTTCTCTTCATTTCAGGCAATTCTAATATCTGAATACGTCGATACCATTGACGGATGGTCGATACCATCGACCTGGTCACAGTGTATTGCCAAAGAAGAGCAACCAGAAGTCGATACCATCGATGGGACTGTCGATGGTATCGAGAGAGCGTCAGTGAGCCAGATTTCCAGGTGTCGATACTATCGACCCAAAGTCGATACTATCGACCTCGCCTCAGCAAACTTACCTTCAGCGTCAGATTCTAGAGAAAAGCGATGCCTAAGGTGTCGATACCATCGACACACCGTCGATGGTATCGAGGCAAAATCAGAGAGAACCCCAAGAATCGCGCAAGTGTCGGTACCTCATGCAAGTCGATACCATCGACCCGCGTCGATGGTATTGACGCCGTCAGATCAAGTTTTGCTAAAGATCGTGTCTAATCGTACGATGGTGATTTGGGGGTGACCTAAAGTGGTGCATATACCTAATTAAGGCGGCCCTAAGCAAGGGATCACGTCATTAGCCACCGGAGAAGTCTCAAGAAGGAGAGGAGAGAAGAACAGAGCCGAGAGCTATGCCCCGATCATTCTGAGAGCCGCAGAAGACATTTTCCACCGCCGGAAGGCTGTAGAACGTTCACCCCGCGCCAAGAAATGCCCAGATCTCCTCCGTACAGGGGTTTACATCACATCTATTCACGTTTCCCTTTCTCTCATCATGTTTTTCGTTGAGATGAACATGCGGGGCTAATCCCCTTTATCTTTAGGACCGGGAGTAGCCCAGGTAATCGTTGTATGATACTTTTTACATAGTTTATCAGAATTTGTCTCTTAAATCTATGGCATGATGTCTTTTAATCAATTATATCATTATGATTGATCACCCTAATGATAATGTAATACCTTTAATTACTTTGAAAGAAGAATTAATGGTTGAAAAGAGACGGATATCACATTAACTAATAAATCCTTTGAACAAGGCAATGTACAGTTAATGGTGGAAACCCAGAGTGTGATCTTCATGCCCCTAATTTAGGGTATAGGTTACTACTACCATGGAACTGAACTAGATTTAGGTAGTGAATTGTATCGCGACAGTGAACAATTCTGACTACAGGCCACTACCCGGAATAAGAGACGAATTAGGATAATTGTGTAGGAATTAGTACAATGAGAATCTACGGTGAAACTGCAATCCTAAAGATTCCATATTTAATTGATTAAACCAACCATTTAATCGATTGTTTTGTTTTCTTTTATTTTTCTTTTCTTTTTCAATCAACACTCAAACCATTTAAATCGGTCTAGCTGATTACAAATAGTTAGTAGCAGTCTACTGAAAATCTGTTCCTTGGATGTGCATGACATGTGGGAGTCATATTGAGTTGTCTTTTATGCTAATATGTTCTTTAGTTGACTCTCGCAATTCTATTCTACAATTTTGTGCTCGAGGACGAGCAATATTCAAGCTTAGGGGAGTTTGATGCAGGGGTTTTGAGTCATTTTTATAGACTGGTTTTGCATACGTTTTATGTGTATTTTGATCATATTTGTGATTAATATCGCATGATTCACTACCTTTAGTCTATAATCTCATTTTGCATCAAATTTACCTTGTTTCCTTTTATTCTGTATAAAAGATCATATTTGTGGGATTTGATTGGTGTTCTTCTCTTCATTTAAGGCAATTCAGATATCTGAATATGTCGATACCATCGACGGATGGTCGATACCATCGACCTGTTCATAGTGTATTATCGGAGAAGAGCAACCAGAAGTTGATACCATCGATGGGACTATTGATGGTATCGAGAGAGCGTCAGCGAGCTAGATTTCCAGGTGTCGATACTATCGACCCAAAGTCAATACTATCGACCTCGCCTCAGCAAACTTAGCTTCAGCGTCAGATTCCAGAGAAAAGTGACGCCTAAGGTGTCGATACCATCGACACACCATCGATGGTATCAAGGCAACATCAGACAGAACCCCAAGAATCACGCAAGCTCTGGTGCCTCATGCAGGTCGATACCATCGACCCGCGTCGATGGTATCAATGTCGTCAGATCAAGTTTTGCTAAAGATCATGTCTAATCGTACGGTGGTGATTTGGGGGAGACCTAAAGTGGTGCATATACCTAATTAAGGTGGCCCAAAGCAAGGGATCATGTCATTAGCCACCGGAGAAGTCTCAAGAAGGAGAGGAGAGAAGAACGGAGCTGAGAGCTACGCCCCGATCGTTTTGAGAGTAGCAGAAGATGTTTTCCACCACCGGAAGGCTGTAGAACGTTCACCCCGCACCAAGGAACGCCCGGATCTCCTCTGTGCAGGGGTTTACATCACATCTATTCACATTTCCCTATGTTTTCCCTTTCTCTCATCATGTTTTTCGTTGAGATGAACATGTAGGCTAATCCCCTTTATCTTTAGGACCGGGAGTAGCCCGGGTAATCGTTGTATGATACTTTTTACATAGTTTATCATAATTTGTCTCTTAAATCTGTGGCATGATGTCATTTTCTCAATTATATCATTATGATTGATCACCCTAATGATAATCTAATACCTTTAATTACTTTGAAAGAAGAATTAACGGTTGAAAAGAGACAGATATCACATTAACTAATAAATCCTTTAAACAAGGTGATGTACAGTTAATGGTGGAAACCCAGAGTGTGATCTTCATGCACCTAATTTAGGGTATAGGTTACTACTACCGTGGAATTGACCTAGATTTAGGTAGTGAATTGTATCACGACAGCGAACAATTCTGACTACAGGCCACTACCCAGAATAGGAGATGAATTAGGATAATTGTGTAGGAATGAGTACAACGAGAACATGCGGTGAAACTACAATCCTAAAGATTCCATCTTTAATTGATTAAACCAACCATTTAATCGATTTTTTTTGTTTTCTTTTATTTTTCTTTTCTTTTTCAATCAACTCTCAAACCATTTTAATCGGTCTAGCTGATCGCGAATAGTTAGTAGTAGTCTACTGAAAATCCATTCCATGTGTTCGACTCAGGCCTCACAAAGGATTATATTACTTTGGCGCGTGCACTTGCGTTTTACGCACGGTAAATTTGTGTCAAGTTTTTGGCATCGTTGCCAGGGAACGGTGATTTTCGGCACTACGAGTGCTGCAAGCGGCCACTCTAGGCCACATTTCTTTTTTAATTTAAAATTTTTAATTCTTGAAATTAATTATTTATTTTTCATATTCAGTAATCACCTAGCACTGTGCTTAATCAAATTTACTACCTTGCAGGTACTAGTACATGGTGAAGATGCGTAGCACAGACTACGCACAGTCATCAACCTGAGGATTTAGATTCAGATTCCGAACCAGAAGCCATGGCTGAGGAACAGACTATATGGGAAAAGATCAAGGCTTCTTCCTCTTCCGCATCTAAGGGACCAATTAAGAAGCAGGCCATCAACATTCCTAACTACAAAATTGATCCAGGCCTAATTAATTTGATCAAGTCTAATGCATTCCAAGGTTTAAAAAATGAAGATCCAGTGACCCATATAAGTCAGTTCATAGAGAATTGTGATATGGTAAAGCTCGATAGGTTTCCACAGGAGGTTCTTTACTTGAAGTTATTTCCCAGATCTTTGGCGGGAAATGCACGAGAATGACTACATAATTTGGACGACGAGTATGTGGAATCATAGTATCACATGGTTGAATTATTTTTCAAGATATTCTTCCCACCTGAGAAGACGAATGATCTCGTAAGAAAGATCCACAACTTCAGCCAGAAAGCCGGTGAAACATATTCTGAGACTTGGGAGCGCTTTCAGATAATGTTGAGGAGATGCCCACATCATGGGCTGAACAAAGAAAAGCAGGTCAAGATTTTCTATTTTGCTCTTTCTGAGCATGATAGAAGCAATCTAGATTCAGTAGGGTCGGGGTTCTTCCTGAATAACACTGATACAAGGTGTTGGGAAATTCTGAAAAACATGGCTAAAAGGCAGTCATGGGGTGATAGAGATGCACCAGAACAAGCCAGAGCTGCAGGGGAATCAAAGGCAATTAAAGAATTGAAAGACAAAATGGATCTCATATCCAAGAAGCTTGTAGAGAAAGAGGAAGAGTCTGATGAGGAGGCCCAAGTTAAATTCATTCAACAACAGGGTTACAGGAGTAATGATTATTCTTGGAGAAAGGATAGAAAATTCTCATGGAAGGATCCAAACAACTTCCTAGAAGACCCGGATGCAAAGCCACAACCCACTGCGGAGGACAAAAGCACCGAATTGCTCAGCCAAGTAGTGAAACAAAATCAAGAGTTGATGAATATGTTCGCTAAGCAGTTACAGTCCCAGGGCAAGATTTTGAATAAATTTGGACAGACGTTGCAAAGTCATGGAGTGCAGATGAGGGCATTGGATATGATTGTGGCTCAAATTGCTAATGAAGTGGCAACCATGAAGCATGAAAATCAACAAGGACCGGCTGGGAATGCAGAGGCTGCTCAAGTACATCATCAAGTGAAGTATATATCTGTGATTAAGGGGACAGAGCCCCCGGTGGGGGAGGTCCATGAAAATGGCAAAATGCATTTTGAAACGGAGGCTAAGCCCAGTGTGCCATGCCCCCACATCTGATATGGACTACTAGGAGGATGTCGCTCATTCAGCAAATCCCACTAAGAACCCATCACAACCGTGCCCATACCTAGGAAAGAGGCGTAGGTGAAGGCCATACTTTGCAGTGGATCTACTACCACTGAGAAGGATGAGCAGCCACGAGCCACACCAACCGTGAATGATGTGCCAAAGCCTACACCATAGGGTGACATTGAAGCAAGCTTAGGGGAGGAGACCCCAAATATCCCATATGTGCCATTACACAAGAGCATAAAGGAGCCAAGTGTGTCATTCTCGAATAGTCTAAAGCTGAGGAAAGAGAAAAGGCACTTCAATTGTTATCATCTTTGGTTGTGGTAACTGAGAGAGCCCAAACAAGTCCTACCCAAAAAGAGAGGGATAGCTACAGATAGAACAACTGAGGATCGTTGTTGTGGGAGAGCAAGTTCATGAATGAAACACCAACGGGAGGGAAAATTCTTTCTTGTCTGTTCTAGTTGAATGACAAGAGTTCTAGTTGGTCTGTGTGGACTACTGTAGAGGCTGGAGTCCTTTAGTTGCTGTGAGGGGGACAACTATAGTCTATAGTCTACGGCGAGACCACAGGAGGCACTACAAAAGCTATTATATTAATTGTTCATGGTGAAGACCAGGAGCTCCAAGTCACAGTCCAAGAGAAACTAGTTGATAGTTGCATTGAAGCAAGTTGTTGTCACTATAATTGCTTTAGGACCAGGTATAACTCGTTAAACCATCCTTCCTATTTCATAGTAGTTGACGTGATCTTGTTGTTATGTGAATAAAGATATATAAAAAATTTATTTCTGCTGCTATACTTTGTGCCCGTATTTCCCAATTGTTATATCCTCAAATTTTGTTAAATTAAAATAGATAAATATTATACATGATTGAATAAGAAAAATCCCAAATTAAATTGATATAATAATAATGGTGACCACTTTGTGGCATGGCTGCAACCCATGGCCCAAGTGAGGCTCATAAGGTTGTTTACTCTGCAGATAGGTCCTTGTGGCTCAAGTTAAAGAAATAAGATTTTTCATGCAAAAATAAATAGTAATAGCTTTATGAATTGTTGAATAATAGGGATATGAGATAATGTGTAAGTTCCCAAAAGAAAATAATATATATGGTATTTTAGATAATCAAAAGAGTAATTATCTAGCCATTATTGGCAACACAATATTTGAGGCATAAAATAAGAATAGTTGGATCTAACTTTTGGTATACTTAAAAATGATAAAGTAAGAAGAAAATTCTAGAATTTAGGAGGAAAAGGGGCTTTCCATAAAATGATGGTAATTGTTTTAAATAAATGTTAAAAAGGAGAAAGTTTGTAAAACCAACAAATTGGATATAGGTGTAGAAAATATTAATGGTTCATATGATTAATTGGATGAGCATACCAAAGAGAGAGAGAAAGAATAATCTAGAGGGTTTCTAAATAGATTAATGACCAACTATCGAATGTGTGCCATATGCTCTCCATAATGGCTTTTACTAATTCAATAGTATCATGTTGAGGGAGTTTTAGTACTTGGAAACAAGTGCTTATTAGTCCCTCTCTCCAACCTCCCTCCATGTAACCCTAGGAGTTTGCATGCAGTATATATAAGGAAGTCACAAAACACCACCCTCACAGAAAATAAGGCAGCACTAACCATGGGAGGATCTAAAGGGATCCCTCAGAGATTGAGTGCAGTTGCCCCTCTATATGTGTGGGAGGAACATGAGCAGTGGCCACATGCCTTTTCTTCCCCACTAGCAGCCAGGTTGTTGGCTAAGGATAGTGTGACCTGATGTAGGCCGACATCCCAGCATGAAGTGTGTGGCTACTGGTAGAGTAGAGTGGAGGCAGCCTTCATGCTTCAGTGAACAATGAGGGGAGGGGGGTACTAAGTGGTTGCCCTCACCGAAGATCATGAAAATGAAGTAACATGTGAAGGCATAGTTAGTTGGGCCAAGGGAAGAGAGAGTGTATGATGGGGAAGGGGGATTGGGAGCATGCAGTAGCAGTGACATGGGAAAGCATCAAAGGTTATCATTGTCGAACAACATGGGAGGGTTGTCGGGGATCCCACACAGCAGCAGTGTCGAGCGCCTGCAATCGTGTCGTCTCTCGTTCAAGGAGACAAAGGCGAGTGGGAGATTTCCCAAGTTTATCCATGAGTGCATGAGGTTCATGTTCACAACACCAAGGACAATGTTGCCTTTGCATTATTTCTTATGACCCAGACCGCATGGTGCATAGATTTGACATGGCCAGAGCCCATTGGCCTTATTGTCTCACATGGATAATCTAGGTAGGATAATGTTTTGCCTACGTGGTTGTTTGTGATTGGTTAGTTTAATGGTTATTGGATAAAAATCATAAGTAATTATTGATATCTCAATTTGAAACATGATACATATGAAAAATGATGAGAAAAATTAGAGAAATGTGGATAAAATATGAATTATGCCTAGATCTAAATCCAATTCTAAAAGTAGTGCAAATATGGGTATAAGTGGTGATTTAATCACATAACCGCTATTTTTGGTGAATATGTTGTTAATCATGCTAACTATGTTTCCTTGAGATGTAAACTGATATTATGGGATATAATGATGATTTAACGTGTTCATGGTCATACTGATGTAGAATTAAGGTTTCTAATGTGAATAACCATGCATATCAATAATTAGGGTTGAAGGCCTATTTTGCTATGTTGTCAATGAACTTAATGTGATCTAAGATTTTCTAATGGAAGGATATGATATATTTAATGATTAAGGTTTAGAACCTAATATTATTTGTCACTGTGATCTTAAGATGCATAATCTAAAATAGTTTCTCCTAATGACATAAAAGGCCTAACTTGATAATCAGGGTTGCACATGATGTATAATGTGGATTAATAACTTTAATAAGGTATTGTGAGATGGGACTAGGGTGTATACCCTTATTCCTTGTCCAAAACATGGGAAAACACTAAACCTTAGAATAGGACAAAGTAGGGTTTAATCTGTTTAATGTGATGGTGACACTTTAGGGTTTACATACATGTACATTAAAGTAGATTGCTTGGTTTGCTTACTTGATTCGATAATATGCTTAACGCTTGCGTAATCTATATGGGTCACCATTGAGGTACATGGTTACACTTATGACTACCCACATTAGTTTGTCGGTGTTATTTGAGGATTTCTCAATGATTGAACAACTAAATTGTTGAGTGTGTATTTACATCATGTTCAATTATGATGCCACTATGAGTATCACATAAAGGAAGATTATGTGAAGAAAATGACAGTTCTTATTTGTCATTAATTAAATGAATATATGTTGCTATGTACTTGCACACTTTTGCATGAACCCGATGTGCACATTATATATTGATATGTTGAACCATTCCTTTGTTTCACAGCATTTTAGGTAGAAGTAATCAAGATATGATGAAATCTATAATGAAGACATTAAAGCTAACTTGTCACGAGGATTGGATAGATACTTTTTCTCGTATGTGCAGTTCTGATAATAGAAATTCATGTAACTCCTTAGAGGAGCATTTTGTAAACAATATTTGAATTAATGGAAATTATTTACTATTATTTATTATTTGGTTAAATCCAGATCCTTGGGAATTTTAGGTAATGCCTCTCAACACTTTGGGGTTTTCCTTAATTTGAGAATGCTAAAAAGTGAGGTCATTACATTTAGTATCAAAGCCCCATGTTTTTCAAAGTAATATTTCATAATTTATAGTTTCAAGTAATATGTAGAAATATGAGGGAATTGTTATGGCATTTTCTAAAGATGATGGTGTCTAGAAGGGACCATGACTCAGGGGTTGGAAAAACTCTCCTCCACACTGCTAGTCAGCTTATGAGGACTCTCAGGTCGTGCATCCTTCCTGTCCAAAGTTAGAAGATTTTTTCCAAAGTAAAATACCTTTAGCTTTTCTTCTCATCTTGATTCTTCTGCTTCTAATCCTTTTTGCTTGATAAACCCTGAAAGGAACTTCCCTCCTCATCACAAGTTAGGGTTTTAAGAGGAAGTAGGATTAAGACATCTACTTCCAATTAATATATATGTAATGTGGAATTAATAATGTACATGTAATGTGGAAATAATGATGACAAAAAGAAAATGTTATATGGGTTTTTACTTGTTAGGGTAACCCTATATGGAACTAGGGTTGGTTTGGGATAACCCTTATTACAACATGGTTTTTCACATATATTCATATAATTGAAATGCAATTATTTAAATAAAAAGGAAATATCTGAAACTTGGTGTGCCTTGTTTTAAAAGTATGGTTTTCTTTTACAAATCTCCCCTTGATATGGATTTTGTGGCTCTTATTGTTTTTTATAAACCAATAATGAATATGGGGAAAAAGGAATAAAGTAAATCCAATAATGCATGTGTTTGCAAGAATAAAAGATAATTGTTGTTTTCATATAGAATTGTCTAGAAAAGAGGTGTTAAACACCACTTATGGGTTGGTTTCATTTTCACATGGTTCCTAATGAGAAAAGTAATCAAAATAAGGGATATGGAAAAGGTGGGAAGAGAAAAGAATTTAAATTGATGCCTTAAATACATAAAATAAGAGGGAAACTTTGATATTAAGAAGAGTACCTTTAGGATAAGTTTTTTGGTCTTCAATCTCGCTCACATTTAGATAACATCATTAAAAGCTTTTCTTGAAATTTGGAATACAAATGATAAAAGAAGAGAGAGATATGGATTTTTCTAGAATTCTAAAGTGGATGGATTATGAGAATGTACGTTAAATGTCACAATTTATTTGGAACTAAAAATTAACCCCTTTATCTTCGCAAGCCACGACAGCCATCATATTGGGGATCTGACGGCCATGAGCCATCATCAATATCGCGCCAAGAAAGGCAAGTTAGAACAGTAAGCCGGCTTCTCCTCTTGCTCTTCTCTCCCCCATCAATGATCAAGCAATCATGGAAAGTTGTCCATTGGCTTTGTGAGATCAAGGTGAACCCACCTACCCTTTTGCCTAGCTTGGATGACTCTAGAAGTTTTTCACAATTCACAAATTGGATGGACCATCCTGTCGCCATAGCTAAGGATATATATAGGGTGTTGATCATCCTGTAAAACCACGAATTGGATTGTGAGACTCTACTTGACTCTATGCATCTCTCCCTGACTTAAATTCCCTCACTAGAACCATATTTCACCTCTGCCTCTCCTTATTGTCTCACCGGAGATACCCTCTCCTTGTCTCATCAACTATGCCCACCTCCTAGGCGATTGAAGCCTTTGTTGACTTCATTGGAGCAAGGCAAAGGTGATAGTTTCCTTACTTGCCGTGTAGAAGGACAAAACCTTGGAGTCAACCAGCAATGTTGATCACCCATGCTGCTCGTGAATGTAGTGAGTTTGAAGACAGCCTCGAGGGTGAAGAGACTAGTACACCTCAACCCCACTTCAAAATAGGTAGGGACATCTTGGTCCTTTCCCCTATTTTTATCTTGGCTAATGTGGATCCATGCAAGCATGCCTAACCTAGGTGGTCTGAGCCCATTGGTCGGCCCAGCCTAGTTGGCAAGGATAGGACTCAGTTGTGTTGCCTAGGTGGCGGCTTGTGATTGGTTAGAAATCAATTAAACTTTCTAAAGTTGTAGTAATCAGTAGCATGGTCCTATAATAACATACTATGTATGAAAATGATCAGAAAAATAAAAGGAATGCGATAAAATTAGTTTTAAAATCTAAATCTGCATCCAGTTCTAAAAGTGCATAAAGTTTTTATCTTTAAGATGTTAAAGGTATAAAACCCTATTTTCGTGACTCTAATGATCAGATCATGTTTAAATGACTTAAATGGATAAAGTTGGATCTCTTTGGATAAAAGAGACATCTTTGACCTAACTAGGTTTAATGGTGCATAAAACATCAAGTTTAGGGTTTGTAAGTTAAAAAGGCAATAAAAGTGATAATTAGAGTTTGGGAAAACAAAACCCTAATGAAGCTGTGAGTTGATCCCAAAACCCTAACTTGGAGCCTAAGTTAATCTTAAAAATTGATTTTGGACAAATTAGTAACACATGGGTGGTATGCACTGATTTTAGGGTGATTGCTTGTTTGCTCTTAATTTGCATTTATTGCTTGGACTTTGGTGACTTCTGAGAAAGGTATGTGGTTATGCCTATGAATAATCGACTTAAATGACACTTGTGGCTTTAGAGGTTTCCCAGCAAATAGTTGTTGCTTGTTTATTTCATTTTTGCAATCTATAAAGTCACTATGGATATCATCTTAAAAAGCTTTAACATGTTCAAACCATGTATCAATATCTAGTGAGTTAAAGAGCATGGGGTGATTAATGTCATCCTGGGGATGACTGGTGATCAAGCCTGGATCAGAAGGTCACCTCTAGCTAAGCCCAGAATGGAAGGCCTGAGTATGAAACCAAACCTAGGATAGGGAAGGTTGTGGTATGTCCAGTATAAGGACCAAATCCATAGCGAGGATTCCACATAAAAAGGCTCCCCTTAGAGAGGGCACACCATTGATAAAAGAGGATAAGGGTAGAGAGGTTAAAATAAGACAAATTTTGTTCAATTTCATAATCATATATGTTTCTATGGCTGATTATATTGTTACACCTAGATGCAAATATTTTGTTTCCCAAACATACCAGTATAACTTGTTATAGTAACTGTGTTTTTGTTTCACGGCGTTTTAGGTTAATATGTTGATATTCTACAAGTATGATGAAAAGTGGTCATCCAGAGAAAAGGGTACAAAATGAAAAGATTTAATGTAATTATGGAAGAAAAAAGATAGATATCTTTCATTCCAGTTACAAATAGTAGTTTTTGCTTTCAATATAACTCCTTAATGGAGAGTCTATCTTTATATTGTTCAAAGTCTTTTCCAATTAATGAAAATTATTTCTAATTATTTGATACAACTTGATCCTATAATTATAATAACGGCCATTGCCCTCTCGGTCCACCTTATTTGGGTATAACATGGGGAGGGGGTCATTACAACCCTACTGGGTCAAGTGACATAGAAACCCTAAGATGTGGGGTGTAGTCGGTAACCCTAACCAAAAACCCTAATCATCGGAAATGGGAAGTAGTGTGGATGAGATAGAGAACCCTAGCCACATAAACTAAATTATGGTGAAAAGGAATAAGAAAAATATAAATGAGTAGGTGACCCAGTCTCCCATGCATGCATGTAGGCAAGGCATTAATGAGAAAAGTTTTAAGAAACATAAGCAATCTATGAATAACTCATTTTATGAATATAACTTGTTAGAACACAAAATGAAATACTTTCAGTGAGATAAAGAGCATGGGGTGAAAGAAAGTCATTATGGGAATGATGGGCAATCAAGCCTGGAAAGGAAGATCACCTCAGGCCAAGCCCAAAAAGAAAGGCCTATGAAAAAAAACCAGGCATGGGTGAGGGAAGGTTATGAACGTCCATTGCACGGACTAAAACCCTTAGAGAGGGTTCCCCAAAAAGAGGCTCCCCCTAAAGATAGGGCTCACTCTGAGATGAAAAGGATAAGAAATTTGTAGCCAAAAATGTACGTTCAAAAATATGAAACCCTCAATTCAAATTTTACGACTGGTGTCTTGACCTGAAATATGACAACCCAAGAGTGGGTAAAGTACCAATTCGAGAGGAAAAACCCTAAGACCTCAGTGTCAGATTGTGGCTAGAGAGCCTAACCTCCTCCTATGAGCCAAGAAGGCACCTTAGGCTAGGACCTTCCCTAGAAGGGTGAGATGATAAATCAATGCAAAGATTGAGGTAACCTTGAATTTCACCTAAAGTATTAAGAATATAAAATATGAAAGAAGATACATTCTTTGAACCAAAGTATGCCATATACGAGGGGACACAAGTGGTCAAGCCCCGGATTGGTAAGACTAGTATGGCACCAAGACCTAGATAGGGAAGCTGGAATGAGTTCATAGTGTGGACGACAAAGCCCTATATAGGGAAGGTCATGAGGTGGTCAAGCCCCAGACTGGGAAGACCAGGATGGCACCAAGCCCCAGATAGGGAAGGTGGCCTGAGACCAATGTTGGGACATAAAATGGTAATGTGAATCCAAAAGAGAGATGAAGGAAATCTAGGTTAAAGAATTACATAAGAGAATAATGTGCTAGAAAATGGTTATAGTTATGATATCTTAGTAAACCCTTAAGGTATGGTAGATAAGTCACTTTTGAGGTCAAGTAGGGAGTATCAAAGGTGCGTAAGACCGATGATATTAGGAGTCGTGTGCCCTGAATGCATAAGACCTTAGGGTCGGGAGGTAATAACTATGCTTGCCCAAGGCCCATGACTTAGAAGATTGGCCACCTTCATGAGTTCATGAGTCCCAAAGGGTGAATATGAGAGACACTCCCTAGATGCAAAAGGATGAGATCACCCCAAAAGTACTTGTACCCCTAGAGACCTTGAGGAAGTGATTAAGGTTCATAATATATGAGATGTACAATAATTCATGTAATAATGAAAGAAGTAGTGTACAAACTCAAGAGTGAAAGAGGAATTTGACTTCATGAATATAAGAATATTGTGGATTAAAAAGTATGTATGGTTTAGAGTCATTTTTAGGATCATTCAACGTAAACTATGAAATTTTAGGATAATGTGTGTCGTCTCTACTCTTGGAACGGGATGTACTTTTTTTTGGGCTATAGTCAAACACTTATTTCATCTTATTATGAAGGAGATAGATTGGGTAAACACATGGTATGCTTAAAATTGACATATAAGATATAATACCTTAAGTTGAACTTAATGGTATGATCTATGGTTTAAAGTATTAACTCACCCTTATGTGGAAATAAATGAATAAATGCAATCACCAATGAAAAATGAAATTTAAGTGTGAATGGAATGGCTAAGTGATGACGTCATAAAATGAATGGGAATGTAGAAATACCCTAAATTGAATTTGGGTATCAAACTTAGTCATAATATGAGGCTGAGTGATAATCTAAAAAGGGTTGCTAACCCTAAGGGTTGGGAGCTAAGTTGAGTAAGAATTCACTTCGACCTTACCAGGTGAGAATTTTGGGAACAAAATTCTTTTTAAAGATGGGTGAATGGTATATCCTCAAAATTTGGTAAATTTGAAATACATAAATATAAGACTTGATTGAATAAGCAAATTCCCAAATTATATTGATAGAATAATAATGGTAACCACTTTGTGGCATCTGTGCAACCCATGGCCCAAGTTAGGCCCATAAGGCTATTTGTTCTATAAATAGGTGCTTTTGGCACAAGTTAAACAAATATGAATTTTCACACATAAATAAATAGTAACGGCTTTATGACCTATTGGATATTAGAAGTACGAGATAATGTGCAAGTTTCCAAAAGAAAATAAAGTATATGGTATTTTATAAAGACTAATTATCTAGTCATTATTGGAAACACAATATTTGAAGCATCAAACAAGAATAATTGGATCTAACTTTTGGTATACTTGAAAATAATAAAGGAAGAAGAGAATTCTAGAATTTAGGAGGAAAAGGGGCTTTCCATACGATAATGGTAATTGCTTTAAATAAATGGTTAAAAGGAGAAAGTTTTGTAAAACTCAACAACTTGGATATAAGTGGAGAAAACATTAATGGGTTCCTATGATTAATTGGGGGAACATACCAAAGATAGAGAGAGGGAAATAATAATATAGAGGGTTTCCTAAATAGATTAATGACCAATTATCCAATGTGTGGCATACGCTCTCCACAATGGATTTTACCAATTCAATAGTATCCTTTTGAGGGAGTTTTAGTACTAGAAAACAAGTTCTTAATAGTTGGAAAGTCATTGATAATAGTTACCATAAGTAGGATGACATGCTATGAAACTAAATTTCCTTGACAAACCATGTTTGGTTAATGTATATGGACCGCATCCAATATCATCACCCGCCACCAAAAAGGAAGTTAAACCTACCATGTTGGTCATGTGCTCTCTACTTACCGCTCTTCTAGTGATGCGGGAAACTTTACATGAGAAGGGATGTATTATCGACTATTCTCTTTCCCTCTCTCCAACCTCCCTCCCTATAATCCTAGGAGTTTGCATGCAGTCTATATATGGAAGTCATGAAGAACCACTGATGTAGGGGTTTTAGTCATTTTTATAGACTAGTTTTGCATACATTTTATGTGTATTTTGATCATATTTGTGATTAATATCGCATGATTCACTACCTTTAGCCTATAATCTCATTTTTCATCAAATTTACCTTGTTTCCTTTTATTCTGTATAAAAGATCATATTTGTGGGATTTGATTGGTGTTCTTCTCTTCATTTCAGGCAATTCTAATATCTGAATATGTCGATACCATCGACGGATGGTCGATACCATCGACCTGGTCACAGTGTATTGCCAAAGAAGAGCAACCAAAAGTCGATACCATCGATGGGACTGTCGATGGTATCGAGAGAGCGTCAGCGAGCCAGATTTCCAGGTGTCGATACTATCGACCCAAAGTCGATACTATCGACCTCGCCTCAGCAAACTTAGCTTCAGCGTCAGATTCCAGAGAAAAGCGACGCCTAAGGTGTCGATACCATCAACACACCGTCGATGGTATCGAGGCAAAATCAGAGAGAACCCCAAGAATTGCGCTAGTGTTGGTGCCTCATGCAAGTCGATACCATCGACGCCGTCAGATCAAGTTTTGCTAAAGATCGTGTCTAATTGTACGGTGGTGATTTGGGGGTGACCTAAAGTGGTGCATATACCTAATTAAGGCGGCCCTAAGCAAGGGATCACGTCATTAGCCATCGGAGAAGTCTCAAGAAGGAGAGGAGAAAAGAACAGAGCCGAGAGCTATGCCCCGATCATTCTGAGAGTTGTAGAAGACATTTTCCACCGTCGAAAGGCTGTAGAACGTTCACCCCGCGCCAAGAAATGCTCAGATCTCCTCCGTACAGGGGTTTACATCACATCTATTCACGATTGCCTTCCTCTCATCATGTTTTTTGTTGAGATGAACATGCGGGGCTAATCCCCTTTATCTTTAGGACCGGGAGTAGCCCGGGTAATCGTTGTATGATACTTTTTACATAGTTTATCATAATTTATCTCTTAAATCTGTGGCATGATGTCTTTTACTCAATTATATCATTATGATTGATCACCCTAATGATAATGTAATACCTTTAATTACTTTGAAAGAAGAATTAATGGTTGAAAAGAGACGGATATCACATTAACTAATAAATCCTTTGAACAAGGAAATGTACAGTTAATGGTGGAAACCCAGAGTGTGATCTTCATGCACCTAATTTAGGGTATAGGTTACTACTACCATGGAACCGAACTAGATTTAGGTAGTGAATTGTATCGCGACAGTGAACAATTCTGACTACAGGCCACTACCCAGAATAAGAGACGAATTAGGATAATTGTGTAGGAATAAGTACAATGAGAACCTACGGTGAAACTGCAATCCTAAAGATTCCATATTTAATTGATTAAACCAACCATTTAATCGATTGTTTTGTTTTCTTTTATTTTTCTTTTCTTTTTCAATCAACACTCAAACCATTTAAATCGGTCTAGCTGATTACGAATAGTTAGTAGTAGTCTACTAAAAATCCATTCCTTGAGTTTGACTCGGGCCTCACAAAGGCCTATATTACTTTGGCGCGTGCACTTGCGTTTTACGCACGGTAAATTCGTGTCAAGTTTTTGGAAAGGAACTTGTTCCACCTGCATGTATACATAAAGAAAAGAGGCATAAGCACATAATTTAGTTTTAGTAGTAATTCCATCTCATCTTGAGACGGAATAATAGTGCATGCATCATTCTACCTAAAATTTAGGCATTCGGTCATTTTCATATGCATATGCATCATTTAGGTCATTTTGTTGATTTTTCATGATAAAACTATTCGTTGCTTCTCTTTCTTCCACAGTCGCCCATTTCATCTACCTGTTGCTCAAAATGGTAGGCCACCCATGATTATCTCCTCATTATTGTATACCAAGAAATCTGCTTCCATTTAGATGGTAGTTAGGACTTGAGCAACTTAGATAGGGGATCACAAGATGCACTAAGTCTAAACCGGAGGAATTCATTATATCAACTACTTTATTTGGTAGTGTTTGATGATCTTGGGGTGGACATTTCTTATGGATGATCATTGTCACCTTTAGGGTAGTTATCATTATGTGGTCAGTGAGGGCCGGAATGTGCATGACATGTGGGAGTCATATTGAGTTGTCTTTTATGCTAATATGTTCTTTAGTTGACTCTCACAATTCTATTCTACAATTTTGTGCTCGAGGACGAGCAATATTCAAGCTTAGGGGAGTTTGATGCAGGGGTTTTGAGTCATTTTTATAGACTGGTTTTGCATACGTTTTATGTGTATTTTGATCATATTTGTGATTAATATCACATGATTCACTACCCTTAGTCTATAATCTCATTTTGCATCAAATTTACCTTGTTTCCTTTTATTCTGTATAAAAGATCATATTTGTGGGATTTGATTGGTGTTCTTCTCTTCATTTAAGGCAATTCAAATATCTGAATACGTCGATACCATCGACGAATGGTCGATACCATCGACCTGGTCATAGTGTATTGCTTGAGAAGAGCAACCAGAAGTCGATACCATCGATGGGACAATTGATGGTATCGAGAGAGCGTCAGCGAGCCAGATTTCCAGGTGTCGATACTATCGACCCAAAGTCAATACTATCGACCTCGCCTCAGCAAACTTAGCTTCAGCGTCAGATTCCAGAGAAAAGTGACGCCTAAGGTGTCGATACCATCGACACACCATCGATGGTATCGAGGCAACATCAGACAGAACCCCAAAAATCACGCAAGCTCTGGTGCCTCATGCAGGTCGATACCATCGACCCGCGTCGATGGTATCAATGTTGTCAGATCAAGTTTTGCTAAAGATCGTGTCTAATCGTACGGTGGTGATTTGGGGGCGACCTAAAGTGGTGCATATACCTAATTAAGGTGGCCCAAAGCAAGGGATCACTTCATTAGCCACCGGAGAAGTCTCAAGAAGGAGAGGAGAGAAGAACGGAGCTGAGAGCTATGCCTCGTTCGTTTTAAGAGCCGTAGAAGATGTTTTCCACCGCCGGAAGGCTGTAAAACGTTCACCCCGCACCAAGGAACGCCCGGATCTCCTATGTGCAGGAGTTTACATCACATCTATTCACGTTTCCCTATGTTTTCCCTCTCTCTCATCATGTTTTTCATTGAGATGAACATGCAGGGCTAATCCCCTTTATCTTTAGAACCGGGAGTAGCCCGGGTAATCGTTGTATGATACTTTTTACATAGTTTATCATAATTTGTCTCTTAAATCTGTGGCATGATGTCATTTTCTCAATTATATCATTATGATTGATCACCCTAATGATAATCTAATACATTTAATTACTTTGAAAGAAGAATTAACGGGTGAAAAGAGACAGATATCACATTAACTAATAAATCCTTTAAACAAGGTGATGTACAGTTAATGGTGGAAACCCAAAGTGTGATCTTCATGCACCTAATTTAGGGTATAGGTTACTACTACCGTGGAACTGACCTAGATTTAGGTAGTGAATTGTATCACGACAGTGAACAATTCTGACTACAGGCCACTACCCAGAATAGGAGATGAATTTGGATAATTGTGTAGGAATGAGTACAACGAGAACATGCGGTGAAACTGCAATCCTAAAGATTCCATCTTTAATTGATTAAACCAACCATTTAATCGATTGTTTTGTTTTCTTTTGTTTTTCTTTTCTTTTTCAATCAACTCTCAAACCATTTTAATCGATCTAGCTGATCGCGAATAGTTAGTAGTAGTCTACTGAAAATCCATTCCCTGTGTTCGAATCGGGCCTCACAAAGGCTTATATTACTTTGGCGCGTGTACTTGCATTTTACGCACGGTAAATTTGTGTCAAGTTTTTGGCATCGTTGCCGGGGAACGGTGATTTTCGGCACTACGAGTGCTGCAAGTGGCCACTCTAGGCCACATTTCTTTTTTAATTTAAAATTTTTAATTCTTGAAATTAATTATTTATTTTTCATATTCAGTAATCACCTAGCACTGTGCTTAATCAAATTTACTACCTTGCAGGTACTAGTCCATGGTGAAGATGCGTAGCACAGACTACGCACAGTCATCAACCTGAGGATTTAGATTCAGATTCCAAACCAGAAGCCATGGCTGAGGAACAGACTATATGGGAAACGATCAAGGCTTCTTCCTCTTCCACATCTAAGGGCCAATTAAGAAGCAGGTCATCAACATTCCTAACTACAAAATTGATCCAGGCCTAATTAATTTGGTCAAGTCTAATGCATTCCAAGGTTTAAAAAATGAAGATCCAGTGACCCATATAAGTCAGTTCGTAGAGAATTGTGATATGGTAAAGATCGACAGGTTTCCACAGGAGGTGCTTTACTTGAAGTTATTTCCCAGTTCTCTGGCAGGAAATGCACGAGAATGGCTACATAATTTGGACGACGAGTATGTGGAATCATAGTATCACATGGTTGAAGTATTTTTTAAGATATTCTTCCCACCTGAGAAGACGAATGATCTCGTAAGAAAGATCCACAACTTCAGCCAGAAAGCCGGTGAAACATATTCTGAAACTTGGGAGCGCTTTCAGATAATGTTGAGGAGATACCCACATCATGGGCTGGACAAAGAAAAGCAGGTCAAGATTTTCTATTTTGCTCTTTCTGAGCATGATAGAAGCAATCTAGATTCAGCAGGGTCGGGGTTCTTCCTGAATAACACTGATACAAGGTGTTGGGAAATTCTGAAAAACATGGCTAAAAAGCAGTCATGGGGTGATAGAGATGCACCAGAACAAGCCAGAGCTGCAGGGGAATCAAAGGCAATTAAAGAATTGAAAGACAAAATGGATCTCATATCCAAGAAGCTTGTAGAGAAAGAGGAAGAGTCTGATGAGGAGGCCCAAGTTAAATTCATTCAACAACAGGGTTACAGGATTAATGATTATTCTTGGAGAAAGGATAGAAAATTCTCATGGAAGGATCCAAACAACTTCCTAGAAGACCCGGATGCAAAGCCACAACCCACTGCGGAGGACAAAAGCACTGAATTGCTCAGCCAAGTAGTGAAACAAAATCAAGAGTTGATGAATATGTTCGGTAAGCAATTACAGTCCCAGGGCGAGATTTTGAATAAATTTGGACAGACGTTGCAAAGTCATGGAGTGCAGATGAGGGTATTGGAGATGATTGTGGCTCAAATTTCTAATGAAGTGGCAACCATGAAGCATCAAAATCAACAAGGACCGGCTGGGAATGTAGAGGCTGCTCAAGTACATCATCAAGTGAAGTATATATCTGTGATTAAGGAGACAGAGCCCCCGATGGGGGAGGTCCATGAAAATGGCAAAATGCATTTTGAAACGGAGGCTAAGCCCAGTGTGCCATGCCCACACAGCTTATATGGACTACCAGGAGGATGTCGCCCGTTCAGCAAATCCCACTAAGAACCCATCACAACCGTGCCTACACCTAGGCAAGAGGAGCAGGTGAAGGCCATACTTTGTAGTGGATCTACTACCACTGAGAAGGATGAGCAGCCACGAGCCACACCAACCGTGAATGATGTGCCAAAGCCTACACCAGAGGGTGACATTGAAGCAAGCTTAGGGGAGGTGTGGGCTCTGATCTCCAAACCACGATATAAACACGATTTAAACTTAGCATAAGCGATTCGATTAGCAGCGGAATACCAAAAATCAGCGGAAATTAAAACTTTTTAAGATGAAGCATTAAAACCATAAAACTTCCTTCATAAAAGGAGATAAACTGTTTACATCTCAGATAATTACTTCTTGAGTAATTATATACAACATGATACAAAATCTCAAGAACTCATAACCAAAATCTCAGACCAAACGACTCCAAGACCTGAGAGTACAGAGGACACATAGGACTGACTCTAACTACACCACATGGCAGGCTAAATCTCCACCTAAGATTTCACTGCTGCCCCTGGTGCTGCTGCTGCTGGGACTGGTCACCTGTAGACCTGTTCCTCCGTCCTCGACGTCCACCTAAAAAGTTGAAGTCTATGGGGTGAGACAATTTTACATAATTGTCCCAGTGAGAGTTATAACTCTCCGCCAGAAGCTTTATTATAGCACCTCAAAGAATAACTTAAGCAGTAAAAGCTTCAAAGTATTCAACATCAGATTTAATAGTAAGCATGAGTTCAACAGTTATGAAACATGAAGACATTTGCACTATACAGTGTAACATCAATCAATCAACTCGTAGTTATCTCTAACAGGTATGCTACGTTGTGGATTATGTTTTTCAAACATTACTTTTATGCCCTGTGGAGATGAGGTTTACCACTCATACTCCAACCAATCACTGCTAAGTGCCTCGGTATCATACTAGGTCATCAAAAGAGATGGATTCTCATGACCTTCACCTTCCTCAGTCAATAAGAGGATTACTTGTAGTACATCTCGTGCCTCTACTATAATAGCTTACCAGGGTAATCTGGTCCTTCGCTATTTTAGAGTTACAGTGGCGTTCTGTACTCTCTTCGTCATCAGGAGATTTCATGTTTATCTTCCACTGATACGGATATCTGTGCTTTCTTCGTCATCAGGAGGTTTTATGTTTACCATCCACTGATACGGTATGGGATTGTAGTGACGGATTGATGGATTACACATCTACATCAAACACCTACACTAGGATGTAAGGTTCTACACATCCATATACCCCACATACTCAAAAGTATGTGATCCAGGAGTTCCCTTAGGAAAACATGTTTCACCATCATTTGATCTCTGACAATGATGGATCTATGATAAGGGCTCTACATTACACTTGATTAGTTAGGTACATTCAGTATTCTTTTAACATCATACATTGTTCTTCAAACAATAACATTAGCATAGCAGCTATGAAATGAGAATACTAAATGTAACAAGCCTAACTCTCATCAATCATCATTTCTCAATACATTCATCACAAGTCATCTCTAAAGCATGACCTTGATGGTATTTATGGCTCTCATAGCCCATTTAATTCATAGGTTGCCATTGACAAGGCATCAAGATATTTTACTATTCATAAAGCTAACAACATGCTTTCAATGAATATAGCATCATCATCCATACCTGGATATGATCATCTTCATATCAGAACCTGCAAGGTTAATTCAACTGATAAAAGCAATTCAAATCAAGAATTATACTTTCCACTCTTGCCATAAGAGCTAAGTTCCCTGATTCTCATCAATTAGGGTTTACTATTCACATTACATGCCATCACCCTAGAATTAGGGTTTATTATTCACATTATGGTAAAATGAACTCATAACATCATCATGTCTGAGGAACATCATCAATGATGCTCTCAGATAAGATTAAGATTCATCAATTATCATAAATATGGTTTTCATGATCTCACATAGGTGGATCATACCCTAATCATGTACATTCATATATATTGAAGGTATTTTACTTAGATTTCAACCATAATTGGGATTTTCTCTCTCCTCTTGCTCATAGGTGATGATTACATCCCTCTAGATTGGGTTAGGTCTAATCAACATTGATAAGCCTAGCCAAGTCACCACCATTGTAACCATTGGGGTTTGCATGATAAAAAGGGGTTACCTACTTGAATCCATAAAGGGTATTTTGGTAAAGTTCACCATTGATCATAACATGGGTTAATATACTAACCACTTGACCCTTAATGTCCCTAGGTATCATTAGAGTTTAGGTTTGAACAACCATCAAACCATCTAAGCTATCAAGGCATTAGGCAGACTTATCCTTAAAAGTCCCCAATAGGTTTCACACCTTCAACCTTCAAACGATCCTGAGATCGTTTAAGGTTGTAGACCGTTTAGCTTTGCTTGACTTCAAGACCGCATGACACTCAAGACCGTTTACCCTTAAACGATCTGCAGGTCATTTGCCCAAGATAGGGTGAAGACCGTTTAGTCATAGTTTGACTTCTGAAGTTGTTTGAGCTCATTCGGACCTGAAGTCGTTTGAACTCATTCGGTCCCGAAGTCGTATGAACTCATTCGGTCCTGAAGTCGTATGAACTCATTCGGTCCTGAAGTCGTATGAAATCATTCAGTCCTGAAGTCATATGAACTCATTCGGTCCTGAAGTCGTATGAACTCATTCGGTCCTGAATTCGTATGGTCCTAAAAGCTCAAGATCGCATGGACCTCCAAGGTGATTCAAAGGGTAAACTCGATTAGGGTTTCCTGTGTTGAAGCCTTCAATTGGTCTCAAGCTTGCTAACCACTTATCAATTGAGACAATTAGGATTAGCCTAAACCAATTGGTCACTCAATTGATCCTCAATTGATATCCAATTAGGGTTGGAGTTGGTTCAATTAAGGTCTATAAACATTCAACCATCAATACTCAACAATGTGAATCAAATCGAAGTTGATCCCATCAATTGACCTCCAATCGGGCTCAAACTTGGCCCAAACGGTCTTGGGATCATTTGGATAACCTCCAAACGGTCTTGAGACCGTTTGCCCAAGAATGCATCAAAATCTAAGTTGATTTGATCGGGGTTGAACCTTAATTAAGTCACAAATCAGCAATTTGATTATTTCAATAACCCACTGTAATTGGGCCCTCAATTGATCAAATTACCTTAACCCTAGACCTCCAAACGGTCTTGGGTTGACACCAAACGGTCTTGAGACCTTTTGGATGAGTTCCAAACGGTCTTGAGACCGTTTGCCCATCCATCCTTTGGACTCTAGTGAAAATTCATCAAGGTTTGATCTATTGAGTTGATCATCACATCAATACTTAATTGCAATATGATTTGGTACCTTTGGACCTTCAATTGGTCAACTATATTTGACCCCAGACCTCTAAACGGTCTTGGGTGATCCCCAAACGGTCTTGAGACCGTTTGGATGATTCCCCAAACGGTCTTGAGACCGTTTGGGCTAATCAACCCAAAATCACTAATTAACTCATTGGAATTTCAGCACTGATTTCAATTAGGATTTGCCCTATTAATCAACCTTCAACTCATAACTCGTTTGGAATTAATCCATCAAATTTGGTGAGTCATTAATCAACATCATTATGAACAGTAATCCCAAATGGTCAATGCTTGTTCAACCATCTTAAACGGTCTTGAGACCGTTTTCCCTAAAAGGGCAAATTAAACAGATTGAAAATCAGAACTTAATTCAATTGGATTTGCTAATTGATTTGCTTATATCTCACGATTCCTTTGGAGTTAACCCCTCAAATTTTGTGGGTGATTAACCTACATAATTATAAACAAGATTCCCATATGTTCGTCGCTTGGTCAATGCGACCAAACGGTCTTGAAGGCCGTTTTCCTTCATACGATCCTGAAACCATTTCCCACCAAACGGTTGTGTAAACCGTATGGGCAATTGGTGGAGGTCGTTTGGTAAAGTGGAAATCCATGGATAAGCATAGGAATTAACTCCCTTATCTTCTACTTCAAGAACAGTAGCAGTTCTTCACGATTTTTCTTGCAAGGATGCAAGGGAAGATAGGGAAGAAGAAGAACTAGCAACTATATGCATAGAAAAAGATGTATAATCAAAGCATAAGGTTTAGAGTTATAAAACCCGCCTAAAGATTGTTCCTTGAGATCCAAACTTTCAAGATCCAAGCCTTTAATGACGTCTTTGAGCTCCACAGGTCGGCCAAGGTGTATTCTCCAAGGAAAGTTGAAAAGGAATGGCTAGAAAGATAAAGCTAGGTGAGCTAGCCATGAATCCAACCTTGAAAACGAGTTTCCTTCATAATTTCAAGCAAAAAGGATGATCCAAACTTACCTAGGACCCTTGGTCATCCTTTTCTGCTCCAGAGCTTAGCCTTAGTCGGTTTTGAGCAAGGGGAAAAGAAATGAAAAGAAGAGGATCGTTCCCTTGCTAAGTGGGGAAGGTAGTATATATACTTAGGTGAAATTTCAACATAAGAACATATTCTTTCCTCATTTCTCATCTAAGTCCTTCCTTTCTTCTTTGCACGTCCCCACATCTTATTTCTAAGGACAAACTCCTTCTAAGGTCAAGAATTGAGGGCAAAGAGGATCAACCCATCACTAAAGCATACACATAAAAGGACTATTATACATACACCTTGATTATTCAATCACAAAGGTGTTCTTTATTAAATGATTATTCAAATGAAGTGACCTTTTCATAATTTCTCTTCTAAATGATGCCAAGAGTCATAAAAGATATTTTAGATGATGTATTTTACAAGTTGCACCCCTCAAATTGGGTAAATTGCACTTTACACCAATTTAGGGTTTTCAAGTACAGGGGTTGCTTCCACAGCTGCACCTTGGTGCTCAAGCTTGGGAAATCCCTCAAACTTCATCATAAACATCCTCATGATGTCTCAACATCAGAGGAACATCTCAACATGTGCAATTTGCAAGTTAATCCCTTAACTGGGTAATTTGCACATAGATCCATGTACTACAAAACAATGCTACAACTTTATATATAAAGGAGCAAAATTGAAATATATGTTTCCGAGGAACTTAATTACATGCCCAAAGTTAATCACAAGGATTTAATTACATATTTAGGCAAAACACCTAGGATTAGTTCATAACCCAGGTCAGGGATGTTACAAATTATCCACCCCTTACAAGGATTTCGTCCCCGAAATCGATAAAACGTATTAAGAGAAAAGGGTAGGGTATTTCCTTCTCATCTCATCCTCTAGTTCCCAAGTGGCTTCTTCAACACCACGGTGGTTCCAGAGGACTTTCACAAGGCTTAAATCTTTCTTCTTTAACTTTTTAATTCTTCTATCAAGGATTGACATTGGTCCTTCCTCATAAGATATATCATCATTCAATTCTACCTCCATAGGTTGTAGAACTGACTCAGTGTCTGGGTGACATTTATTTAGCATAGAAATGTGAAACACAGGATGTAACCTTTGTAACTCTGGTGGCAGCTCTAGTTTATAGGATACTTTTCCAATCCGTTCAATGATTGGATAAGGCCCCATAAATCTAGGAGCTAACTTCCCTTTCTTTCCAAAACGAAGGACTCCTTTCCAAGGCGAGACCTTGAGATACACTTTGTCTCCAACCTCGAACTCTAAGGGTCTACGACGCTTGTCAGCATAAGATTTCTGCCTATCTTGTGCAGTTTTAATCTGTTGATGTATTACCTTAATCTTTTCTGTAGTTTGCTGCACAAGATCAGGTCCTAACAACTGATGCTCACCAGTCTCATACCAACACAAGGGTGATCTACAACGTCTACCATACAAGGCTTCATAAGGTGCCATATCAATACTATGTTGATAGCTATTGTTATAGGAAAACTCTATCAAGCTTAGGTGTAGATCCCAACTTCTGGTAAACTGGAGAACACATGTTCTCAACAGGTCTTCCAAGGTCTGTATGGTCCTTTCTGACTGTCCATCAGTCTGTGGATGAAAGGCCGTACTAAACCTTAACTGGGTGCCTAAAGCATTATGAAGCGTTCCCAAAAACGATTTGTAAACTGGGGACCTCTGTCAGAAACTATAGTGACAGGAACTCCGTGCAAACACACTATCTCTTGAACATACAACTGTGATAACCTTTCAGCAGAATAGGTTGTTTTGATAGGTAAGAAATGTGTTGTCTTAGTCAACCTATCTACAACTACCCAAATGGAATCATGTCCTTTGCTTGTCCTTGGTAGGCCAACAACAAAGTCCATGGTCACATGGTCCCACTTCCACTGTGGTATGGGTAAAGGTTGCATTGTTCCTGCAGGCTTCTGGTGTTCAGCTTTAACTTGCTGACACACAAGACACCTCAGAACAAATTCTGCAACATCCTTCTTCATTCTAGGCCACCAATACAGATCTTTTAAACTACGATACATCTTGGTGCTCCCTGGATGCATAGCGTACATTGAAGAATGAGCTTCTTCCAGGACTAACTTCCTCAAGTTATCCACATCTGGCACTATCATCCTCCCATGATAACATGCTAAATGATCATCTGAATCATGGAAACTATCTCGCTTCTCATTTCCATACTCTGATCTAATCTGCTGAACTACAGCATCAACATGTTGTGCCTCCTTAATCTGCTCTCTTAGGGTAGGTTTAATATGCATCTCAGCCATCAACCCGGCTAACAATGACACCTTCAACTGTACATTGTCTTGCCTTAAAGAGATAAGCATATCTCTCTTAGAGCATATTAAAGAGTTTAGTTGTGCTCTATCCATGGTTGATGTTGTTGATTTCCTACTCAAGGCATCTGCAACAATACTGGCCTTCCCTGGATGGTAATCAATTGTACAATCGTAGTCCTTGATTAACTCCATCCAGCGACGTTGCCTCATGTTAAGCTCATGCTGAGAGAAGATATACTTAAGGTTCTTGTGATCTGTGAAAATATGGAATGTCTCTCCGTAGAGATAATGCCTCCAGATTTTCAATGCATGAACCACAGCAGCTAACTCTAGATCGTGTGTTGGATAATTCTCCGCGTTCTTCTTAAGCTGTCGGGAAGCAAAAGAAATCACTTGTTTATCCTGCGTCAGCACACATCCAAGTCCATTCTTAGAGGCATCATAGAAGACTACATATCCTTTTCCTTGCTCAGGTAGCACAAGCACAGGTGCACTTGTCAACCTCTCCTTCAACAACTGAAAGGACTGTTGACACTTATCACTCCAAGAAAAAGGAGCATCTTTCCGGGTTAACTTGGTCAAAGGTAAGGCTATAGAGCTAAAGTTTTTAATAAACCTTCGATAGTAACCAGCTAACCCCAAGAAGCTTCGAATCTCCATCGGTGTCTTTGGTTGTTCCCATTGTAGAACAGATTCTACCTTTGCAGGGTCAACACGAATTCCCGAGGCAGATATCACATGTCCAAGAAAAGATACCTCCGGCAGCCAGAACTCACACTTGCTAAACTTAGGATACAGCTTATGTTCTCTTAGTAAGGTCAAAGCTTGGCGAAGATGCTGCTCATTCTGCTGAGCATCCTTACTATAGATCAGAATGTCATCTATGAAGACGACAACACACTGATCAAGGAAGGGTTGAAATACTCTATTCATGAGTTCCATAAATGCAGCTGGTGCATTGGTTAGTCCAAACGACATAATCTTGAACTCATAGTGACCATATCCTGTCCTAAAAGCAGACTTGGATATGTCACTATCCTTAATGCGGAGTTGATGATATCCAGATCTCAAATCTATCTTTGAGAAGACTGTTGCATTACACAACTGGTCAAAAAGATCATCAATCCTCGGCAAAGGGTACTTGTTTTTTATTGTTACTTTATTAAGTTGTCTGTAGTCAATGCACAACCGCATTGACCCATCTTTCTTTTTAACAAACAAGACCGGAGCACCCCAAGGTGAAGTGCTCAGTCGGATAAAACCCTTCTCAAGTAACTCTTGAAGTTGTTTCTTGAGTTCTGCCATCTCGGCAGGCACCATCCTATACGGTGTCTGGGCTATGGGTTTCGTATCTGGGACTAAATTGATCTCAAAATCAATCTCCCGAGGTGGTGGTATACCAGGAAGTTCTTCAGGAAACACATCCTCGAATTCCCTGACTATGGGAACTTCAGCAGGATTGGAACTTTCCTTGGTAACATCTACCACATGGGCCAAGAATGCATAACATCCTTGCCTCAACAGCTTATCAGCAACCATAGCCGATACAAGACAGGTGGGCAGAATCTTTCTTTCACCTTGAAAGATCCATGTGTTGCCTTCATCAGCAAACATAGCCAACTTGGATTCACAATCCAAGACAACTCTATACCTTTCTAAGGTATCCATCCCAAGGATTATATCAAATACTTTCATATCAAGTGGTATAAGGTCCACTTGAATGCAACGATCAGAAAAGAAGAGGATGCAGGGAGAACATACCTCCTGCAAAACGGCAGACCCACTCAACGGAGTCTCCAACAACAAACTATCTGCCCTATGACTAACCGTCATATTGCAGTTACGAATCACTCTCCGAGTGATAAAAGAGTGTGTAGCACCCGGGTCAATCAGAACAGATACAATACAGGATGTAGACATATCAGAATATAAAAGTTCCATCTGACCTGCCACTACCCATGGATTGACCACTGCTTCAGGTTGGTTCATAGCATAAAACCTCGCTGTCGCCTGGGGTTGAGGTGGTGCTGATGATCCAGCTTGAGACGCTTGCCCGTGTCCTCGAGCTGCTCCTTGAGGTTGTCTTCTCTGTGATCCCTGTTGACTCTGTCTCTGAGGTTGTGTCATACTGACAGGTCTAGATCGGCAGTCCTTCATCAAGTGTCCCACCTTCCCACAGTTGTAGCAACTTCTTTCCAGTTGTTGTGGTCTTGGTGGTCCAGTAACTGACATTGATGCAGAACTGTGAGTCTCTTATTGAGGTAGGCTTCGTCCCCTGCCTCTACTTGGTGACCACTGAGTTTGGGAACTTGATCTGGGTGGTGGAGGGTTAGGTGCAGAGAATCTCGGTTTCTTGGAATCCCTAGATGAAGAACCCTGGAACTGTGGATATCTTTTCTGGGTTTGCCTCTTCTCAACCACAGATCTCTCTATCCTTCAGACTAACTCAACGAAGGTAGAGAATCTCTCTCGGTTTTCTAAGGCAGACACAGGGGTTAATATATCAGCATTCAAACCTTTCTCGAATCTCCTGATTCTTTCCTCTTCTGTGGCAGGCATGTGCGGACAGAACTGTAGCAACTCCATGAACTTAGCTTCATACTCGCTAATGTTCATCATGCCCTACCTCAATCTCTCAAACTGAGAGATCTTCTCATCTAGGAAGGTCTTTGGAAAATATCTATTGATAAATTCCCGACGAAACTCTTCCCACGAGAACTCTGTCCCAGGTCTCTTCTACTCTTCCATGTTCCACCAGTGACCAGCACTGCCTTTGAGAAGATAGACAGCATGTCTAACCTTCTCAGCCTCCGGGATATTAAGAATCCTGAAAGCCTTCTCCAACTCTGTTAACCACAGATCAGCATCTGCGGGGTCGGCAGTCCCAAAGTACTCGGTAGCTCCGACACGACGAAGTCGCTCGAACGTCTTACCGATACCTTGTCCTTCAAGCTGGGCAGGTGTCCTAGGTGCAGGCATGGGCATCTTGTCAGTTATGTGTGTCATGGCAGTCATAAACTGCTCAAACATCGTCTAAACTGCTGGGTTACCCATATCAGCTGGGTCAAACTGGGGTGGTTCAGGTGCAGGCTGTTCTATTTCTGGAACCCTTGCACTGCCTCGAGGTGCACTATCACTACTCTCTGCCACGTACTCATCATGTGGCTCTGCCATCCTTATGTATCTTCTTCTCCTGAGGAGCAGAAGATTCTATTAGAATAGGAAGAGATACTAAGGATAGACTCGACATCCTAAGTCCTATGCCTCTGTAGACTCAGCAAACCTAGAGCTCTGATACCACTTAATTGTGGGCTCTGATCTCCAAACCATGATGTAAACACGATTTAAACTTAGCGGAAGCGATTCGATTAGCAGCGGAATACCAAAAATCAGCGGAAATTAAAACTTTTTAAGATAAAGCATTGAAACCATAAAACTTCCTTCATAAAAGGAGATAAACTGTTTACATCTCAGATAATTACTTCTTGAGTAATTATATACAAAATGATACAAAATCTCAAGAACTCATAACCAAAATCTTAGACCAAAAGACTCCAAGACCTGAGAGTACAAAGGACACATAGGACTGACTCTAACTACACCACATGGCAGGCTAAATCTCCACCTAAGATTTCACTGATGCCCCTGGTGCTGCTGCTGTTGGGACTGGTCACCTGTAGACCTGTTCCTCCATCCTCGACGTCCACCTAAAAAGTTGAAGTCTACGGGGTGAGACAATTTTACATAATTGTCCCAGCGAGAGTTATAACTCTCTGCCAGAAGCTTTATTATAGCACCTCAAAGAATAACTTAAGCAGTAAAAGCTTCAAAGTATTCAACATCAGATTTAATGGTAAGCATGAGTTCAATAGTTATGAAACATGAAGACATTTGCACTATACAGTGTAACATCAATCAATCAACTCGTAGTTATCTCTAACAGGTATGCTACACTGTGGATTATGTTTTTCAAACATTACTTTTATGCCCTGTGGAGATGAGGTTTACCACTCATACTCCAACCAATCACTGCTAAGTGCCTCGGTATCATACTAGGTCATCGAAAGAGTCAGATTCTAATGACCTTCACCTTCCTCAGTCAGTAAGAGGATTACTTGTAGGACATCTCGTGCCTCTACTATAATAGCTTACCAGGGTAATCTGGTCCTTCACTATTTTAGAGTTATAGTGGCATTATGTACTCTCTTCGTCATTAGGAGATTTCATGTTTATCTTCCACTAATACGGATATCTGTGCTTTCTTCGTCATCAGGAGGTTTCATGTTTACCATCCACTGATACGGTATGGGATTGTAGTGAAGGATTGATGGATTACACATCTACATCAAACACCTACACTAGGATGTAAGGTTCTACACATCCATATACCCCACATACTTAAAAGTATGTGATCCAGGAGTTCCCTTAGGAAAACCTGTTTCACCATCATTTAATCTCTGACAATGATGGATCTATAATTAGGGCTCTACATTATACTTGATTAGTTAGGTACATTCAGTATTCTTTTAACATCATACATTGTTCTTCAAACAATAACATTAGCATAGCAGCTATGAAATGAGAATACTAAATGTAACAAGCCTAACTCTCATCAATCATCATTTCTCAATACATTCATCACAAGTCATCTCTAAAGCATGACCTTGATGGTATTTATGGCTCTCACAGCCCATTTAATTCATAGGTTGCCATTGACAAGGCATCAAGATATTTTACTATTCATAAAGCTAACAACATGCTTTCAATGAATATAGCATCATCATCCATACCTGGATATGATCATCTTCATATCAGAACCTACGAGGTTAATTCAACTGATAAAAGCAATTCAAATCAAGAATTATACTTTCCACTCTTGCCATAAGAGCTAAGTTCCCTGATTCTCATCAATTAGGGTTTACTATTCACATTACATGCCATCACCCTAGAATTAGGGTTTATTATTCACATTATGGTAAAATGAACTCATAACATCATCATGTATGAGGAACATCATCAATGATGCTCTCAGATAAGATTAAGATTCATCAATTATCATAAATAGGGTTTTCATGATCTCACATAGGTGGATCATACCCTAATCATGTACATTCATATATATTGAAGGTATTTTACTTGGATTTCAACCATAATTGGGATTTTTTCTCTCCTCTTGCTCATAGGTGATGATTACATCCCTCTAGATTGGGTTAGGTCTAATCAACATTGATAAGCCTAGCCAAGTCATCACCATTGTAACCATTGGGGTTTGCATGATAAAAAGCGGTTACCTACTTGAATCCATAAAGGGTATTTTGGTAAAGTTCACCATTGATCATAACATGGGTTAATATACTAACCACTTGACCCTTAATGTCCCTAGGTATCATTAGGGTTTAGGTTTGAACAACCATCAAACCATCTAAGCCATCAAGGCATTAGGCAGACTTATCCTTAAAAGTCCCCAATAGGTTTCACACCTTCAACCTTCAAACGATCCTGAGATCGTTTAAGGTTGTAGACCGTTTAGCTTTGGTTGACTTCAAGACCGCATGACACTCAAGAATGTTTACCCTTAAACGATCTTGAGGTCATTTGCCCAAGATAGGGTGAAGACCATTTAGTCATAGTTTGACTTCTGAAGTTGTTTGAGCTCATTCGGACCTGAAGTCGTTTGAACTCATTCGATCCCGAAGTCGTATGAACTCATTCGGTCCTGAAGTCGTATGAACTCATTCGGTCCTGAAGTCATATGAACTCATTCGGTCCTGAAGTCGTATGAACTCATTCGGTCCTGAAGTCGTATGAACTCATTTGGTCCTGAAGTCGTATGGTCCTAAAAGCTCAAGATCGCATGGACCTCCAAGGTGATTCAAAGGGTAAACGCGATAAGGGTTTCCTATGTTGAAGCCTTCAATTGATCTCAAGATTGCTAACCTCTTATCAATTGAGACAATTAGGGTTAGCCTTAACCAATTGGTCACTCAATTGATCCTCAATTGATATCCAATTAGGGTTGGAGTTGGTTCAATTAAGGTCTATAAACATTCAACCATCAATACCCAACAATGTGAATCAAATCGAAGTTGATCCCATCAATTGACCTCCAATCGGGCTCAAACTTGGCCCAAACGGTCTTGAGACCGTTTTCCCAAGAATTCATCAAAATCTAAGTTGATTTGATAGAGGTTGAACCTTAATTAAGTCACAAATCAGCAATTTGATTATTTCAATAACCCACTGTAATTGGGCCCTCAATTGATCAAATTACCTTAACCCTAGACCTCCAAACGGTCTTGGGTTGACACCAAACGGTCTTGAGACCGTTTGGATGAGTTCCAAACGGTCTTGAGACCGTTTGCCCATCCATCCTTTGGACTCTAGTGAAAATTCATCAAGGTTTGATCTATTGAGTTGATCATCACATCAATACTTAATTGCAATATGATTTGGTACCTTTGGACCTTCAATTGGTCAACTATACTTGACCCCAGACCTCTAAACGGTCTTGGGTGATCCCCAAACGGTCTTGAGACCGTTTGGATGATTCCCCAAACGGTCTTGAGATAGTTTGGGCTAATCAACCCAAAATCACTAATTAACTCATTGGAATTTCAGCACTGATTTCAATTAGGATTTGCCCTATTAATCAACCTTCAACTCATAACTCGTTTGGAATTAATCCATAAAATTTGGTGAGTCATTAATAAACATCATTATGAACAGTAATACAAAACGGTCAATGCTTGGTCAACCATCTTAAACGGTCTTGAGACCGTTGCCCAAAAAGGGCAAATTAAACAGATTGAAAATCAGAACTTAATTCAATTGGATTTGCTAATTGATTTGCTTATATCTTACGATTCATTTGGAGTTAACCCCTCAAATTTTGTGGGTGATTAACCTACATAATTATAAACAAGATTCCCATACGGTCGTCGCTTGGTCAATGCGACCAAATGGTCTTGAAGGCCGTTTGCCTTCATACGACCCTGAAACCGTTTGCCCACCAAACGGTTGTGTAAACCGTATGGGCAATTGGTGGAGGTCGTTTGGTAAAGTGGAAATCCGTGGATAAGCATAGGAATTAACGCCCTTATCTTCTACCTCAAGAACAGTAGCATTTCTTCACGATTTTTCTTGCAAGGATGCAAGGGAAGATAGGGAAGAAGAAGAACTAGCAACTATATGCATAGAAAAAGATGTATAATCAAAGCATAAGGTTTAGAGTTATAAAATCCGCCTAAAGATTGTTCCTTGAGCTCCAAACTTTCAAGATCCAAGACTTTAATGGCATCTTTGAGCTCCACAGGTCGGCCAAGGTGTATTCTCCAAGGAAAGTTGAAAAGGAATGGCTAGAAAGATAAAGCAAGGTGAGCTAGCCATGAATTCAACCTTAAAAACGAGTTTCCTTCATGAATTCAACCAAAAAGGATGATCCAAACTTACCTAGGACCCTTGGTCGTCCTTCTCTTCTCCAGAGCTTAGCCTTAGTCGGTTTTGAGCAAGGGGAAAAGAAATGAAAAGAAGAGGATCGTTCCCTTGCTAAGTGGGGAAGGTAGTATATATACTTAGGTGAAATTTCAACATAAGAACATATGCTTTCCTCATTTCTCATCTAAGTCCTTCCTTTCTTCTTTGCACGTCCCCACATCTTATTTCTAAGGACAAACTCCTTATAAGGTCAAGAATTGAGGGCAAAGAGGATCAACCCATCACTAAAGCATACACATAAAAGGACTATTATACATACACCTTGATTATTCAATCACAAAGGTGTTCTTTATTATATGATTATTCAAATGAAGTGACCTTTTCATCATTTCTCTTCTTAATGATTCCAAGAGTTATAAAAGATATTTTAGATGATGTATTTTACAAGTTGCACCCCTCAAATTGGGTAAATTGCACTTTACACCAATTTAGGGTTTTCAAGTACAGGGGTTGCTTCCACAGCTGCACCTTGGTGCTCAAGCTTGGGAAATCCCTCAAACTTCATCATAAACATCCTCATGATGTCTCAACATCAGAGGAACATCTCAACATGTGCAATTTGCAAGTTAATCCCTTAATTGGGTAATTTGCACATAGATCCCTGTATTATAAAACAATGCTACAACTTTATATATAAAGGAGCAAAATTGAAATATATGTTTCTGAGGAACTTAATTACATGCCCAAAGTTAATCACAAGGATTCAATTACATATTTAGGCAAAACACCTAGGGTTAGTTCATAACCCAGGTCAGGGATGTTACAAATTATCCACCCCTTACAAGGATTTCGTCCCCGAAATCGATAAAACGTATTAAGAGAAAAGGGTAGGGTATTTCCTTCTCATCTCATCCTCTGGTTCCCAAGTGGCTTCTTCAACACCATGGTGGTTCCAGAGGACTTTCACAAGGCTTAAATCTTTCTTCTTTAACTTTTTAATTATGCTATCAAGGATTGACACTGGTCCTTCCTCATAAGATATATCATCATTCAATTCTACCTCCATAGGTTGTAGAACTGACTCAGTGTCTGGGTGACATTTCTTTAGCATAGAAATGTGAAACACAGGATGTAACCTTTGTAACTCTGGTGGCAGCTCTAGTTTATAGGCTACTTTTCCAATCCGTTCAATGATTGGATAAGGTCCCATAAATCTAGGAGCTAACTTCCCTTTCTTTCCAAAACGAAGGACTCCTTTCCAAGGTGAGACCTTGAGATACACTTTGTCTCCAACCTCGAACTCTAAGGGTCTACGACGCTTTTCAGCATAAGATTTCTGCCTATCTTGTGCAGTCTTAATCTGTTGTTGTATTACCTTAACCTTTTCTGTAGTTTGCTGCACAAGATCAGGTCCTAACAACTGATGCTCACCAGTCTCATACCAACACAAGGGTGATCTACAACGTCTACCATACAAGGCTTCATAAGGTGCCATATCAATACTATGCTGATAGCTATTGTTATAGGCAAACTCTATCAAGCTTAGGTGTAGATCCCAACTTCCGATAAACTGGAGAACACATGTTCTCAACAGGTCTTCCAAGGTCTGTATGGTCCTTTCTGACTGTCCATCAGTCTGTGGATGAAAGGTCGTACTAAACCTTAACTGGGTGCCTAAAGCATTATGAAGTCGTTCCCAAAAATGATTTGTAAACTGGGGACCTCTGTGAGAAACTATAGTGACAGGAACTCCGTGCAAACACACTATCTCTTGAACATACAACTGTGATAACCTTTCAGCAGAATAGGTTGTTTTGACAGGTAAGAAATGTGTTGTCTTAGTCAACCTATCTACAACTACCCAAATGGAATCATGTCCTTTGCTTGTCCTGGGTAGGCCAACAACAAAGTCCATGGTCACATAGTCCCACTTCCACTGTGGTATGGGTAAAGGTTGCATTGTTCCTGTAGGCTTCTGGTGTTCAGCTTTAACTTGCTGACACACAGGACACCTCAGAACAAATTCTGCAACATCCTTCTTCATTCCAGGCCACCAATACAGATCTTTTAAACTACGATACATCTTGGTGCTCCCTGGATGCATAGCGTACATTGAAGAATGAGCTTCTTCCAGGACTAACTTCCTCAAGTTATCCACATCTGGCACTATCATCCTCCCATGATAACATGCTACATGATCATCTGAATCATGGAAACTATCTCGCTTCTCATTTCCAAACTCTGATCTAATCTGCTGAACTACAGCATCAACATGTTGTGCCTCCTTAATCTGCTCTCTTAGGGTAGGTTTAATATGCATCTCAGCCATCAACCCGGCTACTAATGACACCTTCAACTGTACATTGTCTTGCCTTAAAGAGATAAGCATATCTCTCTTAGAGCATATTAAAGAGTTTAGTTGTGCTCTATCCATGGTTGATGTTGTTGATTTCCTACTCAAGGCATCTGCAACAACATTGGCCTTCCCTGGATGGTAATCAATTGTACAATCGTAGTCCTTGATTAACTCCATCCAGCGACGTTGCCTCATGTTAAGCTCATGCTGAGAGAAGATATACTTAAGGTTCTTGTGATCTGTGAAAATCTGGAATATCTCTCCGTAGAGATAATGCCTCCAGATTTTCAATGCATGAACCACTGCAGCTAACTCTAGATCGTGTGTTGGATAATTCTCCTCGTGCTTCTTAAGATGTTGGGAAGCAAAAGAAATCACTTGTTTATCCTGCGTCAACACACATCCAAGTCCATTCTTGGAGGCATCACAGAAGACTACGTATCCTTTTCCTTGCTCAGGTAGCACAAGCACAGGTGCACTTGTCAACCTCTCCTTCAACAACTGAAAGCACTGTTGACACTTATCACTCCAAGAAAAAGGAGCATCTTTCTGGGTTAACTTGGTCAAAGGTAAGGCTATAGAGCTAAAGTTTTTAGTAAACCTTCGATAGTAACCAGCTAACCCCAAGAAGCTTCGAATCTCCGTCGGTGTCTTCGGTTGTTCCCATTGTAGAACAGATTCTACCTTTGCAGGGTCAACACGAATTCCCGAGGCAGATATCACATGTCCAAGAAAAGATACCTCCGGCAGCCAGAACTCACACTTGCTAAACTTAGCATACAGCTTATGTTCTCTTAGCAAGGTCAAAGCTTGGCGAAGATGCTGCTCATGCTGCTGAGCATCCTTACTATAGATCAGAATGTCATCTATGAAGACGACAACACACTGATCAAGGAAGGGTCGAAATACTCTATTCATGAGTTCCATAAATGCAGCTGGTGCATTGGTTACTCCAAACGACATAACCGTGAACTCATAGTGACCATATCTTGTCCTAAAAGCAGACTTGGATATGTCACTATCCTTAATGCGGAGTTGATGATATCTAGATCTCAAATCTATCTTTGAGAAGATTGTTGCACCACGCAACTGGTCAAAAAGATCATCAATGCTCGACAAAGGGTACTTGTTTTTTATTGTTACTTTATTAAGTTGTCTGTAGTCAATGCACAACCGCATTGACCCATCTTTCTTTTTAACAAACAAGACTGGAGCACCCCAAGGTGAAGTGCTCGGTCAGATAAAACCCTTCTCAAGTAACTCTTGAAGCTGTTTCTTGAGTTCTGCCATCTCAGCAGGCGCCATCCTATACGGTGTCTGGGCTATGGGTTTCGTATCTGGGACTAAATTGATCTCAAAATCAATCTCCCGAGGTGGTGGTATACCAGGAAGTTCTTCAGGAAACACATCCTCGAATTCCCTGACTATGGGAACTTCAGCAGGATTGGAACTTTCCTTGGTAACATCTACCACATGGGCCAAGAATGCATAACATCCTTGCCTCAACAGCTTATCAGCAACCATAGCTGATACAAGACAGGTGGGCAGAATCTTTCTTTCACCTTGAAAGATCCATGTGTTGCCTTCATCAGCAACCACAGCCAACTTGGATTCACAATCCAAGACAACTCTATACCTTTCTAAGGTATCCATCCCCAGGATTATATTAAATCCTTGCATATCAAGTGGTATAAGGTCCACTTGAATGCGATGATCAGAAAAGAAGAGGATGCAGGGAGAACATACCTCCTGCAAAACGGCAGACCCACTCAACGGAGTCTCCAACAAAAAACTATCTGCCCTATGACTAACCGTCATATTGCAATCTCCAAACGGTCTTGAGACCGTTTGCCCAAGAATTCATCAAAATCTAAGTTGATTTGATAGGGGTTGAACCTTAATTAAATCACAAATCAGCAATTTGATTATTTCAATAACCCACTGTAATTGGGCCCTCAATTGATCAAATTACCTTAACCCTAGACCTCCAAACGGTCTTGGGTTGACATCAAACGGTCTTGAGACCATTTGGATGAGTTCCAAATGGTCTTGAGACCGTTTTCCCATCCATCCTTTGGACTCTAGTGAAAATTCATCAAGGTTTGATCTATTGGGTTGATCATCACATCAATACATAATTGCAATATGATTTGGTACCTTTGGACCTTCAATTGGTCAACTATACTTGACCCCAGACCTCTAAACGGTCTTGGGTGATCCCCAAACGGTCTTGAGACCGTTTGGATGATTCCCCAAACGGTCTTGAGACCGTTTGGGCTAATCAACCCAAAATCACTAATTAACTCATTGGAATTTCAGCACTGATTTCAATTAGGATTTGCCCTATTAATCAACCTTCAACTCATAACTCGTTTGGAATTAATCCATCAAATTTGGTGAGTCATTAATCAACATCATTATGAACAGTAATCCCAAACGGTCAATGCTTGGTCAACCATCTTAAACGGTCTTGAGACCGTTTTCCCAAAAAGGGCAAATTAAACAGATTGAAAATCAGAACTTAATTCAATTGGATTTGCTAATTGATTTGCTTATATCTCACGATTCCTTTGGAGTTAACCCCTCAAATTTTGTGGGTGATTAACCTACATAATTATAAACAAGATTCCCATATGGTAGTTGCTTGGTCAACGCGACCAAATGGTCTTGAAGGCCGTTTGCCTTCATACGACCCTGAAACCGTTTGCCCACCAAACGGTTGTGTAAACCGTATGGGCAATTGGTGGAGGTCGTTTGGTAAAGTGGAAATCCGTGGATAAGCATAGGAATTAACGCCCTTATCTTCTACCTCAAGAACAGTAGCAGTTCTTCACGATTTTGCTTGCAAGGATGCAAGGGAAGATAGGGAAGAAGAAGAACTAGCAACTATATGCATAGAAAAAGATGTATAATCAAAGCATAAGGTTTAGAGTTATAAAACCCGCCTAAAAATTGTTCCTTGAGCTCCAAACTTTCAAGCTCCAAGCCTTTAATGGCGTCTTTGAGATCCACAGGTCGTCCAAGGTGTATTCTCCAAGGAAAGTTGAAAAGGAATGGCTAGAAAGATAAAGCTAGGTGAGCTAGCCATGAATTCAACCTTGAAAACGAGTTTCCTTCATGAATTCAAGCAAAAAGGATGATCCAAACTTACCTAGGACCCTTGGTCGTCCTTCTCTGCTCTAGAGCTTAGCCTTAGTCGGTTTTGAGCAAGGGGAAAAGAAATGAAAAGAAGAGGATCGTTCCCTTGCTAAGTGGGGAAGGTAGTATATATACTTAGGTGAAATTTCAACATAAGAATATATGCTTTCCTCATTTCTCATCTAAGTCCTTCCTTTCTTCTTTGCATGTATCCACATCTTATTTCTAAGGACAAACTCCTTCTAAGGTCAAGAATTGAGGGCAAAGAGGATCAACCCATCACTAAAGCATACACATAAAATGACTATTATACATACACCTTGATTATTCAATCACAAAGGTGTTCTTTATTATATGATTATTCAAATGAAGTGACCTTTTCATCATTTCTCTTATAAATGATGCTAAGAGTCATAAAAGATATTTTAGATGATGTATTTTACAAGTTGCGCCCCTCAAATTGGGTAAATTGCACTTTACACCAATTTAAGGTTTTCAAGTATAGGGGTTGCTTCCACAGCTGCACCTTGGTGCTCAAGCTTGGGAAATCCCTCAAACTTCATCATAAACATCCTCATGATGTCTCAACATCAGAGGAACATCTCAACATGTGCAATTTGCAAGTTAATCCCTTAACTGGGTAATTTGCACATAGATCCCTGTATTACAAAACAATGCTACAACTTTATATATAAAGGAGCAAAATTGAAATATATGTTTCTGAGGAACTTAATTACATGCCCAAAGTTAATCACAAGGATTTAATTACATATTTAGGCAAAACACCTAGGGTTAGTTAATAACCCAGGTCAGGGATGTTACAGAAGAAGACCCCAAATATCCCATATGTGCCATTACACAAGCGCATAAAGGAGCCAAGTGTGTCATTCCCGAATAGTCTAAAGCTGAGGAAAGAGAAAAGGCACTTCAAGAAATTTCTTGAGATCTTCCGAAAGCTCCACATTAACATTCCATTGGTGGAGGATATAGAGAAAATTCCTTCATATCTAAGATTCATGAAAGATATCATCAACAAGAAACGGCGTTTCAATGATACAGATGTGTGTGTTGATGAAACAGTGAGTTCTATAATCCAAGGAAGGCTTCCAAAGAAGAGGAAAGATACAGGATGTTTTTACATCCCATGTTTCATAGGTGGTCAAAATTTTCCACAAGCACAGTGTGACTCAAGGGCAAGCATTAATCTTATGCCACTTGCCACTTTTCAAAATTTGGGATTGAAGAAGCCAACACAAACTTCCATGACAATTGAGTTGGCGGATGGATCCATTGTGAAGCCACAAGGTATATGTGAGGATGTGCTAGTCAAGGTCGAAAAATTCAACTTCCATGTTGACTTTGTGGTTATGGACATGGATGAGCTAGAAGGAGGTGAGATGTTATTGGGAAGGCCGTTCCAAGCTACCACTGATGTAATCACTGCCATTGGGTGAGGTTACTTGACACTTGGGATTGGTGATGATAGAGTTAAATTCAAATTGCCAAATGAATCACTAGAGACATCCCTTGAAAACCCAGGTTAAAGGTATCTTTATGTCAAGCCTAGGACATTAAACAAGGGTGCTTGTTGGGAGGCAACCCAACTTTAGGTTTAGTTTATGTTTGTTTATGATCTTTTATGTTGATGTACTTAGTTTTTGCTTAGGTTTTGATAATTTTTGTAAAAATGGTACCCTAACTCGTGTTTTGAAGTGTGCAGAATTTGAAGGTCGATACTATCGAAACACCTGTCGATAGTATCGAGTTTGGATCAATAAATGTTGAGAAAGAGTCAATACCATCGACCTTAGTGTCGATAGTATCGAGATCCCTGAAGATTTTCATAAAAATTGGTGACAGAGATATCGATACCATCGACCTTGGTGTCGATGGTATCGACACTTTTGATTTCCCAGGCTTTTAGATACACCGATACACCAAAATAGTTCAGCCTGAGTCGATACCATCGACCTTGGTGTCGATGGTATCGACACCTACAGGACAGCTACATAAAACAGGCCGTAAAAGGTGTCGAAATGAGATTTTTTTCGAACCATTTTTTGCAGAGAAAAGAAGGATGAAGAAATTCACATCTTAGAACCACTAAGACACAAAAATGGGCCACCAAAAATAGGGAGATAGCAAGCATCACTTAGTCCACTTGAACATCCAACCATCCTTCTTCACCACACTTTAAAGCGAATGGTACCGTTGTTCCGCCTATTAAGTGGGAATGTTGACTATGAGGCCATAGTCATATTCAAGCTTAGGGAGGGTGTTGGAACATCCCTCTATCTTAGTTTTTATTTACTTATTTATGTTGCTTTTACTTTTGAAATATTAGTTGTATTTATTTCTAGTTTTACCGCTTTTTTAGGATCCACATGCTATCTAGTGTATCCGTGGATGTCTAATGTTAATGTGTCATCTTGATGTTTTTAACATGGGAGTTATGGGTGCCATCATCTGAAATCGGAGCATAATTGAAAATTTTTCAAGAATTTGCAAGTTGAATTTGTTTGAACTTAAGCACTTAACCTATGAAAATAATTGGGTTTGTCAACTTTAAAACATAAGATCATAACTATACAGTCGTATGATTCAAGAAATGTGGAAAGACATGGATGTTGAGCCTAAACTAACCAAACGGTAATGAGACTTTAATCAAAAGTGAGAGAGAGAAACCCTTTGATTTATTGTTACACAGTTCAGTAAAGAGGGAAATATAATCTATTCCAATGGTTTTGTACATTAGTCTTGTGATCTAACCATTTCATTTCATTCAATATCCACCATAAGAACTGGAAGCACTTATAGTTTTTCATCTCTTGATTGCATGACATGTAGATAGGATTTCATTGTAGCTAGATTTTGCATCTATGCATTCACACATTCTCAAGTGCATGTCATTATAGTTGCATTTTGCATACTCTAGAGCATATAGGACTTTTTGTGCCTTATTTCTTATGGAAAATAAGAAAAATAGGGAATTGTTCTATACCCTATGAAAAGTCATTTGTAAGGCGTCAATGATGTTAGCTAAGTGGAAATAAGCCCAAAAAAATGAAAAAAAAAATATTGTGAATGTTCTTCTAGTCAATTGAAAAATGAGGGCTTGGAAAAAAAGAGAAGAAATGTAAGTGAAAAAAGAGGGAGAAAGGAACTTGTTTCACCTGCATGTATACATAAAGAAAAGAGGAATAAGCACATAATGTAGTTTTAGTAGTCATTCCATCTCATCTTGAGACGGAATGATAGTGCATGCATCATTCTACCTAAAATTTAGGCATTAAGTCATTTTCATATGCATATGCATCATTAAGGTCATTTTGTTGATTTTGCATGATAAAACTATTTGGTGCTTCTCTTTCTTCCACAGCCGCCCATTTCATCCACCTGTTGCTCAAAATGGTAGGCCACCCATGATTATCTCCTCATTATTGTATACCAAGAAATCTGCTTCCATTTAGATGGTAGTTAGGACTTGAGCAACTTAGATAGGGGATCACAAGATGCACTAAGTCTAAACCGGAGGAATTCATTATATCAACTACTTTATTTGGTAGTGTTTGATGATCTTGGGGTGGACATTTCTTATGGACGATCATTGTCACCTTTAGGGTAGTTATCATTCTATGTTCAGTGAGGGTTGGCATGTGCATGATAGGTGGGAGTCATATTGAGCTGTATTTTATGCTAATATGTTCTTTAGTTGACTCTCGCAATTCTATTCTACAATTTTGTGCTCGAGGACGAGCAATGTTCAAGCTTAGGGGAGTTTAATGTAGGGGTTTTGAGTCATTTTTATAGACTGGTTTTGCATACGTTTTATGTGTATTTTGATCATATTTGTGATTAATATCACATGATTCACTACCTTTAGTCTATAATCTCATTTTGCATCAAATTTACCTTGTTTCCTTTTATTTTGTATAAAAGATCATATTTGTGGGATTTGATTGGTGTTCTTCTCTTCATTTCAGGCAATTCAGATATCTGAATATGTCGATGCCATTGACGGATGGTCGATACCATCGACTTGGTCACAGTGTATTGCTAGAGAAGAGCAACCAGAAGTCAATACCATCGATGGGATTGTTGATGGTATCGAGAGAGTGTCAGTGAGCCAGATTTCTAGGTGTCGATAATATCGACCCAAAGTCGATACTATCGACCTCGCCTCAACAAATTTAGCTTCAGCGTCGGATTCCAAAGAAAAGTGACGCCCAAGGTGTCGATACCATTGACACGCCGTCGATGGTATCGAGGCAACATCAGAGAGAACCCCAAGAATCACGCAAGCACCGGTGCCTCATGTAGGTCGATATCATCGACCTGCGTCGATGGTATCGACACCGTCAGATCAGGTTTTGCTAAAGATCGTGTCTAATCGTACGGTGGTGATTTGGGGGCAACCTAAAGTGGTACATATACCTAATTAAGGCGGCCCTAAGCAAGGGATCACGTCGTTAGCCACCAGAGAAGTCTCAAGAAGGAGAGGAGAGCAGAACGGAGCTGAGAGATACGCCCCGATCATTTCGAGAGCCACAGAAAACGTTTTCCACAGTCGGAAGGCTATAGAACGTTCACCCCGAGCCAAGGAACACCTGGATCTCCTCTGTATAGGGGTTTACATCACATCTATTCAAGTTTCCCTATGTTTTCCTTTTCTCTCATCATGTTTTTCGTTGAGATGAACATGCAGGGCTAATCCCCTTTATCTTTAGGACCGGGAGTAGCCCGAGTAATTGTTGTATTATACTTTTTACATAGTTTATCATAATTTGTCTCTTAAATCTGTGGCATGATGTCATTTTCTCAATTATATCATTATGATTGATCACCCTAATGATAATCTAATACCTTTAATTACTTTGAAAGAAGAATTAACAGTTGAAAAGAGACGGATATCACATTATCTAATAAATCCTTTGAATAAGGCGATGTACAGTTAATGGTGGAAACCTAGAGTGTGATCTGCATTCACCTAATTTAGGGTATAGGTTACTACTACCGTGGAACCGACCTAGATTTAGGTAGTGAATTGTATCGTGACAGCAAAAATTCTAACTACAGGCCACTACCCAGAATAGGAGACGAATTAGGATAATTGTGTAGGAACGAGTACAACGAGAACCTATGGTGAAACCGCAATCCTAAAGATTCCATCTTTAATTGATTAAACCAACCATTTAATCGATTGTTTTCTTTTCTTTTCTTTTTCAATCAACTCTCAAACCATTTTAATCAGTCTAGCTGGTCGTGAACAGTTAGTAGTAGTCTACTGAAAATCCATTCCCTGAGTTTGACTCGGGCCTCACAAAGGCCTATATTACTTTGGTGCGTGCACTTGTGTTTTACACACGGTAAATTCGTGTCAACCACCCTCACAGAAAAGAATGCAACACTAACCATGGGAGGATCTAAATGAATCCCTCTGAGATCCAAGTGCATCTCCCAAGGAGTTTGTATGCAGTCTGTGTGGGAGGAACACAAGCAGTGGCCACATGGCTTTTCCTCCCTTTTAGCAGCTAGTGTGTTGGGCCAAGGATACTTTTACTTCATGCATACAGGTGTCCCAGGGTGAAGTGTGTGGTTTTTAGTAGAGTAGGGCAGAGGTAGCCTTCATGCTTCGGTGAGCAATGAAGAGGGGTTATTGAGTGGTTTCCCTCATAAGAGATCATAAAAATGAAGTAAAACATGAAGGCAGAGGTAGCCAGGCCAAGGGGAAAAGAGTTTATGATAGGGAAGGAGGATTGGGGGCATGCACTAGAAGTGAGAGGGGGAATCCTCAAAGGTCGTCATCATCAAATAACATGGGAGGGTTGCTAGAGATCACACAGAGCAGTAACATCGGGCTCCTGTAATCACGTCAATTCTCATGCAAGGAGACAAAGGCTAGTGAAATATTTCCCAAGTTTGGCCCTAAGCGCATGAGGTTCCTATCCACAAAACTAAGGGTAATGTTTCCTTTGCATTCTTTCTTAAGACTGAAACTATGGCACATAAATTTGATGTGGCTAGAGCCCAGTGGCATGATCGCCTCGTGTGGATAATCCAGGTAGGATGATGTTTTGCATGTTGGTATGTATGCCCAGAGAGCCAATCATATGATGATTGTAATGGCATATATTGTAAATGATTTCATTAATAATAAAGGCACTATTCCAATTTATTCTATTTTATTTAGTTATGAGATAATGAAGTAACATAATAAATGTCCAGTGAATGGTATTACCCAATGATGTATGTCTTCGGATTGATGACTTGAAAAATGAGATCATACAGATGTTAAGAGTACAAACATTCTTGTTATGTCCCTAGTTAGATGTTATTGAGGAAGGCTGATAGACAAAAATAACATGTATGACTAGAGTGTGTGTTGGTTGATGATAGAATCTCATCAGTTATGGTATGTGATATCAAGCCAAACACATAGATACTTGTTAGGGAATAGTGTACTAGACAAACCCACCATAAGAGTGATACATGGAAACCATAATTGGTAGTCTGAATCATCTATTATAGTGTTGGTGGTGATTGTGGTTCTTAGACCTAAAGTGCCATGATTGTGAATAAGGGTTTCCATAAAGGTGATGATCGGATGTGGGTTGCCATAAAGGTGATGATCGGATGTGGGTTGCCATAAATGTGATTATTGGATGCATTGTGACATATGGGGATGATTGTAAGTGATCTAGATGGGATTTTTCCCTCCTATAGGAGTATGATATCCTGGCTACTTGATAAGTGAGACTGAGAAATGCATGACCATGCTCATGTGAATCAATATGTGATATTGAGTGTAAAGACCCTGACCCATGTTTTGGGATAACCATGGTTGCTTTGATTAAGAAAGGTTCTTAGAACCTTAATCTAACCTCTCAAGATGTTTTGATATCATGTGACAAGCTTATGTTTCCAGTTTGGTCCCGTTTGGATGTTGTTTGAACAATGTTTGCTTGTTTTGGACCAAAGTGAATTTACCCAAAGTAAGGGGTTATATTGTAATATGTCACATGTAGAGCATACCTTTAGTTCTCTAGCATCATTAGGTAGCGAATGATGCTATGGGGTGCCTTGTGGATGGCCCATGTTCCAAGTTTGAGCTTGGTTGGATGATGCTTGTGCTTTATGTGCTAGTTTTGGTGCAAATTGCAAATTACCTAAAATGGAGGGTCAATATGCAATTTCTCTACTCTAGAGTCTTCTTGCTTCAGTTTGACATCATCTAGTACGTGGATGAAGGCTTGGGCACCTTGTTTGGATGATAGTTGAGGAGTGACATCTCTATATGGTTTTAATGCCTTATATGTCACATGTGCTATCTAGTGTATCGGGTAAAGCTTGGAGTTTGTGTTGGTTTTAAGGGTGTATTGCCCATGGAGGGTGCCCAGCTGCATGATACACAGCCTAAAGTGTATCACCAGGCCATGCATGTGAAGCTTGGGTGGCAACAAGTGGTGTTAAGAGCATGAGCAAATGGCATCTTAAGTTATGTGGTTATGACACCTTTCCTTTGCTACCTCTCTCTTCCTTGGTGTATATAACTCCCTTCCTCCTTACCCAAGTGATCCTTTTTTGCCACCTCTTTCTCCTTCTAGTATGGAACGAGCTTGGGAGCTTTGATAGCTTAAGGAAACTCCCATGGAGCTTGGGAGGCCGAGCTCCTTGCCCATGGAGATCTCTTGCTCAAGATACGACCTTGGTAAGTCATGCTTCTTTGCTAGCTTTTTCTTGTTCTTTCTTCTCCATCTCCTTCTTCCCCTCTCGGCCATGGATGGATCCTTGATGATATTAGGAAAGTCCATGGTTATCTCCCCTCTTTTCTTCTTCTTGAGCTATACATAACCATGGTATCTTCTTCTTCTTCTTTTATTATTTCTTGAGGTGATGATGAGGGTGTCGAAGGCACGCTTAGATCTTTGGATGGATGATATTCATGGTGAGGAATGTTGGTTTTCTTCTTGGATCAGGAAACTTGATATATTTCATGGAGATCCTCTTAAGGCGGGTTACATAACTCTTAACCATCTCTATTATGTTCACTCTCCATATGTGCATACATTGATTCTTGTCTTTAAATCGATACCCTTCTCTATGATAGTTGTGTATGTGGATTTGAGATCTATTCTAATGGAAATGGTCACGTTTTATTACTGTCTTTATCTTGTTTTCCTTGTACAAGATGGTAACGGGTGTCTTGAGGTTGAAGATGACTAACCTGATATGGTGCCTTACCCGATATGGGGCTTTGCCCGATACAGAACCTTGCCCAATATAGTACCTTGCCTGATAGGCTATGACTTGGTTGATGGATTGTGAGCAATACCCCTCTCTCACTTTTTTGTTGAGAGGTGATCTTAGGATCCCTTGATCCAAGATGTATGGTAGTGAGTTCTTAGGCAATACCCCTCTCTCACTTAATTGTCTTGAGAGGTGAGCCTATGCTCTATATGATGGTTGGGTGACATGTTAGTTGGCTGATATACCCTCTTGGATACCTTGAGAGACATGAGTAGACATGCTTTGATGTTGAGTTTTGAGCAACACCTCTCCTTCCTTGAGTTGTGAGGTGAGATCTAGCTCTTGGCTGATATGATGATGGGCGATATGATAGTTGGCCGATATGAAGTCCTAACCTTAGCTTGGAAAGAATAGTGTCTTGGCCGATATGGATGCTCTAACCCTAGTTGTCTGACATGGCATCTTGGGCAACATGGCATCTTGGGCGACATGGCATCTTGGGTGACATGGAGACTTGGGCGATAGGGTTGCCCAAACTCTAGATTGACCGATAGGGGTGCTCTTGTTGAGATGATCTCTTGGGCATCATGGTGTGTTGCCCAAGATAGTGCTCCAATGGATGATAAAGATGTGAGGTTGGGCGTTATGGATGGTCCCTTGATATGTTGCCCGATATCATCAACCCTAACCCGATATAAGTGCATGTGTATATGGCTTGGGCGACACCAGGGTTAAGTGCATGGTCGATACCCCACAAGGAGATATGATATCTTGGTCAATATTTCCTTGCCCGATATACTCCCTTGGATGGTTTCCTGACACAAGAAGGGAGTTGTAGGCTGATATATGTTTTGAGCTAGGGAGATATAGGGCCTTGGATGATATAGAGTTTGGGCGACATAGTGGCATGAGCAATACAAGGACTAGTGATGATAGGTGGACCAGGTATGTGGAGTTTGTTACCCTTATACCCTTAATGATGATTTGTGGATGAGGAAAAAGGAAGTCAATCCTGGTAGGGATGACCTAGAGAGCACCTTGGTGGTTTTGGTGCTATGAGGTTCTTGGCCGACACAGTTGTGGGGTGGCCTAACCCAAGAGGGTTAGATGTGTTGGTTGAGCATGGAACCCAACATGCTTAAGATCTATGAGTTGTCTGATATCTGAGAAGGTGGTCTCTTGACAGTGATGGCCTAAGGTGTGTCTCGGCGATATGGCCTTTGGAGTTGATCTTGCACGGTATGCCTAAAGGCATGGTGCTTTGGGTTGTTGGTGCCTGATATCCCTTTAGTGAGGATTGTGCTTTACCCAATGTCCTTGGGTGAGGATTGGTACCCTACCCGACACCCCTTTAGTGAGGGTTTGTTGGTCTTTGTCAGGTTTTGGTAAAGGTAGGCGATACTGCTAGTGAGGGTTGTGCCCTAACCTGATAACCCTAAAAGTTTTCTTGAGCCTTATATGATAGTGTGTGATCTTGCTACCTTGAGCCTGTATCTTTGATCATGATGATAAGACATGATGAATTGGTTGTGAATGTTAGTATGGGGGTTACCTATGGTTGATGATAGGTGATCCTTTGATAATGCTTGATGGTTGATCATGATTGTATGATCCCTAAAGATGAATCCTTAAGAATGGCATGCATGATGACACGAGATATAGGGTATGGTGGATACCCATGGTATGGTAACAGTAATGTGTATTTCTCAATACACCATCTATGACTTATGCTTCATGTGTTCATAATAATGGATGATTGTTCCAATCCTATAAACCTTAATCTTAATGATATGATAATCATGAAATGTTCTTTAAAGATTGTATTTGGTGATCAAGTTATCTCTTTGATATGCTCCCTAACCATGCAGGTATTATCAATTGAATTCATAGCCATGTAAGAGCTATGATGATTATATAATTATGTGCCTTGTGTGGAATTTGGTATATGATAAATATCTGAGTAATGATGATGCGCCATGTTGATAAGAGAACATGTATCACCAGTATGATGAGGAAGGTTTGATGACCTGATAAAGGCTGAGTGCCTAAATGAGGTGTTATCCTCTAGTGGTAACATGAGGGATTGATATCCCATGATGATGTATGATGATGAAGCCTTGAGAGGCAGTGGCATTATGTGATGAAATGAGGGATTGATATCCCATGGCAATATGATGATTGTTGAGGGCAATGAGAATAGCAGTAACAGTGTTACACCAAAATAATGCAATCTAATGTTGTTCATGTTTTACATATGGTTGCTTAATACAAATTGGTTGCCCCAACAATACACTTAAAATGCATTAACTAAATACAGATGAACCTTTCATGTAGTTTTCCCTGGCCATAGATCCGTCATCGTCAGTAGTTGGTGATGGTGAAACGAGTTCTCCTGCGGGCTAACCCGGAGCGCATATTATTGAATATGTGGGGTTTCTCCTAGCCAAAAATAGGAGGATTAGAGTGCAACTATGGTTGTAGACTCAAGATGTGTATAAGATCATGGTGAACATGCCCATGTCTCAGTATGATAGAGCATGAATGTGTTCATGGCTCAGGATCACGGTGAATAGGCATGTGGCTCAAGATATACTAGCGCCGAGACTTGTACCAAGGCGGGCTAGAGAAAGGGTAGCATGCGGAGCTGACCCTGTGGATGAGGCCACTTAAGCAAGAGATTGCGGTCCTGCTTTGGATATCATGCACTGACCATGAGAAGGTGAGGTCGTGGAGTCCGGCACTTTCATTGACCTTATATGGCACCGGTTTTGGGCTTCACAGCCAAAGGTTGGATTTGAGCGGTACAACTCACTTCCTCATAGCATAATAATTTGTAATCAAGCCGTATAGTATCTTTGCTTAGGGCAAATACAAAACATTGGTTGAGGCCTTGGATGATGTAAGTTTTCTCATATGCTTTTAAAAGGTCTTTTGTATAAGTTTTCATACACATGTTCTTCATATTCCTTCTTGCATAAATGGTTAGCTATTATCAGTTGGTTACATTAATCTATCTGCTCAGTTAACTGTGATAATAATAAAGTTGGTAGAGGGTTATGTTTCTCGCTGGGACTATGTGTCTCACCCCGCTGGTTAATAACCCTTTTAGGTGGACGTGCCTGGCGAGATGAAGATCATGTGGCTGAGATGATATGCAGAGGTATCATACCTGGTGGAATAAATAGTGTCTAGCAGTAGAGTCCTATGTGTCGTCCCTGTGCACTCAGGTCTTCGGGAGAGTTTTTAGATGTTTCTGATAAGATGATCGATATGTGGTTTTTGGCTTCTATACATTGATGTAATAAATCAGCATGTGGAACAATTGTTTCATGTAACGATATGATGGGAATTTATGTTGTAGCACCTTGAAAATATGTTATGAAAAGAAAGTGTTGGCTCAGATGCAACATGTCTCATCTTGTGGTGCTTGTTGTAAATAGTTTTTAATTTCTCGTGGTTTTCGGTAATCCGTTGGTTAGTATGTAATTGTGTTTTGTTCGAGATGGGATGTTACAAGTGGTTGGTATCAGAGCTCTAGGTTTGCCGAGTCTATAGGGACACTAGGACTAGGATTAGGATGGTGTTTAAGGTTGGACTGTGACATAAAATATGGTGCATACTACCTAATCTCAGTACTTGGATGCCCTGGCTAGGCATTCAAATACTGAAGACATAGGTAAGTGTGGATCCTTAGATTGTTTCCTCCTCGATTACTCTAATCAAGTAGTCATATCGAAGCAATCCAAAGAGCATAACAAATTAGAAAATACAACGTTAATACCTTCATCATGTTATAAAAGAGGTAAATGAATGTACCATAACCCCTTAATACCTGGATGCTTGGTAATAAAAAGAAGTAACGGTTCTATGAAACCTAAAACCATATGAGAATATGCTGAGATAAGTTCTTGAAACTATAATATCAAGAGATATACCTGGCAAAAGATATAATAACCTATGATAACATGGTAAGTTAAAGCATAAAACTTACACAAGATGAAGAAGATGCCTGAAAACCAAGATAAAGTTAAAAGAAAGAGAAGAACAAGTGATGAGTAAACCAGACGAAACCTGAGATAATCTCAGACCAACCAATGAACGTAAGCAAAAATAAGAAAGTATAAAGTGAAATTCATGATAAGTGAAGGAGAACAAGGGAGATGATCCCTATTGAATAAAGAATAAGTGAAGAGTAACGATCTTTTCCACAAAAAGAGAACCAAAAATGTGATACAATCAGGAAATAATCATGAATATGATGAAATGACAATAAGAGAAAAAGAGTAATAACATGTAATTGTCTTGATGATTCCTGTGTTGATTGCAAGGAAACCAAGAAGAAATAGGATAAAACCAGATGAAACAAAGTTTAATGATGCATAAACAGTTGAAAACTCATGTAAGGATCAAAGAAAGTGATAATCGCCTCCCCTTGATATGAAACCATAGATGTTGATGGGGTGATAGGAGGAGTTTGTTCCCTTGTGTTCCTTCATTCCGAGGGAATGGCAGTCAAGTGGACCTTGTGTCACTCGATATGTATGCTTTTGGAGCGGTCTCTGGTTGGATACTTTAAAAAGTATCAGTTGATCTTGGACTTTAGTTTCCAAGATGGAGATGCATGTGATAGATGACGACAGTAGGATCCTCCTGACATGTTTTGATCTGGTGATGATGGTAGAAAATGGGTGTGATACCGGAAGTGATGTGTTTTGACTCAAGAGATGGATACCAAGGTAAGGAATCCTAGTATATTAGAAGTACCAATGTATGAGAAGGTGAGAAGATGTCTTCTAAGGAGATTAAGAATCAAGAGACATGGATCGTGGAGGTATGGTGGTGAACCATCTTGATAGATCATCCTTGACCTTGAACCCATAAGCTTGAAGCTTGTTTTGTAGTCTAGATCTATGTGGTGACCCTTGAGGCAGCAGTTCAGCAACACAGAGGAATGTTGATGAGGATAAACAAGTGAGGACCGAATGGTTTGACCAGGAAGCGGAGGGTAATAGGAAACAGTTAGATCGTGTAACATGAGCTGGCTAGAAATGGTAGGATGACCAGTGTGTGGTGGCATGTTGAATGGAGTCACTCCATTCTACTTTGTCTTCTTCTTGCCTCTTATCTACTCCAGTTAACCCAATTTAGGATGTACCCTCCTTTGAATGCTTATAATGTGTTTGGAAGATGTTTCCTTCTTGTTAGTTAGGAGAGAGATAACATGTTGTTGAGCACCTTGATGGATGACCTGGTTGTGTTGGATGAAGTATATCCTTCTCGCATCCTTTCTTTTCATGGACATGACAGTCAAGCAAATCTCTTTCCACTTGACATATCGAGGATCGAGATGACCCTGTAAATGGATATCCTTGGAAAGGGTGAAGTAGTCTTAGATCGAGAAGTTGGCTTTGGCTCAACCTGGCTAAGTGCATATAGTATGGCTATCACCTATTAGGGGTTTATGCTCCGCATAAACATGGCATCGGAAGGTATGCATCCAAGGAAAAGAACTGTTGTAAGATCATCTTGGGAAAGATTCATCAAGTTAAGCCTGATTCCTTGAATACTCCTAGCTAAGTCTCGATTAAAGGAAGGTCCAGGAAGGATGTGCATCGGTTAAGAGATGGATGAATGAGGTTTGTGATTCCTATCCCGATCAGTTGAAATAGTGCATATCTGTTACCATTCGAGTTGGTGTTTGTTGTGTCGTATGAGCCCTGTCATGTGCATACATGTGTTTGGTAGAGTATGTGGCTTGTGATAATCCCTTTTGAGATAGATCTCCCTTGGATTAGAGACATACTTTGTGGAAGAATAAGGAACAGTTGGAATGTATATAGTAGAAGGATAGTGATACAAGTTGCATGTGATGTTCCAGTATATAAAGAGTGGTATCAAACAAAGGATGATGAGACGGAGGGATGAGCCTATAATCAGTACAGGAAACCATGTGTTGGCTCTGGAAGAAGAGCAATTACTTTGGTCATACATCTATGACACCCAAGAGCTTTTGGGGAGTTGTATGATGTGATGCGTGAGTAACACCCATCTTCTTTCCGCTCGGGATTTCGGGGACAAAATCCTTGTTAGGGGTTTATGACTTGTAAGGATCCTGGCCCATGTTTTGGGATAACCATGGTTGCTTTGCTTAAGAAAGGTGCTTAGAACCTTAATCTAACCTCTCAAGATGTTTTGATATCATGTGACAAGCTTATGTTTCCAGTTTGGTCCCGTTTGGATGTTGTTTGAATAATGTTTGCTTATTTTGGACCAATGTGCAATATGTCACATGTAGAGCATACCTTTAGTTCTCTAGCATCATTATATAGAGAATGATTCTATGGGACGCCTTGTGGAGGGCCCATGTTCCAAGTTTGAGCTTGGTTTGATGATGCTTGTGCTTTATGTGCTAGTTTTGGTGCAAATTGCAAATTACCTAAAATGGAGGGTCAATATGCAATTTATCTGCTCTAGAGTCTTCTTGCTTCAGTTTTTCATCATCTAGTATGTGGATGAAGGATTAGGCACCTTGTTTGGATGATATTTGAGGAGTGACATCTCTATATGGTTTTAATGCCTTATATGTCACATGTGCTATCTAGTGTATCGGGTAAAGCTTGGAGTTTGTGTTTGTTTTAGAGGTGTATCACCCATGGAGGGTGCCCAGCTGCACGATACACAGCCTAGAGCGTATCACCAAGCCGTGCATGTGAATCTTGGGTGGCAACAAGTGGCGTTAAGAGCATGAGCAAGTGGCATCTTAAGTTATGTGGTTATGACACATTTCCTTTGCTACCTCTCTCTTCGTTGGTGTATATAACTCCCTTACTCCTTACCCAAGTGATCCTTTTCGACCACTTCTTTCCCCTTCTAGTATGGGACGTGCTTGGGAGATCTAGGAGCTTAAGGAAACTCCCATGGAGCTTGGGAGGTCGAGCTCCTTGCCCATGGAGATCTCTTGCTCAAGATCTGACCTTAGTGAGTCATGCTTCTTTGCTAGCTATTCCTTGTGCTTTCTTCTTCATCTCCTTCTTCCCCTCTCAGCCATGGATGGATCCTTGATAAGAGTGGGTAAGTCCATGGTTATCTCCCCCTCTTTTCTTCTTCTTGAGCTATACATAACCATGGTATCTTCTTCTTCTTCTTCTTTTGTTTCTTGAGGTGATGATGAGGGTGTCTAAGGCATGCTTAGAGCTTTGGATGGATGATATTCATGGTGAGGAATGTGGGTTTTCTGCTTGGATCAGGAAACTTGATGGCTTTCATGGAGATCCTCTTAAGGCAGGTTACATAACTCTTAACCATCTCTATTATGTTCACTCTCCATATGTGCATACATTGATTCTTGTCTTTAAATCGATACCCTTCTCTATGATAGTTGTGTATGTGGAACTTGAGATCTATTCTAATGGAAATGGTCACATTTTCCTTGTACAAGATGGTAATGGGTGTCTCGAGGGTGAATATGACTAACCCGATATGGTGCCTTACCTGATATGGGGCTTTGCCCAATACAGAACCTTGCCTGATATAGTACCTTACCCGATAGGCTATGACTTGGTTGATGGATTGTGAGCAATACCCCTCTCTTACTTTTTTGTTGAGAGGTGAGCTTAGGATCCCTTGATCCAAGATGTACGGTAGTGAGTTCTTAGGCAATGCCCCTCTCTCACTTAATTGTCTTGAGAGGTGAACCTATGCTCTATATGATGGTTGGGCGACATGTTAGTTGGCCGATATACCCTCTTGGATACCTTGGGTGACATGAGTAGACATCCTTTGATGTTGAGTTTTGAGCAACACCTATCCTTCCTTGAGTTGTGAGGTGAGCTCTAGCTCTTGGCCGATATGATGATGGGCGGTATTATAGTTGGCCGATATGAATTCCTAACCTTAGCTTGGACAATATAGTGTCTTGGCCGATATGGATGCTCTAACCCTAGTTGCCTGACATGGCATCTTGGGCGACATGGAGTCTTGGGCGATAGGGTTTCCCTAACTCTATATTGATCGATAGGGGTGCTCTTGTTGTGATGATCTCTTGGGTGTCATGGTGTGTTGCCCAAGATAGTGCTCTAATGGATGATAAAGATGTGAAGTTGGGCGTTATGGATGGTCCCTTGATATGTTGCCCGATATCATCAACCCTAACCCGATACAAGTACATATGTGTATATGGCTTGGGTGACACCAAGGTTAAGTGCATGGTCGATACCCCATAAGGAGATATGATATCTTGTCCGATATTCCCTTGCCCGATATACTCCCTTGGATGGTTGCCCGATACCAAAAGGGAGTTGTAGGCTGATATATGTTTTGAGCTTGAGAGATATAGGGCCTTGGATGATATATAGTTTGGGCAACATAGTGTCATGAGCAATACAAGGACTAGTGATGATAGGTGGACCAGGTATGTGGAGTTTGTTACCCTTATACCCTTAATGATGATTCATGGATGAGGAAAAAGGAAGTCAATCCTAGTAGGGATGACCTAGAGAGCACCTTGGTGGTTTTGGTGCTATGAGGTTCTTGGCCGACACAGTTGTGGGGTGGCCTAACCCAAGAGGATTAGATGTGTTGGTTGAGCATGGAACCTGACATGCTTAAGATCTATGAGTTGTCTGATATCTAAGAAGGTGGTCTCTTGACAGTGATGGCCTAAGGTGTGTCTGGGCGATATGGCATTTGGAGGTGTTCTTGCATGGTATGCCTGAAGGCATGGTGCTTAGGGTTGTTGGTGCCTGATATCCCTTTAGTGAGGATTGTGCTTTACCCGATATCCTTGGGTGAGGATTGGTACCCTACCCGACACCCCTTTAGTGAGGGTTTGTTGGTCTTTGCCGAGTTTTGGTAAAGGTAGGTGATACTGCTAGTGAGGGTTGTGCCCTAACCCGATAACCCTAAAAGTTATCTTGAGCCTTATATGATAGTGTGTTATCTTACTACCTTGAGCCCATATCTTTGATCATGATGATAAGACATGACAAATAGGTTGTGAACGTTAGTATGGGGGTTACCTATGGTTGATGATAGGTGAACCTTTGATAATGCGTGATGGTTTATCATGATTGTATGATCCCTAAAGATGAATCCTTAAGAATGGCGTGCATGATGACACGAGATATAGGGTATGGTGGATACCCATGGTGTGGTAACAGTAATGTGTATTTCTTAATACACCATCTATGACTTATGCTTCATGTGTTCATAATAATGGATGATTGTTCCAATCCTATAAACCTTAATCTTAATGATATGATAATCATGATATGTTCTTTAAAGATTGTATTTGGTGATCAATTTATCTCTTTGATATGCTCCCTAACCATGCAGGTATTATCAATTGAATTCATAGCCAGGTAAGAGCTATGATGATTATATCATTATGTGCCTTGTGTGGAATTTGGTATATGAGAAATATCTGAGTAATGATGATTTGCCCTGTTGATAAGATAGCATGTATCACCAGTATGATGAGGAAGGTATGATGACCTGATAAAGGTTGAGTGCCTAAATGAGGTGTTATCATGTAGTGGTAACCTGAGGGATTGATATCCCATGATGATGTATGATTGTAACATCTTTGACCTGGGTTATGCTTTAACCCTAGATTTTTTGTTTAATAAAGTTAATCATATGATTTCTCTTATCTCTTGAAAAGTAATTAAGGCTCAAGAGGAACTTATGTTTCAATTTTAGTCCTTTTTGAGTAATGTTGAAACAATGTTTTGTCTGTTTTGGACTAAAGTGCAAATTACCCAAGTTGAGGGGTTAACTTGCAAATTGTACATGATAAAATGTTTCTCAAGTGTTGAAGCATAATAAGAATGAGAATGATGCAGAGGTATGTCTTGTGATATCTTGAGCATCAAGAAAGAGCTTATAAAGCAATGTTTGTGCATTAAAAACCTAGTTTTGGTGTAATGTGCAAATTACCCAAAACCTAGGGTTCAATATGCAAAATGTCACTCCTAGAGAGTCCCTAATTATTCTTGGAATCATGTATAGAAAATAAAATGAGAAGGGTGTCTAATTTGAATCATTTTGGAGGAGAGAGAATCTTGATATTAAACTAATCAAGATTTAAGCATAATTGGAAACATAATTCAATTTAATGCAAAAATAAATATATTAATGGGAGTGACCTTCAACCAAATATGATGTGGTTGAATTTTCATAAGTGTGAAAGTCCTTGTTCCGTGCAAAGGCCACGAAAATATCCTAAGTGAGTGGAGAGCCCACTCACATTAGTTAACTAAAAAGTAATATCCGCTAAAAATGGGATATTAGTATTATATGAATTAAGGTGCTTAATTGCTTTTCCTTTAATTCATGGATAATGAAGAGGAATTATATGGTGGGGAAGATGGATTTGCATGCAAGGATTTGAGGGGGAGATGTGGCACCAATTTTGGGAGTTAAAAGATTTTTATATCACTTTCTCTCTCATTGAAATTCCCTTATAAACACTTCATTTTCCACCCACTTGAAGACTCTTTTTTGGATTTTATTTATCTCCTTGCTTTGGTTGAACACAAGGGAGCTTATGAGAAATAGGAGGACTTTCCCCAACCTGTAGGTAAGCTCCATAGTCATCTTCAACCTTGATTTCATGGTGGAAATCGATTTTCAATGCTTATTTTCTTATTTTCTTCATTCAAACTTCAACCCTAGCCATTCATTTCGCTCAAAGACTTGAGGACGAGCCTTGTGAAGTTGAGGAAGCTTAATTCACCATTTAGGACGTGAAGGTTGAAGATTGGATTCAATTTTGAAGGCGGGTTATATAACTTGAACCCTTAAATGTCATTATTGCTTGCAATATATTCATTATATGTTGAACCTTTCTTCTCTATCGATTTCCTTTTAATCAATTGTTGAAATCACCATAAGAATCATAACTGATTTCGAAGGTCTTGATCTTGAAGATGATGATGTCATCTTAAGCATACACCTCAACAAAGTACATGAGCAAACAGCTTCAACATTTGAAACCAATCGGTCTCAAGATCGATTGAAATCAAACGGTCTCAAGACCATTTGGGAGTAAACAGTCTCAAGACCGTTTGGGAGTAAATGGTCTCAAGACCGTTTGAGATAAAATGGTCTCAAACCATTTGGAGGATCAATGCTAATGTGGTTGGATGATGATCCAATGATACATATTGATTTGATTTTAAAGGTTCCATGTATGAATGATCCACCAATTGCAAGCCCTAATTGATTGAATTGATTGAAGCCTTAATTGATGGAATTGATCAAGACCGAATGAGTAAAACCAATCAAGACTGAACGGGTAAAATTGATTAAGACCAAATGGGTAAAATCAATCAAGACCGAATGGGTAAAAGTGATCAAGACCGAATGGGTAAAATCAATCAAGATCGAATGGGTAAAGTTGATCAAGATCGAATGGGTAATTTGATCTTCAAAACTGTTTGGTCATGTTGACAATTTGGGAGAGTTGACCGAATGGAGGTAAAGCACCTCAAGACCGAATGGAGGTCAAGCACCTCAAGACCGTATGGAGGTCAAGCACCTCAAGACTGTATGGAGGTCAAGTACCTCAAGACCGTTTAAAGGTTCAAAAGTAACAAAACCATTTGGAAATTTAATAGTTTCAAAGTTATGAAAGACCAAGTAATCCCTTGATTGTTAAATAGAATATATCCAAGTTAAATCTAGTGGTTGTACCTCTAAAGTACTTAGATGATTAGTACCTTTAGAGTGGTTAACCTTTGATGCTTATGGAAGCAATGACTTAATACACTATGCTAACCCTTCATTCAAATTGATTTAACCTAATCTAATCAAGTTTGAAGTAATTAATATCCTAGGAGGATGAGAGAGAGGGAGTCCATACATGTATGATAAACATGTAATGATTAAACCTCAACACTCTCAACATGAATAAAATTTGCAATTAGGGTATGATCCTTGATAAAGAGATCATGAAACCCTAATTGAGAATGTTGATGAACCTCAACCCTAATTTAGGGCAATGCTAGGTGTAACCCTAATCTAGGGTAATGATGAAACTCTAATTAAGGGTGATGTCATGTGAAACCCTAATTAAGGGTGATGTCATGTGAAACCCTAATTAAGGTTGATGTCATGTGAAACCCTAATTAAGGGTGATGTCATGTAAAACCCTAATTAAGGGTGATGTCATGTGAAACCCTAATTAAGGGTGATGTCATGTGAAACTCTAATCAAGGGTGATGTCAAGTGAAACCCTAACATAGAAATGTGATGTGAAACTCAATCCAGGGTGATGCTATGTAATGTTATATGAAATCCTACTTTAATATAGGGTGAGGGTATGTGAAATCCTAATTTTTGGATTATAGTGCATGAAACCCTAATGTTGGGTAATATGATGATAAACCATAACCCTAATTTTGGGTAATGGGATGAGTATCCCTAATTTATATGAAATTTGGAAATCTTAACCCTAATAAGGGGATAGTGATGCTACTCCTACATTGCATAGTGCTGATATGTAATTGATATAACTGTTATCATGAGTACTAATCATGCAGGTATCATGAGATGTTGGACATAGCCAGGTATGAGCTATGATGTTTCATTATTGAAATTGTTTATGGGTCTTGTGAGCCATAATATGTTGTGTTGCCTAATAAGAGGTAACAAAATATTAATGGGCTTTAAGATCCATGTGAGATACCAGTATTGCAAGTATTATGTTTATCTTGGTCAGATGACCTGAAGATATTAGTTACCTGATAAGTGGTAACAAGTGTTCTTGATGAATTGAGGGTTTAAATACCCATATTCCATAATCTTAAATGATGAGATGTTAAGGGATGAGAATGCCCCTGATGTGACAAGGGATTGAGATCCCAATGATTTATAATGATTTGAAAAGGACTTGATAGAAGTAGTACTCATTCTTTGTAGCATTTGTTATAATAATTTATGTTTGAAAATTTGACTGATGCTAAAAGAATATAGCAATGTACTTAATTAATCAAGTGAAATCTTATCATGTAGAGCCTTGGCCATAGATCCATCATTGTTAGTAGTTTGGTGATGGTGAAACAAGCTTTCCTACGGGATCTCCTGGAGGGCATACTATTGAGTATGTGGGGGTTTTGGGCGCGAATATCCTTACGCCCTAATGGAGGAATTGATGTGAGATAAACATTAAATCTCTCAATCCTTCATTATATATGTCGGGATGGATATATCACTAATCTCCCGATACCAGGATGGATGTAACATGAATCTCTCGATAATGTTAATGTCAGATCATTGTGAGATAAACATGAAATCTCTCGATTGTGAAGAGAGTACAGCTGCCACTGTGTCTCTAATAGTGAAGTTTCCAGTATACCCTGGAATGCTATTCAGTAGAGACACAAGATGTCCTTCATTTGGTCCTCACACTGACTGAGGAAGATGAGGTCATGAGAATCTGGCTCTTCCATTGACCTATGTATGGTACCAATTTCGATTTTGTAATGCTCGGTTGGAGAATGAGCGGTATACCTCATCTCCTCGGGGTTTAATTATGATTGTAAATTGTAATCAGCCGTGTAGCGTATTTGTTTAAGGTTGAAATGTGAGAATCATTATTTGATGATATCATGCTTAGTATATCCTTATTGGATAAATGTTATAAATGTTCTTCATATTCCTTATTGAATAAATGTTATACATGTTCTTCATATTCCTTATTGGGTAAATGACATATTGCTTTATCAAGTTACAAGTTGAAATGCTTTGAAGAAGAACATTGCTCTTATATGCTTAGATAATTGAATTATCTGTTGTTGAATACTTATGAATCTTATGCTCAGTTTTATTCTACTAAACTGCAATAATAATATTTCTGGAGGAGAGTTATATCTCTCATTGGGGTAATTTCAATTGTCTCACCCCTGTGGGATCCAGCTTTTTAGGTAGACTCAGAAGAAGAGGTAGAAACCCTACTGTAGGGGAAGAGCAGCAACAGCAGCAATAGGAACAGTAGTGATATTCTAGGTGGAGACATTGGTTGTCATGTTTTGTATAGAGAGTCCTATGTGCCGTATCTGTACTCTCAGGTCCTCGGAGTTAGTGGTCAGTGTTTTTAATGAATCGATTTGAGATTTTGGCTTGATGCCTCGAGGTTCTGGTGTTGTCTATGTATAGTTTTAACAAGGCAGTTAATGTTTGTAATCCTCGAGAAGAGACGGTATAGAATATGTACTTATGAACCAGGATGTAAATAAAGTACATTGGTTCTTGATAAAAGAGTTTTCCAATGTTTGGACCTCTTTGAAAATGGTTTTAATTTTTAGTGATTTTCAGTAATTTCACTGCTTATGTTTAATTCAGCAATCAATTACTGTGACGGTCTGATTTGGTATCGGGTCGTCTCAGTTAAGTTGGTATTAGAGCTCTAGGTTTGCTGAGTCTACAGAGACATAGGATTAAGGTTGTTGATTATGTTCTAGTGTCATCCAGTAATCTGATAGTGTCTTCTGCTCATATAGGAGGAGAAGAAGAACTTAAAGATGTCTAGATCACACGCAGAACATGCTGCAGAGAGTAGCATTGTTGCACCAGGAAGAGGTGCAAGGGACCAGAATAGGGGTGAACCAGTGCCTGAACATCCCCAGCTTAACCAAGCTGCTCTGGAAAATCCAGCCTTCCATGATCTATTTGGGAAGTTCATGGAAACCATGACGCATATGGAAGATAGGATGCCACCACCTGCACCTAGGGCACCAGCTCACCATGAAGGACAAGGAGACGGCAAGACTTTCGAATGACTTCGTCGGGTTGGAGCCACAGAATATGTTGGTACAGCTAACCCAGCAGACATAGATATGTCGCTGACTGAGCTGGAGAAGGCCTTCAGAATCCTTAATATTCCAGAAGTTGAGAAGGTGAGACATGCGGTGTACCTTTTGAAAGGGAGTGTTGGCCACTGGTAGATTATAGAAGAGGGCAAGAGGCCAGGTGTTGAGATCGGATGGGAAGAATTCCGATGAGAATTCGTCAATAGATACTTTCCCAAGATGTTTCTAGATGAGAAGATCTCTCAGTTTGAGAGTTTAAGGAAAGGACCAATGAACATTAGCGAGTATGAAGCTAAGTTCATGGAGCTTTTGCAGTTCTGTCTGCATATGGCAGCTACTGATGAAAAGAGAATTCGGCATTTTGAGAAAGGGTTGAACGTTGATCTGACCACTCCTGTGTCTGCTTTAGAGAATAGGGAGAGGCCATAGTTTACCACCAGAAGGAGCCCACAGCTCAGCATCAGTGTCGGTAACAGGACCACCCAAGCTACAGTCAGGGAACAGAGGTTGTTTTATATGCGGAAAGATGGGGCATTTGATGAAAGATTGTCGAGCTAGAGAAGCAAGTATGACTCAACCTCAGAGGCAGAGTCAGCAAGGCTCTCATAGGCGACAATTTTTGAGTGGCGCTAGAGGACGTGGACAAGCATCCCAAGTTGGTTCGTCGACACCAAACAACCGAGAACAGGGTCAACAACAAGCAACGGTGAGATTCTATGCAATGAATCAACCCGAAGTAGTAGTCAACCCTCAAGTTGTGACAGGTCAGATGAAACTACTTCATTCTGATATGCCTTCATCCTGCTTTGTATTTGTTTTAATTGATCCGGGTGCTACACATTCTTTTATCACTCTAAGAGTGATTCATGACTGCAACATGACTGTCAGTCATAGAGCAGAGAGTTTGTTATTAGAAACCCCTTTGTTGGGATCTACAATGTTGTAGGAGGTGTGTTCTCCCTACATTCTGTTCTTTTCTGAACATCGCATTCAGGTGGATCTTATACCACTTGAAATGCATGGGTTTGATATGATCCTTGGGATGGACACCCTAGAAAAATATAATGTTGTCTTGGATTGTGATTCCAAGCAAGCTATGTTCACTGAAGATGGTGATACATGGATCTTTTAGAGAGACCGAAGGATTCTTCCAACATGTCTTATGTCAGCTATGGTAGCTAAGAAGCTGATGAGACAAGGATGTTTTGCATTCTTGGCACATGTGGTAGACACCACAATGGAGAGCTCTAATCCTTCTGAAGTTCTGATAGTTAGGGAGTTTGAAGATGTATTTCCTGAGGAACTTCCAGGTATACCTCCACCCTAAGAGATTGATTTTGAGATTAATCTAATTCTAGGAACGCAACCAATAGCACAAACACCGTATAGAATGGCACTTGTGGAGATGGCAGAGCTCAAGAAACAGCTACAGGAGTTGCTTGAGAAAGGTTTTATCTGACCGAGTACTTCACCATGAGGTGCTCTAGTTCTCTTTGTTAAGAAGAAGGATGGATCAATGTGGTTATGCATTGATTACAGACAGATGAATAAAGTAACCATAAAGAACAAGTATCCTTTGCCAAGGATCGATGACTTGTTTGATCAATTGCGTGGTGCAACTATCTTCTCTAAGATAGATCTGAGGTCAGGATACCACCAGTTGTGTATCAAGGAGAATGACATACCTAAGTCTACCTTTAGGGAAAGGTATGGTCACTATGAGTTCATAGTTATGTCGTTTGGACTAACTAATGCACCAGTTGCATTCATGGAACTCATGAATAGAATCTTTCGAACTTTCCTTGATTAGTTCATAGTAGTCTTTATAGATGACATCTTGATATATAACAGAGATGCTCAAAAGCATGAGCAGCACCTCCATCAGGCTTTAACTTTTCTAAGAGAGCATAAGTTGTATGCTAAGTTTAGCAAATGTGAGTTCTGGTTACCAGAAGTTTCTTTTCTAGGACACATAATATCTGCCTCAGGTATCCGTGTCGATCCTAAGAAGGTAGAATCTGTCCTGCAATGGGAACAACCAAAGACATTGACGGAGATACGTAGTTTCCTAGGACTGGTAGGCTATTACAGGAGGTTCATTAAGAACTTCAGTTCTATAGCTTTACCCCTAACCAAGTTGACCAGGAAGGAGGTTCCTTTTGTCTGGAATGACAAATGTCAACATTCTTTCCAGCTGTTGAAAGAAAGGTTAACAAGTGCAACTGTGTTGATGTTACCTGAGCAAGGGAAGGGGTACATAGTTTTATGTGATGCATCTAAGAATGGACTAGGATGTGTGTTGATGCAGGATAATCAAGTGATTTCTTTTGCCTCTCGACAACATAAGAAACACGAGGAGAATTATATGACACGTGATCTAGAGCTAGCTGATGTGGTTCATGCTTTGAAGATCTGGAGACATTATCTCTATGGAGAAACATTTCAGATTTTCACAGATCATAAGAACCTAAAATATATCTTCTTACAACATGAGTTGAACATGAGACAACGCTGCTGGATGGAGTTAATCAAGGACTATGATTGTACAATTGATTATCATCCAGGGAAGGCTAATGTAGTGGCTGATGCACTAAGTAGGAAATCATCATAACCAGCCTTGGATAAAGCACAGTTGAACTCCTTAGTGTGCTTTAAAAGAGATATGCTTATCTCCTTGAGGCAAAACAATATACAACTTAAGGTATCGTTATTAGCTGGGTTATTAGCTGAGATGCACATAAAACCTACTTTGAGACAACAGATTAAAGAAGCACAGTAAGTTGATATTGTAGTTCAGCAAATCAGGTCAGAGTATGGTAGTGAGAAGCGAAATAGCTTTCATGAGTCAGAGGATCAGGTAATCTGTTACCATGGTAGGATGGTAGTACCTGATGCTAATGACTTAAGGAAGTTAGTCTTGGAGGAAGCTCATTCTTCGATGTATGCAATGCATCCAGGGAGCACCAAAATGTATCATAATTTGAAGAATATGTATTGGTGGCCTGGATTGAAGAAGGATGTTGCTGAGTTTGTTATGCGGTGTCTGGTGTGTCAGTAGGTTAAAGCTGAACATCAAAAGCCCGCAGGAACAATGCAACCTTTGCCTATACCGTAGTGGAAATGGGATCATGTGACCATGGATTTTGTGGTTGGTTTGCCTAGAACAACCAAAGGTCATGATTCCATTTGGGTGATAGTTGACAGGTTGACTAAGACAGCACATTTCCTTCCTGTTAAAACAACCTACACTGCTGAGAAGCTTGCACATATATATGTAGATGAGATAGTGTGGTTGCACGGAGTTCCAGCTACTATTGTTTCTGATAGAGGTCCCCAGTTCACGAGTCGTTTTTGGGAACGACTACATAAAGCTTTGGGTACACACTTAAGGTTTAGTACAGCCTTTCACCCACAGACAGATGGACAATCTGAGAGGACCATACAAACCTTGGAGGATTTGCTTAGGGCATGTGTCCTTCAGTTTGTAGGAAGTTGGGATCTACACCTGAGCTTGATAAAATTTTCTTACAATAATAGCTATCAACATAGTATTGACATGGTACCATATGAAGCATTATATGGTAGACGTTGTAGATCTCCTTTATGTTGGTATGAAACAGGAGAATATCAACTTTTGGGTCCTGAGTTAGTGCGGCAGACAACTGAGAAGATTAAAGTAAACCAACAACAATTAAAGACTGCACAGGATAGACAGAAGTCATACGCTGACAAACGGCGAAAACCTTTAGAATTCCAAGTTGGAAACAGAGTATATCTCAAAGTCTCACCTTGGAAAGGTGTTCTTAGATTTGGAAAGAAGGGGAAGTTAGCTCCTAGATTTATGGGGCCTTATCCAATCATTGAATGGATTGGAAAGGTAGCCTATAAGCTAGAGTTGCCACCTGAGTTGCATAATTTGCATCCAGTGTTCCATATCTCCATGTTGAGAAAGTGTCATCCTGACACCGAGTTAGTTTTGCAACCTGTGCAAGTAGAATGAAATGATGATATATCATATGTTGAAGGACCTGTGATGATCCTTGATAAAAGAATTAAAAAGATAAAAAAGAAAGACATATCTCTTGTGAAAGTTCTCTGGCATCACCGTGGCATTGAAGAATCCACGTGGGAGCTGGAGGAAGAGATGAGGAGGAAGTACCCTTCTCTATTCTCTTGATGATTTTGGGGACGAAATCCCTGTTAAGGGTGGATAATTTGTAACATCCCTGACCTGGGTTATGCTTTAACCCTAGATGTTTTATTTAATAAAGTTAATCATATGCTTGTTCTTATCTCTTAAAAAGTAATTAAGGCTCAAGAGGAACTTATGTTTCAATTTCAGTCCTTTTTGAATAATGTTGAAATAATGTTTTGTCTTATTTGGACTAAAGTGCAAATTACCCAAGTTGAGGGGTTAACTTGCAAATTGTACATGATAAAATGTTGCTCAAGTGAAGAATCATAATAATTAGAATGATGTAGAGGTATGGCTTGTGATAGCCTGAGCATCAAGAAAGAGCTTATAAAGCAATGTTTGTGCATTAAAAACCTAGTTTTGGTGTAATGTGCAAATTACCCAAAACCTAGGGTTCAATATGCAAAATTTCACTCCTAGAGAGTCCCTAATGCTTCTTGGAATCATTTAGAGAAAATAAAATGAGAAGGGTGTCTCATTTGAATCACTTTGGAGGAGAGAGAATCTTGATATTAAAATAATCAAGATTTAAGCATAATTGGAAACATATTTCAATTTAATGCAAAAATAAATATATTAATGGGAGTTCCCTTCAACCAAATATGAGATGGTTGAATTTGCATAAGTGTGAAAGTCCTTGTGCCTTGAAAAGGCCATGAAAAATTCCTAAGTGAGTGGAGATCCCACTCACATTAGTTAACTAAAAAGTAATATCCACTAAAAATGGGATATTAGTATTATATGAATTAAGGTGCTTATTTGTTTTTCCTTTAATTCATAGATAATGAAGAGGAATTCGAAGGTGGGGAAGATGGCTTTGCATGAAAGTATTTGAGGGGGAGATGTGGCACCAACTTTGGGAGTTAAAAGATTTTTATATCACTTTCTCTCTCATTGAAATTCCCTTATAAACACTTCATTTTCCACCCACTTGAAGACTTTTTTCGGATTTTCTTTCTCTCCTTGCTTTGGTTGAACACAAGGGAGCTTACGAGCAATAGGAGGACGTGCGCCAACCTATAGGTAAGCTCCATAGTCATCTTCAACCTTGATTTCATGGTGGAAATCGATTTTCAATTCTTATTTTCTTATTTTCTTCATTCAATCTTCAACCCTAGCCATTCATTTCGCTCAAAGACTTGAGGAAGAGCCTTGTGAAGTTGAGGAAGCTTCATTCACCATTGAGGACGTGCAGTTTGAAGCTTGGATTCAATTTTGAAGGCGGGTTATATAACTTGAACCCTTAAATATCATTATTGCTTGCAATTTATTCATTATATGTTGAACCTTTTTTCCCTCTCGATTTCCTTTTGATCAATTGTTGAAATCACCATAAGAATCATAACTGATTTCGAAGGTCTGGAGCTTTAAGATGATGATGTCATCTTAAGTACACATCTCAACAAAGTACATGAGAAAACGGTTTCAACATTTGAAACCAATCAGTCTCAAGATTGATTGAAACCAAATGGTCTCAAGACTGTTTGGAGGATCAATGCTGATGTGGTTGGATGATGATCCAATGATACCAATTGATTTGATTTTAAAGGTTCCATGTATGAATGATCCACCAATTGAAAGCCCTAATCGATTGAATTGATTGAAGCCTTAATTGATGGAATTGATCAAGACTGAATGAGTAAAACCAATCAAGACCGAATGGGTAAAATTGATTAAGACTGAATGGGTAAAATCAATCAAGACCGAATGGGTAAAAGTTATCAAGACGGAATGGGTAAAATCAATCAAGATCGAATGGGTAAAGTTGATCAAGATCGAATGGGTAATTTGATCTTCAAAACCGTTTGGTCATGTTGACCGTTTGGGAGAGTTGACCGAATGGAGGTCAAGCACCTCAAGACCGAATGGAGGTCAAGCACCTCAAGACCGTATGGAGGTCAAGCACCTCAAGACCGTATGGAGGTCAAGTACCTCAAGACCGTTTGAAGGTTCAAAAGTAACAAAACCGTTTGGAAATTTAATAGTTTCAAAGTTATGAAAGACCAACTAATCCCTTGATTGTTAAATAGCATATATCCAAGTTAAATCCAGTGGTTGTACCTCTAAAATACTTAGATGATTAGTACATTTAGAGTGGTTAAACTTTGATGCTTATGGAAGCAATGACTTAATACACTATGCTAACCCTTCATTCAAATTGATTTAACCTAATCTAATCAAGTTTGAAGTAATTAATATCCTAGGAGGATGAGAGAGAGAGGGAGTCCATACATGTATGATAACCATGTAATGATTAAACCTTAACACTCTCAACATGAATAAAATTTGCAATAAGGGTATGATCCTTGATAAAGAGATCATGAAACCCTAATTGAGAATGTTGATGAACCTCAACCCTAATTTAGGGCAATGCTAGGTGTAACCCTAATCTAGGGTAATGATGAAACTCTAATTAAGGGCAATGTCATGTGAAACCCTAATTAAGGGAGATGTCATTTGAAACCCTAATTAAGGGTGATGTCATGTGAAACCATAATTAAGGGTGATGTCATGTAAAACCCTAATTAATGGTGATGTCATGTGAAATCCTAATTAAGGGTGATGTCAGACCCTAATTAAGGGTGATGTCATGTGAAACTCTAATCAAGGGTGATGTCAAGTGAAACCCTAACATAGAAATGTGATGTGAAACTCAATCCAAGGTGATGATATGTAATGCTATATGAAATCCTACCTTAATATAGGGTGAGGGTATGTGAAATCCTAATTTTTGGATTATAGTGCATGAAACCCTAATGTTGGGTAATATGATGATAAACCATAACCCTAATTTTGGGTAATGGGATGAGTATCCCTAATTGATATGAAATTTGGAAATCTTAACTCTAATAAGGGAATAGTGATGCTACTCTTACATTGCATAGTATTGATATGTAATTGTTATAATTGTTATGATGAGCACTAATCATGCAGGTATCATGAGATGTTGGACATAGCCAGGTATGAGCTATGATGTTTTATTATTGAAATTGTTTATGGGTCTTGTGAGACATAATATGATGTGTTGCCTAATAAGAGGTAACAAAAGATTAATGGGCTGTAAGAGCCATGTGAGATACATGTATTGCAAGTATTATGTTTATCTTGGTCAGATGACCTGAAGATATTAGTTACCTGATAAGTGGTAACAAGTGTTCTTGATGAATTGAGGGTCTAAATACCCATATTCCATAATCTTAAATGATGAGATGCTAAGGGGTGAGAATGCCCCTGATGTGACAAGGGATTGAGATCCCAATGATTTATAATGATTTGAAAAGGACTTGATAGAAGTAGTACTCATTCTCTGTAGCATTTGTTATAATAATTTATGTTTGAAAACTTGACTGATGCTAAAAGAATATAGCAATGTACTTAATTAATCAAGTGAAATCTTATCATGTAGAGCCTTGGCCATAGATCCATCATTGTCAGTAGTTTGGTGATGGTGAAACAGGCTTTCCTACGGGATCTCCTGGAGGGAATACTGTTGAGTATGTGGGGGTTATGGGTGTGAATATCCTTACACCCTAATGGAGGAATTGATGTGAGATAAACATTAAATCTCTCAATCCTTCATTATATATGTCGGGATGGATGTATCACTAATCTCCCGATACCGGGATGGATGTAACATGAATCTCCCAATAATGTTAATGTCGGATCGATGTGAGATAAACATGAAATCTCTTGATTGCGAAGAGAGTACAGTCACCACTGTATCTCTAATAGTGAAGTTGCCAGTATACCCTGGAAAGCTATTCAGCAGAGACACAAGATGTCCTGCATTTGGTCCTCACACTGACTGAGGAAGATGAGGTCATGGGAATCTGGCTCTTCCATTGACCTATGTATGGTACTGATTTTGATTTTACAATGGTCGGTTCGAGAATGAGTGGTATACCTGATCTCCTCATGGCTTAAGTATGATTGTAAATTGTAATCATTCGGGTAGCGTATTTGTTTAAGGTTGAAATAAGAGAATCATTATTTGATGATATCATGATTAGTATATCCTTATTGGATAAATGTTATACATTTTCTTCATATTCCTTATTGAATAAATGTTATACATGTTCTTCATATTCCTTATTGGGTAAATGACATATTACTTTATCACGTTACATGTTGAAATGCTTTGAAGAAGAACATTGCTCTTATATGCTTAGATAATTGAATTATCTGTTGTTGAATACTTATGAATCTTCTGCTCAGTTTTATTCTACTAAACTACAATAATAATATTTCTGGCGGAGAGTTATATCTCTCGCTGGGGCAATTTCAATTGTCTCACCCCCGTGGGATCCAACTTTTTAGGTAGACGCAGAAGAAGAGGCAGAAACCCTACTGTAGGGGAAGAGTAGCAACAGCAGCAACAGAAATAGCAGTGATATTCCATGTGGAGACACTGGCTGTCATGTTTTGTATAGAGAGTCCTATGTGTCATCTCTGTACTCTCAGGTCCTCAGAGTTAGTAGTCAGTGTTTTTAATGAATCAATCTGAGATTTTGGCTTGATGCCTCGAGGTTCTTGTGCTATCTATGTATAGTTTTAACAAGGCAGTCAATGCTTGTAATCCTCGAGAAGAGATGGTACAGAATATGTACTTATGAACCAGGATGTAAATAAAGTACATTGGTTCTTGATAAAAGAGTTTTCCTGTGTTTGGACCTCTTTGAAAATGGTTTTAATTTTTAGTGATTTTCAGTAATTTCGTTGATTATGTTTAATTCCACAATCAATTACTATGACGGTCTGATTTGGTATCGGGTCATCTCAATGATGATGAAACCTTGAGAGGTAGTGGCATTATGTGATGAAATGAGGGATTGATATCCCATGGCAATATGATGTTTGTTGAGGGCAATGTGAATAGCAGTAACAATGTGACACCAAAATAATGGAAACTAATGTTGTTCATGTTTTACATATGGTTGCTTAATACAACTTGGTTTCCCCAACAATCCACTTAAAATGCATTAACTAAATACAGATGAACCTTTCATGTAGTTTGCCCTGGCCATAGATCCATCATCATCAGTAGTTGGTGATGGTGAAACGGGTTCTCCTATGGGCTAACTCGGAGTGCATATTATTGAATATGCAGGGTTTCTCCTAGCCGAAAATAGGACGATTAGAGTGCAACTGTGGTTGTAGACTCAAGATGTGTATAACAACATGATGAACAGGCCCATGGCTCAGTATGATAGAGCATGAATGCATTCATGGCTCGGAGCATGGTGAACAAGCTCGTGGCTCAAGATATACTAGCGTCGAGACATGTACCAAGGTGGGCTAGAGAAAGGGTAGCCTGTGGAGCTGACCTTGTGGTTGAGGCCACTTAAGCAAGAGACTGCGGTCCTTCTTTGGATATCATGCACTGACCACGAGAAGGTGAGATCGTAGAGTCCGGCTCTTCCATTGACCTTGTATGGCACTGGTTTTGGGCTTCGCAGCAGAAGGTTGGATTTGAGCGATACGGCTCACTTCCTCAGTGCATAATAATTCGTAATCAATCTATATAGTATCTTTGCTTAGGCAAATATGAAACATTGGTTGAGGCCTTGGATTATGTAAGTTTTCTCATATGCTTTTAAAAGGTCTTTTGTATAAGTTTTCATATACATGTTCTTCATATTTCTTCTTGCATAATTGGTTAGCTATTATCAGTTGGTTACATTGATCTATCTACTCAGTTATATGTGATAATAATAATAAAGTTGGTAGAGGGTTATGTTTCTCACTGGGACTGTGTGTCTCACCCCGCTGGTTAATAACCCTTTTAGGTGGACGTGCCTGGCAAGATGAAGATCATGTGGCAATTTGTATGGCTAAGTTAGAGCACATACATTGAAAAGGTGCTGAAGAGGTTCAGCATGGAGAACTCAAATAGAGGAAACCTACCCATGTCTCATGGTGTGTGACGAACTGACAGCCGAAATGTCACCAGTAATTATGCGGAATAACCATTAGCAGCGGATTAATGAAAATCACTAAAAATTAAAATCATTTTGCAAAGAGATTCATTGCTAAGAAACTCTTAAAGAAAGAACCAAGGCAATATATGCATCATGGTTCACATTGCACATACATTGTACCATCTTATCTCGAGGATATCATATACCAGTTGCTTTGCCCAAATATATACATAAGCAACATAAAACCTTGAGGCATACAAGCCAAAATCTCATATCGTTTATAAAACCATTACGTACTAACTCCCAAGGACCTGAGAGTACAGAGACGACACATAGGACTTCTATCTACAAGACACGACAGACAGTACACTCAAACCTAAATTGTTACTATTGTCCATGTTGTTGTTGTCCTTCCTCTACAGTATGGTCTCTACCTCCTCGTGCACATCCACCTAAAAGTTATGGAACCCACGGGGTGAGACACAAGTCCCAAAGAGAGATATAACTCTCCGCCAACAATATTATTATTACATGTAAATAGTAAAAAACTAAGCAGAGGATCTTTTATGTAAATAAGCATGTTTAATCATTATTTAATTGTAGTGCAAAGCAATAGCAATGTTAAAGTAGTTCAACTATCCATGACAGAGCTATAGATTATCTATTTTCTTTATAAGGAATATGAAGAACATGCATAACATCTATCAATATAAGATGTCAAAAAGTAATGAAGCATCAACTAATGTTTCTGTATTCATATATTAAGCAAATACGCTACATGGCTGATTACATGTTCACAATCACACTTATGCCCAGAGGAGATGAGGTATACCACTCATGCTCCAACTGACCACCGCTTAGTCGAAATTGGTACCATATAAGGTCAATGGAAGAGCCGGCTGCCATGACCTCACCCCTCTCGATCAGTACGAGACCAGTGGCAATGACCACATGTCAAATTGCAACTAGCTTGCCGAGGTATAACAGCATCTTCTCTATAGAGCTACAGCCACATCATGCACTCTCTTCGGGGAGATATCACATAAATCCCCGGTACATTTTCATCAGGGCAATCACACGGCAACCCTGGCATTCATCGGGAGATAACATATCAATCCCCATTTGGACATAAGGATATGTTTGTCCTTCACCCACACATATTTAAAAATATGCACTCTGAGTTAAACTCATTTCACCATTCAGCAAATCCTGACACCGAATGGATCTATGGCCTGGGCAACTACATGATAAGGTTCCATTTGATTAATTAAGTGTATTACTGTATCTTTTAGCATCAATCAAGTTCAAGCATGGATTATAACATATGCTACAAATAAAAGGTGTAATACATTTATCAAATACTTTCATAATCTTTGGAGCATAGTGAATGCATGACACTCATGATTTTAGTCCCTTATCACATTATTGGGAATTCTCATCCCTTAACATTATCATCATAATGATTACTAGATCTGGGTATTCAAAACCTTAGTTCATCACTGAACATAGTTACCTCTCATTAGGTAACTATTACCTCTAGGTCCTCAGACCAGGTATATATTGTACTTATTGCACAAGTATTTTACATGGCTCACAAGGCCCATTAATCTGTATCATATGAAACATCATAGCTCATAGCTAGATATGCTTATCATCTCATGATATGTGCATGGTTAGTATTTCATGATAGAAGCAATTTCAAGTACATAACATCACCATGCAATACATGAGAAATACAACCTTCCCATTATTAGGGATAGAGATTCCATTTCAAACCAATTAGGGTTTCAAGCTGATTAGGGTTTCAAACCAATTAGGGTTTCAAGCCAATTAGGTTTTCAAACTAATTAGGGTTTCAAATTGATTAGGGTTTCAAGTTCATATTATCAAGAATCAAAACCCTGATTCATAGCTCCACTTATATTAGTAGTATCAATGTATGCTAATATCAATGTATGATCATTAAATAATTATCACACAAAGTATGAGTTTCTCTCTCATCCTCACTAGGATATAGATTTCATCATACTTTATCAAGTTGGATCAATCCTTTTCTCAAGCTACATTGTCCTACATGTATCAAAATGCATTAAACTCTATACCTCTTAAGGTATCATTTTACATAACACACTTCATGTGTTACTCCATCAAGTATATTGGATTGAGGTGCTTCCACCATATCGGGCATGGGGTGTGTGTGCGCTTCACACCATATCAGGAAAAGAGGTGTGTGTGTACTTCACACCATATCGAGCAAAGAGGTGTGTGTATGCTTCACACCATATCGGGCAAAGAGGTGTGTGTATGCTTCACACCATATCGGGCAAAGAGGTGTGTTTGTGCTTCACACCATATCAGGCAAAGAGGTGTGTGTATGCTTCACACCATATTTGGCAAAGAGGTGTGTGTGTGTGCTTCACACCATATCGGGCAAAGAGGTGTGCGTATGCTTCACACCATATCGGGCAAAGAGGTGTGTGTATGCTTTACACCATATCGGGTTTCTCAAAATTAGGGTTTGCATATCAGGTTAAACCCTTATGCTCATACCTCTTCAAACCTTCATGGTATTGGCCTATACTTCACCATGTGATAAGTGACATCCTAGACAAAAGGTTAGTCTAAACCAAACATGTGGGCTCTGATCTCCAAACCATGATATAAACATGATTTAAACTTAGCGGAAGCGATTTGATTAGTAGCGGAATACCAAAAATCAGCGAAAATTAAAACTTTTTGAGATAAAGCATTGAAACCATAAAACTTCCTTCATAAAAGGAGATAAACTGTTTACATCTTTGATATTTACTTCTTGAGTAATTATATACAACATGATACAAAATCTCAAGAACTCAGAATCAAAATCTTAGACCAAAAGACTCCAAGGACCTGAGAGTACAGAGGACACATAGGACTGACTCTAACTACACCACATGGCAGGCTAAATCTCCACCTGAGATTTTACTGCTGCCCCTGGTGCTGCTGCTGCTGGGACTGGTCACCTGTAGACATGTTCCTCCGTCCTCGACGTCCACCTAAAAAGTTGAAGTCTACGGGGTGAGACAATTTTACATAATTGTCCCAGCGAGAGTTATAACTCTCTGCCAGAAGCTTTATTATAGCACCTCAAAGAATAACTTAAGCAGTAAAAGCTTCAAAGTATTCAACATCAGATTTAATAGTAAGCATGAGTTCAACAGTTATGAAACATGAAGACATTTGCACTATACAGTGTAACATCAATCAATCAACTCGTAGTTATCTCTAACAGGTATGCTACATTGTGGATTATGTTTTTCAAACATTACTTTTATGCCCTGTGGAGATGAGGTTTACCACTCATACTCCAACCAGTCACTGCTAAGTGCCTCGGTATCATACTAGGTCATCGAAAGAGTCGGATTCTCATGACCTTCACCTTCCTCAGTCAGTAAGAGGATTACTTGTAGGACATCTCGTGCCTCTACTATAATAGCTTACCAGGGTAATCTGGTCCTTCGCTATTTTAGAATTACAATGGCATTCTGTACTCTCTTCATCATCAGGAGATTTCATGTTTATCTTCCACTGATATGGATATCTGTGCTTTCTTCATCATCAGGAGGTTTCATGTTACCATCCACTGATACGGTATGGGATTGTAGTGAAGGATTGACAGATTACACATCTACATCAAACACCTACACTAGGATGTAAGGTTCTACACATCCATATACCCCACATACTCAAAAGTATGTGATCCAGGAGTTCCCTTAGGAAAACCTGTTTCACCATCATTTGATCTCTGACAATGATGGATCTATGATCAGGGCTCTACATTACACTTGATTAGTTAGGTACATTCAGTATTCTTTTAACATCATCCATTGTTCTTCAAACAATAACATTAGCATAACAGCTATGAAATTAGAATACTAAATGTAACAAGCCTAACTCTCATCAATCATCATTTCTCAATGCATTCATCACAAGTCATCTCTAAAGCATGACCTTGATGGTATTTATGGCTCTCACAGCCCATTTAATTCATAGGTTGCCATTGATAAGGCATCAAGATATTTTACTATTCATAAAGCTAACAACATGCTTTCAATGAATATAGCTTCATACCTGGATATGATCATCTTCATATCAGAACCTGCAAGGTTAATTCAACTGATAAAAGCAATTCAAATCAGGAATTATACTTTCCACTCTTGCCATAAGAGCTAAGTTCCTTGATTCTCATCAATTAGGGTTTACTATTCACATTACATGCCATCACCCTAGAATTAGGGTTTATTATTCACATTACGATAAAAATGAACTCATAACATCATCATGTATGAGGAATATCATCAATGATGCTCTCAGATAAGATTAAGATTCATCAATTATCATAAATAGGGTTTTCATGATCTCACATAGGTGGATCATACCCTAATCATGTACATTCATATATATTGAAGGTATTTTACTTGGATTTCAACCATAATTGGGATTTTCTCTCTCCTCTTGCTCATAGGTGATGATTACATCCCTCTAGATTGGGTTAGGTCTAATCAACATTGATAAGCCTAGCCAAGTCATCACCATTGTAACCATTGGGGTTTGCATGATAAAAAGGGTTTACCTACTTGAATCCATAAAGGGTAGTTTGGTAAAGTTCACCATTAATTATAACATGGGTTAATATACTAACCACTTGAACGTTAATGTCCCTAGGTATCATTAGGTTTTAGGTTGAACAACCATCAAACCATCTAAGCCTTCAAGGCATTAGGCAGACTTATCCTTAAAAGTCCCCAATAGGTTTCACACCTTCAACCTTCAAACGATCCTGAGATCGTTTAAGGTTGTAGACCGTTTAGCTTTGGTTGACTTTAAGACCGCATGACACTCAAGACCGTTTACCCTTAAACGATCTTGAGGTCGTTTGCCCAAGATGGGGTGAAGACCGTTTAGTCATAGTTTGACTTTTGAATTCGTTTGAGCTCATTCGGACCTGAAGTCGTTTGAACTCATTCGGTCCTCAAGTCGTATGAACTCATTCGGTCCTGAAGTCATATGAACTCATTCGGTCCTGAAGTCGTATGAACTCATTCGGTCTTGAAGTCGTATGAACTCATTCGGTCTTGAATTCATATGAACTCATTCGGTCCTGAAGTCATATGAACTCATTCGGTCCTGAAGTCATATGGTCCTAAAAGCTCAAGATCGCATGGACCTCCAAGGTGATTCAAAGGGTAAACTCGATTAGGGTTTCCTATGTTGAAGCCTTCAATTGATCTCAAGATTGCTAACCACTTATCAATTGAGACAATTAGGGTTAGCCTTAACCAATTGGTCACTCAATTGATCCTCAATTGATATCCAAATAGGGTTGGAGTTGGTTCAATTAAGGTCTATAAACATTCAACCATCAACACTCAACAATATGAATCAAATCAAAGTTAATCCCATCAATTGACTTCCAATCGAGCTCAAACATGGCCCAAACGGTCTTAGGATCATTTGGATAACCTCCAAACGGTCTTGAGACCGTTTTCCCAAGAATTCATCAAAATCTAAGTTGATTTGATAGGGGTTGAACCTTAATTAAGTCACAAATCAGCAATTTGATTATTTCAATAACCCACTGTAATTGGGCCCTCAATTGATCAAATTACCTTAACCCTAGACCTCCAAACGGTCTTGGGTTGACACAAAACGGTCTTGAGACCATTTGGATGAGTTCCAAATGGTCTTGAGACCGTTTTCCCATCCATCCTTTGGACTCTAGTGAAAATTCATCAAGGTTTGATCTATTGAGTTGATCATCACATCAATACTTAATTGCAATATGATTTGGTACCTTTGGACCTTCAATTGGTCAACTATACTTGACCCCAGACCTCTAAACGGTCTTGGGTGATCCCCAAACGGTCTTGAGACCGTTTGGATGATTCCCCAAATGGTCTTGAGACCGTTTGGGCTAATCAACCCAAAATCACTAATTAACTCATTGGAATTTCAGCACTGATTTCAATTAGGATTTGCCCTATTAATCAACCTTCAACTCATAACTCGTTTGGAAATAATCCATAAAATTTGGTGAGTCATTAATCAACATCATTATGAACATTAATCCCAAACGGTCAACGCTTGGTCAACCATCTTAAATGGTCTTGAGACCGTTTGCCCAAAAAGGGCAAGTTAAACAGATTGAAAATCAGAACTTAATTCAATTGGATTTTCTAATTGATTTGCTTATATCTCACGATTCCTTTGGAGTTAACCCCTCAAATTTTGTGGGTGATTAACCTACATAATTATAAACACGATTCCCATACGGTCGTCATTTGGTCAATGCGATCAAATGGTCTTGAAGGCCGTTTGCCTTCATACGACCCTGAAACCGTTTGCCCACCAAACGGTTGTGTAAACCGTATGGGCAATTGGTGGAGGTCGTTTGGTAAAGTGGAAATCCGTGGATAAGCATAGGAATTAACGCCCTTATCTTCTACCTCAAGAACAGTAGTAGTTCTTCACGATTTTTCTTGCAAGGATGCAAGGGAAGATAGGGAAGAAGAAGAACTAGCAACTATATGCATAGAAAAAGATGTATAATCAAAGCATAAGGTTTAGAGTTATAAAACCCACCTAAAGATTGTTCCTTGAGCTCCAAACTTTCAAGCTCCAAGCCTTTATTGGCGTCTTTGAGTTCCACAGGTCGGCCAAGGTGTATTCTCCAAGGAAAGTTGAAAAGGAATGGCTAGAAAGATAAAGCTAGGTGAGCTAGCCATGAATTCAACCTTGAAAATGAGTTTCCTCCATGAATTCAAGCAAAAGGGATGATCCAAACTTACCTAGGACCCTTGGTCGTCCTTCTCTGCTCCAGAACTTAGCCTTAGTCGGTTTTGAGCAAGGGGAAAAGAAATGAAAAGAAGAGGATCGTTCCCTTGCTAAGTGGGGAAGGTAGTATATATACTTAGGTGAAATTTCAACATAAGAACATATGCTTTCCTCATTTCTCATCTAAGTCCTTCCTTTCTTCTTTGCACGTCCCCACATCTTATTTATAAGGACAAACTACTTCTAAGGTCAAGAATTGAGGGCAAAGAGGATCAACCCATCACTAAAGCATACACATAAAAGGGCTATTATACATACACCTTGATTATTCAATCACAAAGGTGTTCTTTATTATATGATTATTCAAATGAAGTGACCTTTTCATCATTTCTCTTCTAAATGATGCCAAGAGTCATAAACTATATTTTAGATGATGTATTTTACAAGTTTCACCCCTCAAATTGGGTAAATTGCACTTTACACCAATTTAGGGTTTTCAAGTACATGGGTTGCTTCCACAGCTGCACCTTGGTGCTCAAGCTTGGGAAATCCCTCAAACTTCATCATAAACATCCTCATGATGTCTAAACATCTGAGGAACATCTCAACATGTGCAATTTGCAAGTTAATCCCTTAACTGGGTAATTTGCACATAGATCCCTATATTACAAAACAATGCTACAACTTTATATATAAAGGAGAAAAATTGAAATATATGTTTCTGAGGAACTTAATTACATGCCCAAAGTTAATCACAAGGATTTAATTACATCTTTAGTCAAAACACCTAGGGTTAGTTCATAACCCAGGTCAGGGATGTTACAAATTATCCACCCCTTACAAGGATTTCATCCCCGAAATCGATAAAACGTATTAAGAGAAAAGGGCAGGGTATTTCCTTCTCATCTCATCCTCTAGTTCCCAAGTGGCTTCTTCAACACCACAGTGGTTCCAGAGGACTTTCACAAGGCTTAACTCTTTCTTCTTTAACTTTTTAATTCTGCTATCAAGGATTGACACTGGTCCTTCCTCATAAGATATATCATCATTCAATTCTACCTCCATAGGTTGTAGAACTGACTCAGTGTCTGGGTGACATTTCTTTAGCATAGAAATGTGAAACACAGGATGTAACCTCTATAACTCTGGTGGCATCTCTAGTTTATAGGCTACTTTTCCAATCCGTTCAATGATTGGATAAGGCCCCATAAATTTAGGAGCTAACTTCCCTTTCTTTCCAAAATGAAGGACTCCTTTCCAAGGCAAGACTTTGAGATACACTCTGTCTCCGACCTGGAACTCTAAGGGTCTATGATGCTTGTCAGCATAAGATTTCTACCTATCTTGTGCAGTCTTAATCTGTTGATGTATTACCTTAATCTTTTCTGTAGTTTGCTGCACAAGATCAGGTCCTAACAACTGATGCTCACCAGTCTCATACCAACACAAGAGTGATCTACAACGTCTACCATACAAGGCTTCATAAGGTGCCATGTCAATACTATGTTGATAGCTATTGTTATAGGCAAACTCTATCAAGCTTAGGTGTAGATCCCAACTTCTGGTAAACTGGAGAACACATGTTCTCAACAGGTCTTCCAAGGACTGTATGGTCCTTTCCGACTGTCCATCAGGCTGTGGATGAAAGGTCGTACTAAACCTTAACTGGGTGCCTAAAGCATTATGAAGTCATTCCCAAAAACGATTTGTAAACTGGGGACCTCTGTCAGAAACTATAGTGACAGGAACTCCGTGCAAACGCACTATCTCTTGAACATACAACTGTGATAACCTTTCAGCAGAATAGGTTTTTTTGACAGGTAAGAAATGTGTTGTCTTAGTCAACCTATCTACAACTACCCAAATGGAATCATGTCCTTTGCTTGTCCTGGGTAGGCCAACAACAAAGTCCATGGTCACATGGTCCCACTTCCACTATGGTATGGGTAAAGGTTGCATTGTTCCTACAGGCTTCTGGTGTTCAGCTTTAACTTGCTGACACACAGGACACCTCAGAACAAATTCTGCAACATCCTTCTTCATTCCAGGCCACCAATACAGATCTTTTAAATTACGACACATCTTGGTGCTCCCTGGATGCATAGCGTACATTGAAGAATGAGCTTCTTCCAGGACTAACTTCCTCAAGTTATCCACATTCGGCATTATCATCCTCCCATGATAACATGCTACATGATCATCTGAATCATGGAAACTATCTCGCTTCTCATTTCCATACTCTGATCTAATCTGCTGAACTACAGCATCAACATGTTCTGCCTCCTTAATCTGCTCTCTTAGGGTAGGTTTAATATGCATCTCAGCCATCAACCCGGCTAACAATGACACCTTCAACTGCACATTGTCTTGCCTTAAAGAGATAAGCATATCTCTCTTAGAGCATACTAAAGAGTTTAGTTGTGCTCTATCCATGGTTGATGTTGCTGATTTCCTACTCAAGGCATCTACAACAACATTGGCCTTCCCTGGATGGTAATCAATTGTACAATCGTAGTCCTTGATTAACTCCATCCAGCGACGTTGCCTCATGTTAAGCTCATGCTGAGATAAGTTATACTTAAGGTTCTTATGATCTGTGAAAATCTGGAATGTCTCTCCGTAGAGATAATGCCTCCAGATTTTCAATGCATGAACCACGGCAGCTAACTCTAGATCGTGTGTTGGATAATTCTCCTCGTGCTTCTTAAGCTGTCGGGAAGCAAAAGAAATCACTTTTTTATCATGCGTCAACACACATCCAAGTCCATTCTTGGAGGCATCACAGAAGACTACATATCCTTTTCCTTGCTCAGGTAGCACAAGCACAGGTGCACTTGTCAACCTCTCCTTCAACAACTGAAAGGACTGTTGACAATTATCACTCCAAGAAAAAGGAGCATCTTTCCGGGTTAACTTGGTCAAAGGTAAGGCTATAGAGCTAAAGTTTTTAATAAACCTTCGATAGTAACCAGCTAACCCCAAGAAGCTTCGAATCTCCGTCGGTGTCTTCGGTTGTTCCCATTGTAGAACAGATTCTACCTTTGTAGGGTCAACACGAATTCTCGAGGCAGATATCACATGTCCAAGAAAAGATACCTCCGGCAGCCAGAACTCACACTTGCTAAACTTAGCATACAGCTTATGTTCTCTTAGCAAGGTCAAAGCTTGGCGAAGATGCTGCTCATGCTGCTGAGCATCCTTACTATAGATCAGAATGTCATTTATGAAGACGACAACACACTGATCAAGGAAGGGTTGAAAAACTCTATTCATGAGTTCCATAAATGCAGCTGGTGCATTGGTTAGTCCAAACGACATAACCGTGAACTCATAGTGACCATATCTTGTCCTAAAAGCAGACTTGGATATGTCACTATCCTTAATGCGGAGTTGATGATATCCAGATCTCAAATCTATCTTTGAGAAGACTGTTGTACCACGCAACTGGTTAAAAAGATCATCAATCCTCGGCAAAGGGTACTTGTTCTTTTTTGTTACTTTATTAAGTTGTCTGTAGTCAATGCACAACCGCATTGACCCATCTTTCTTTTTAACAAACAAGACCAGAGCACCCCAAGGTGAAGTGCTCGGTCGGATAAAACCCTTCTCAAGTAACTCTTAAAGCTGTTTCTTGAGTTCTACCATCTCGGCAGGCGCCATCCTATACGGTGTCTGGGCTATGGGTTTCGTATCTGGGACCAAATTGATCTCAAAATCAATCTCCCGAGGTGGTGGTATACCAGGAAGTTCTTCAGGAAACACATCCTCGAATTCCCTGACCATGGGAACTTCAGCAGGATTGGAACTTTCCTTGGTAACATCTACCACATGGGCCAAGAATGCATAACATCCTTGCCTCAACAGCTTATCAGCAACCATAGCTGATACAAGACAGGTGGGCAGAATCTTTTTTTCACCTTGAAAGATCCATGTGTTGCCTTCTTCAACAAACACAGCCAACTTGGATTCACAATCCAAGACAACTCTATACCTTTCTAAGGTATCCATCTCGAGGATTATATCAAATCCTTGCATATCAAGTGGTATAAGGTCCACTTGAATGCGATGATCAGAAAAGAAGAGGATGCAGGGAGAACATACCTCCTGCAAAACGGCAGACCCACTCAATGGAGTCTCCAACAACAAACTATCTGCCCTATGACTAACCGTCATATTGCAGTTACGAATCACTCTCCGAGTGATAAAAGAGTGTGTAGCACCCGGGTCAATCAGAACAGATACAATACAGGATGTAGACATATCAGAATATAAAAGTTCCATCTGACCTTCCACTACCCGTGGATTGACCACTGCTTCAGGTGGGTTCATAGCATAAAACCTCACTGTCGCCTGGGGTTGAGGTGGTGTTGATGATCCAGCTTGAGACGCTTGCCCGCGTCCTCGAGCTACTCCTTGAGGTTGTCTTCTCTGTGATCCCTGTTGACTCTGTCTCTGAGGTTGTGTCATACTGACAGGTCTAGATCGGCAGTCCTTCATCAAGTGTCCCACCTTCCCACAGTTGTAGCAACTTCTTTCCAGTTGTTGCGGTCTTGGTGGTCCAGTAACTGACATTGATGCAGAACTGTGAGTCTCTTATTGAGGTAGGCTTCGTCCCCTGCCTCTACTTGGTGACCACTGAGTTTGGGAACTTGATCTGGGTGGTGGAGGGTTAGGTGCAGAGAATCTCAGTTTCTTGGAATCCCTAGATGAAGAACCCTGGAACTGTGGATATCTTTTCTGGGTTTGCCTCTTCTCAACCATAGATCTCTCTATCCTTCGGACTGACTCGACAAAGGTAGAGAATCTCTCTCGGTTTTCTAAGGCAGACACAGGGGTTGATATATCAGCATTCAAACCCTTCTTGAATCTCCTGATTCTTTCCTCTTCTGTGGCAGCCATGTGCGGACAAAGCCGCAGCAACTCCATGAACTTAGCTTCATACTCGCTAATGTTCATCATGCCCTGCCTCAATCTCTCAAACTGAGAGATCTTCTCATCTAGGAAGGTCTTTGGAAAATATCTATTGATAAATTCCCGACGAAACTCTTCCCACGAGAACTCTATCCCAGGTCTCTTCTGCTCTTCCATGTTCCACCAGTGACCAGCACTGCCTTTGAGAAGATAGACAGCATGTCTAACCTTCTCAGCCTCTGGGATATTAAGAATCCTGAAAGCCTTCTCCAACTCTGTTAACCACAGATCAGCATCTGCGGGGTCGGCAGTCCCAAAGTACTCGGTAGCTCTGACACGATGAAGTCGCTCGAACGTCTTATCGATATCTTGTCCTTCAGGCTGGGCAGGTGCCCTAGGTGCAGGCATGGGCATCTTGTCAGTTATGTGTGTCATGGCAGTCATAAACTGCCCAAACATCGTCTAAACTGCTGGGTTACCCATATCAGCTGGGTCAAACTGGGGTGGTTCAGGTGCAGGCTGTTCTATTTCTGGAACCCTTGCACCGCCTCGAGGTGCACTAGCAATACTCTCTGCCATGTACTCATCATGTGGCTCTGCCATCCTTATGTATCTTCTTCTCCTGAGGAGCAGAAGATTCTATTAGAATAGGAAGAGATACTAAGGATAGACTCGACATCCTAAGTCCTATGCCTCTGTAGACTCAGCGAACCTAGAGCTCTGATACCACTTAATTGTGGGCTCTGATCTCCAAACCACGATATAAACACGATTTAAACTTAGCAGAAGCGATTCGATTAGCAGCGGAATACCAAAAATTAGCGGAAATTAAAACTTTTTAAGATAAAGCATTGAAACCATAAAACTTCCTTCATAAAAGGAGATAAACTATTTACATCTAAGATAATTACTTCTTGAGTAATTATATTCAACATGATACAAAGTCTCAAGAACTCTAGATTGGGTTAGGTCTAATCAACATTGATAAGCCTAGCCAAGTCATCACCATTGTAACCATTGGGGTTTGCATGATAAAAAGGGGTTACCTACTTGAATCCATAAAGGGTAGTTTGGTAAAGTTCACCATTGATTATAACATGGGTTAATATACTAACCACTTGACCCTTAATGTCCCTAGGTATCATTAGGGTTTAGGTTGAACAACCATCAAACCATCTAAGCCTTCAAGGCATTAGGCAGACTTATCCTTAAAAGTCCCCAATAGGTTTCACACCTTCAACCTTCAAACGATCCTGAGATCGTTTAAGGTTGTAGACCGTTTAGCTTTGGTTGACTTTAAGACCGCATGACACTCAAGACCGTTTACCCTTAAATGATCTTGAGGTCATTTTCCCAAGATGGGGTGAAGACCGTTTAGTCATAGTTTGACTTCTGAAGTCGTTTGAGCTCATTCGGACCTGAAGTCGTTTGAACTCATTCGGTCCTGAAGTCGTATGAACTCATTCGGTCCTGAAGTCGTATGAACTCATTCGGTCCTGAAGTCGTATGAACTCATTCGGTCCTGAAGTCGTATGAACTCATTCGGTCCTGAAGTCGTATGAACTCATTTGGTCCTGAAGTCGTATGAACTCATTCGGTCCTGAAGTCGTATGGTCCTAAAAGCTCAAGATCGCATGGACCTCCAAGGTGATTCAAAGGGTAAACTCGATTAGGGTTTCCTATGTTGAAGCCTTCAATTGATCTCAAGCTTGCTAACCACTTATCAATTGAGACAATTAGGGTTAGCCTTAACCAATTGGTCACTCAATTGATCCTCAATTGATATCCAAATAGGGTTGGAGTTGGTTCAATTAAGGTCTATAAACATTCAACCATCAACACTCAACAATATGAATCAAATCAAAGTTAATCCCATCAATTGACCTCCAATCGGGCTCAAACTTGGCCCAAACGGTCTTGGGATCGTTTGGATGACCTCCAAACAGTCTTGAGACTGTTTTCCCAAGAATTCATCAAAATCTAATTTGATTTGATAGGGGTTAAACCTTAATTAAGTCACAAATCAGCAATTTGATTATTTCAATAACCCACTGTAATTGGGCCCTCAATTGATCAAATTACCTTAACCCTAGACCTCCAAACCGTCTTGGGTTGACACCGAACGGTCTTGAGACCGTTTGGATGAGTTCCAAATGGTCTTGAGACCGTTTGCCCATCCATCCTTTGGACTCTAGTGAAAATTCATCAAGGTTTGATCTATTGAGTTGATCATCACATCAATACTTAATTGCAATATGATTTGGTACCTTTGGACCTTCAATTGGTCAACTATACTTGACCCTAGACCTCTAAATGGTCTTGGGTGATCCCCAAATGGTCTTTAGACCGTTTGGATGATTCCCCAAATGGTCTTGAGACCGTTTGGGCTAATCAACCCAAAATCACTAATTAACTCGTTGGAATTTCAACACTGATTTCAATTAGGATTTGCCCTATTAATCAACCTTCAACTCATAACTCGTTTGGAAATAATCCATCAAATTTGGTGAGTCATTAATCAACATCATTATGAACAGTAATACCAAATGGTCAACCATCTTAAACGGTCTTGAGACCATTTTCCCAAAAAGGGCAAGTTAAACAGATTGAAAATCAGAACTTAATTCAATTGGATTTGCTAATTGATTTGCTTATATCTCACGATTCCTTTGGAGTAAACCCCTCAAATTTTGTGGGTCATTAACCTACATAATTATAAACAAGATTCCCATATGGTCGTCATTTGGTCAATGCGATCAAACGGTCTTGAAGGCCGTTTGCCTTCATACGACCCTGAAACCATTTGCCCACCAAACGGTTGTGTAAACCGTATGGGCAATTGGTGGAGGTCGTTTGGTAAAGTGGAAATCCATGGATAAGCATAGGAATTAACGCCCTTATCTTCTACCTCAAGAACAGTAGCAGTTCTTCACGATTTTTCTTGCAAGGATGCAAGGGAAGATAGGGAAGAAGGAGAACTAGCAACTATATGCATAGAAAAAGATGTATAATCAAAGCATAAGGTTTAGAGTTATAAAACCCGCGTAAAGATTGTTCCTTGAGCTCCAAACTTTCAAGATCCAAGCCTTTAATGGCGTCTTTGAGCTCCATAGGTCGGACAAGGTGTATTCTCCAAGGAAAGTTGAAAAGGAATGGCTAGAAAGATAAAGCTAGGTGAGCTAGCCATGAATTCAACCTTGAAAACGAGTTTCCTCCATGAATTCAAGCAAAAGGGATGATCCAAACTTACCTAGGACCCTTGGTCGTCCTTCTCTGCTCCAGATCTTAGCCTTAGTTGGTTTTGGAAAGGGGAAAAGAAATGAAAAGAAGAGGATCGTTCCCTTGCTAAGTGGGGAAGGTAGTATATATACTTAGGTGAAATTTCAACATAAGAACATATGCTTTCCTCATTTCTCATCTAAGTCCTTCCTTTCTTCTTTGCACGTCCCCACATCTTATTTCTAAGGACAAACTCCTTCTAAGGTCAAGAATTGAGGGCAAAGAGGATCAACCCATCACTAAAGCATACACATAAAAGGGTTATTATACATACACCTTGATTATTCAATCACAAAGGTGTTCTTTATTATATGATAATTCAAATGAAGTGACCTTTTCATCATTTCTCTTCTAAATGATGTCAAGAGTCATAAAAGATATTTTAGATGATGTATTTTACAAGTTGCACCCATCAAATTGGGTAAATTGCACTTTACACCAATTTAGGGTTTTCAAGTACATGGGTTGCTTCCACAGCTGCACCTTGGTGCTCAAGCTTGGGAAATCCCTCAAACTTCATCATAAACATCCTCATGATGTCTAAACATCTGAGGAACATCTCAACATGTGCAATTTGCAAGTTAATCCCTTAACTGGGTAATTTGCACATAGATCCCTGTATTATAAAACAATGCTACAACTTTATATATAAAGGAGCAAAATTGAAATATATGTTTCTGAGGAACTTAATTACATGCCCAAAGTTAATCACAAGGATTTAATTACATATTTAGGCAAAACACCTAGGGTTAGTTCATAACTCAGGTCAGGGATGTTACAAAACCAAGTGTACAAACCAATAGGGGTGTGGGGTTCCAAGGTATATCGGGTTTCATATTACCATGTTGGGTTTCAACACCACATCAAGTTAGAGGTACTTCAACTCAATATCAGGTTGAGACATGATGATATTATCATCATCAAGCTCTAGACTTCATTCCTTACTGTTCTAGTTCATTAAAAGCAGTTCTATGTCACTAATAGAACTCATGGATTCATCAACTATACAAGAAAACTCGAAATTGAAAGTATATCATCAAGTATGGAAAGATTGATGGTGAGTAATAACATGATTGTGTTCAAGTTATATAACCCACCTCAAGAACAAATTCAAAGCTCCAAGCTCAAAATCTTCATGTTACCAAGGTTGAAGACGAACTTATCATAGATCCAAGACTCATTCACAACTCCTCCACATGCAAGGAATCACCATAGTTAAGAACTTGGTGAAGAAGAAAAGAAAGGAAGAATCACAACCCGAGATCATGCTTTATTCAAGGTTGAAGGTGACCATGGATTCACCTTTAAGCTTATTGGCTCGAGCTCCTCCTTGATCCTCAACTCTTTGCATCATATCTAAGAGAAATGGATTGATATAGTTCGAAAAGATTCACTAGTAGGTGAAAGGAGTGGTATATATAATTGAGGTTCATGAGAGAGAGTGTATAAGATGTGTCATCATTTTACACTACTAGGTGCCACATGTCCATGCATGGTTGACACGTGTCCATGCATGCATATTTATCTTTTATTGGAAAAATCTTGAGGATAATCTAGGGATAAGATTTTGGCCCTTAGTTATCTTGTTGAGCAAGGTATTTCAACTCCACATCACTTTATTCACAAACTGATACACTTTTTCTAAGGAAAGTTGTGAACCAATATCCATCACCTCCTTGAGGTGCTTAACCCATCACGACAAAGGACAAGAGTTGACAAAATGATATGGGACCTCCTATATGGCTCCTTGGCTGATAGGCATCCCCATATAAGCTCTACAATTTGATACAACTCAATTAGAGTTTCAACTATACAACTTTTCTTAGTCTTTTCATCACCAAGAATGCTACCACTCAAAGATGATTCAAACATGGTGAATCTTTCTTTCTTTCTCATCTAGATGATGCCAAGATATAGAAGGGACACTTTAGAGGTGGTAATTTGCATATCAACCCTATAGTTTGGGTAAATTGCAAATTGCACCAAAACTGGTACACAAGGCACAAGCATTATTCAAACAAGTTCTAACTTGGAACTTAGGCTTTTTGCAAGCCACCCCTTAGCATAATTCTCTCTCTTATGATGCTAAATCACTTGAAGCATGTTCAAAATGTGACATATTGCAATATAACCCCTCATATTGGGTAAATTGCAATTTTCACGCAAACTATAATATAATGCACAAACAATTTGCAAATAAGCTCAAACTTGAAAATTAAACTCAAAGAGAGTCTTAATTACTTTTCAAAAGATAAAAAATTATAAATAACTTACTTAAGCAAAATTCCAGGTTTATACCATAAGCCAGGTCAGGAATGTTACATGGTGTAACTATCTCTAGAGCTCAATGTCCCAATTCTTATGAAGAAAGGGAGCGCATGAATAAGATTCCATATGCATCAACAACTAGATTTACCATGCACACAATGTTATGTACTCATTTAGATGTCTCATATGCCTTGAGATTGATGAGCAGATATTAGTTAGATCCCAGTGAAGCTCATTGGACTAGCGTTAAGAATATCTTTAAGTATTTGAGAAGAACTAAGGGTCAGTTCCTTGTCTATTGTGGTGAGGAAGACTTGGTGGTAAGGGTTGCACCAATGCAAGATTCCAAACTGACAAAGATGACTATAGATCGCAATCTAGATTTGTGTTTTGCCTAAACAATAGAGTTGTAAGTTGGAAGAGTTCCAAGTAAGAGACAGTTGTTGATTCTGTAATAGAGGTCAAGTGTATTGTTGCATCCATTGCAACAAAGGAGGTTGTTTGGGTCTAAAAGTTCATCTCAAAACCTAGGATGGTTCCAAGAATCAGCGATGCAGTTGAGCTATATTGTGACAACAATTGAGCTACTGCACAAGCTAAGGAACCCAAATTGCATCAGCATTCCAAGAACATACAAACGTAGTTCCATCTCATACTATAGATTGTACATTAAGGAGATGTGAAGATTTGTAGAGTACCAACTGAAAGCAATGTGGTTGATTCCTTGACACACTTTCACAACATAAGCATGAAGGTCATGTTAGATCACTTGGGATTAAGTTCATGGGTGATTGGATCTAAGTGCAAGTGGGAGTTTGTTGGTATGTATGCCTAGAGAGCCAATCATATGATGATTGTAACAACATATCTTGTAAATGATTTGATTAATAATAATAATGACAATCTTCCAATCTATTCTATTTTATTCAGTTATTAGATAATGATGTAACATAATGAATGTGTAAAGAATAGTATTACTAAGTGATGTATGTCTTCAGGTTTGAGGACGTGAACAATTAAATCATATGAATTTTAAGAGTATATACATTCTTGTTATGTCCCTAGTCAGATGTTATTACGGAAGGCGAATAGACAACAATAATACATAAGACTAGGGTTTATGTTGGTTGATGACAAAATCTCATTAGGTCATGATATGTGATATCAAACCAAATACATAAACACTTGTTATAGGATAGAGTATCAAACAGACCCACCTTGAGAGGGATGTATGGAAACCATGAATGGTAGTCAAAATCATCTCTCATAGTGATGATGGTGATTGTGGTTATTAGACCTAAAGTCACTACACTCATCACATGTCATTCTATGTACTTTGACATCATCCACTGTGACCTTGAATAAGGGTCTCCACAAAGGTGATGTTTGGGAGCATTGTGACACATGGGGATTATTGTGAGTGATGCATATGGGATTTGTCCCTCCTATAGGAGTATGATATCATAGCCACTTGATAAGAGAGACTGAGAAATGCATGGTCATGCTTATGTGAGTCAATAGAGTTTACATATATCTCATACAGTATGCTCTAGTTCAAGGAACGTGGATTGAACGTTAAAGAGGATGATGATTCCATGCCTTGAGCTCAATATAGATATCCAAAACAAAGGAACAATATGATCATTGTAAACCAATCACATATTGTAGGTTGAAGTCACTCTCCAACTTTTTGATTACTTGGGTAGCTATGATGTCTTTCTGGATACCACTCATTTCTTGTGATGTCATAAATCAGTTATGGACATTCACTGCCAACGTAACTTGGAAACTATAGGGTCACACACATAGGTACACCTAGAATACGAGTTTATTAATGAATGATGGTTAACTTGATTAATAAAGTGTTAGGTATCCAACTTAAACAACAATGGTTGGAAATTGACTAAATGGAATGTGAACTGACTACTTCAAGTGTTGAATTGATCAATTCAAGTGTTGGGACAATTTGAACCAGCATTGGTGATCAGAACTCTAATGAGACCGGTTCATCAAGTGGATCGATCGGCTCAGATCTGTGAGCCGTCCGGTTCAGGGTGTGAACCGACCATTTGGTTTATCAATATAATTAGATCAAGGATTGATGTTGATGTAACAACTGCCACCAAATCGACAACTAAGTCGTCACTAATAATGAAGAATAACCATAAACAACATATTAACAAAAATCACTAAAATTTAAAACCATTTTGCAAAGAGATCCATTTTCTGAAAAACTCTTAATGAAGTAGTCCCGAAGAAAGGTGGAACAACTATAATACGAAATGAAAATGATGAAATCATCCCCACCCGAACAGTCACAGGGTGGAGGATGTGCATTGATTATATATAGTTGAACAAGGCAACTCGAAAAGATCATTTTCCAATGCCTTTTCTTGATCAAGTATTAGAGCGGATGGCCCATCAAGAATACTTCTATTATCTCGATGGTTACTCTGGATTCTACCAACTACCTATACACCCATATGACCAAGAGAAAACCACCTTCACATGCCCATTCAGAACATATGTATTTAGAAGAATGCCATTCGGACTCTGCAATGCACCTGCAACTTTCCAGTGTTGCATGACTGCTATATTTACCGGTCTCACCGAAACCATTATGGAAGTTTTTATGGATAATTTTTCTATATACGGAGATTCATTTGATTCATGTCTAAAATACATCTCAGTGGTCCTCAAACAATGTGAAGAAGCTCATCTTGTGCTCAACTGGGAGAAGTGTCATTTTATGGTAAAGGAAGGAATTGTCCTCGGCCATAGGGTCAGCAATAGAGGAATTGAAGTAGATAAAGCCAAGATTGAAGTGGTTTCCAAGCTCTCTGTCCCTATCAATGTAAAGGAAGTTCGAGCATTCCTTGGTCACACAGGTTTCTATAGACGGTTTATAAAGGATTTCTCGAAGATAACCAAGACGATGACAAATTTGTTACTAAAGGATGCTGAATTCAATTTTGACAAAGAATGTGTTAAAAGTTTCAACACACTAAAGCATGCCCTCACAACTACACCCATCATTAGAGCTCCTGATTGGGACCACCCTTTCGAAATCATGTGTGATGCAAGAGATTATGCTGTAGGTGCTGTCTTGGGCCAATGTATAGAAAAGAAATATTATGTGATCTATTATGCATCGAAGACCCTTGATGAAGCTCAGAGGAATTATGCTACTACTGAGAAAGAACTTCTGGCAGTCGTGTATGCTTTTGACAATTTCAAATCCTACCTAATTGGTTCAAAGGTCATTGTCTACACAGATCACGCTGCCATTCGTTACCTTCTAGCAAAGAAAGATGCAAAACCTAGGTTAATAAGATGGATTCTCCTCCTGTAAGAATTTGATTTAGAGATCAGAGATAAAAAGGGTATAGAGAATGTTGTAGCAGACCACCTCAGTCGCATCCACACTCTGGATATCGAGAAGATTTTGATTAATGATTCCCTTCCGGATGATCAACTAATGAAGGTCTCAGAAGCTATACCATGGTACTCGGATTTTGTGTACTACCTCACTGCTGGGGTTATTCATCCTCAATGCACTGGAAATGCACTGAAGAAATTTATGCATGATGTGAAACAGTACTACTGGGATGAGTCGTACCTTTTCAAACTATGTGATGATGGTATATATAGACGATGTATCGCCGAAGAAGAAGCTCAACTTATTTTGGAACAATATCACTCAGGAACAAGAGGAGGACATATGAGCTCTAAAAAGACTGCCTTGAAGGTTTTGCAATGTGGATTCTTTTGTCCAACCATATCCAAAGATTCCTATGACTTTGTCCTATCATGTGACAAATGTCAAAGATCTGGCAATATAACAAAGAGAGATGAAATGTCGCTGAATCTATGGCAAGAAGTAGAGATATTTAATGTTTGGGGGTGGACTACATGGGTCCATTCCCATCTTCTCATGGATTTTCATACATCCTATTGGTGGTGGACTATGTCTCTGTTGGCTAAATGGACATCATTTAATCCCTTTGTTTTGATAATGACAAACATTTCATTCTTGTGGATCTAACGTGCTACTTGAGTGTTGCAGGAATAAGGTGGATGACAAATACTTGGAAGATCTATATGCTAAAACTACCTTAAGTCATGAATGTAATCAAATGTAAAAACTTGTACAAGTATATAATGTACAAGTACTTAGATATCATGTAAATCAAGCGTTAGATCTTCCCTAACCAATCACATCACTTAGATATGTCATCCCCCACAATAGTGTCACATCTGCACACTCATACATACACTTAATACTTAGTTTAATACATTGAAATAGGGTTAATCTCGGTCGACAAACTCCTCGACCGAGACACTCTCGGTCGACAACTTCTTCAACCGAGAAAGACCCAGGTAGTCGTTAGACACAACAGACAAGGTAGTTGGCAGTTGGAGAAGAACGTTATATACACTTGCTCCAGACAGTCCCTCGGTCGACAAGTCCTCGACCGAGATGGACTCTCGGTCGACATGTCTTCGACCGAGAAGTGTTATGTCTGCAATTTTTAGAGTTAATTAACTAGTCGTTGCTAAAGCAACTAATGTATACCTAACGGCTAGTTAAGCACTTAGAACCCCCTACAAAGTGTCTAGAACGTCCTTAAGCACTTGTAGGCCATTCCTATAAATAGGACATGCCTTAGGACACCCCAATACACACTTTTGCAATACTTGAGCTTACATACTTGCAATTGGCAATCTGTTTTGAGCAATTGAGCAACACTAGCATTGGCTACTCATTTCCCTTGCTCCAAATTCGTGTCCTATAGGCTAGCATCTTGATAACACCAAATTTTGTAATATTTTAGGTTGTTATTCTGTTATCAAAACTGCCTTTTAACTGTTTTCCTCTCTGTTTATATGTACTTTTACAATAATTGGCCAAACGACGCTCAGTGTTTTCCTCCTATTTTGACCCATTTATCGTCAATAAGGCCGTCCCGGCCCACAAACAAGTTCCACCTGCATCGGCCTTCCAGATGGCCGATACGATCACTGCCCGACAGGGTAGCGCCACACACCGACGTACGACATAAGGATGTCGCGCAAGAAGAAACTAGCGGGCGATACGTCTTCTACCCGACAGGGAGCCGAGCTCGCCACGACAACAAAGCTTGTCACGCGGCACAGGCCACCCACCGGCAGGCGCCGCTCGTCACGTGACCGACAGCCGCCAATCCTTGTGACGGGCGATATCGATATCGGTCGTCCACTGACTACGCAAAGACAAGGAGGACACATGGCGCCCTGTGCACCATAACTTCCCCAACCGCTGCCTATAAATAGCAGCTACAGGAAGCCGAAAAGACAGGTCGGAACCCTACGCGAATCTTCCCAAGGAAAGCTGCAAGAACAAGAGTATCGTGCCTCAGTGGTTGTGACGGGAGACACTAGGTGAGCATTTCCCCATCCCGAGAGGGAGGGAATGGTTCATTTAGTGTCGTCCCGAGCACCACTATAGGCTGATATCGACTGACATAACATAGATTCTGGATACAAGTGACCGATACTAGATGCACCTCACTTTAGCCTGGCATGATACTAACCCTGATATGTGTCGCCCGAGAGGGTGCCACCCGACATGACCGTATCGGGCCAGGGTTCTCGCACGATACACCCGGCCCGTCACCGCGTGCCGCCTGAGAGGGTGTGCCGCTCGACACGGTTGTATCGGGCTAGGGTCCTGCCCGGTATCGGGTCGGAGGGTCAGCTGTAGCCTGTCGACCTTCTATATCAAGAGGGCAACGTTTATCCTTTATTAATGTCATTTATTTCTTTTACTTCTGCAATGTAATCAACCCTGTATATGTTAATAGAAATAGAAGAGTTTAATTAACTATTGCTTTATGCTTGGTACCCTGGTTGGATGAATGCTATGTTTAATATCTGAACTCTAGCTTGTACGTTGGATCGCGTTTCGATTAGCTACCGAATCACGTTTTCCCGTTGCAACAGCCTTGAGAGAGGTGTTTTGGCTCTAGTGTTTGGTCCGATTCTGGAGTACGAGAGTGCCCGGAATTGGAGTTGTTGTAGTAACCTTTCCACTCTAACCTAAGTCTAGCAACCTCGAGAGTGGTGTTGATGCTTGGTTAGAGGTACCCACTCTGAGAGGAGGGGTGCAGGATGTTCCTGCTGCCGCTTGTTTTTTCAAAGTTTTTCCCCTTGGTACCTTGTTTTAGCTTTAGTATTATCTCTCTGTTTCTGTTGCACAAAAATCCCTAAAAACTAATAAATGCTTAAAACCTAAGTTTTCCTTGTAACTCCAGTTGGAGATAGGGTTTTCTTTTATTTTATCGATTTTGTTCTGATGTTCCCTTTTGGGGATTTTATCATCTCTTATCCTTTTCGGAGTGTAGCGTGTCGATTCTGAGTTCTCAACACTGCCACCCTTATCCCTGTGTTTGACCCCGTATATCTACTTTGACCCCGTAAACAAAGTTGTGGGGGCCTAGAAGGATTCGGGTTATAAATGTAAAAGCTCGACTACCTCAAATTCGCCTCCAATTTTGGGACGCGCGATTTAGGCCGGTCAACTTTTTGGCACCGTTGCCGGGGACAAGGCAAAATGGCACTATTGAAGAATCCGAATCCACTAACTACATTCCCATGCCTCAAGCTTAGAAATAAGCTTGACAGCACTATTTTCTTTCTTTTGTTATTATTATCATTATTCTTTGCCTAAAATAAATAATTTGATTTTCTGACTTGATTTTTTCGTGCTCTTTTTCAAGTACTCAGAAGGAAAACACACTGTTTAACTGAGCACCAAATCCATCCCATATGCCTCCTCACGTTGAACCCCAACATTCTGGAGGTGAACGCCAAGGGAGGAGGCCTGATTCGCCTCAACCTGAAGGCGACGACCAGTACGACGGTAATGCTCAACATGAAGATCCAGAATTGGGAGAGTACGAGGAGGACCATCACCGACACAGACACCATCACCGTCAGAGGCAAAGAAGAAATCACAATAACCAGGAACAACATCGAGAGGAAAGCGACAGTGAAGATTCAGACGAAGAGGAGAAAACCCTGAGAGAGTTAGCGTCCACGAAAGATGACAATTCCCGGTGTCCAATCGTTATTCCGCGTTTCAACGTCGCAAATTTTGAGCTCAAGCCATCTGTGATCTCCATGATCCAAAATAAAAGGTTCAGGGGGAGTTCCAAGAACGACAACCCTTACCACCACCTAGATGCCTTCAAGAATATCTACGACACCATAAAGATGTGGGGGGTTCCCCAGGAAGTCATCTACTGCAAGGGCTTCATCTTCTCCTTGGAAGACAAAGCTCTATCGTGGTATTTGGGGTTGCCCCATCAGGCCTTAAATGGATGGGGAGCTCTGGAAGATGCTTTCGTAAACAAGTTCTATCCAACTGAGAGGATTGTGAGGAATAGACAAAGGATAACCTCCTTTATGCAGAAGCCCAATGAAAACCTCCACGATGCCTGGGAAAGATACCAGGAATATCAGAGGGAATGCCCTCACCATAACTACAAGAAGGGTTTCCTAGTCACAACCTTCTATAACGGTCTGACTTCCGATGAAAGGGTGTCACAAAATGCGGCAGTAGGAAGGGACTTCCTAGGCAAAAAGCCAAGCAAGTCTGAGAGGATCATCAAAAACATGGTCGAGCTGCATGCCGGCGCTGAGTATGATAGATCTGACAGAGGGTAGGCTAAGAAGGTAAGTGAAGGACCCTCTCTTGAATCCAAGGCTCTAGAGTCTATAACTTCTCAGATACAGAGGATAGTGATAGATGTCAAGCAGCTAAGGGAATCTGGCAGTAAAGGAAAGAAGTAGGTGGAAAAAGTGATGAAGTGTGTGACATGTGGAGAAGGAGTCCATGGGGTAGATAAATGCATCTACACCCGACCAGAAGCGTCGAGTGAATCTGAATCCGAGGCAGAAGAGACTGAAAATGTCTCTTTTGTAAATTTTACGAGGTTGGACCACCCTGGGTTCAATTACGGCAACAAAGATGCAGCCGAGAATTCACATCAGCTGCATAGCTCGTCTAAGCCGCCCCAAGCGTTTGAGAAAAGAGGAGGACCCGGCCAGTACGCTAAAAACACCCCCTTTCAGACAAACAAAGGTAATTTCCAAAGCCAAGCCAAGTACCAAGCACCAAACAAGGAACAGGACAAGGTTTCTGGCCAGTCGGATGTGGTTGGCCAGTTGTTTGACTTCGTGAAAAGGCAAGACATGATCAATAACCAACTAGCGCAGAGCGCGCTATCAAACTCGGGAGTTTTGAACTCATTGCAGGTACAAATGGCGGACATGCAAACACATCAACGCCAGATTGATCAGCAACTAGCTCAAATGGCCGAGTTAATCAAGAACCCGTCAGGGAAGATTCCATTGAATACTAAACCGGCAAAGAAGGCAGGGCAGTGACAAAAGGGAATGAGGATCGAGTTGCAGGAAGATGGATGACGCCAGGAGAAGAAGAGTGAAAAAATTGGAACAGTCAAGCTGGAAACAAGGACTACAGCGCTCAGCCTCAGCTTTATTTTCTTTTCTAGAATAGGCTACAATTTACTTTCATGCACAACAAACTTTGCAAACATTATGGACTGTAATAAGGCCCGAGTCAGTGCATGTGCCACATGCACTGACTCTTCTGTTTTATGGGCCACTGCTTTGTTTTTATAGACCGGGATGGGTAATGCCATCTGAGGCCGGGATCTTAGCCTTAGGCCAATGATGTTTTACTCATCGACCGCTTTTGCTCGCTTTGTCTTAAAGTTCTTCCTCTTAATTTTTGCTCCGAAGGGTCGTATCGGGCAACGACTGAACCGATGCAGGGAACACGCTCATATCTGGCAGTGGTACTTCAGGCATTGCAAAGGTCGTGCCGGATGGACTGCCCGTCTCAGGAATGGTTTATCCCAACGGCCGACGCGCGCCCCCGAATTACCAGTTTTACCCCGGGTCAGATCGCTATATATAGCGGTGAAGTTTAACCGTGTCGGGCTGCTGCTTTCACTGTTTTACCTACCGGTATCGTGCTATAACTTCCTCCTTTTTCTCTCGTATCGTGCAGCACTTTCCCACTCTCATGTAGCGCAAAAGCCTAAGGAAACAGCAAAAGTATAGCCCGACAGTGATATCACCCTATCTTGCCCGACACGACCGCCCTATCGTGCATAACATAACGGGCTTGCAAGCACAGAAGAGCTTTTCCTCATATCGCCCGACACATGTGCCGCCGACATGCTTTTAGCCATCTCTGCCCGATACGCATGTCGGGTGATAACCATGCCGCCCTCCACAACCGCCCTGTTTGCTTTGATGTTGCACGAAATGTCGTTTTTCTATCAGGCCCTGTATCAGGCATTTGATTTTCGTGAACCTTATCGCCCGGCACACCCATGTCGGGCATCTTTCCTGACGGGCAGTTCTAGCCGTGTCGTCCTATTTTTCAAATTCTTTTGACGTGGCGGACGATACACATATCTCGTATAGGGCATGAGCCTTAATCTCTGAAAACCTAGTATCGCTCGATACAGTGGCATGCATCATTGTCGTATCAATCCAATTCTTATCGTGCCTTCAGTTTAATTTTTTCTTCAACATCAGCACATCTTAACTAATCAAAGAATTTGTTAACAAGAATGGCCCGCGTCAAGCAGACAGTTATCCGGGTTGATGAGGATGGCAGAAGGGTCACCTCCGAAGCTACCACCGTCGGGCAAAAGCGCCCGAATCCAGAAGTAGTCGGGCCGTCAGCTGCGGAAAAGAGGGCGATGGTAGGAGAAGCGGCGGCTCCAATCACCGCTCCAACAGCAATGGCAGAATCCCCGGAACACACACCAGGGAGGTTCGTGCCGAGAGACGACAAGCACGCACGTCGTTATGCAGAGCTGGCAACCAGGCTCTACAGGCCGAGCCGGTTCTGCCATCAGTCTTCGTTCGTTGAGCTAGGCATCTATGAAAGACTGAAGGGCGTCCTCGCCGCTGCAGGACTGAGAAGGATCTGCTTTAGCCGGTCCTCTTCCTACACCAAACTCATGAGGGAGTTCATGTCCTCTCTCCGCCGGGTAAAGAACTCTACTGCAGAAAAAGAAGAATACAGCGGAGCAGATAGACTACAAGCCCGACTATACAACTCAGAGCACGCCATCTCTGAGAAGCTGTTGAACAAGATCTTCTCTTCCAGCGAGGAGGAGAAGAATCTAATGGATAACGGTGATAGAATCATCAAAGGAGACGGGTTCAACCCCGTGGAGCTCTGGAACAAGCTGACCGGCGAATCATCATTTAAGCCGGGAAGCAAGGTGGCAGCGGTGCACTCCTACTTTTGGAGAATCATGCACAAATTGGTGGCGTGCCTGTTGTTCAGCAAGAATGAGTCCAGCAATATCTACACAGAAGAACTCCATGTTATGTGGCACATAATGGAGGGAAGAGTGATCAACCTCGGACGACTCTTGCTGAACAGACTACACCCAATAAAGGATGCCACCAAAGAATATTGTATGGGTGGCATCATCAACTTGATTGCGGCTGGGCTCGGGTACCCAAGAGAGCCGCGTAGCCTTTCGAGGATACAGGGCGATGAAGTGATCAACATCAAGTACCTGATGAGGACCAGCATCATAAAGAAGGAGGGGGGACTATTTCTACAAGTTTACAAGGACGGACATCCTCCTCCCGCTCCCTCACTGCGCCAATTACGACGCAAAAAAACTGGTCTTCACTACCACAGAGATTGAAGCTCTGGCGGTAGACGCAGCCTATGCCGCCACCACCAGATCCCAGGAAAGGGCGGTCACGAGAGGAGAACCAATTCCTCTCGGTCCAAGGCAGGAAAAAGCTTCAACAGCCCGCACCGAGCCAGTAGAAATTCCAGAGCTACCGACGACAGCAGCTTTTAGAGTTGTCGTCGCTCCTTTTATACCAGCCACTACCATGATGAATGCTAGAGTGGCTGAGGAAGAACCAGTGACCGTTGAGGTCGCCGAGACAACAACTACAGGAGTTTTTGTGGAATAGATAGCCACAGCCCCCAAAATTCCTGTAATGCCTGAAGATGCAGAGGAAGGACCACAGCCAGACACCAGTAATGAGGTGTTCACCGCGATCCTTCAGACGGAGCTCGAAGGTGCACAGCTGACGCCGACGCCACCGCCGAAGTCTCCTGTTACAGGGGCTGAGGGGATCGCCAAAAGTGTAGAGGTGGAGCAGCATCCGCCCACACCATGACCTTCTCCACCACGACAAGGAGGCAAGGCGGTGATAGCTGAAAAAGCACCGTCGCCTCGCCCGGCGGCATCTGCAATGCAAACGATTGAGATAGACTCTACCTCGCCTGGTGGACTATCATGTGAGTAAGATGTCGCGAGGACAGAAGGGAGACCCGCAGGAACCCCTCCGTCACTTGGGAAGATGTTAGGGCATGAGCTCGACTACTTGTGGGAGGTAATGGATAACAACTCAGCTACCTGTATTTCCTTAACCTGCAAGTTTGCATCTTTCCAAGACAGGCTGAATAGCCAAGAACGAGAGTTGCTGACTCTATCTAGCCTTCCCGGAGGACTAGAGACTTTGACTGTGACACTTCAGCAAGTTCTCCAACACCTCGACAATATTGAGGAAAGGCTAGACAGGAGGGACGACCATCCACGCCGAAGGCAGCCGAGAAGGTCGCCGTCACCCCCTAGCTGAGGCTCTCCTCCTTCTTTGTCAACATCCTCCTCAACATCAGCGTCCTCCTCCGCCTCCAGCGGGCAATCAACAACACCCGAGGAGAGGAAGCCACAAAGGTCAGCTGACGGAGCTCCAGTAGGACGGGAGAGCTCCTTAGGTCTGAGAAAAAAGAAAATCCCTCAGTCCCCCTAGATGAAGCTAAAGACAATAACAGAGATATCAGCGTCGGGGTAGACTCTTCTATTGAATCTGAGGGAGAAAAGAGGAATGTTTATGCTGTCAATGAAAGACACCTCCCCCGAGGAATATGCTCGATGGCGGATAGGTTCCGTGAGCCATCCGAGATACCCTCCTTTGAGATGGCCGACTTCGACAGAAGAGCCATCGGATGCCTGACGATCAGAGACCAGAATTTGCTGAACAAGGTCTTAAGATTGCAGGCTGATGAAGAAGACGTAGTCTGGAGTGACGGCTACTTCTCTGTACGACGGAAACATCTTCAAAGTATGTTCCACACACCAGCCGTCGTCGGCAAAAGACTATTTAGGGTCCTTGAAAGTGCGATAATAGAAAATATCGACAGCAGGACAGGTCAGAAGACAATATGCAATGCTACCCTGACCTTGGCGAGAAGACTGATGAAGGGAGATTCAGACTCCAGTGTGGTGTCCAACATGTTGAACCATGTCAAAAAGAATAGACCAAACTTCGTGTTGGCCCCGTATAAGCACCGCAATGTGTGGTTCCTCTATGTGGCAGAACTCATGAACCACGACGTCCAGCTGTTGAACTGCAGCAATGACGAGGTGCCACGCTCCGGGAATGTTTTCAGCCGCCCGGAGAACAAGAAATTGAGGCTCCTGCCGCTGCGTCTTCTCCGAGTTATCAAGCACAGAAGCCAACGTCACAAAGATGTTTGGCACTTCTTTTCTATCCGAGACCTCCCCGTCCAGGCAGAAAGGGGAAGCGGAAACAGCGCCTTCGCCATCTTGAGTGCCATGGAGGTGCTCAATACATTCGGAAACTTGAGAGCCATTATGGGCACATGCTTCTATCGCCGTAGGAGCATTTACGCCATGTTACTAATCAAGGACGAGCGCTATTTCTGAGACACAGGGGTGCCTGAGAAGCTGCTAGACGGCAACCTAGAAGAAGACACTTCACAATCCAGCAGCTCCCCAGAGAAAGAAGCGGAGATGGCGACTGACACCTACGGGGCAGGCAAGCAGTTAGAGATCCTGCAGAAAGTGCACAGGATGGAAGACACTGCTTCGCCTGAAACTACAGAAGGGTTGATCAAAAATTTTGACCGCTTCTCGTGCGCTACTCTCACGTAGGAGCAGGTCAATGATATCCTTCTGAAGTTGGCTGATTCCACCCCATCGGATGTCATCTATCAGGAAGGCAATGTCGTAGTCCCAGTCGATGACTTAAGGGACATGGTAAAAGAAGGAGGATGTCTGGTTGTATCTGTGGCGGCCGCTTACATGCAAACAATACAGCCAAGGCTCGAACATGCATACATAGCGCCGATGAAATAGGAGCAAAGCAATCATTTCTGGAAGAGTTGGAGAGCGAGGTTCCACACACGATCTTCCTGCCCGTCCTGCATTATAGCCATTGGACGCTCCTGACAATGTACACTCGACAACGAGTAGGGATCTTCTACAATAGCTCGGACAACAACAAAAACCATCCAGTGTCGTGTACATCATAACCATTGTCATCTGTCGAACGCTTAGTTCGAAAGTACTACGACGAGGTGTCAAAGATGATCCAACCATTCCTGGACACACAAGCAAGCAAATGGCACGAACTCCAGTTCTGCCACCGCAGTCCGCAGCAGATTCCTCTATCCAACGACTGTGGCATCTTTGTCTTGGAATGGATAGCAAATGAAGCAACGCCTGACCAGCTCCACCACATCGATTATCACAGCAAAAGAGGAGAATATGTGTGGGAGCTTCTATCTGACAAAGGCGCGCTCACCAGCTAACCTCACTGGAGTAACATTACCTCACCTTATCTACCTCACAACTCTGGGACGGAGTGTGGAGTAAGTTTGGGGGGTACCATGTACCAGTGTGGGAGGTATAAAATTTTTGAAAATTTTCTGATTTTTCTGCCTCAAATTCTTCATTCTTTTGTCGCATATTCTTTATTCTTTTGATTCTTTCCTATATCATCTGTACATATATATGCTCAAACCAAAATTTTGAATTTTTTTTGTTTATATCATCTCCATACATATGTACAAAGTCGCTATATTCGTAAAAACCTGATGCGACTTCTTGTCAGTTTGTTTCTATGTGCTTAACAAGATGTAAGTTTTGTTATATCTTTCTGATAATGCTGCCTCAAACAAACAAAAGATTACATTTTTTCGTGCCAAAAAAAAATTTCGAAAAAATAATAATCTCGCAACAGCTAAGAGACGAGTATGGAGAAGGAAAAAGTTGCCCAAACAGCAAAAATCCTTTTGTTTCCCCTTACCCAACAAAAACCCCAAAAAGAGAAAGGAGCCTTATGAGGGTGAATAAAAGCATGAGAGTTGTGCCCAATAAAAGAAAAAGAAAAAATATATATACACACTTGTCGTCCAAAAGTACCCATCTTTAGGCATGGTAGATCCGGGGCAGTGGTACGTAGGATGTGAAATCACTGCTCTAAAGCCAACTGGCTTGGATTGTAGGGACCACTTGCCCGCTAACGAACCCTTACCTGGATGGACTAATGGGAAACAAGAAAACCCCCAAAAAGCCTTAGCCTACCCTATACACAACTTTCTACCCCTAAAAGTTGTTTGGTGTGAAAGATAACTTCAGAATCATACACAAAAGTCTCACTGAAGCTGTAGAGAAAAAATTTACTGAAATAATAAAGTAGGAAACACAAGGTCTTTTGTTCGTTGTAGGACAACATTATCTCTAAAGGCATCACGATTCTTGTTTTACCTCTTGAGTTGAAAACTAAACCGAGCAAGAAGAAGCATCACAAAATAAAGTTTAAATATTGATTGAGGACAATCAAAATACTAAGTTTGGGGGAGTTGATAACACCAAATTTTGTGATGTTTTAGGTTGTTATTCTGTTATCAAAACTGCCTTTTTAACTATTTTCCTCTCTATTTATATGTACTTTTGCAATAATTGGCCAAACGACGCTCTTAATTCAATATTTCCGTATTTTGCAGTGTTTTCCTCCTATTTTGACCCATTTATCGTCAATAATGCCGTCCCGGCCCACAAACAAGTTCCACCTGCATCGGCCTTCCAGATGGCCGATACGATCACTGTCCGACAGGGTAGCACCACACACCGACGCGCGACATAAGGATGTCGCGCAAGAAGAAACTAGCGGGCGATACATCTTCTACTCGACAGGGAGCTGAGCTCGCCACGACAACAAAGCTTGTCGTGCGGCATAGGCCACCCACCGGCAGGCGCCGCTCATCACGTGACCGACAGGTGACAATCCTTGTGACGGGCGATACCGATATCGGCCGTCCACTGACTACGCAAAGACAAGGAGGACACGTGGCGCCCTGTGCACCATTACTTCCCCAACCGCTGCCTATAAATAGCAGCTATAGGAAGCCGAAAAGATAGGTCAAAACCCTGTGTGAATCTTCCTAAGGAAAGCTGCAAGAGCAAGAGTATCGTGCCTCAGTGGTTGTGACGGGCGACACTAGGTGAGCATTTCCCCATCCCGAGAGGGAGGGAATGGTTCACTTAGTGTCGTCCCGAGCACCACTGCAGGCCGATATCGGCCGACATAATGTAGATTCTGGATACAAGTGACTGATACTAGCTGCACCTCACTTTAGCCCGGCACGATATTAACCCTGATATGTGTCGCCCGTCGTGGCGTGTCGCCCGAGAGGGTGCCACCCGACATGACCGTATCGGGCCAGGGTTCTCGCACGATACACCCGGCCTGTCACCGCATGCCGCCTGAGAGGGTGTGCCGCCTGACACGGCTGTATCGGGCTAGGGTCCTGCCCGATATCGGGCCGAAGGGTCAGTTGTAGCCTGTCGACCTTCTATATCAAGAGGGTGACGTTTATCCTTTATTTCTGTCATTTATTTCTTTTACTTCTGCAATGTAATCAACACTTTATATGTTAATAGAAATAGAAGAGTTTAATTAACTGTTGCTTTATGCTTGGTACCCTGGTTGGATGAATGCTATGTTTAATATCCGAACTCTAGCTTGTACGTTGGATCACGTTTCGATTAGCTACCGAATCGTGTTTTCCCGTTGCAACGGCCTTGAGAGAGGTGTTGTGGCTCTAGTGTTTGGTCCGATTCTGGAGTACGAGAGTGCCCGGAATTGGAGTTGTTGTAGTAACCTTTCCACTCTAACCTAAGTCCAGCAACCTCAAGAGTGGTGTTGATGCTTGGTTAGAGGTACCCGCTCTGAGAGGAGGGGTGCAGGATGTTCCTGCTGCCGCTTGTTTTGCCGAAGTTTTTCCCCTTGGTACCTTGTTTTATCTTTAGTATTATCTCTCTGTTTCTGTTGCACGAAAATCCCTAAAAACTGATAAATGCTCAAAACCTAAGTTTTCCTTGTAACTCCAGTTGGAGATAGGGTTTTCTTTTGTTTTATCAATTTTGTTCTATTGTTCCCTTTTGGGGATTTTATCATCTCTTATTCTTGCTGGAGTGTAGCGTGTCGATTCTGAGTTCTCAACACTACCACCCTTGTCCCTGTGTTCGACCCCGTATATCTACTTCGACCCCGTAAACAAAGTTGCGGGGGCCTAGAAGGATTCAGGTTATAAATGTAAAAGCTCGATTACCTCAAATCCGCCTCCAATTTTGGGACGCGCAATTTAGGCCGGTCACATCTCCTATCCACTAAACCTATACTTCAATACTCATTGGTTAGGAGATCAATACGCTTGATATAGGCAAATCAAGTCTTGTGCTTCAAAGTGGTAATTGTAATTTCCATTTCCTTTCTTATTCTTTCTTATTCTTTGTACTCTCCTTGCTACTCCTACGGTTGGAGGCTGCGGATTGGAGAGGGTTAGATCTTCTTGGTGAAGAAGGAGATCTTTGGACTACTTCTAGAAGGTTGTTGCAACGGGAAGCTACTTCAAGAGGAAGGCTACTTCAAGGGGGAGCTTGAAGTTACTTAAAGAAGGCTGCTTCAAGGTTGGTGCAACTACTTCAAGGTGAAGGTTGTCCAAAGGGTGTAGAAAGTATTGTAATTTTATGTAAAATCCTTGAGAGGTAATAAAATTTAATACTTTCAAAATCCCAATTGGGTAAGCAACTGGGTAGTGGATTGACTGCCTTAGTATTTGCTAAGGTTGGAACCACTCTAAACACCTTGTCCCCTTTTTATTATTTCAATTGTGGTTGGTTGAGTTAAATTATCATAAAATATTCATAAAACCCTATTCACCCCCCCTCTAGTGGTTTTTCAATTGGTATCAGAGCAGGGCTTCAAGGAACTCTAATAAAGTCTTGAAGAATGGGTGACGGGTTGCTCAACAACCTCAACTTGGAAGGAACACTCATGGCTAGACCTCCAGCTTTTGATGGAACTAACTACACTTAATGGAAGAGGAGGATGCAATTTTACTTCCAAGGAATCAGTTGGGACTTAGGGAGAATGGTATCAACTTCTTATGAACTTCCTCAAACGGAGTATGCAAATTGGGATGTCAATACGGTAAAGTCTGCCCAAATGAATGCAAAAGCTATAAGTATACTTTATTGCTCAATTTCCTTTGGTGAGTTTAATAGAATATCAAATTGTGAAACAGATTATGAAATATGGCATAGACTTTCTATAACATATGAAGGAACTATTCAAGTAAAGAATTCTAAAATCGGAATGCTTAAACAGAAATTTGAACAATTTCGTATGGATCAAAATGAATCTATTAGTGAAATGTATGCAAAATTTTCTTCTATTGTGAATGGTTTGAATGCTTTAGGCAAAGTGATTAGTGAGGAAGACCAGGTGTCAAAGATTCTTAGATCCCTTCCTCCCAAGTACAAGCCCAAAGTGACTGCCATTGAAGAAGCAAATGACCTCACCCGACTAAGGATGGAGCAACTCATTGGCAACCTAGAAGCACATGAGGCAACCTTGGAGGAAGAGGAACGACGAGAGCGTGAACTGCAACAAGGAAGAAAGAAATATGTGGCTCTAAAAGCTTCAAAGATCATCACCCAAGAAAGTGATGAAACAAGTGAAGAAGAAGGAGAAGAAGCCCTAATTGTTAATGGTAAGAAATATAGAAGATTTAGATCTAACAAAATTGCTAGCTCTTCTTCTTCCCCTCCTAGGTGTTTTGAATGTGGAAAGAAATGACATCTCAAAAATGAATGTCCTAAAGCAAAGAAAGGAAAGAAAAGCTCACATAAAAAGAAGGGAGAAAAAGCTTATAAAGCTGCGTGGGATGAGTCAAGTGATAGTGAAAGTGGAGAAGAGAAGGTGGAATGTCTCATGGCAAAAGAAGATGATGATGATTCCCAAGAGGTAAGCCTTCTTGATTTGACAAAAGAATATTTAATTTCTAGTCTACAAGAAACTCATGATAAGTATGTTGACTGCAAAAAGAAACTAAAGAAGGTCACCAAAACAAATGAGGAATTATATGCTAGACTAAATGATCTTTCTTCTGAAAAGAACAATATTTCTCTTGAAAATCTGTCTTTAAAAACATCTTTAAATGATTGTAATATAAATTTACTTACTTTAGAAACAAATAATGATATTCTTTCTCAAGAAAAGGTTGATTTGCTTGCTAAACTAAACAATTTTCATACTCAACCTATTCTATGTAATCATCTAGATTATGACAATGTTGTTAAAGAAAGAAACTCTCTATTATCCAATTTAGAACAAGCAAGGATAGATATAATTAAAAGATGGATGAGATTGCTAAGCTACAAAGAGAAATAAATGGCTTAAGGGGAAATGACATTCTTGATAATATTCTGAAAATTCCTCTAGCTACAATGGAAGAAGAGGCTTGGGATAGTTGAAAGGAAAAAACGATCACTACAAGAAATGGCTAGGACTATGATGCTTGAACATAATACACCTAAAACATTTTGGGTTGAAGCAGTAAACACAGCTTGCTATGTGCTAAATAGAGTAACTGTTCATTTTTATTTGAAGAAAACACCATATGAAATCATACATAATAAGAAACCTAGGGTTGATTATTTTCATACTTTCGGATCAACACGCGACATCTTAAACACAAAAGAAGATAGAGACAAGTTTGACTCTAAATCACATAAAGCCTTTTTCTTGGGATATTCCACCTCTAGCAAAGCATTTAGAGTTTACAACACTATTTCTAGAAAAGTTGAGGAATCAATTCACATCTCTTTTCATGAAGAGCCACAATCTGAAAACCTTGAAGTAATTGATCTCACTCATCAATTAGAAAATTTATCAATACCTAATGATACTGAAAAAAAACACTACTAGTGATCACCAAGTTGAGACACAACATGTTCCTAGACTCATTAAGGATCATCCTCAAGAATTGATCATTGGAAATCTGAACGATAAAGTCAAAACCCGTTCTTCTTCTAAAGATGTTGCAAATATGGCATTTGTTTCTATAATTGAACCTAAGAAGGTGACTGGAGCTCTTAAAGATGACTATTGGATAATGGCAATGCAAGAAGAATTAAATCAATTCACTAAAAATGACGTATGGGACTTAGTTCCTAAACCACAAGATAAAACCATTATTGGAACTAAATGGGTTTTTAGAAATAAACTAAATGAAGCAGGAGAAGTAGTAAGAAATTATTCTTCAAGGTTCACATTGTACATACACTGTACCATCTCATCTCGATGATAACATATAACAGTTGCTTTGTCGAAACATATATTGAAGCAATATAAAACCTCTAGGCATACAAGCCAAAATCTCATAGTATTCATAAAACCATTAGGTACTAATCTGAGGACCTGAGAGTACAGAGATGACACATAGGACTTCTATCTACATTACACGACAGACAGTACACTCAACCTGAGTTGTTACTATTGTCCCTGTTGTTGTTATCAGTCCTATGCAATACGGTCTCTACCTCCTCGTGCACGTTCACCTAAAAAAATTGTGGATCCCATGGGGTGAGACAATTGTCCCAGCGAGAGATACAACTCTCTACCAACAATGTTATTATCATAGGTAAATAGTATAAAACTGAGTGGAGGTTCTTTATATAAATAATCAAGGTTAATCACTATGGATAAGTAGTTTAGAACATTTCTCTTCCTTTAAAGCATTGTAACTATCTATGATAGGGCAGTAAATCATTTATTCACTTTATAAAGAATATGAAGAACATGTGTATCATTTACTCATCATATTATACCAACATCTCAAGCTTATCATGTGATACTATTATCATGGTATGACATCCATGAATCATTCTCCTTTCTATCTATTGGCCTCAGTCAATCTGCTAGCTAGGTATTTGGATTGTACCAATCATGTGATTATACATCATTAAGTTATGTCCAGGTATTAGACTATGCCAACCTTGTAAGGTTTGTATCTAGGTATTGGACTATGTCCATCATGTAAGGTTTGTATCTAGGTATTGGACTATGCCAACCCTGTGAGGTTATATCCAGGTATTGGACTTTGCCAATCGTGTGAGGTTTGTATCCATGTATTGGACTATGCCAACCCTATGAGTGTTGTATCCAGGTATTGGATTATGCCAATCCTATAAGATTATATCCAGGTATTGGACTATGCCAATCTTGTGAGTGTTGTATCTAGGTATTGGATAATGCCAATCCTATAAGATTATATCCAGGTTTTGGACTATGCCAATACTATGTGTGTTGTATCTAGGTATTGGATTATGCCAATCCTATAAGATTATATCCAGCTATTGGACTATGCCAATCATGTGAGGTTTGTATCCATGTATTGGATTATGCCAATCCTGTAAGATTATATCTGGCTATTAAACTATGCCAATCCTATGAGTGTTGTATCCAAGTATTGGATTATGCCAATCCTATAAGATTATATCCAAGTATTGGACTATGCCAATCTTGTGAGTGTTGTATCCAGGTATTGGATTATGTCAATCTTGTAAGATTATATGTAGGTATTGGATTATGCCAATCCTGTGAGATTATAACCATATTGATAAGGATTCCATAAAAGTGGAATACCTTTATGCTTCCCTTTCACTTTCATTATGGGATATCAATCCCTTAAATTTATCACTGAATACCATATAACCTTTATTAGGAATTATACTTGGTCAAACCATCATACCCATTCACATCCTTTACATGGAACAAGTATTCTTCGTATCTCATCTTAACATATTCAAAACACTATAGCCCTTACTAGGCTATAATCATAAAGCATGTATGACTAAGATTTCATTATTATTATAACCATTTATTATTATTATTATTATGTTACTGGGTTTCCATTTCCCCTAGTTTATTTTGAACATTACCATTCTTTTCATGAGACTTTTATAAACATCTTTTCCCCTCTCACTATGCAACAACTATTCACATGGCTCACTAGGCCCATTAAACATCTTGTCACCTCTCACTAGGCAACAACTATTCGCATGGCTCACAAGGTCCATAAAACATCTTGTCACCTCTCACTAGGCAACAACTATTCACATGGCTCACTAGGCCCATTAAACATCTTGTCACCTCTCACTAGGCAACAACTATTCACATGGCTCATAATGCCCATAAAACATCTCGTCACCTCTCACTAGGCAACAACTATTCACATGGCTCACCAGGCCCATTAAACATCTTGTCACCTCTCACTAGGAAACAACTATTCACATGGATCACAAGGCCCATAAAACATCTTGTCACCTCTCAGTAGGAAAAAACTATCTCTAAGCCATAAGACCTAGATAATTTGTATTATATGAAACATCATAGCTCATGCTTAGCTATGTTCATTATCTCATGCTATCAACATGGTTTCAATATGGTTAGGGTTTCCCTTTATTAAACAATGGTAGTTTCAAATCGTATCATTACCCTTCACTAGGGTTAAGGTTTCCCTTCTTAAGCCGACTAGGGTTTTCAAGTACATTCATCAAGAACCACAACCCTAATTCATACTCCACACATATTAAGAGTATCAATGTATACTCTTTACAGGAGTATTAAACAAGTATAAGTTTCTCTTTCATCCTCATTAGGATATTGATTACATCATTCTTCATTAGGTTGTCTCAATCCTTCTATCAAGGTACATTGGTCCATATTTATGGAATGCATTAAACTCTTCATGTCTTTAAAGTATCACTTGACATAACATACTACTTGTATCACTCAATCAAGTGTATTGGATTGAGGTGTTTCCTCCATATCGGGTATAGAGGTGTAGGTATGTGTTACGACCCATATCAGGGTTAGTCAATAAATACCTCAAATTACGTGAAACACCTCAATTAGTGTTGAATATCAAATTAAACATCAAGTTTAATTAAGCCACGTCATGAATCAATAGTTGAGCTAACCTAAGTGCTCATGTGATGATTAGTGCATAATTAAGATGATTAATTTGAGTAAAGTAATAATTAGATGTAAGTGGAATTTTGAATCGGTAAAACAGTGTGATTAGCATGTTTTTATGACTTGAGTTTGTAGTGGACATTTTTCTTGAAAGTATGCAAAAGAAATCACCTAATTTGGACCATTGAGGCAAGAGTTGTGACATTTTCATGTTCCTTTGGACTTGGATGCAATTTTTCCAGAATTTGTTTTTGATTAAGTGGGTCGGTTGCTTTTCTTTCCTTTATCATCGTTTTCCAGATCAATAGAACAGGATTTAGCCACAGAGCGGCGCCCATAGCTGCTGCTCGACCGAGCAGCTTAGGGGGAAACTCTTGGGGGCGATTCAGGCGCCTTGAGCCCGATCCATGGCGCCCTTCTACCTTCTCAACCTTCTTTCCCTCCATCCTTTCCTCCTTCTTCGCCCAAAGCCACAGCCACCAACCTGGTGGGTGGCGCCCCATCAAGAAGCAGCAACATGGCAGCCACAACAACGACCTAGGCGATTCAATCGGCAAATTGACCTCCGCCTCTTCCTCCTCTACCTTCCCTTCTCCTTCTCTTCCTCCCCTACCCGCCTAGCCACTTGCAGCGTTGCTGCTTGGCCTGGGCGGCCATCCTGCAGCTAGCGAGCTGCTGCGGCAGCATGCAGGGGCCCGTTTTGGGCGTGCCAAACACCAGGGGAGGTTCCCTTGAGGCTGACCGTGAGGTCCAAGCAAAGATTCACCGTTCCTAGTCAAGTATCAGCCACCAATCGAACTCCTTCCGTCAACCTACACTTGTACGTGTGGATGTTGTGTGCAACAGAACTGTAAAAAAAAATATTCCAAGGTAGTTCTGACTTTGGCTTATAGTCTTGATTAGGAATTCGTAGTCTTAGCTTAAGACTTAGCTTTTGATCGAGCTATCCTTAGATTTTCTTTTGGGTTAAGATGCTAGTTACTGTTTTATTGCAGGGTCAGCATTTTGATCGGCCGAATTTGGTGTGATTCTGCCGAGTTTCCTTTATAAGGAAATCGAACAGGGTTTTGATCGGCCGAGATTGCGGGCTGGTCGGCCGAGTTTCTGGCCAATCGGCCGAGTTCCCAGATTGGTCGGCCGAGTTTCAGTACAGTGAGTAGTAGTTCATTCACAAATCATTATTTAACTCAATTTAAATGCTTAATTGCTTATGTATCAGTTAGTATAACTTTTAAACAGTGTAATACATACAATAGAATATGTTAGATTCATTGGAACTTGAAATACTTAATATGCTTAATGAAAATGATGAAATTTCATGTATTATAGTTGCAATGTATTTGCTGATTTAAAAATAGATGTTTAGCATCGAAACTGGATAAATGATACTGAATCATGTTTAAAGATGACAAAGGATATATATGTGCTTCATGTGATATTCAGATTGTGCAATAAGTATGGAATGTGATTTTCCTGTTTAAATGGTTATATGTTAATCAGTTAATAGACTTAGGTGCCCTAACACCGTAGAACCCCTTTGAGAGGTCTGCACCAGGGGGGTGAAACTCGTGTTGCAACATTATCCGTGCGGAGTCATGGAGACACGAGGATAGAGAGGCAGTGTCCAACAACAACGTGTGTGATGTCACGGTGGCACTGGAGTAAATAGGGGTTATTCAACATTAATACGTGCTTGTGTCACGGTGGTAACCCGGTAAGACTCTCTGCCTGTGTGCTCAGGTTTGAGGAGGAGTCTAGAGTTCACTCTTTTGAGAGTGTAGTGAGGCCTTGTGAGCCTGAGGCCTTGTGAGCCTGAGAGTCCTGCAGCAGACCAGGGCTGGCAGTCAGACTTAGCATTTCCCGGGTGTGTCGCTAAGTCTTGTACGGTGGGATCGTAGTTCGCTACAGATCTTTATATGCAGAGTACACTTCATATGTTTAGGGCATAAAAAAATGGTAAATATGTAATCATATAGGATCATAGTAAATTAATATATCCGAACTTTTGTGCCAATTCATTATATCTTTTTATTGGTTTAAATTATCTGTTGTTGCATAGAAATGTGATTATATTCAGTATTCTGCTATGTCATTAGAACTGCCCTGCTTGTACTGTATTTATGTTTATTTCAATTTATAAACATGATGAGTTTTTTAGTGATAGCTAAGTGAAATGATATTCACTGAGCGAGTAGGCTCATACCTCTACTCAAAACATTTTCAGGTCATCATCAGCAGCAGAAAATCTGAAGGATCCTTTCATCCTAACGCTTAGTCTGTAGAAGGTATACGTGGTTAGTAGTTAGAGGTCTCTTAGTCCTTTCCCCTCGATCTTTGGGACAAGGTGTGGGTGAGAGAGAATGTGTATAATGATGTAAATTAACTGTTATGCTTTATTTTATGTCGAACAATGTAATATGTTGTAGACTCTGTTTATATTGCTAGTCAGTTTAATAAAAATGCTTTCGCAGATTATTTAGCTTCATTTTACAGCATAAATCAGTTTATCTTTTTAATGTCTTTAAAATGGTTTAAAAAGTTATGAGAGGTTTGGCTTGTGAGTAATCCCTCCGTCGCGCCCTAATCTCATGGATTGAGGTTAGTGTGAGATCGGGGTGTGACATCTTGGTATCAGAGCAGAGGTTTAGTATATAAATACTCTAAGTCAAGGTCAGGGGACGATAAGAGACCAATAGGATTAAGGTTTAAGAGTTTTTCTTCTGTCTGTAATTTTCTAACAGGAAGTGTTCTGTTATACTATTATAGATGGCAGGAAAAGGATGTGGTCACGAGAACCAAGTAAAGAGTTTAAGTTGAGTCGTTAAGAATTATTAAGGTCAAAAGATAAAGTTATAAGTGAGATGAATAATAAATGATGAGTTTTAGCTCTGGAAGGTCTGAGTGTTTAGATACCCTGGCCAGGTGTCTGAATACTTAGATTGACCAGTATCAAGCTACTCTGTCTGTTCTTCTCTGGATGCCCTGGCCAGGTATGCAGAGGAAGGATGGCTAGAGAGAAACCCTAGAAATCTTAGGGTTATGAGATAAGAAATTAATGTAGAAATAAGAGATTACATATAAGATGCGATTCAACTCTTGTCTATTATTGCTTATTTGATTTAAAGATCACTAGAAATGCTTTTATATGCATAAAATTAGAATTTTCAGTTTGTAAAGCAAATAAGATTCTTTTATATTGTTGTGTCATGAAGTGAATTGTTTAGTGTTTGTTTTCTTTGTATTAATGTAGACCCGAAATTATGTTTAAATGAGTTTGCCCTAGGTGGATATTCTTTCAACATGTTTAAGATTAATAGGGGTTGATTAATCTCGAGTAGCTCTTGGCTTCAGGACTACAGGTTCGGCCTGGTCCGGCTGGCAGGATGCGTTACTGGGATCTAATGACTCCTATTAACAGTAAAATAAGAATAGACTCTGGATGATTTAGACCCGTAACATAGTGAGAATGTATATACACTAGGATGTTTTAACTATGATAAGAAGTCTAAACGTTCTTTTGTCTTGAGATTTAGGGTTTGAGAAGCATAGACCCTAATCGGCCCAAAATAGGGTTTTGATGATACATAAACACAAAATTTGATAAGTAAAGTGTCTCAGTAAATTATTTTTAGTATTTTATGTGTAACTCTGATTTAGCTCAACTTTGAATATGATTTGGATATATAAAATTTAAACAACATTGGAAAATATCAGAATTTTTTAAGAATGTTCTGACTTGTTTATCGGCCGAGTTTCAAACTCGACCGATCACATTTTCAGAATGATATAGCAGTGTGGCAATTGAATTTTATCTTTTTATTTGTATATCCAATTGATCTTAAATTTTAACTGTGCTTGAAAAACACAATTTTAGGCACTCTGTTAAATTGGCGTAATTTTTGGATGACTTTTGACCTCTACAGTGAGGGTGTCGGTCGAGTTTGTAACTCGACCGAATCTGCTGCAGACTGCAATATAGTAGTGCACTGTTTGATTTTTAATTATTTATTGGTAATTAGAAATGATCTCAAATTTTTACTGGAGGTCTAAAACTTCATTAGGTATAACATATAACATTTCCAGAATTTTTGGAGCTTTTGTTAGCTATTTAATAAACGAATTACAGAAACTATTGTGAAAATTGAATTTTTAGCCAGTATAATTAAAGTTGAGTGTTGGGTTAATATGCTATTGACCCAAGCAGCTCAAATTGATCTATATGATCGACCACACACACACACAATAATGCTATGATACTGATATAGACCAAAACCCTAGAATGATTAAAGTTGTAGTAGTTTAAGGGATATCACTAGTGATGTAACCTGGAATACTAGTATCTTTGTAAAATAAGACCTTGAGATTTGTTCTATGAAAAGTAAACTGGCTTTGATAGTGATCTAGGGTTTTAAGGTAGCTAAACTAATCAGTACATGAACAACATGAAATGACTTAGAGAAAAGAGTAAGACATAAACTTGAAATGTAACAATAAGAAAGTAGCATAGAATGTGGATTATTATCCGATATATGATCTAAAGATAGCTGATGTAGTTCATGTTTTTAAGACATGGCGTCACTATCTTTATGATGTGACAATAGATTATCACCCTGGTAAAGAGAATGTGGTGGCTGATGCTTTCAGCAGAAAGTCAAGTTCAACAACTAATGCATTCTCTATGACAGGTTTCAATAGAGACCTGTTAGTAGAAATGTGGAAGTTGAACTTAGACTTAGGGGTGACAACACAAAGTGGTTTGATTGTACAGATGCAGGTTCAAGCCTACTTCTTATGATCAGATTAAGGAACTACAATAGGGTGATAGTGAGTTAAACCAGACCATGCATGACATGATAGGAGGAAAAGAGACTAGAGTTTAAGTTTTTAGATGATAAGGTGTTGTATTAGCATGACATGTTGTGTGTACCTTGAGATAGTGAATTGAAAGAAAAGATTCTTATGGAAGTGCGTGTATTGATGTATGCTATGCTTTCAGGAAACACTAAAATATATATATATATATATATATATGAATCTCAGGAGTTGTATTGGTGACCTGGTGTGGAAAGGATGTAGCTGAGTATGTGGTTAAGAGTAGTGTGTACCAGTAGGTTAAGGTTGAACCCTAGACATCTACAGCTACCTTGTAATCTTTTTCTATGCCTGAATAGAAATGGAAATATATCACAATGGATTTTGTGATAGGGTTGCCCAAGACACCTAGAGGTTATGACTCGATATGAAAGATTGTGGATAGACTAATTTAGTCTGCTCACTTTCTTCATATTAAGTCAACCTTTGATGACTCGAAACTTGACTATGATATACATGGATGAAATAGTTAGGTTGCCTGGTAATCCAGTTTCAATCATATCATATTGAGATCCTAAGTTCACATCTAGGTTGTGGAAACAGTTGCATCGTGCTTCGGGCACAAAGTTAAGATTCAGTACAACCTTTTCATCCGCGGACGGATGGTCAGTCTGAGAGGACCATTCAGACTCTTAAGGACATGCTGAGAGCATGTGTTATGCATCTCAGTGGAAGTTGGGAAGAACATTTAAGTCTTATAGAGTTTGCTTAGTGTGAATGTTGAGTTTAGAAATACACAAACGATAATGGTACGGTTTGGGTATAAACCCAGACAATACAGATTTGGTAAATCATTAGGTGCATGATTTCAAGGAAGTACATTAGCATTAAAATATACAAATAAACCTAGTTGCATGCTTCATGTTATGTTAATGGGTATGACTTAACATTTTCATGAATTGGCACATTTCTCTGAGATATTATTAGAAATTCTCAAGTACTATTAAATATTTGTGTATGATATGTAAATAACTCTTAATTGAGTTACGTGATGCATAAACCAGGATTTGGGTTAATATGCATGTTCTTCAAGAAATTTCAGATAATTGATAAATAGTACAGATGGTTTCTTATAGGTGAAGTAAATTATTCTTATTGGTGTAATAAGATGTTCAATTACATGAATTCAGTATGTATGTGCCGAAATTGATTTGAGTTTGGGATATTTATGAATTTTTAATCTGCCTGCATGCATGATATAAAGATTACTCAGTAATTACAATGATTTGAAATATACTGCTCTGCCAGTTCTAGAATGATACCGTATTGTGATTTGAACTGCAATCAAACAGATGAGATAACGGAAACCCTAAGAGTAGGGTGTTTCCATGTGACTAGTGAATGAGATAACCCTAAGAGTAGGGTGTTGGCATGTGATGAATGAATAAGGCAAAAGAAACCCTAAGGATAGGGTGTTCAATGAATCAAGTATTTTGATATCAATTTTCAGTATGAGATGTAGTGACGTTTAACAGTTAAATTGCATGATTTTATTTTAGTACCAAATTGACATGCATTCTGTTTATTTAAGAATTTTAGTTTGTCTGCATGTATAGTATGATAATTTCTCAGTAATTACCATAAATTGAGATATTGTTATAACAGTTCTACAAAGACAATGTTTTGTGGTTTGATCTGGAATCAGATCAGATGTGTTCTAGGTTGAGGGACCAATACAGATGGTTGATCAGAGGATCAAGAAAACTCAAGAATCGTGAGATACCTTTAGAGAAGGTTTTGTGGAGAAACTACAACCTAGAGGGAGCCACATGGGAGTTTTGGGATAGATGTGCGTAACAAGTTTCCTTTTCTCTTTTAGGAATTTCGGGACAAAATTCTTATAAGGGAGGGAGATTGTTACGACCCATATCAGGGTTAGTCAATAAATACCTCGAATTATGTGAAACACCTCAATTAGTGTTGAATATCAAATTAAACATCAAGGTTAATTAAGCCACGTCATGAATCAATAGTTGAGCTAACCTAAGTGCTCATGTGATGATTAGTGCATAATTAAGATGATTAATTTGAGTAAAGTAATAATTAGATGTAAGTGGAATTTTGAATCAGTAAAACAGTGTGATTAGCATGTTTTTATGACTTGAGTTTGTAGTGGACATTTTTCTTGAAAGTATGCAAAAGAAATCACCTAATTTGGACCTTCGAGGCAAGAGTTGTGACATTTTCATGTTCCTTTGGACTTGGATGCAATTTTTCCAGAATTTGTTTTTGATTAAGTGGGTCGGTTGCTTTTCTTTCCTTTATCATCGTTTTCCCGATCAATAGAACAGGATTTAGCCACAGAGCGGCGCCCATAGCTGCTGCTCGACCGAGCAGCTTAGGGGGAAACTCTTGGGGGCGATTCAGGCGCCTTGAGCCCGATCCATGGCGCCCTTCTACCTTCTCCACCTTCTTTCCCTCCATCCTTTCCTCCTTCTTCACCCAAAGCCACAGCCACCAACATGGTGGGTGGTGCCCCATCAAGAAGCAGCAACATGGAAGCCACAACAACGACCTAGGCGATTCAATCGGCAAATCGACCTCCGCCTCTTCCTCCTCTACCTTCCCTTCTCCTTCTTCTCTTCCTCCCCTACCCGCCTAGCCACTTGCAGCGTTGATGCTTGGCCTGGGCGGCCATCCTGCAGCTAGCGAGCTGCTGTGGCAGCATGCAGGGGCCCGTTTTGGGCGTGCCAAACACCAGGGGAGGTGCCCTTGAGGCTGGCCGTGAGGTCCAAGCAAAGATTCGCCGTTCCTAGTCAAGTATCAGCCACCAATCGAACTCCTTCTGTCAACCTACACTTGTACGTGTGGATGCTGTGTGCAACAGAACTGTAAAAAAATTATTCCAAGGTAGATCTGACTTCGGCTTATAGTCTTGATTAGGAATTCATAGTCTTAGCTTAAGACTTAGCTTTTGATCGAGCTATCCTTAGATTTTCTTTTGGGTTAAGATGCTAGTTACTGTTTTATTGCAGGGTCAGCATTTTGATCGGCCGAATTTGGTGTGATTCGGCCGAGTTTCCTTTATAAGGAAATCGAACAGGGTTTTGATCGGCCGAGATTGCAGGCTGGTCGGCCGAGTTTCCGGCCAATCGGCTGAGTTTCCAGATTGGTCGGCCGAGTTTCAGTACAGTGAGTAGTATTTCATTCAGAAATCATTATTTAACTCAATTTAAATGCTTAATTGCTTCTGTATCAGTTAGTATAACTTTTAAACAGTGTAATACATACAATAGAATATGTTAGATTCATTGGAACTTGAAATACTTAATATGCTTAATGAAAATGATGAAATTTCCTATATTATAGTTGCAATGTATTTGCTGATTTAAAAATAGATGTTTAGCATCGAAACTGGATAAATGATACTGAATCATGTTTAAAGATGACAAAGGATATATATGTGCTTCATGTGATATTCAGATTGTGCAATAAGTATGGAATGTGATTTTCCTGTTTAAATAGTTATATGTTAATCAGTTAATAGACTTAGGTGCCCTAACACCGTAGAACCCCTTTGAGAGGTCTGCACCAGGGGGTGAAACTCGTGTTGTAACATTATCCGTGCAGAGTCATGGAGACACGAGGACAGAGAGGCAGTGTCCAACAACAACGCGTGCGATGTCACGGTGGCACTGGAGTAAATAGGGGTTATTCAATATTAATCTGTGCTTGTGTCACGGTGGTAACCTGGTAAGACTCTTCGCCTGTGTGCTCAGGTTTGAGGAGGAGTCTAGAGTTCACTCTTTTGAGAGTGTAGTGAGGCCTTGTGAGCCTGAGGCCTTGTGAGCCTGAGAGTCCTGCAGCAGACCAGGGCTGGCAGTCAGACTTAGTATTTCCCGGGTGTGTCGCTAAGTCTTGTACGGTGGGATCGTAGTTCGCTACAGATCTTTATATGCAGAGTACACTGCATATGTTTAGGGCATAAAAAAATGGTAAATATGTAATCATATAGGATCATAGTAAATTAATATATCCGAACTTTTGTGCCAATTCATTATATCTTTTTATTGGTTTAAATTATCTGTTGTTGTATAGAAATGTGATTATATTTTGTAATCTGCTATGCCATTAGAACTGCCCTGCTTGTACTGTATTTATGTTTATTTCAATTTATAAACCTGATGAGTTGTTTAGTGATAGCTAAGTGAAATGCTATTCACTGAGCGAGTAGGCTCATACCTCTACTCAAAACATTTTCAGGTCATCATCAGCAGCAGAAAATCTGAAGGAACCTTTCATCCTAACGCTTAGTCTGTAGAAGGTATACGTGGTTAGTAGTTAGAGGTCTCTTAGTCCTTTCCCCTCGATCTTTGGGACAAGGTGTGGGTGAGAGAGAATGTGTATAAAGATGTAAATTAACTGTTATGCTTTATTTTATGTCGAACAATGTAATATGATGTAGACTTTGTTTATATTGCTAGTCAGTTTAATAAAAATGCTTCCGCAGATTATTTAGCTTCATTTTACAGTATAAATCAGTTTATCTTTTTAATGTCTTTAAAATGGTTTAAAAAGTTATGAGAGGTTTGGCTTGTGAGTAATCCCTCCGTCGCGCCCTAATCTCGTGGATTGAGGTTAGTGTGAGATCGGGGTGTGATAGTATGCTTCCATATTGGGTATAGAGGTGTATCCTCATCACCATATCGTGCATCTATATTGGATTACTCAACCTTAGGGGTTTGCATATCGGGTTTTACAACACCATGTTGAGTTTCAACATCATATCGGGTTAGGGCATATGCTTAACACCATATCGGGTATAAAGTGTGTACTTGACCCCATATAATGCACAAGGCATGTGTATGTGTCACTCATATCGTCCATGAGGTATAAATTCATCACTATATCATGCTAGTGGTTGTGTTCATATCATCATATCGGGTTACCATATCAAGTTACCATATCGGGTTGCCATATCATATTAGCATTTCGGGTTAAACCCTTATGCTCATATCCTTTCACACCTTCATGGGATCAATCCTATCATGTATTGAGTGATAGGCTAGACAACTAGTTGAACCCTTCACAATTAACCCATTTACACAAAATGATAGGGGTGTAGGGTTCCAAGGTATATCAGATTCCATGTCACCATCTAGGGTTTCAACACCATGTCGGGTTAGAAGTGTATGTATGCTCACCATATCGACCTTGAGGTGTATGTGTGTGTCACCATATCATGCATAAGGTTTATGCTCATCAGCTTATCATTCTAGAGGTGTATAACCATCATTATCTTGGGTTTCAACATCATATCGGGTGAGAGGTGTATCCTTCAACACCATATTGGGTATAAGATGCTTCAACCCCATATTGGATTGAACCATGATGATGTCATCATCATCAACCTCTAGACTCTTGTTCTTACTATTCTAGTTCATGGACAACAGTCCTAGATTACTACTAGAGCTCATGGGTTCATCAATTAAGCGAGAAAGTTCTATTTGAAAGCAAATCATTTAACTAAGTCAAGATTGATGGTAAATAATGACATAATTGAGTTCAAGTTATATAACCCACCTCAAGAGAAACTTCAAAGATCCAATATCCAAAGATTCACATTCCCAAGGTTGAATATGAGCTTTTCAAAGGTCCAAGACTTAATCTCCTCAGCCCTATGCACGATACCTCACCACTTATGGCTGGTATCCCTCACTTGGCTGATATCACTTTGCAATGGGTGATATCACTTTTCTATGGCTGACACCAAGGCCCTATGCACGATAATCCTTCACCTATGGACGATACTAAAACTCTATGCAGGATATCTAAGAGAAAGAGGGTGATAGATTTCGAAAATTCTACTTATAGGTGAAAGGAAGGGTATATATACTTGAGGTTCATGAAAAAGTATGCATATGAGGTGTCATCATTTTAAAGATACTAGGTGCCACTTTTCCATGCATGGTTGACACTTGTCCTTTGATGAATTCATATTCATCAGGAATTTCAATCACCATCTTGGGTAAAAAGTCAACTCAACACATTCAATTTCCTTTACTAAATATCAAAATGTGCAAAATTACTTAATTGGTCCAATTATCACGATTTTAACTGAATTTATGATTATTTGATGCAGGTCTTGATAAGATGAACAATCAGCTAGGGTCCACCTTCACTCACCCTTGGTTTTGACCAATCGATCCAACCAAGTGTTTGAACCCATTCGATCTCAAGACCGTTTGAGCCCATTCGGTCTCAAGACCGTCTGAGCCCATTCGGTCTCAAGATCGTCTGAGCCCATTCGGTCTCAAGACTGTTTGAGCCCATACGGTCTCAGGACCATTTGAGCCCATTCGATCTCAAGACCGATAGACCAGCAAAGATCGATTGGAGGTACACCTCAAAACCGTTTGAAGAGTTTCGGTCTACTAGACCGTTTGAAGAGTTTCAGTCTGCAAAACCGTTTGAGGAGTTTTTAGTCTGCGAGACCATTTGATTTTCCGAAACCGAATGGAGGTTGGGCATGCAAACCATTTGAGCAAGATCGAGCAGTGCCAAAGACCGTTTGGCATACAGAGATGCAGACCATTTGAAGCCCAACATCACAAGACTGTGTGGTCATGTTGGTAGCAAAATCGTTTGTTGTTTAATTGCCAAGACCGTTTACATAAAATGCATGCAAACCATTCACTGCTCATTTGCACAAGACCGAGTGGGCAACAATGATGAGACAGTTTAAGATAATTGCATGCAAACTGATCGGACACCAAACCGAGAGAGCAAGACCGTTTGATCAGTTTTTAGCAAACTGTTTGAAGGGACAAATATCTCTAAGACCGTTTGGGCTGGAAACACACCAAAAGCATGAGGGCTAGACATGTGCCTATAAATAGGACATGTAAGGTCCCCATTTGGGGGCATCGGTTCTAGGACGCCGATAGGCTGCCTGTACACAGGTCCAATCTAGATCCAGTGTCGTTCACGCCAGTTTCACTCCACCTACTTCTCGTGTTGCAACCAAGGAGACTGATAAGAGAAGGAAGACGGAGTGAGGAAAACTGCCTGGTCTGTCTTGACATCTCCTGTTCCGTGTCTAGATCTACTCGGACACGACGTAGAAGGCCGCATCATTTTCACTGAGCTACGACTACCTTCTGCACCGAGTTCATGGCGGATTTCCCTCTCTTTCTTATCCTTCTTGTTTCTCGCATCATGAATGAGTAGTACCTCTTCGCTGGGGTGCAGGGACTAGCCCCGCTGCCCATGCAAGCATGTTCTTTTGTTAAGCATTCCATGGCAATGTATATAACTTTCCATTTCATTGTTAATTATTGGTGTGTTTGTAGTTGATTATCTTCTTGCTTTCATCTTGTTCTTTCCTTTATTGCAAAATCTTCTATATATGGGATGGAATGGCAGTTTACAAGTTCGACTCCTTGACGAGAACTTTTGATAGGATTCCTTGAGGTCGTAAGTGTATGATCCTTGAGGGGACGAGACATCTAGCCTATGGTGATGCTTCTGTGGTCTAAACATCCCTCAGGGAGGACCACAGCCTTAGTTGGATTTTGTATCATCTTGTTTATTGCCGATGTTAGTTTGAAGATCTATCACCTGCTTGCTTATCAATTAATGCGGTTGACTCCCAAACTAGAAATAGAATGGGACTTCTTCGAGGTTGTAAGTGTATGATCTGTGAGGGGATGAGCCATCTAGCCTTCGATGCTGCTTCTGTGTGCCTAATGCCTGTATAGGGGGCCCACAATCTTCATTGGATTTGTGTATCTTCTGAGCCATAAGTAAGTGATCCGGATGGTGACGAGCCATATGATGCCTAAGGTGATTCTTACGCAAACCTAACGCCCGTATGGGGGGTTTTGCAGCAGCTCTATTTGGATTGTTATATCTTGCCTGGATTGTTTGCGATTGAATGTGTTTGCGTGTGTAGTGGTGGTGAAACCTGATACCATCCCAGCGATTTCATATCATTGATCTAAATCCAACTTTAATTCAGCTTTTACTTTCTTGCATTTAGTTTAATTAACCTCAACCAAATCAATCGTTTTAAATATTAGTCTTACTTGAGCTATATTCGATTAACAAAGATTCTTAAAAATGTTGTCCTTTGGGTTCAATCCTTAACTATACTGTAATAAGACTTGTCTTCTTGCAGGTGGTATTATTGCACATTAGTTTTGGTAAAAGCTCGGGAATTTCAACTCTGAATAAGTTTGTTAGTGCGATAAAATCCCACGTCAAATTCTGGCGTCGTTGCCGGGGACAACAAAATCAGTTAGTCAAATCCAATTCTTTTAAGGCTAATCTGGGATTTTGTTTTTCTTTTGATACAATCGGTCATCTACTTGACTTTGACTCTACTTTGTGGATCTCATTTTTTTAAAATCCTTCTATTTTCAGGTACTTCATAAGGATTAGTGCATGCACTATTTGAACAGTCCCAGACTCACCGCCAGCTTTGATCCAGAGATTGACAGAACCTTCCACCGACAAAACAGAGAGAACCAAGCAAGAATGGCTCAAGAAGAGGAGATAGCTCAAAGGGTGGCTCAAGCCTTTAATGCACAGAGAGAAAGATTCATGCAAGAAGCTAGAGTTTCGGTTCAAGAAGAAATTCAAGCAGCACAAGCAGCGGCACAAGCAGTAGAACTACAAAAGGATCTTAGAGAATTCTCGATCCCCAAAGCTGCTAATGTTCATCATCCAGTACAACCTCCTCCCATCAATGTTGCCAATTTTGAGATTAGGGCACATTGGATCACATTGCTTCAAAACAACCCTTTCTATGGCAAACAAGGAGAGGATAGCGAGGAGCATCTTTTGAGGTTTATTGATCTATGTGCTATGATAAGGAAAAATGGAGTATCAGATGATGCCATTCGACTATGTCTCTTCAAGTATTCCCTTGCTGATAGAGCCATAAGTTGGTACAATTCGTTGCAAAGTGAAATACCCATCACCACCTGGGAACAACTCCAAAATGTGTTTCTATAAAAGTTATACCCTCCATCTCTCATCTATGAAATTAGAGGGTGAATAACAAATTTCACTCAAGTCCATGGAGAAACTCTTACTGAAGCATGGGATAGATACAAAGAGCTTCTACGCAAATGTCCATGCCATGGAATTCCTAGGAATCAACTCATTGAAATTTTCTATAGGGGTGTGGATGACGATATCAAGAGATTCTTAGATTCCTCATCTGGAGGAAACTTCATGCGTCAAAGTTATGACAGCGCATGGAGGGTCGTCACCCTTGGAGCAGAAAATCAAGCCAATTGGGGTAGATCTGTAGGTAAAGGAGTTTTGAAAGTAGCTATGGCCGAAGCTACTCCCGAGTACAAGTCTATCACTGAAACCTTGAAACTCTTAGTTTCCAAGTAAGACCATATCGAAACATCCCTTGCTGCAATTGGAAGAGGACGTCCACCCCTTCAACAATCGAAACAGATCAAGTCCGTTTCACTATTTTGTGAAGCATGTAAAAGTACTGATCATTCTACTTTATCATGCAATGTTATCTATGATGTTGTTCTGAGCAATGTATGTAGCCATGGAGATAATGGTCAGATGGAAAATCTTAATGCTATCAACACCATTCCTAGTCAAAGTTACTACAATCTGAATCAGAATAGGAATCATCCAGGATTTCAGTATAGAAACCCCTCTAGAGAAGTGAACTCACATCAATTTGGTTCGAACAACCAACCATGAGGCCCACCAGGATTTCAGTATAATCAACAATAGAATTTTAGAAATCAAGGAAACTTCAAGGGAAACTTCCAGAATAGGAACTTTAATAATTATCAAAACAATTCTGAGTACCATAGTCTTAACCAAATTCCTTATCAACAACAAGGACACCAAGCAAGTCCCGTATCACCTGACGACAAGCTATCAGCCATTGAAAAGATGTTGCAAACTCAACAAACTATGATAGCTAACCAACAAGATTAGTAGAAGGCTATTAAATCCCAACTAGCTCAACTTGCAGCTAGCATCAAGCCACCAGCTGGGGTTTTTGCTGGACAACCCGAGAATAATCCTAAGCATCCTGAACAATTGAAGGCAGTCACCACCAGATCGGGAAAAGACTATTCTGATCCTCCTATCAAGACACTTGTGGTTGTTACAGATGAAGATGAACCTGTGATTGTCCAAGACTCAACAATACCAGAGTCCCAACCAAAAGAACCAGTAACTGCTGATAAGACAGACAAGGAAAGTCCTATTGATGAAGAAACTGAAACACCATAACATGATATCCTTGTATACAAGCCTTGTATTCCTTTCCCTGCTCGTTTAAGGAAAACCAAGATTGATACCCAGTTCAATAACTTTAAAGAAGCTATGAAAAAACTTCATGTTGATATACCCTTTTTGGATGCGCTGGCTGAGATACCAGCTTGGACAAAATATTTAAAATAAATCCTCACCAAGAAATATATAACTGAAGAATATGAGACATTCAAGTTAGCTAAAACCACTTCGGATATCATCCAGAGTAAGATGCCAAAGAAACAAAAAGATCCAGGATCATTTGGTATTTCCTACCATATCGGTGATTCTTCATGCAAGAAAGGACTAGCAGTCCTTGGTGCTAGCATCTCCATCATGCCACTCAGTCTTTGCAAAAGGCTAGGGTTTTTTGAACTTCTTCCAACTGGCATGACCATACAACTCGCAGACAATTCGATAAAACACATATTAGGAATTATTGAGGATGTACTTGTTAAGGTAGGAAAAGATTCCTATGTTCCGTGTGACTTTGTCATCATGGACATAAAAGAGGATGCCAAATATCCTCTCATCTTTGGACGTTCGTTCCTTGCCACCGCAAGAGTTCTAATTGACGTTGAAGCAGGAACCTTGTTGCTTAGATTAGGTAAAGAAACTCTCGAATTTAAAGTTTTTGAAAGTATGTGAAGACCAAGCATGCAAGAAGAAGTTTATCTTATCGATTGCATAGAGCATATGTCACTTTTGACTCAAGAGAATCATGAATCAGACAATCCATTAAAAGTTTCTCTAATGGATCCATCAGTTGATGAACCCATTGACGAACAAGTAAAGGATTGCATCGAATCCCTCGACTCTACAAAAGAAGATGTTGAAGCCACTTGTGAGGAATTCAAAGCTGAGGAAGCTACTGAAGAAATATGCAAAAAACCAGAAGCCCCCGAAATGAATCCCCTTCCCAAGGGACTGAAGTATGTGTTTTTGGATGACCACAAGGTTTGTCCAGTAATAATAAATTATGATCTTACGACCGAACAAGAAGATAAACTCCTGAAGGAATTGAAGGAGAGGAAGAAAGTGATTGGCTACAAAATGAGTGACCTCACTGGGGTTAGCCAAGCATTGTGTATGCACAAGATCCCCATGATGGAAGATCACCAGTCAACTATTGAACATCAACAAAAACTGAATCCAAATATGAAGGAGGTAGTCCATAAAGAGGTCATTAAACTGCTCACCGCTGGAATTATCTATCTGATATCAGACTCACCATGGGTGAGCCCGGTACATGTAGTCCCGAAGAAAGGTGGAACAACTATAATACAAAATGAAAATGATGAACTCATCCCCACCCAAACAGTCACAGGGTGGAGGATGTGCATTGATTATAGAAAGTTGAACAAGGCAACTCGAAAAGATCATTTTCCAATGCCTTTTCTTGATCAAGTATTAGAGCGGATGGCCCATCAAGAATACTTCTATTATCTCGATGGTTACTCTGGATTCTACCAACTACCTATACACCCAGATGACCAAGAGAAAACCACCTTCACATGCCCATTCGGAACATACGTATTTAGAAGAATGCCATTTGGACTCTGCAATGCACCTGCAACTTTCCAGCGTTGCATGATTACTATATTTACCGGTCTCACCGAAACCATTATGGAAGTTTTCATGGATGATTTTTCTATATACGGAGATTCATTCGATTCATGTCTAAAACACATCTCCCTGGTCCTCAAACAATGTGAAGAAGCTCATCTTGTGCTCAACTGGGAGAAGTGTCATTTTATGGTAAAGGAAGGAATTGTCCTCGGCCATAGGGTCAGCAATAGAAGAATTGAAGTAGATAAAGCCAAGATTGAAATGGTTTACAAGCTCTCTATCCCTATCAATGTAAAGGAAGTTCGAGCATTCTTTGGTCACACAGGTTTCTATAGACGGTTTATAAAGGATTTCTCAAAGATAACCAAGCCGATGACAAATTTGTTACTAAAGGATGCTGAATTCAATTTTGAAGAAGAATGTGTTAAAAGTTTCAACACACTGAAGCATGCCCTCACAACTACACCCATCATTAGAGCTCCTGATTGGGACCACCCTTTCGAAATCATGTGTGATGCAAGAGATTATGTTGTAGGTGCTGTCTTGGGCCAATGCATAGAAAAGAAATATTATGTGATCTATTATGCATCGAAGACCCTCGATGAAGCTCAGAGGAATTATGCTACTACTGAGAAAGAACTTCTGGCAGACATGTATGCTTTTGACAATTTCAAATCCTACCTAATTGGTTCAAAGGTCATTGTCTACACAGATCACGTTGCCATTCGTTACCTTCTAGCAAAGAAAGATGCAAAACCTAGGTTAATAAGATGGATTCTCCTCCTGTAAGAATTTGATTTAGAGATTAGAGATAAAAAGGGTATAGAGAATGTTGTAGCAGACCACCTCAGTCACATCCACACTCTGGATACTAAGAATATTTTGATTAATGATTCCTTTCCGGATGATCAACTAATGAAGGTCTCAGAAGCTATACCATGGTACTCGGATTTTGTGAACTACCTCGCTGCTGGGGTTATTCATCCTCAATGCACTGGAAATGCACTGAAGAAATTTATGCATGATGTGAAACAGTACTACTGGGATGAGTCGTACCTTTTCAAACTATGTGATGATGGTCTATATAGACGATGTATCACTGAAGAAGAAGCTCAACTTATTTTGGAACAATATCACTCAGGACCAGGAGGAGGACATATGAGCTCTAAAAAGACTGCCTTGAAGGTTTTGCAATGTGGATTCTTTTGTCCAACCATATCCAAAGATTCCTATGACTTTGTCCTATCATGTGACAAATGTCAAAGATCTGGCAATATAACAAAGAGAGATGAAATGTTGTTGAATCTATGGCAAGAAGTAGAGATATTCGATGTTTGGGGGGTGGACTACATGGGTCCATTCCCATCTTCTCATGGATTTTCATACATCCTAGTGGTGGTGGACTATGTCTCTGTTGGCTAAATGGACATCATTTAATCCCTTTGTTTTGATAATGACAAACATTTCATTCTTGTGGATCTAACGTGCTACTTGAGTGTTGCAGGAATAAGGTGGATGACAAATACTTGGAAGATCTATATGCTAAAACTGCCTTAAATCATGAATGTAATCAAATGTAAAAACTTGTACAAGTATATAATGTACAAGTACTTAGATATCATGTAAATCAAGCGTTAGATCTTCCCTAACCAATCACATCACTTAGATATGTCATCCCCCATAATAGTGTCACATCTGCACACTCATACATGCACTTAATACTTAGTTTAAAACATTGAAACAGGGTTAATCTCGGTCGACAAACTCCTCGACCGAGACACTCTCGGTCGACAACTTCTTCAACCGAGAAAGACCCAGGTAGCCGTTAGACACAACAGACAAGGTAGTTGGTAGTTGGAGAAGAACATTATATACACTTGCTCCAGACAGTCCCTCGGTCGACAAGTCATCGACCGAGAAGTGTTCTGTCTGCAATTTTTAGAGTTAATTAACTAGCCGTTGCTAAAGCAACTAATGTGTACCTAACGGCTAGTTAAGCACTTAGAACCCCCTAGAAAGTGTCTAGAATGTCCTTAAGCACTTGTAGGCCATTCCTATAAATAGTACATGCCTTAGACACCCCAATACACACTTGTGCAATACTTGAGCTTACATACTTGCAATTGACAATATATTTTGAGCAATTGAGCAACACTAGCATTGGATACTCATTTCCCTTGCTCCAAATTCATGTCCTATAGGATAGCATCTCCTATCCACTAAACCTACACTTCAATACTCAATGGTTAGGAGATCAATACGCTTGATATAGGAAAATCAAGCCTTGTGCTTCAAAGTGGTAATTGTAATTTCCATTTCCTTTCTTGTTCTTTCTTATTCTTTGTACTCTCCTTGCTACTCCTAGGGTTGGAGGCTACAGATTGGAGAGGGTTTGATCTTCTTGGTGAAGAAGGTGATCTTTGTACTACTTCTAAAAGGCTGTTGCAACGGGAAGCTACTTCAAGAGGAAGGCTACTTCAAGGGGGAGCTTGAAGTTACTTCAAGAAGGCTGCTTCAAGGTTAGTGCAACTACTTCAAGGTGAAGGTTGTCCAAAGGGTGTAGAAAGTATTATAATTTTATGTAAAATCCTTGAGAGGTAATAAAATTTAATACTTCCAAAATCTCAGTTGGGTAAGCAACCGCGTAGTGGATTGACTGCCTTAGTATTTGCTAAGGTTGGAACCACTCTAAACACCTTGTCCCCTTCTTATTATTTCAATTGTGGTTGGTTGAGTTAAATTATCATAAAATATTCATAAAACCCTATTCACCCCCCTCTAGTGGTTTTTCAATTGGTATTAGAGCAGGGCTTCAAGGAACTCTAACAAAATCTTGAAGAATGGGTGACGGGTTGCTCAACAACCTCAACTTGGAAGGAACACTCGTGGCTAGACCTCCAGCTTTTGACGGAACTAACTACACTTACTGGAAGAGGAGGATGAAATTTTACTTCCAAGAAATCTTTTGGGACTTATGGAGAATGGTATCAACTCCTTATGAACTTCCTCAAACGGAGTATGCAAATTGGGATGTCAATACGGTAAAGTCTGCCCAAATGAATGCAAAAGCTGTAAGTATACTTTATTGCTCAATTTCCGTTGGTGAGTTTAATAGAATATCAAATTGTGAAACGAATTATGAAATATGGCATAGACTTTCTATAACATATGAAGGAACTGTTCAAGTAAAGAATTCTAAAATTGGAATGCTTAAATAGAAATTTGAACCATTTCGTATGGATCAAAATGAATTTATTAGTGAAATGTATGCAAAATTTTCTTCTATTGTGAATGGTTTGAATGCTTTAGGCAAAGTGATTAGTGAGTAAGACCAGGTGTCAAAGATTCTTAGATCCCTTCCTCCCAAGTACAAGCCCAAAGTGACTGCCATTGAAGAAGCAAATGACCTCACCCGACTAAGGATGGAGCAACTCATTGGCAACCTAGAAGCACATGAGGCAACCTTGGAGGAAGAGGAACGACGAGAGCGTGAACTGCAACAAGGATGAAATAAAGATGTGGCTCTAAAAGCTTCAAAGATCATCACCCAAGAAAGTGATGAAACAAGTGAAGAAGAAGGAGAAGAAGCCCTAATTGTTAATGGTAAGAAATATAGAAGATTTAGATCTAACAAAATTGCTAGCTCTTCTTCTTCTTCCCCTCCTAGGTGTTTTAAATGTGGAAAGAAAGGACATCTCAAAAATGAATGTCCTAAAGCAAAGAAAGGAAAGAAAAGCTCACACAAAAAGAAGGGAGAAAACGCTTATAAAGCTGCATGGGATGAGTCAACTGATGGTGAAAGTGGAGAAGAGAAGGTGGAATGTCTCATGGAAAAAGAAGACGATGACGATTCCCAAGAGGTAAGCCTTCTTGATTTGCCAAAAGAAGATTTAATTGCTAGTCTACAAAAAACTCATGATAAGTATGTTGACTGCAAAAAGAAACTAAAGAAGGTCACCAAAACAAATGAGGAATTATATGCTAGACTAAATGATCTTTCTTCTGAAAAGAACAATATTACTCTTGAAAATATGTCTTTAAAAACATCTTTAAATGATTGTAATATAAAGTTACTTACTTTAGAAACAAATAATGATCTTATTTCTCAAGAAAAGGTTGATTTGCTTGCTAAACTAAACAATTTTCAGACTCAACCTATTCTATGTAATCATCTAGATTATGACAATGTTGTTAAAGAAAGAAACTCCCTATTATCCAATTTAGAACAAGCAAGGATAGATATAAATAAAAAGATGGATGAGATTGCTAAGCTACAAAGAGAAATAAATGGCTTAAGGGGAAATGACATTCTTGATAATATTCTGAAAAATTCCTCTAGCTACAATGGAAGAAGAGGCTTGGGATAGTTGAAAGGAAAAATCGATCACTACAAGAAATGGCTAGGACTATGATGCTTGAACATAATACACCTAAAACATTTTGGGTTGAAGCAGTAAACACAGCTTGCTATGTGCTAAATAGAGTAACTGTTCATTCTTATTTGAAGAAAACACCATATGAAATCATATATAATAAGAAACCTAGGGTTGATTATTTTCATACTTTCGGATCAACATGCTACATCTTAAACACAAAAGAAGATAGAGACAAGTTTGACTCTAAATCACATAAAGCCTTTTTCTTGGGATATTCCATCTCTAGCAAAGCATTTAGAGTTTACAACACTATTTCTAGAAAAGTTGAGGAATCAATTCACATCTCTTTTCATGAAGAGCCACAATCTGAAAACCTTGAAGTAATTGATCTCACTCATCAATTAGAAAATTTATCAATACCTAATGATAGTGACAAAAACACTACTAGTGATCACCAATTTGAGACACAACATGTTCCTAGACTCATTAAGGATCATCCTCAAGAATTGATCAATGGAAATATGAATGATAAAGTCAAAACCCATTCTTGTTTTAAATATGTTGCAAATATGGCATTCGTTTCTATAATTGAACCTAAGAAGGTGACTAAAGCTCTTAAAGATGACTATTGGATAATGGCAATGCAAGAAGAATTAAACCAATTCACTAAAAATGACGTATGGGACTTAGTTCCTAAACCACAAGATAAAACCATTATTGGAACTAAATGGGTTTTTAGAAATAAACTAAATGAAGCAGGAGAAGTAGTAAGAAATAAAGCTAGGTTAGTAGCGCAAGGATATAACCAACTAGAAGGGATAGACTTTGATGAAACATATGCACCAGTAGCAAGACTTGAAGCAATCAGAATGCTACTAGCTATAGCTGCACACAAAAACATCAAACTTTTTCAAATGGATGTAAAAAGTGCATTTCTCAATGGGATAATCCAAGAAGAAGTATATGTTTCCCAACCACCTGGTTTTGAAATACCGGAAAAAGGTGACTATGTATACAAACTTAAGAAGGCACTTTATGGTTTAAAACAAGCACCTAGAAATTGGTATGAAAGGCTCAAGAACTATTTATTTGATAACGGTTTTTCTATTGGAAATTTAGATTCTACTTTATTTTTCAAAACATATGCATCTGATTTTCTAGTTGTTCAAATATATGTTGATGACATTATCTTTGGTGCTTCAAATGAATCATTGTGTAAACAATTTAGTGATATTATGCAACAAGAATTTGAAATGAGCCTCATGGGTGAACTAACTTTCTTTCTTAGTTTTCAAATAAAACAAACGCCTGTCGGAATTTTTATAATCCAAGAAAAGTATACAAATGAACTCTTAAAATGCTTTGGGATGGACCAGTGCAAACATGCTACCACTCCAATGGCTACCTCCACTAAAATTGATAAGGATGAAAATGGGGAACCTATTGATGACTCCTTATATAGAGCCATGATTGGTAGTTTGCTTTACTTAACCGCTTCTAGATCGGACATCATGTTTTCAGTTGGTCTTTGTGCTCGATTTCAATCACAGCCTTTGCAAACCCATTTTCAAGCTGTAAAACGGATTTTTCGATATTTAGCCGGCACCACATGTTATGGTTTATGGTATCCTAAAGGACAATCATTGGATTTTAAAGCTTATAATGATGCCGATTACGCTGGTTGTCGAATTGATCGCAAGAGCACAAGTGGTAGTTGTTTCTTGTTAGGAAGAGCCTTAGTATCTTGGTTTAGCAAGAAACAAAATATGGTTGCCTTCTCTACAACTAAAGCTGAATATATGGCAGCCGGATCTTGTTGTGCTCAAGTGCTTTATATGCAACAAGTATTAAATGATTATGGCTTTACTTTTTCATCCACGCCTATCTTTTGTGACAACACAAGCGCTATAAACTTAGCACATAATCCTATTTTACACAGTCGAGCCAAACATATTGAAATTCGTCATCACTTTTTAAGGGATCATTTCTCTAAAAATCATGTATCCCTTCATCATGTTGGTACAGAAGATCAATTGGCTGATATTTTCACAAAACCACTTCCACTTGAACAATTTAACAAAATAAGGAAGCAACTACTCATCACTCCCTTAGAGGATGTTTTCTTTGATATTTGTGCTTCTTGAAAATGGTTTTAATTGTGTTATTATTGGCTTCCAAATGGACTTTTTTTTGAAAGATTTGATAGTTATCTTTTTATGGGGGATATCAAATTAAGGGGGAGTTTTTCTACATTTCTTTTTAATGGATATCTTTTTGAAATGACAAAGGGGGAGAAATAAATATAAATCTTGTAAATCTTAAAATGGTAACCTTGAAAAAACTCAATCAACGAGTTTCATAATCTCTTGGCTTTACATTAAAAGTTGCTATATTCCCTAAAGAATTGGATTTTATGTTCCATACTTCTTTGGGAATAATAAGCACACATTTCATAAACAAGAGAAACAAATCACAAAGTAAATCTCAGGTATGAAACTCAACTCATTTTAAAGACTAGTTGATTTATATTTTGGAAATGTTTGTCATCTTCAAAAAGGGGGAGATTGTTGGCTAAATGGACATCATTTAATCCCTTTGTTTTGATAATGACAAACATTTCATTCTTGTGGATCTAAAGTGCTACTTGAGTGTTGCAGGAATAAGGTGGATGACAAATACTTGAAAGATCTATATGCTAAAACTGCCTTAAGTCATGAATGTAATCAAATGTAAAAACTTGTACAAGTATATAATGTACAAGTACTTAGATATCGTGTAAATCAAGTGTTAGATCTTCCCTAACCAATCACATCACTTAGATATGTCATCCCCCACAATAGTGTCACATCTGCACACTCATACATACACTTAATACTTAGTTTAAAACATTGAAACAGGGTTAATCTCGGTCGACAAACTCCTCGACCGAGACACTCTCGGTCGACAACTTCTTCGACCGAGAAAGACCCAGGTAGCCATTAGACACAACAGACAAGGTAGTTGGCAGTTGGAGAATAACCTTATATACACTTGCTCCAGACAGTCCCTCGGTCGACAAGTCCTCGACCGAGATGGACTTTCGGTCGACAAGTCTTCGACCGAGAAGTGTTTTGTCTGCAATTTTTAGAGTTAATTAACTAGTCGTTTCTAAAGCAACTAATGTGTACCTAACGGCTAGTTAAGCACTAAGAACCCCCTAGAAAGTGTCTAGAACGTCGTTAAGCACTTGTAGGCCATTCCTATAAATAGGACATGCCTTAGGACACCCCAATACACACTTGTGCAATACTTGAGCTTACATACTTGGAATTGGCAATCTGTTTTGAGCAATTGAGCAACACTAGCATTGGCTACTCATTTCCCTTGCTCCAAATTCGTGTCCTATAGGCTAGCATCTCCTATCCACTAAACCTACACTTCAATACTCATTGGTTAGGAGATCAATACGCTTGATATAGGCAAATCAAGCCTTGTGCTTCAAGTGGTAATTGTAATTTCCATTTCCTTTCTTGTTCTTTCTTATTCTTTGTACTCTCCTTGCTACTCCTAGGGTTGGAGGCTGCGGATTGGAGAGGGTTTGATCTTCTTGGTGAAGAAGGAGATCTTTGGACTACTTCTAGAAGGTTGTTGCAACGGGAAGCTACTTCAAGAGGAAGGCTACTTCAAGGGGGAGCTTGAAGTTACTTCAAGAAGGTTGCTTCAAGGTTGGTGCAACTACTTCAAGGTGAAGGATGTCCAAAGGGTGTAGAAAGTATTGTAATTTTATGTAAAATCCTTGATAGGTAATAAAATTTAATACTTTCAAAATCCCGGTTGGGTAAGCAACTGGGTAGTGGATTGACTGCCTTAGTATTTGCTAAGGTTGGAACCACTCTAAACACCTTGTCCCCTTCTTATTATTTCAATTGTGGTTGGTTGAGTTAAATTATCATAAAATATTCATAAAACCCTATTCACCCCCCTCTAGTGGTTTTTCAGTCTCAAAATGGGTTGAATCCATACCAACTGTCACTAGTAATTCCAAACCCATCATCAAATTATTCAAAGATATTATTTTCCCCTGTCTTGGAGTTCCACAAACTGTGATATCCGATGGAGGGTCTCATTTCCTCGAAAGAAGCTTCGAAGCATTACTGAGAAAGTATGGTGTAACACACAAGGTAGCCTCACCCTACCATCCACAAACTAGTGGACAGGTATAGGTTTCTAACTATCAACTCAAGGCTATTCTGGAAAAAGCTGTAGGCCGCAATCGGAAAGATTGGTCAGTGAAAATCAATGACGCATTAAGGGCCTATCGAACTGCTTATAAAACTCCCCTCGGGACTACACCTTTTCGATTAATATATGGAAAGGCTTGCCACCTGCCAGTAGAACTGGAACACAAGGCATGGTGGGCAATAAAACAACTGGATTTTGATATGAAAAAAGTTGGCCAAGCTAGGATTCTGCAACTCCAAGAGCTGGACGAACTCAGGATGATAGCTTATGAGAATGCACGAATCTACAAAGAACACACCAAACTTTGGCATGATGATCATTTGAAAAGAAAAGACATACAAGTGGGAGACCAAGTTCTGCTATTCAACTCAAGGTTGAAGTTATTCCCAGGGAAACTCTGCTCCCGCTGGTATGGACCGTACATTGTCAAAATTATCTCCCCACATGGTGCTTTCTCTTTATGGAGCGAAAATTCAGGTGAATTTGTGGCAAATGGTAAGCGCTTGAAAAGATATTTCACCACAGCCGACATAAGCATCGAAGCAAAAATAGATCTCTCTAATCCAAAAGAACCACCGTGAAGTTGAAGAAATCAAGTCGAGCCATCGACATAAAACAAAGGCGCTTGTCGGGAGGCAACCCGATAAATAAATTCATATTTAGTTTTAATTTTGAATTAGAAATTGTTCCTCAATCTTGTTTTTACTTTTTAGATAATCTTACACCAAATAAAAGTGCATCGCGAGATGCCTTTTAAGTTCTGATTGATCTTTCTTTTCTAGATTTTCAGATGGAGGACACGCGTTGTCTGGAAGGCAACCACATCTCGTGGTTCAACCGGCACAAAATTTCCCCTCCATCTCGGATTTAGAGTTTGCTTGGGGCGAGAAAATTTCTAAGTTCAGGGTGGAGGGTGGGTGGTACGTATCTTGCTTTCCACCTTCACCCATCTAAATCAAACTTAAGTTTTCATCGTCATATTTTTGACCTAAATTTTCAAATAAAATTCTCAAAATTTAAAAAAAAATCAAAGAAATTTGAACAGATACTGGATGAAGTTTTGATTCTTTTTTGTTTCAATCTTATGCATTTTGTATCACTATACCTTCCTTATTCGAAGCAGATCCTCAAAAGGACCTTCTTCTGAAAACTAGCCTTTTGATTAAAATCATCTTGTAGAGCTTATGATTCCTAACATCATGATACTTATGCAAAAATGACGAGTGTCTGTCAAACTAATAGGGATCAAACACATCGTGCTTCCTAACAGAATAGTGGAACAATAACATGGAATCCCCACCGGACCCTCATAAAATCATTATTTGAACAGAGTTTGATAAAGAGATCAACCTGGTGCACTGAATCGTAAATCAAGTTGCATTCTGATCTGAACTCTCTTCTACACTTCTTCTAACATCTTTGTACCCCTCCATCCATCAAAAAGAAACAAAATAGCCAAAATAGTGTCAACCCCTAAGTTCAGGGTGGCACGCCACTTCCTTCTATCCACTTCTTCCATACCCCTCGCAAATATATAGGGGTGTACCACCAAAAATGCAATCTCGAGTCGAATAGAGGAGAGATTTTCAAACAAAAAGCTTCCAAAGCGCACACTAAAAGAAATGCAATCTTGAGTCGAATAGAGGAGAGATTCGCACAAAAAATACAATAAATGAAATTGCAAAGCAAATAAAAAGAAAATCTTGAGTCGAATAGAGGGGAGATTTACTTATTCCTTCCATACCACCATTCACTCCATTTTCTACCTAATGGCACAATGCATGCCCCTACTATCCTGAAAAACACCAGTGTCAGATCAGATGCACACTTGTTGTTCTACGGGTATCTCTGGACTCTTACGAAACTCTTTGACATGCTTGTTGTTGGAAAAAGTAAGGAGGAAGTGATATCGGAAAGCAAACTCAGGTACAAAGATATGGTAAGATGTGTTTAGTGGTCTCAGGAGGTTGAGATACTGAGTCATACTAAGTAGAAAGAAAACAACCGTGATGTGAAGATGAGGCAATCACACGAATTGAAAGTATTCATTTGGCAACTGTTTCAGATTTTGTGTTACTCGAGGACGAGCAACGTTTAAGTTCGGGGTATTTTGATGAATGCATATTCATCAGGAATTTCAATTACCATCTTGGGTCAAAAGTCAACTCAACGCATTCAATTTCCTTTACTAAATATCAAAATGTGCAAAATTACTTAATTGGTCCAATTATCACAATTTTAACTAAATTTATGATTATTTGATACAGGTCTTGATAAGATGAACAATCAACTAGGGTCCACCTTCACTCACCCTTGGTTCTGACCAATCGATCCAACCAAGCCTTTGAACCCATTCGGTCTCAAGATCGTTTGAGCCCATTCGGTCTCAAGACCGTTTGAGCCCATTCGGTCTCAAGACCGTTTGAGCCCATACAGTCTTAAGACCATTTGAGCCCATTTGATCTCAAGACCGATAGACCAGCAGAGATCGATTGGAGGCACACCTCAAAACCATTTGAAGAGTTTCGGTCTGTGAGATCGTTTGAAGAGTTTCGGTCTGCGAGATCGTTTGAAGAGTTTCGGTCTGCAAAACCATTTGAGGAGTTTTCGGTCTGTGAGACCGTTTGATTTTCCGAAAAACTCAACGCATTCAATTTCCTTTACTAAATATCAAAATGTGCAAAATTACTTAATTGGTCCAATTATCACGATTTTAACTAAATTTAAGATTATTTGATGCAGGTCTTGATAAGCTGAACAATCAACTAGGGTCCACCTTCACTCACCCTTAGTTCTGACCAATCAATCCAACCAAGTGTTTGAACCCATTCGGTATCAAGACCGTTTGAGCCCATTCGGTCTCAAGACCGTCTGAGCCCATTTTGTCTCAAGACCGTTTGAGTCCATTCGGTCTCAAGACCGTTTGAGCCCATTCGGTCTCAAGACCGGTTGAGCCCATACGGTCTCAAGAACGTTTGAGCCCATTCGATCTCAAGACCGATAGACCAAAAGAGATCGATTGGAGGCACACCTCAAAACTGTTTGAAGAGTTTCGGTATGCGAGACCGTTTGAAGAGTTTCAGTCTGCAAAACTGTTTGAGGAGTTTTCGGTCTGTGAGACTGTTTGATTTTCTGAAACCGAATGGAGGCTGGGCATGCAAACCGTTTGAGCAAGATCAAGCAGTGCCAAAGACCGTTTGGCGTACAGAGGTGTAGACCATTTGAAGCCTAGCATCACAAGACCGTATGGTCACATTGGTAGAAAAATCGTTTGCTGCTTAATTGTAAAGACCGTTTACATAAAATGCATGCCGTTCGTTGCTCATTTGCACAAGACCGAGTGGGTAGCAATGATGAGACTATTTAATCTAATTGCATGCCAACGGATCGGACACCAAACTGAGAGAGCAAAACCGTTTGGTCAGTTTTAGCAAACCGTTTGAAGGGACAAATATCTCCAAGACCGTTTGGGCTGGAAACACACCAAAAGCACGAGGGCCAGACATGTGCCTATAAATAGGATCAGTAAGGTCCCCATTTGGGGGCATCGGTTCCAGGATGCCTGTACACAGGTCCGATCCAGATCCAGTGTGGTTCACGCCAGTTTCACTCCACCTACTGCCCGTGTTGCAACCAAGGAGATTGATAAGAGAAGGAAGATGGAGTGAGGAAGATTGTTTGGTCTGTCTTGACATCTCCCGTTCCGCGTCCAGATCTGCTCTGACATGACGTAGAAGGCCACATCATCTTCACCGAGTTGCAACTATCTTCTGCACTGAGTTCATGGTGGATTTCTCACTCTTTCTTATCCTTCTTGTTTCTCGCATCATGAGCGAGTAGTACCTCTTCACTAGGGTGCGGGGACTAGCCCCACTGCCCATGCAAGCATGTTCTTTTGTTAAGCATTCCATGGAAATGTATATAAATTTCCATTTCATTGTTAATTGGTGTGTTTGTAGTTGATTATCTTCTTGCTTTCATCTTATTCTTTCCTTTATTGTGAAATCTTCTATATATGGGATGGAATGGCAGTTTACAAGTTTGACTCCTTGACGAGAACTTCTGATAGGATTCCTTGATGTCTTAAGTGTATGATCCGTGAGGGGACGAGACATTTAGTCTACAGTGATGCTTCTGTGGTCTAAACATCCCTCAGGGAGGACCACAACCTTAGTTATATTTTGTATCATCTTGTTTATCGTCGATGTTAGTTTGAAGATCTATCACCTGCTTGCTTATCAATTAATGTGGTTGACTCCCAAACTAGAAATAGAATGGGACTTCTTCGAGGTCGTAAGTGTATGATCCGCGAGGGGATGAGGCATCCAGTCTTCGGTGACACTTCTATGTGCCTAACAACTATATAGGGGGCCCACAACCTTCGTTAGATTTTTGTATCTTCTGAGCTATAAGTAAGTGATCTGGATGGTGACGAGCCATCTGATGCCTAAGGTGATGCTTACGCGAACCTACCGCTCATATGGGGGGTTTTACAGAAGCTCTATTTGGATTGTTATATCTTTCCTGGATTGTTTGTGATTGAATGTGTTTGCGTGTGTAGCGGTGGTGAAACCCGATACCATCTCAGCGATTCCATATGATTGATCTAAATCCAACTTTAATTCAGCTTTTACTTTCTTACATTTAGTTTAATTAACCTCAACCAAATCAATCGTTTTAAATATTAGTCTTACTTGAGCTAGATTCGATTAACAAAGATTCTTAAAAACGTTGTCCTTTGGGTTCGATCCTTAACTATAATGCGATAAGACTCGTCCGCTTGCGGGTGGTATTATTGCATATTGGTTTTGGTAAAAGCTCGGGGATTTCAACCCCAAGTGAGTTTGTTAGTGTGGTAAAATCCCACGTCATCCTTGCATGCACTCATATTTATCTTGACATGCAAAAAACTTGAGGATAATCTAGAGATGATATTTCGACCATCACTTATCTTGTTGGATAAGATATCTCAACTCAATCACCACTTTATTCACAGCCTGATACAACTTTTCCAAGGAAGTTGAAAACCGATACACTTCACCTCCTTGAGGTGCTTATCTCATCATGGACAAAGACAAGAGTTCATAAACCGATATGAGACTCCCTCTGTGGCTCCTTGTCCGATAGGCACCCTCATATGAACTCTACAACCCGATACAAGTTCAAATTGGGGTTTCACATTCAACCCTTTCTTGGTCTTTTTTATCACCAAGAATACCATCATTCAAATATGATTCAAACATGGTGAATACTTCTTTATATCTCCTCTAGATGATACTAGGAGGGAGTATGGACACTCTAGAGGTGGTAATTTGCATATCAACCCTACATTTTGGGTAAATTTACAACTTGTACCAAAATTGGTACACAAGACACTAGCATTATTCAAACAAGTTCAAACTTGGAATTTAGGATTTCCACAAGCCACCACCTTGCATAATTCTCTCTCACATGATGCAATTTAAATATGTGACATATTCCAATATAACCCCTCTTCTTGGGTAAATTGCATTTTGGTCCAAAACAAGAGAACATTGCTCAAACATTATTCAAACAGGACCAAACTTGTAACATAAGTTTGTCACCTAATAAAAAAACACTTTAGAGGATTATATTAAAGTTCTAAGTAACTTATTTAGGATAAATAAATAGGGTTATCCCTAAAACTAGGTCAGGGATGTTACAAGTTATAAACCCCTGCCAATGATTTCATCCCTAAAATCCCAGATGAAGGGAGACAATTGTTACTCATGCATCTTACCATCAAGCCTCCACATAACATCTTGATGTCATGGAGATGCCATAGAAATTTGACCAGCACAAAGTCCTTCCATTCAGGTTCATCATAGAATCTGTCATAAAAGATGCATATTCAACTGTCCTTTTCATTAATGACTGTAGTGTCAATCCTGTGTCAGGTAACACTTTTCTTAGTCAGAGAAGCATTATACATACCTTATTAAACTCAGGTGTCAAACCTTACTGATTTGTCACCTTCTCAACTTACAACTTATGTGATAAGATTTGACCTTGGGAGTCTTCCATACTACTCACTTAGTTTAGCATTTCACCTTCAAGGAAAGACCAGAGTCACGTTCTGTTACCCACTTGGAACTACAACTCTTATCATACATCTATTGTGCCACTCTAATCTGATAACACAACACTAAACATTCTTATGACTTATACCAACTATCTCGTTAGTTGTTTATTTTCTTATTATAAGGAGAGGCTACTTGTCAAAGAAGAACTTATCTCGAAGGTATCTCTAGATGTTATGTATAAACTGCCTCAATAGATCTAGATAGGGATATTCTAAGGAATTATTTTTAGCTTGATAAGCTTTTTCCTAAAATGATTCTACAATTGTTCCTTCAACTCATACATCCTTGTTGATGTCATGTTTATGTAGAGCATAAACCCCTAACATATGGTATCCATACTACAATATGTAACTAGACTAATCTCAAATTTGGCCCTTTCTAGGTAACCAAACATTATTCATCTTATCAGGAGTCATGTTCTTATTTTCTCATATCATTGAAAGTTCTTGGATACTAGGATTCTTTACATTGGTATCCATTTTATGTGCCAAAAACACATCACATCCACATCATTTCCATCCTCTGTTGTTATTACCAAAACTAAACATATAATAGGATCTTTCTTATCACATATAGTTTTGTCTTGGAACCAAAATCAAGAACTAACTGATACTTTTCAAAGAATCTTATTATAGATTACTTCTAATATATGCATATCAAGTGTCATAAGACTTACTTGATTGTCATGTTCCTAAAAGGAAAGAATACAAGGAAACATAGTCCTTCTTATCACCCCATCATTATCCAGGGTTGTTTATTAAAGAAAAGAGATAACTGCCTTCTTTGAGTATTACATGAACTTTCAATTGTTAATGTGTCATTTAATCTTGTTTCCTCTGAGGTTCCTTGCCATCAGCATAGGAATTATAAAGATTATTACATGTCATCATCCCTTAGCATTATCATCATCATCATTACTAGATATGGGTATTAAAACCCTTAGTTTATCACTAAACATTGTTACATCTCATCAAGTAATTGTTACCTCTAGGTCCTTAGACCAAGGTATACATTATACTAAACATATTCTTTTGTTTATAAGTTGATTTGTGATTAACTCATATTCCTTCGTATATCAATTAGGATGTGGTAGAAATATATGTGCCACATCTCCTACTTCATTATGCTCTTTAGATTGTATCAAAATGACTACTTGATCGGAGTAATCAGAAAGTTAACAATCTAAGAGTGTCATACTTACCTTTGAAAAACCACTAGAGTGGGGGTGAATAGGGTTTTTATGAAGATTTTAACAATAATTAATAATTTAAACAATCAACCACAAAAGATTAGACAAAGGGGACACAGGGTTTAGAGTGATTCCACCCTTAGCAAATACTAAGGGAGTCAGTCCACTACCCAATTGTTTCCAATTGGGATTTTGAAAACACCTATATTTTATTACCTTGCAAGGATGTTACATAAAATACAACTACCTTCCCAAACCCTTTGTACAGCCTTAACCCCGAAGTCATCTCACCAACTTTGAAGCAGCCTTCACTTGAAGTAACTTCAAGCTCCCCCTTGAAGTAGCCTTCCTCCTTGAAGTAGCTTCCCGTTGAGACCTTCTAGAAGTAGTCCAAAGTCCACCTTCTCCTCCTGAGAAGACCCTTATCCACCTGAGAAGATAAACCCTCTCCAATCCACAACCTCCAACCTAGGAGTAGCAAGGAGAGTACAAAGCAGAAAAGAAGGAATAAGAAAGGAAAAATGGAAATTACAATTACCATTGTAGCACAAGGCTTGATTTCCTATATCAAGCGTTTTGATCTCCTAACCAATGTGTGTGAAAGTGTAAGTATGATGGAAAGGATATTCTATCCTATAGGACACAAGCTTGTAGCAATGGGAAAGATTAGCAAGTGTAGAAGTTGCTCAATTGCTCACAAGAAAAGATTGCCAATTGCAAGTATGTATGCTCAAGTATTGCACAAGTGTGTTTTGGGTGTCCTAAGGCATGTACTATTTATAGGAATGGCCTATGAATTCTTAAGGACGTTCTAGACACTTTCTAGGGGGTTCTAAGTGCTCAACTAGCTGTTAGGTATCCACTAATTGCTTTAGCAACGACTAGTTTATTTATTCTGAAAAGTGTTGACAGTGTTCTTCTCAGTCGAGAAGTTTGTCAACCGAGAGTCTGTCGGTCGAAGTTTTTTTCGACCGAGGGACAGTCTGGAGCAAGTGAATATAACGTTTGATTCCAACTCCCAACTACCTTGTTTGTTGTGTCTAACAACTATAGAACCTATTAGAAGAAATAACCTGGGAGACTCTCAGTCGAGAAGTTGTTCGATTGAGTGTGACTTGGTTGACAAATAGTTTGACTGAGAATGTCTCTGTTTTGGTGGTTCTAGATGAAAATTAAGTGTGTGTATGAGTGTGCAGTTGTGACACTATTATAGGGGATGACCTATCTAAGTGTTGTGAGTGGCTAGGGAAGATCTAAACGCTTGATTTACATGATATCTAAGTACTTGTACATTATATACTTGTACAAGTTTTTACAATCATGAAATTAAAACATTTTGAGCATTTAGATCTTCTAAAGTTGTGTCATCCACTTAATTCCTGCAATACTCAAGTAGCACGTTAGATCCACAAGAATGAAATGTTTGTCATCATCAAAATAAAGATATTATAATAATGTCCAATTTAGCCAACAATCTCCCCCTTTTTTAAGATGGCAAACATTTCCAATATAAATCAAAGTAATGTAAATCATATGAGTTTCATACCTGAAATTTCCTTTGCATTTCCTTTTCATGTATTCTCTTATTCAAACGATATCATTTTTAAAACCAAGAGATTATGTAACTCTTTTCATTTGATTTATATTGTTTCTCCCCCTTTGTCATTTCAAAAAGATAACTAAGCTAAACATTAATTATGACTTATATTTCTCCCCCTTAATTTGATAATTTGATACTCAAAGCAAACCACTTATGTCAAATTTAGCCACAATTTATTTCTCAATCATTTGCAAAGGATGTTAAGCCCTAAAAATGACATGAGAATCCTTTAAGCTCATGAGTATATTTAGTAGTTTCTCAACCATTTACAAGGGATGTTAAGCCCTAATTTGTTTAGAGAATTCCATTATATACATAAATATTATAGGCTCCAAGATTACTTTAAAGATACTAAGGTCATAACTAGTTTCAAACTTTCTTTATGATGTTTACAAAATTTTTTGAACTCCTTCGTAATATTATAGTCAAGATAGTTTTTGTGAGCTCCCCCTTAATCTTATAATCAAGATAATTTAAGGATTTTAAGGTCACAATAAGCATTAGATCATAATAAGTTAACCTTTTATGAGAGTTATGCACTAAAATCTTGTTTTCAATATACTAAGATTGAGTGCAAGAAAATGATTTACAAATAAGTATTTGGTCAAGCTTATTTTAAGTTGACCTTGACTTCGACCAGGGTGCCCCTTGGTCAAACTTGATTTCAACCAAGAGGCAATTTCTACAGATTTACAGTTTAAGCACTCTCATTGAGTTACACATTAATGTTAAAATATGTGAAACATAAAGTCTTTATGTAATATGATCAAATGTATATCAATTTGAAGCACTTTGAGTGATACCTATTTTGAAGAAGTTTTATCAATTGAAAACTTAATATAGACATCACAATGAAGTCTTTGTTCTTGATTTTCTTAGAGCAAGTTATATCCTAAGCAAATTTTTAAAATGTATGTTCTTCATGAAATAAGGAATTTTGATATCCACAGTGATTGTTCTTCTTGCAAAAAGGCAATTGAACTACATCTACAACATGTTCAATCATAGCAAGAATGTAGCTTTCAATCATTTATTTATAAGCAAGATTATTTGCATCAATAGAAATTTCCATAAGTCATGTTGCCACCATGATTTAAAATTATATCCTAAGAGCAATCCTGTGTAGAATTTTAGTACCTTGCTCTTGATTTGGTTATATTATATTTTAAATGTAACATTGAAATAGCTCTTTATTCTAAACAAGTCTCTTATTTTTAGATTAACTCTTTAGAATCAGTCATCCTTGAGTATAACTTAAGAACAAGTTTTATATCTCATAGAACTCAAGTTCTTAAAATCAAGATTTTGCTTTTGATTACTTAGAAAAAACAACTAGATAAGACATTAATATTCTTGTTCTAAGAAACAAACTATTTAGCTTGCCATAGTGTCATGTAGCAAAAATCTTCATTTATTGCATGGGATGATACAAGCCATGCACACAATAATCATTATCTATCATGTTAAGATGCATTTGTGCCATAGAGTTTTACTATTATGCAAAATGGCATTTTCAATGATAACATCATCTTTATATGTAATGAGCTGAATCACAATGATCATTTTGAAAACAATATCCATTCATGGTTTGTATATATAGATCAAAGATTATTTTAGGCAAACTAAGTAAAAGATGGAACACAATGATCATGATAAAATAGTAAAAGCATATCCATAATTTCATGAAATACAATGATTATGATCATTTAAAAGCAAATTTCAAGACACATGGTTTTTATATAGATAGACCAAGGAATACTTAGGACAAACCATGTGGATTATGATAAAATAGTAATTTCCTTGATTAAACCAACATGGTTCATAATTTTCAATTTTAAGTTTCAGACAAGCCATGAACATGATTAATCATTTCAGTAGCAATTTAGGGTTGTACAATGTGTGCATTGATTTTAAGAGAGCATTTCCGGTTTCTATTTGCATATAGTTTTGATCATATAATTAGTAAATTTATAGCATGATAAAGATATCATATAGATGAATATGTGATTTGAGATTTGTCTCCAATATATATGACTTATTTTTGCAATAGAGCATGTCTACTTGTAGTAAGAGTATATATCATCATCATTTTTCTTTGCAAGCAACGTTTTTGCAGCAATTTTAGTAAAATCGGTCTTTTTCTCTTGTATATTTGATAGATACAATTTAATCATAAAAACCATTAAGCTTTGATGCTCATATATTCTTCCTTTTGATTAGGATCATTCAAATATTTAAAGTACAAGAATATGTAAAGTTCATTACATACTTAAGTTGATTGCAATTGAAGTGTCTTGTTTTTATTAAACAGTTCTATTAGAGTTTCACTCGGTCGACAACGTTCTCGACCGACATTGTCTCGGTCGATAACTTTCTCGACCGAGAATGTTACTATTTCTCTAGAAAAAAACAGATTTAAAGCAGAAATCCTATCGGTCGACCGATTTCTTGACTGAAATTGTCTCGATCAAAGATTTTGTCGACCGATATTGTTTCTGTACTATTTTCAGTAGTTATTTCCAAGTAAAACATTGATCACTTCCAATTCAATTATGCAATTTAAAACTCAGTTTAGTTGAGATAAAACATTTAAGTATCAAAGTAACATTTAAGTCAAATCTCAACTAATCATATTCAAATCTCTAGGTTTTAGGAACCCAAACTAAAACAATTTATTAAAGATGTGTCTCTGCAGGTTTATTTAAAAATGTGTATTTTCAAGTTAGAAATTTTAATTACTTGAATTAATTTGTTATCTCATTATGTTAAGTTGAGATAGACATAAAGATATACAATTTAGAGTCTTTGGTCATATCTCAACTTAATTTAATTTATTTAGTTTGGGGGTTTTGGAACCCATACCAATTTAACATCCTTTTTCTTGTAAGGACATGAGAAGGAATAATGTCCAAGATGCAAACAATAATGGAAACATATAGAATCGGTCTCATTTCTCTAATTATGAGTTTTATCTAGATTGTTCTTGGGTACATATGTATACTTGCCTTTAGGTACATACATAGATTGAGTCTTTGGCACTTGTGTCCTTCCCCCACTAGGTTTTTGATAGGATTTTCCTTTAGGCTTGTAACCTAGTCCTCTCCTTCTAATTTGACCATGACAATCATTTAAGATCTTATCAAGAACATCATTGTTTCTTAAGCTACTAACTTCTTGTCGTAACTTAGCAATCTCGTCCATTCTCTTTTTGATATCTAACTTTGCTTGATCTAGATTAGATAATAAAGAATCTCCTTCTTTCACAATAGTATCATAATCTAGATGAGTGCATCAGATAGGTTGAGTTTGAAAATCATTTAACTTTGCAAGCAGTCCAACCTTTTCTTGAGAAAGAATATCATAATTTGTTTCTAGAGTAAAAATCTTCACATTACAACCACTTAGGGATGATTTCAAAGTACTATTTTCAGAAATAATACTATCCTTTTCAAATCCAAGATCATTTAATTTAGTATACAGATCTTCATTTTCAGATGTGAGAGCAAGAAATTTAGCATGTAATTCATCATTTGCTTTATTATATTTCTTTAATTTCTTCTTGCACTCAATATACTTATCATGTGTCTCTTAAAGGCTAGCAATTAACTCTTCTTTAGATAAATTAAAAAGGCTTACCTCTTCTTCTTCTTCACTTGTTGTAGCAATAAGGCATTCTTTATGCACATCTTCCTTCTTTAACCTCCATGGACGGCTAGGTGTTGTGTGTCTTGTTCCTAAGCACCAATTACAACTTGTTGAAGATTGGTCCAAGCTTCTCCTTTGCTTGCGGTTGTATACACCACCACCCTCCATTCTTCAAGACTCAAATAGAGCTCCTTGAAGCCTGCTCTGATACCAAATGAAAAACCACTAGAGGGGGTGAATAGGGTTTTTATGAAGATTTTAACAATAATTAATAATTCAAACAATCAACCATAAAAGATTAGACAAAGGGGATACAGGGTTTAGAGTGGTTCCACCCTTAGCAAATACTAAGGGAGTCAATCCACTACCCAATTGTTTCCAATTGGGATTTTGAAAGCACCTATATTTTATTACCTCGCAAGGATGTTACATAAAATACAACTACCTTCCCAAACCCTTTGGACATCCTTCACCCCGAAGTCATCTCACCAACTTTGAAGTAGCCTTCACTTGAAGTAACTTCAAGCTCCCCCTTGAAGTAGCCTTCCTCCTTGAAGTAGCTTCTCGTTGAGACCTTCTAGAAGTAGTCCAAAGTCCAACTTTTCCTCCTGAGAAGACCCTTCTCCACCTGAGAAGATAAACCCTCTCCAATCTGCAGCCTCCAACCTAGGAGTAGCAAGGAGAGTACAAAGCAGATAAGAAGGAACAAGAAAGGAAAAAATGGAAATTACAATTACCATTGTAGCACAAGGATTGATTTCCTATATCAAGCATTTTGATCTCCTAACCAATGTGTGTGAAAGTGTAAGTATGGTGGAAATGAGATTCTAGCCTATAGGACACGAGCTTGTAGCAATGGGAAAGATTAGTAAGTGTAGAAGTTGCTCAATTGCTCACAACAAAAGATTGCCAATTGCAAGTATGTATGCTCAAGTATTGCACAAGTGTGTTTTGGGTGTCCTAAGGCATGTCCTATTTATAGGAATGGCATATGAATGGTTAAGGATGTTCTAGACACTTTCTAGGGGGTTCTAAGTGCTCAACTAGCTGTTAGGTATCCACTAATTGCTTTAGCAACGACCAGTTTATTTATTCTGAAAAATGCAGACAGAGTTCTTCTCGGTCGAGAAGTTTGTCGACCGAGAGTCTGTCGGTCAAAGTTTTTGTCGACTGAGGGACAGTCTGGAGTAAGTGTATATAACGTTTGATTCCAACTCTCAACTACCTTGTCTACTATGTCTAATGGCTATAGAACCTATTAGAAGAAATAGCCCGGGAGACTCTTGGTAGAGAAGTTGTTTGACTGAGTGTGTCTCAGTCGAAAAATAGTTTGACCGAGAATGTCTCAGTCGATAAATAGTTTGACTAAGAATGTCTCTATTTTGGTGGTTCTAGATGAATACTAAGTGTGTGTATGAGTGTGCAGTTGTGACACTATTATAGGGGATGCCCTATCTAAGTGTTGTGAGTGGCTAGGGAAGATCTAAACGCTTGATTTACATGATATCTAAGTACTTGTACAAGTTTTTACAATCATGAAATTAAAACATTTTGAGCATTTAGATCTTCCAAAGTTGTGTCATCTACTTAATTCCTGCAATACTCAAGTAGCACGTTAGATCCACAAGAATGAAATGTTTGTCATCATCAAAATAACGGGATTATAATAATGTCCAATTTAGCCAATAACCTTGCCTTCAATAGATGAATACCTGACCAGGGTATTCAAGAACTGAAATAGGTAGTATGCATTTTGTTTTATATTATGTTTCATTTCTTTAAATTTTACTACTTAGTATCTCAAATTTCATGTAGGTGTTTCTTTTACATCTCTTCCCTTTCGCTATATAACAGAGAAATTTCAAAACATAGGAGAGAATATTGAATTAAATATTGGTTCTCATCCTTCTGATCTCTTCCTTATATCCTCATAGGACTAATCAAAGGAATCTCAACAACAACTACCTTTCTTATAATTAGTAAATATAGTGTAGAAAAGGAAAGATAACTGAGAATGATAAGTTTTATCTGACATGTTACCTCTTTTGGTTTATCTAATGTCTTGGTTGACTCAACACATGGAGTCAGTTGTCATCTGCTATTGCCTTTGTCCTCTACTACCTGGAGTAGATGGACCAAACTATGACACTTGTCTTCGTCCTCGGCCTTCTGTTCCACGAAATTGTGATCCTTGTGAGTTTTGCAGATCATGCCTCGACTGTTGGGTCACCTCATTATTTCTTCTTGGACACTGTTGTCTTAGATGTCCTATCTACCTACATTTATGGCAAGCTCGGTCCTCACTTGGTGACCACTGCATTGGTGTACTATTGTTGCTAAACTGGTGTTACTGAAAACTTTGGTTGTTTAGTACCACCAATCCACTGTTCCTGTGATTGGGCAGACATCCTTTTGAGGTTTGCCTCATGTTTCTTTGTCACATACCTTTCTATCCTCTGGATTGACTCTACAAATGTGGCAAATCTCTCTCTACTTTCTAACGCAGCTGTCGAGATGGATACCTCAACATTCAATCCTTTCTCAAAATGTCAAATCTTCTCCTGCTCAGTAGCAGCCATTTGAGGACAAAACCGCAAAAGTTCGATAAACCTAGCCTCATATTCATTTATTGACATGTTTCCCTTCCAAACCTTCTCAAACTATAAGATCTTTTCGTCTAAGTATGTTCGTGGAAAATACTTATTGATGAATTCTCGACAAAATTCCTCCCAACCAACCTCTTCATCATTCCTTTTTACTTCTTCTATGGCCCACCAATGGCCAGCACTACCTTTAAAAAGGTAAACGACATGTTTGACTTTGTCAGCATCTAGGATACTAAGGATCTTAAAAGCCTTTTATAACTCAATGAGCCATACATCAACATTTGTTGGGTTAGATGTTCCAACATATTCTATAGCTCCTACACGACATAGTCGTTCAAAAGTCTAACCAGACCCACGTCCCTCATTGGAAACTGGTGGCCTAGGTGCTAGTGCTGGCATCCGGTCTACCATATGCATCATTGTGGTCATGACTTGCCCAAAAAGAGCATGAAAGGTTGGGTTTCCTATCATAACTTCATCAAAATAGGGATTCTCGGGCACTGATTCCTCTCTTGCCTGATCCCTTGTACTTCCTACTGGTGTAGCAACATTGCTCTCAGCAACGTAATCCTCGTGTTCTCCAAAAATCTGTAAGTTATAACCCTCCTTCTGCATAAGCAGAAGTCACTATAAGATATATTGGAGGATATTAGAACAAACTCAACACCTTATTCCTATGTCTCTGTAGACTCAACGAACCTTAAGCTCTGATACCAAATTGTAATACAAGCCACCAAATCGACAGCTAAATCGTCACTAATAATGCGGAATAACCATAAACATCAGATTAATAGAAATCACTAAAATTTAAAACCATTTTTCTAAGAGATCCATTTCCTGGAAAACTCTAAATGAAAGGACCAAAACTTTATTGTCATTAGGGTTCATATTGTACATACATTGTACCATCTCATCTCGAGGATAACATATAACAGTTGCTTTGTCAAAACATATACTGAAGCAACATAAAAACTCGAGGCATACAAACCAAAATCTCAGATTATTCATAAAACCATCACATACTAATCTGAGGACATGAGTGTACAAAGACGACACATGGGACTTCTATCTACATGACATGACATACAGTACACTCAACCTGAGTTGTTACTGTTGTCCCTGCTATTGTTATCTTTCCTCTGCACCACGGTCTCTACCTCCTCGTGCACATCCACCTAAAAAAATTATAGATCCCATGAGATGAGACAATTTTCCCAGCAAGAGATATAACTCTCTGCCATCGATGTTATTATCATAGGTAAACAGTATAAAACTAAGCAGAGGTTATTTATATTGATAAGCAAGGTTAATCATTGTGGATAAGTAGTTTAGAACATTTTTCTTCCTTTAAAGCATTGTAACTGCCTATGATAGGGCAGTAAATCATCTATTCATTTTATAAAGAATATGAAGAACATGTGTATCATTTACTCATCATATTATACCAACATCTCAAGCTTATCCTATAATACTATTATCATGGTATGACATCCATGAATCATTCTCCTTTCTATATGTTGATCTCAGCCAATCTTCTAGCCAGGTATTTGGATTGTACCAATCATGTGAATATACATCATTAAGTTTTGTCCAGGTATTGGACTATGCCAACCCTATAGGTTTGTATCCAAGTATTGGACTATGTCAATCCTTTAAGGTTTGTATCCAGGTATTGGACTATGCCAACCATGTGAGGTTATATCCAGGTATTGGACTTTGCCAATCCTGTGAGGTTTGTATCGAGGTATTGGATTATGTCAACCCTGTGAGTGTTGTATCTAGGTATTGGATTATACCAATCTTGTAAGATTATATCCAGGTATTGGACTATGCCAATCATGTGAGTGTTGTATCCCAGTATTGGATTATGCCAATCCTATAAGATTATATCTAGGTATTGGACTATGCCAATCCTGTGAGTGTTGTATCCACATATTGGATTATGCCAATCCTATAAGATTATATCCAGGTATTGGACTATGCCAATCCTGTGAGGTTTGTATCCAGGCATTGGATTATGCCAATCTTGTAAGATTATATCTAGGTATTGAACTATGCCAACCCAGTGAGTGTTGAATCCAGGTATTGGATTATGTCAATCCTGTAAGATTATATCCAGGTATTGGACTATGCCAATCCTGTGAGTGTTGTATCCAGGTATTGGATTATGACAATCCTATAAGACTATATATAGGTATTGGACTATGTCAATCTTGTGAGATTATAACCATATTGATAAGGATTTCATAAAAGTGGAATACCTTTATGCTTCCCTTTCACTTTCATTATGGGATATCAATCCCTTAAATTTATCACTGAATACCATATAACCTTTATTAGGAATTATACTTGGTCAAACCATCATACCCATTCACATCCTTTACATGGAACAAGTATTCTTCGTATCTCATCTTAACATATTCAAAACACTATAGCCCTTACTAGGCTATAATCATAAAGCATGTATGACTAAGATTTCATTATTATTATAACCATTTATTATTATTATTATTATTATTATTATTATTATTATTATGTTACTGGGTTTCCATTTCCCCTAGTTTATTTTGAACATTACCATTCTTTTCATGAGACTTTTATAAACATCTTATCCCCTCTCACTAGGTAACAACTATTCACATGGCTTACCCGACACATTAAGCATCTTGTCACCTCTCACTAGGCAACAACTATTTACATGGCTCACCAGGCCCATTAAACATCTTGTCACCTCTTACTAGGCAACAACTATTCACATGGCTCACAAGGCCCATAAAACATCTTGTCACCTCTCACTAGGCAACAACTATTCACATGGCTCACCAGGCCCATTAAACATCTTGTCACCTCTCACTAGGCAACAACTATTCACATGGCTCATAAGGCCCATAAAACATCTTGTCACCTCTCACTAGGCAACAACTATCTCTGTGAGAACCCGTTACACTAAATGAGATTACTCAAAATGTAAAACACAATCAATCACTAATTAATCACATACCCAAAATATGGGTAAATTAAAACCAATTTCAATATCAACACCCGCTCAAAAACATTTGCATAAGAGCCCAACATCTTTCTTGTATCCATACTATGCCAAGAACTTGATACAAATTGGTCTATACCCTTAGCCACAACATATATACACAGGAGAACAATATTCATATATGACAAAAAAAACAAGCATTAACATGCTAACAAAAATTCTATTTGTTTGAAACACCATATACAAACTTTTCCTGCCCGAACCTAAGAGTACAGGGACGACTCTAGGACACACTAGACATCTAATAAAATTTATCAAAGATTCATTACTATAGATCCTCTTTGCCGCCACATGTTTGTTTTTGTCACTTCAGATTACCTAAAAAAATTGGCGAACCACAAGGGTGAGACCCATGTCCCAACAAGAGATATAACCTCCAATAACGTTTATTGATTACAACATTTTAAAGTAATTAAATAGTTAAGCGGTTTAATCAGATATAACAAATAAGATCAACAGTATTGATGATTAACAAAATACATAAAGGAGCAGATAATAACTATATATCATCATTAGCCAGACTATCATCCTTTATCTTGTTGACAATATAAGCAATTCAGTAGCATATGCAGTTCTAGCATCATGAGCAAGTCTAGTAACATAGCATAGCTAAAAACATGAGCATGTCTAATTGGTTGAACATATCAACATTATAAGAAGAGCTAACAACATAAGCACAACTACCTGGATAAGCATGGTTAGCAGTATATGCATCTCTAGTTATAGAGGCATGGCTAGCATGCTAAACATAACTAACAACATGAGATATCTAGCATCATGATTATAATCAGCAGTAGCAGTATAGTTATCAACATAATCATGGCTACTGTATGTACGCATCTACAATCTTAAGCATATCCACAACATAAGTATATATACTATCTCTTAATTGCACTAAGCATCATCTTTATGTAAAGAGAACAAACAAGGGTTATCATCCAATGTGAAACGTTGTGTATAACCCTAAACAAATATGTTACACGACTGTATTACATCTTTTATTATGCCCTGGGGAATTTGAATCGCACCATTCAAAGTCCAACCGACCCCTGCGAAGGGATATTCAGTTTCGTACAAGATCTAGGAGTGTCGGAATCCTAAGATCTCTTCCCCTTTGTCAGTATGAGTAAAAAGGCAGTGACATATCAGTCAAAGTTGCCACCACAGTGACATATAGTCAAGCTGATAACCACTAGTCCGACCTTGGTACAGGTCACGACACTAGAAACTAGGGTATTCAAACCCAGTCACTAAGGTAAATCTGTAGTTGTCCTCTAATCACATCATGTTATAATCACTAAGACACGACCGTAGCCGTTCTCAATCACATCAGATGTATGATGCATGACCATAGCCAACCTCCACAATCTACATTGTGGATGACAAGGATATATCCTCAACCTGCCACCACTGCATACTCAACTGTATGCTCTCTGAGTTTCCCTTAGGAATACTCGTTTCACCATCCAGCAAGTTCTGACACTGAAGATGGTTCTACGGCACAAGGCACTACATGATTAGAGTTGCACTTGATTAGTTATGCCAATTGGGTGAATTAAGGCTGCATCAAACAAGTGGACATACAAACCCTAATTCACTTCTAGCAAGCATATACATATAAAAACTCGAAAAGATATAAAATGTATGAAACATAATTTCTCATCTCATCATCACATGGTACTATTCACTTGCCATTCATGAGACTACACTAGTCATCATATTATCACAAGATATAAATCCTTTTCACAATATCATAGGGTATCAACCCTTATCAACATAAGAGGATTACACCTCATTCAGGGCTCAACCATGCCCAAAGGTCATTAATAGCATCATACTGTCATAAGATATAAATCCTTTTCACAATATCATAGGGTATTAACCCTTATCAACACAAGAGGATTATACCTCATTCAGGGCTCAACCATGCCCAAAGGTCATTAAGACCATCATACTATTCCCTGCAAGATCATCATTATCTTTGCATGCCTTATAACAAGGCTCAACAACATCACTTACATATAATACACCGGATCAATACAATATTGCATTTGTGAGTTAGGAGATATTCATAAACAATCATAGCAGGGTTATATTAACATTAAGAATGTTCCTTTATTACATCAACATGCAAGGAATCTAGATATGATTAACTCTCATCATATTCATAATGCACATGTTTAGCATAAGAAAGTATCAACCATGTGGCTATGATAAACCACCAATTAACACACTAAGTGTTATGACCCACTCCATGATTAACTGATAAATACTTCGAATTACGTAAAACACCTCAATTAGGGTTGAGTATCAAATTAAACATCATGGATAATCAAGATAAGCTAAGATGCGAATTAATAGTTAAGATTGAATCACCTGAGGCAATTAATAATGTCAATGTTGATTATTTAGTACATTAAGTTGAATCAAGTAATCACAGTTATAATTAGAGCTTTGATCCAGTAGAATTGTCCTTTAAGCATGTTTTGCACTTTGAGGTTATAGAGAATTCCGTGCGTAAACCGTTGCAAGAAAAATCACTCGAAACCGACTTCCGAGTTAAAAGATATGGACATTTGAGTGTTGAGGGACTAGATTGTAATTTTGGATAGTTGGTGGGCAAATTTCATTTCGCCCCCTAGCCCTTTCTCGCTTATCTTCCTTCTTCAGCGATTGGTTACAGGAACCGACTAAACACCCCGATAGAACAGGGGCAGGAGGCCACACCTAGGCTGGAGTGGCGCTTTGGGCAAGAGGGAGAAGGGCGATGGCTTGGGCCCCTTTAGCTTCAAATCCCTGGCGCCCTACTTCTCTTCTTCTTCTTCCTCATTCTCTTCCTTCCCTTATTCTTTCCCCATCCTGGCAGGTGTCCGACCTGCAGCAGCAGTGGCCGGTAGCTAGCTGCTTTGGCCTCGACAGAGGCTGTTTTATCCCGGCCAGCACCACCAAATGAAGTGCTTGACTCCGACCTTCAGTCCTTAGAAGCAATCTGCAGCTCCCAGCTGTGTTTAAGCACCCAGCCACCATTATCGGCGCCCCAAGCTGCTGGGCGGCGCCCCGAGCAGCAGCAGCTATAGCCATGGCCTTGGGCCGCCTTGGGCGCGAGAAAGCACTCAAGAAAGGTGCTATTGAGTTGCCTTTGAGGTCCAGGCACGAGTTGCAGCCCCAACAGCGATCGACACCAAACCAAGCCGTTCGTTTTCAACCTGTTCGTGGAAAACGGCTGCTGTGTGCAGCAGGTTCTAAATCAAGAACAGATTGGGCGCATGAAACGGCGAGCTAGGGTCAGCTCCGAGCTTGACTACGAGGTTAGGATCCAAATCCGCAGCCATTAGTTTGATTTAGTAATAAATTGAAGCTCAATTAGATTTACAAGTTAGATTAGTTATCAATCGGCCGAGTTACACAGTGATTCGGCCGAGTTACCTTATTAGGATTAACAAACAACATTTTGATCGGCCAAATTGGGTGTGATTCGGCCGAGTTTTCCTTTATAGGAAAATCAATCAGGGTTTGGATCGGCCGAGTTGTGGGTGGATCGGCCGAGTTGTCAGCCGATCGGCCGAGTTTCCAGTTTGGTCGGCCGAGTTCCAGAACTGTGAGTAGTAGTTCATTCAGTAATCATTATTTAACTCAATTTAAATGTTTAATTGCTTCTGTATCAATTGATATAACTTCTAAACAGTGTAGTTTATACAATAGAGTATGTTAGATTCATTAGAATTGAACTATGTGATATGCTTAATGAAAATGATGAAATTTCCTGTATTTACAGTTGCAATGTATTTATTGATTTCAAAATAGATGTTTAGCATTGAAACTAGATAAATGATACTGAATCATGTTTAATTACGATAAAGAATATATATGTGCTTCTTGTGATGTTCAGATTGTGTAATAAGTATGGAATGTGATTTTCCTGTTTAAATGTTTATTTGTTAATCAGTTAATAGACCTAGATGCCCTAACACCGTAGAACCCCTTAGACAGGTCTGCAACTTTGGGGTGAAACTCGTGTTGCAACATCATCCGTGCTTGTGTCACGAACAAACGAGGAAAGAGAGGCAGTGTCCAACAATAATCGTGCTTGTGTCACGATGGCACTGCGATAACAAAAAGAAAACTTGGTTATCTAACACCATTCGTGCTTGTGTCATGAAGGTAACCCTGTGACTCTCCGTCGGTGTACTTAGGTTAAAGGAGAAGTCTGGAGCACACGTGGTTGTGCGTTGAGGCCAAGGAGCCTGGGTCCTGTGCAGACCAGGACGAGTAGTCAGACTTAGCACTTCCCGGGTGTGTCGCTAAGTCTTGTACGGTGGGACCGTAGCATGAACTTGATGCGGATCTTTATATGCAGAGTACACTGCATATATTTAGGGCATAATAATAAAATGAATAAGTAATCATGTAGGATCACAGTAAATTTATATAATTGTTTATTTACCTGAATTATCTGTTGATGCTTAGAAATGTAATTATTATCTGTATATCTGCTATGTTATTAGAACTGCCTTGCTTAGTTCTGCATTTATGTTTAATTTCAATTTATAAACCTGATGAGTTGTTTAGTGATAGCTAAGTGAAATGCTATTCACTGAGCGAGTAGGCTCATACCTCTACTCAAAACATTTTCAGGTTATCATCAGCAGCAGGAAATCTGAAGGATCCTTTTATCCAATCGCTTAGTCTGTAGAAGGTATACGTAGTTAGTAGTTAGAGGTCTCTTAGTCCTTTCCCCTCGATCTTTGGGACAAGGTGTGAGTGAGAGAGTGAATGTGTATAAAGATGTAAATTATCTGTTATGCTTTATTTTATGTCGGACAATGTAATATGATGAAGACTCTGCTTATATTTCTAATCAGTTAATAAAGATGCTTCCGCAGTTTGTTTAGTTTCATTTTACAGCTTAAATCAGATTATCCTATTAATGTCTTTAATATGTTTTAAAAAGTGAAGAGTGGTTGGCTTATGTGTAAATCCCATCCTGTCACGTTCTAATCTCGTGGTTTGTGGTTAATGTGAGATTGGGGCGTGACAATTTTGGTATCAGAGCTTTGGTTTGAGTACATAGTTACTCAAGGTCAGGGGACGATAAGAGACCAATAGGATTAAGGTTTAGGAGTCTTTCTTCTATCTGTAATTTTCTAACAGGAATTGTTCTGTTATATTATTGCAGATAGCAGGAAGAGGATGTGGTCACGAGAATCAAGTAATGAGCTTAAGATAAGTCGTTAAGAATCATTAAGGTCAAAAGATAAGGTTATAAGTAAGACGAATAATGAATGATGTGTTTTAGCTCTGGAAGGTCTGAGTGTTTAGATACCCTGGCCAGGTGTCTGAATACTTAGATTGACCAGTATCAAGCTACTCTGTCTGTTCTTCTCTGGATGCCCTGGCCAGGTATGCAGAGGAAGGATAGGCTAGAGAGAAAACCCTAGAAATCTTAGGGTTAAGAAATCAGACATTAATGTAGGAGAAAGAGATTAAATAAAGGATGTGATATAACTCCTACTTTATACTGCTTATTGATTAAAGATCATTAGAAACGCTCTTATATGCATGAATTTAGACTTTCAGTTTGTACAATAAGTATGATTCTTTTATATTGTTGTGACATGAAGTGAATTGTTTAATGTTTGTTTTCTCTGTATTAAAGTACACCCGAAATCATGTATAAATGAGTTTCCCTAAGTGGATATTCTTTCCGCATGTTTAAGGTTAATAGGGGTTGATTAATCTCGAGTAGCTCTTGGCTTCAGGACTACAGGTTCGGCCTGATCCGGTTGGCAGGATGCGTTACTGGGATCTAATGACTCCTATTAACAGTAAAATAAGAATAGACTCTGGATGATTTAGACCCGTAATATAGTGAGAATGTATATAAAATAGGATGTTTTAATTATGATAAGAAGTCTAAGTGTTCTTTTGTCTTGAGAATTAGGGTTTGAGAAGCATAGACCCTAATCGGCCCAAAACAGGGTTTTGATGATACATAAATACAAATTTGACAAGTAAAGTGTTTTAGTAAATGATTTTTAGTATCTTATGTGTAACTTTTATTTGGCTAAAATTGGGATATGAGTTGGATATATATAATGTGAGTAACATTTGGAAAATATCAGAATTTTTGAAGAATGTTCTGACCTGTTTATCGGCCGAGTTTCAAACTCAACCGATCACATTTTCTGAATAATATAGCAGTGTGGTAATTGAATTTTATCTTTTTATTGGTATATCCAGATGATTTCAAATTTTAACTGTGTTTGAAAAACACAATTTTAGACACTCTGTAAAATTGCCATAATTTTTGGAAGACTTTTGACCTCTACAGTAGGGGTGTCGGCCGAGTTTGTAACTCAGCCGAACCTGCTGCAGACTGCAATATAGCAGTGCACTGTTTCATTTTTAATTAATTATTGGTAGCTTTAAATGATCTGAAATTTTTACTGGAGGTCTGAAACTTCATTAGGAACAACATATAAAATTTCCAGAATTTTTGGTGCTTCTGTTAGCTGTTTAATAAATGAATTATAGAAACTATTATGAAAACTGAATTTTCAGCCATATAAATAAAGTTGAGTGTTAGGTTAATATGTTATTGACCCAAGCAACTCAATTTGATCTATATGATCGATCACACATACACAAAATAATGCTATATTACTGATATAGACCAAAACCCTAGAATGATTAAAGTGGTAGTAGTTTAAGGGATATTATTAGTGATGTAACCTTGAATACTAGTGTCTTTGTAAAATAAGATCTTGAGATATGTTCTATGAAAAGTAAACTGGCTTTGAAAGCAATCTAGGGTTTTGAAGTTGATAATCTGATCAGTACATGAATAACATGAAATGACTTAGAGAATAGAGTAAGACATAAACCTAAAATGTAATTATAAGTAAGTAACATAGAAAGCGAAGTATTATCCGATATATGATCTAAAGATAGCTGATGTAGTTCATGTTTTTAAAACATGGTGTCACTATCTTTATGATGTGACAATAGATTATCACCCTGGTAAGGAGAATGTGATGGCTGATGCTTTCAGCAGAAAGTCAAGTTCAACAGCTAATGCATTCTCTATGGCAGGTTTCAATAGAGACCTGTTAGTAGAAATGTGGGAGTTGGACTTAGACTTAGGAGTAATAACACAGAGTGATTTGATTGAACAGATGTAAGTTAAGTCTACTTCTTATGATCAGATTAAGGAACTAAAATAGGGTGATAGTGAGTTAAACCAGACTATATATGACATGATAGAAGGAAAAGAGACTAGAGTTTAAGTTTTAGATGATAAGGTGTTGTATTAGCATGACATGTTGTGTGTACCTCGAGATAGTGTAAAATTCTTTTAAGGGGAAAAGGCTGAAAAGAAAGATTTTTATAGAAGTGTATGTTTTGATGTATGCTATGCTTTCGGGAAACACCAGGATGTATATGAATCTCAAGAAGTTGAAATGGATGGTCAGATATGCAGAAGGATGTAGCTGGGTATGTGATTAAAAGTAGTGTATACCAGTAGGTTAAGGTTGAACCCTAGAAATCTATAGCTACCTTGTAATCTTTTTCTATGCCTAAATGGGAATGGGAATTTATCACAATGGATTTTGTGGTAAGATTACCCAGGACACCTAGAGGTTGTGATTTGATATGAATGACTGTGGATAGATTAATTTAGTCTGCTCACTTTCTTCATATTAAGTCGACCTTTGATGTCTCGAAACTTGATTAAGATATACATGGATAAAATAATTAGGTTGCTTGGTAATCTAGTTCCAATCATATCACATTGAGTTTAGAAATACACAATTGATAATGGTACGGTTTGAGTATGAACCCAGAAAACACAGATTTGGTAAATCATCAGGTGCATGATTTCAAGATAGTAAGATAGCATTAAAATATGTAAATAAACCTAATTGCATGCTTCCTGTTATGTTAATATGTGTGACCTGACATTTTCATGAATGGACACGTTTCTCTGAGGTATCATTAGAAATTCTCAAGTACTAATAATTATTTGTGATATGATACGTAAATAACTCTTAATTGAGTTATGTGATGCATAAATCAGGAATTTGATTAATATGCACGTACTTCGAGAAATTTCAGATTATGGATAAATATCACAGATGATTTCTTATAAGTGGAGTAAATTACACTTATTGGTGTAATAAAATGTTCAATTACATGAATTTAGTATGTATGTGCCAAAATTGAATTGAGTTTGGAATATTTATGAATTTTTAATCTGTCTACATGCATGATATAAACATTACTCAGTAATTACAATGATTTGAAATATACTGCTCTGCCAGTTCCAGAATAATACTGTATTGTGATTTGAATTGCAATCAAACAGATGAGATAATGGAAACCCTAAGAGTAGGGTGTTGCCATGAGATTAGTGAATGAGATAACCCTAAGAGTAGGGTGTTGGCATGTGATGAATGAACAAGGCAAATGAAACCCTAAGGATAGGGTGTACGATGAATCAAGTATCTTGATATCCATTTTCATTATAAGATGTGATGATGTTTAACAGTTAAATTGCATGATTTTAATTTTAGTACCAAATTGACATGCATTCTGTTTATTTAAGAATTTAAATGTTTGTCTGCATGAATAGTATGATAATTTCTCAGTAGTTATCATAAATTGAGAATACTGTTATAACAGTTCTGGAAAGACAATGTATTGTGGTTTGATCTGGAATCAGATCAGATGTGTCCTAGGTTAAGGGACTTATACGGATGGTTGATCAGTGGATCAAGAAACTCAAGAGTTGAGAAATCTTAACCTAGAGGGAGCTACGTAGGAGTACGAGTCAGAAATGAGAAACGCGTTTCCTTTCTCTTTTAGGAATTTCGGGACGAAATTCTTTTAAGGGGAAAAGGTTATTATGACCCACTCCATGATTAACTAATAAATACTTCGAATTATGTAAAACACTCAATTAGGGTTGAGTATCAAATTAAACATCATGGATAATCAAGATAAGCTAAGATGCGAATTAATAGTTAAGATTGAATCACCTGAGGCAATTAATAATGTCTACATTAAGTTGAATCAAGTAATCACAGTTATAATTAGAGCTTTGATCCAGTAGAATTGTCCTTTAAGCATGTTTTGCACTTTGAGGTTATAGAGAATTCCGTGCGTAAACCGTTGCAAGAAAAATCACTCGAAACCGACTTCCGAGTTAAAAGATATGGACATTTGAGTGTTGAGGGACTAGATTGTAATTTTGGATAGTTGGTGGGAAAATTTCATTTCGCCCCCTAGCCCTTTCTCGCTTATCTTCCTTCTTCAGCGATCGGTTACAGGAACCGACTAAACACCCCGATAGAACAGGGGTAGGAGGCCACACCTAGGCTGGAGTGGCGCTTTGGGCAAGAGGGAGAAGGGTGATGGCTTGGGCCCCTTTAGCTTCAAATCCCCGGCGCCCTACTTCTCTTCTTCTTCTTCTTCCTTGTTCTCTTCCTTCCCTTATTCTTTCCCCATCCTGGCAGATGCCCGACCTGCAGCAACAGTGGCCGGTAGCTAGCTGCTTTGGCCTCGACAGAGGCTGTTTTAGCCCGGCCAGCACCACCAAATGAAGTGCTTGACTCCGACCTTCAGTCCTTAGAAGAAATCTGCAGCTCCCAGCTGCGTTTAAGCACCCAGCCACCATTATCGGCGCCCCAAGCTGCTGGGCGGCGCCCCGAGCAGCAGCAGCTATAGCCATGGCCTTGGGCCGCCTTGGGCGCGAGAAAGCACTCAAGAAAGGTGCTATTGAGTTGCCTTTGAGGTCCAGGCACGAGTTGCAGCCCCAACAGCGATCGACACCCAACAAAGCCGTTCGTTTTCAACCTGTTCGTGGAAAATGGCTGCTGTGTGCAGCAGGTTCTAAATCAAGAACAGATTGGGCGCATGAAACGGCGAGCTAGGGTCAGCTCCGAGCTTGACTACGAGGTTAGGATCCAAATCCGCAGCCATTAGTTCGATTTAGTAATAAATTGAAGCTCAATTAGATTTACAAGTTAGATTAGTTATCAATCGGCCGAGTTACACAGTGATTCGGTCGAGTTACCTTATTAGGATTAACAAACAGCATTTTGATCGGCCGAATTGGGTGTGATTCGGCCGAGTTTTCCTTTATAGGAAAATCAATCAGGGTTTGGATCGGCCGAGTTGCGGGTGGATCGGCCGAGTTGTCAGCCGATCGGCCGAGTTTCCAGTTTGGTCGGCCGAGTTCCAGAACTGTGAGTAGTAGTTCATTCAGTAATCATTATTTAACTCAATTTAAATGTTTAATTGCTTCTGTATCAATTGATATAACTTCTAAACAATGTAGTTCATACAATAGAGTATGTTAGATTCATTAGAATTGAACTACGTGATATGCTTAATGAAAATGATGAAATTTCCTGTATTTATAGTTGCAATGTATTTACTGATTTCAAAATAGATGTTTAGCATTGAAATTGGATAAATGATACTGAATCATGTTTAATTACGATAAAGAATATATATGTGCTTCTTGTGATGTTCAGATTGTGCAATAAGTATGGAATGTGATTTTCCTGTTTAAATGTTTATTTGTTAATCAGTTAATAGACCTAGATGCCCTAACACCGTAGAACCCCTTAGACAGGTCTGCAACTTTGGGGTGAAACTCGTGTTGCAACATCATCCGTGCTTGTGTCACGGACAAACGAGGAAAGAGAGGCAGTGTCCAACAATAATCGTGCTTGTGTCACGATGGCACTGTGATAACAAAAAGAAAACTTGGTTATCTAACACCATTCGTGCTTGTGTCACGAAGGTAACCATGTGACTCTCCGCCGGTGTACTCAGGTTAAAGGAGAAGTCTCGAGCACACGTGGTTGTGCGTTGAGGCCGAGGAGCCTGGGTCCTGTGCAGACCAGGACGAGTAGTCAGACTTAGCACTTCCCGGGTGTGTCGCTAAGTCTTGTACGGTGGGACCGTAGCATGAACTTGCTGCGGATCTTTATATGCAGAGTACACTGCATATATTTAGGGCATAATAATAAAATGAATAAGTAATCATGTAGGATCACAATAAATTTATATAACTGTTTATTTACCTGAATTATCTGTTGATGCTTAGAAATGTAATTATTATCTGTATATCTGCTATGTTATTAGAACTGCCTTGCTTAGTTCTGCATTTATGTTTAATTTCAATTTATAAACCTGATGAGTTGTTTAGTGATAGCTAAGTGAAATGCTATTCACTGAGCGAGTAGGCTCATACCTCTACTCAAAACATTTTCAGGTTATCATCAGCAGCAGGAAATCTGAAGGATCCTTTCATCCAATCGCTTAGTCTGTAGAAGGTATACGTAGTTAGTAGTTAGAGGTCTCTTAGTCCTTTCCCCTCGATCTTTGGGACAAGGTGTGAGTGAGAGAGTGAATGTGTATAAAGATGTAAATTATCTATTATGCTTTATTTTATGTCGGACAATGTAATATGATGAAGACTCTGCTTATATTGCTAATCAGTTAATAAAGATGCTTCCGCAGTTTGTTTAGTTTCATTTTATAGCTTAAATCAGATTATCCTATTAATGTCTTTAATATGTTTTAAAAAGTGAAGAGTGGTTGGCTTATGTGTAAATCCCATCCTGTCGCGTTCTAATCTCGTGGTTTGTGGTTAATGTGAGATTGGGGTGTGACACTAAGGTTACGATCATGTTAAGGAGGTTATTCCACCATCATTCCATCATATAAGAATGTTAAACAAGAATACTCATCTTTATCTAATTGCATTAGATTTAGGTTCAACATGATAAATTATATCAATGTTACTAATCAACACTCATACCCAAACCCTAACTCACAACATCCCCATTGGATCATGGATGCATAAGGTGAAGCATCACCATCACATTCCATACTATTCTCAAGTATGAACCTACACATAAATCAAGGTGTAACCATCAGGTTATAGCATACTAGGGTTTCAACAATAATAGAGTACTCCATGTGTGTATTAGCCATTCAAGGACTATTCATACCCAATTACCATCATTTAGTTATATTAAAGTTAGGTATAACAAGCTATACCTAATTAGGGTTACATATCAACACAATATGGTTATCATCCCTTCTATTCATATGAGTGAATAGGTAAGACTAACTTATTAAGGGTAACCCTCCATTTGTTCCATCATCATTCAACCCATATCGCCATACCACAATGTCACCCAAAACCATTGGATGTTTAAAAGGCAATACTATTGGTTGTTTACATAAGTAAACACCTTAGATAAACCACCTATGAAGTCCTTGATTTGTTCTTTATAAAGAGTCACCGTATAACCCTAGGCATTCCTTGATTAACAACACAAAACGTTCCATTGGAAGTAGGGTAAAACCCACAATCGACTATTTATTTTGAACAAACCATCCATTGTCAACAAGTAAGATCCTTAAGTTGATCATATAAAGGAAACCATTTAAATCACATTATTAGGATCAACATATTACATTATCCATAATTTCAATTTATTGGAGGAATAAACATTAGATCTTGACCATTGAGTCAAGTTCATATGCTAAAACCATCAATTATAGTATAGGTCCAACCATTGCATCAAGTGACCCAAGAAACCATTGGTATAAGGCTTAATTGATGATACAACTACAATGTTTAACTAAAAATAGGTTTTAGAGACCTGATCCACCATCATTAGTGATCATGAAATCACCATAGGTTGTTAGATCAACACTATATTCATTAATCAACATCAAATATTAAGCTAATGTCAACATTGATTGATAGCATCCGTAAGGTACTTAATGGTTGATCATTAAACTTCTAATTGGTCCAAAACCTGACCTAAGGGGGTGACCATAGGTTGTCACCATCATTTGACACCCTTAATCATGGCCATCAGTTGTTATGAAGACAACACCATAGGGTTGTTGCAATGGTACCATCATCGGGTCATGGTTTATAGAAGAAATCAACTTTAAACCCTAAAATTGACCATTATTTGATAGGTTCTTAGCACCATATGTTGTAAAAACAACCTGATCCAAGTCATATCATACCTTAGTAATAACATACACATGATCACAGGTTCATATATAACTGAATTCAGAATAGGGAACATTATAAAAAATCGAAATCCAAATCAAGCATAGCTTTTTAGTGCATGTATCATCATTTTCAAGCAAGAACATGATCTAGATGGAACACCAAGGTTATGACCTGGAGAATGGATGGAGGAAAGAAGGTAATTCTTACACTTTTAGGTCAAGATCACTAGAAGGAAGCTTTTTCAACCCTAAAATGAAGTCAATTTCAACCTTAGAGCCTTTCTCTAAGAAGATCCCCACTTTCTTCTTCCTTCGGCAGAAAAATTCACAGCTAAATAGAAGGAGAATGAGGTTGGGAGAAGGAGAGAGGCGGTGGAGAGGAAATGGCTCGTTTTGGTGCTTTTGGATAAGTATATGACACTTTAATATAAAGAAAAAGAAAAGGTTGAAATTCTAGTATATATCCAAGTGTTCATGGCTTTAAATTATTAAGAATATATAAGCACACACACAAGCATCTCTCCCGCCATCCCTCTAGACCTGCTTATCTTTCATTTGTCAAAATTCCCAACCAATCACATAATTCCTTAGTTGATATCTACTAAAGGTAGCTCGTCCGTGAAGGGGAAAACCCTAAAATACCCTTGGAGCAAACACCTTCAAATGAAGGTTTAAATAGGCTCCCCATGGCTCAACAAGATCAATAATGATGATAGAATATCAAAGGAACATAATGCAAGTGATAAATTGCAAAGAAAACCTCTCAATTGGGTAAATTGTAGAAAAGTCCAAAATGTGCATAAAATTGCATAACTTGCTCAAACAGTGTCCAAATTGGACCAAATTTGAAACTTAAGCTTGTCTCATGATTTCAAAGCATATATGTGATGAAAAATCCCAAACATTGAATAAATATAGATGCAGAAGCATTCGTCAACAACGGATTACTGAAAAATCATTAAAATTAAAACCATTTACAAAGAGATCCAAACATAGGACAACTCTTTTATTAAGAACCACTGTATTTCATTTACATCCTGGTTCATAAGTACATATCTTGCACCATTCCTTCTCGAGGATTACAAGCATCAACTGCTCTGTTAAGACTATATACAAGCAGCATAAGAACCTCGAGGCATCAAGCCAAAATCTCGGATTGATTCATAGGACCAACTACTAACTCTGAGGACCTAAGAGTACAGAGACGACACATAGGACTCTCTATACAAAATATGACATCCAGAGTCTCCACCTGGAGATATTACTGCTATTCCTACTGCTACTGTCCTTCCCTTACTTTATGGTTTCTACTTCCTTATTCGCGTTCACCTAAAAATGTTGGATCCCACGAGGGTGAGACAATAGAAAATTGTCCCAACGAAAGATATAACTCTCCGCCAGAAACATTATTATTGAAGATAAATAATAATAAACTGAGCAGGAGTTCTTTTATATTAACATCAGTATTAATCATTATATGAACAGAATAAGATAATCTCCTTTCTTAAGGAGAACATTGCATCTACCCATGGTAGAATTATACATCATCTATCTACTTTGCAAGGAATGCAAGGAATCATAAATATATCGTATATCAACTAAGGATGCATAAAAAAATGTAACATCAGCCAATGATTTTCATATTCAATCCTTAAGCAAACATGTTATACGGCTGATTACATTTTACTATCACAATTATGCCCTGAGGAGATGAGGTATACCGCTCATACTCCAACTGACCATTGCGAAGTCGAAATCGGTGCCATACAAGGTCAATGGAAGAGCCAGATTTCCATGACCTCATCTGTCTCGGTCAGTACGAGACTATATGCAGGACATCTAGTATCACTGCTAAATAGCTTTCCAGGGTACATTGGTAACTTTGCTATAGAGTTATAGCCCATAGCATATACTCTTTTCAGGATATGACCCATAGCCAATGCCTAGTATTGTGGAGTTATGGCCCTTATCCATACTCTTTTTAGGATATGGCCCGTAGCCAATGCCTGGTATTGTGGAGTTATGGCCCAAAGCCATACTCTTTTTGGGATATGGTTTGTAACCATTCCTGTGCATAGTATATGGCCCGTAGTTATTCCTATGAGGTGTAAGGATATATTCACCCATTACCCCCACATATTAAAAAATATGCGGCTTCCGGGTTATGCCGTGGAGCAACCCGTTTCACCATTCAGCAAATTCTGATGCTCATGGATCTATGGCCAGGGAACTACATGATGAGATTTCACTTGATTAATTAAGTGTATTACCATATTCTTTTAGCACCAGTCATGTTTTCAAACATAAATTATTATCTCAAATGCTACAATGAATATGTAATACTTCTATTAAGTACTTTTCAAAGCTTTATAAAACATTGGGATCTCAATCCCTTATCTCATCATGGGCATTCTCATACCTTAACATCTCATTATCATGATTATGGAATATGGGTATTCAAACCCTCAGTTCATCAAAAAACACTTGTTACCACTTATCAGGTAACTAATACCTTTCAGGTCATCTGACCAAGGTAAACATGATACTTGCTATATAAGCATCTCACATGGCTCTCAAAGTCCATTTAATCTCTTGTTGCCTCTTACTAGGCAACAAAGCATATAATGGCTCACAAGGCCCATAAATTATTTAAATAATTAACACATCATAGCTCATACCTAGCTATGCTCATCATCTCATGATTACCTGCATGATCATTACATGATAACAGTTATATCAATTATATATCAGCACTATGCAATGTAAGAGTAGCATCAATATTCCCTTATTTAGGGTTAGGATTTCTCTTACATATCATCACCCTTCATTAGGCTTAGGGTTTTCCATTATTAACCATTTAGGTTCTCAAGATCATATTATTAATGATCAAGCCCTAATTCATTGCTCCACACAGCTAGGAGCCAACATTGATAACATAAGTATTCAATCATACTCATCTTTTATCAATAATTGAATTATCAACACAAGATATGAGTTCCTTTCTCATATTTGCCAAAATATGATTACATCATACTTTATTAACTTGGTTTAACCTTTTCTTAAGGTATGTCAGCCTACACTTATCAAAGTGCAATACATCTCAATATAACAATTGACATGACACACTTCATGTGTTACTCATCCAAGTATATTGGATTTAGAATACATCAAGGTGTATCAATCTTGAGGTGTTGGAAGTGATATCTATCATGTCTTGATGTATCATTTCCCTCATCACCTTTATCTTAAGTTTATCAACTTATCTTGTATTAGGGTATCTCCCATCCTAATACTCCATGCACCAGTTCATCACATTTATCATGTAATGTATTGGTCATGAGTCACTTATTTGAAATATGCAACCATTATCAATGATATGGACTCATCTCGAGTTAAGGAATTGTTGATATAAAGATATCCATTATCAACCTCTTTAGGTAGTTCACTTATCAATATATTAGTCACTATTCCATTATTAGGAATAGGGTTTTCCATCTTTATAAACTATGTTTCACATAACATCTACCCATATATAGGTTTCACTTAGCGTTACCTGAAATTAGGATTTCTCAATTCAACCCAAAGTTAGGGTTATGGTTTATTACCATATTGCCCAAGATTAGGGTTTCATGATCTATAACCCAAAATTAGGGCTTCACATACCTTTACCCTATATCAGGGTTAGGATTTCATATTAGGGTTTCATATAGCGTTATATAACATCACCCTGGGATTAGAATTCACATCATATCTTTGTATTAGGGTTTCACTTGACATCACCCTTGATTAGGGTTTCATCATTATCCTAGATTAGGGTTACACCTAGCATTGCCCTAAATTAGGGTTAGGGTTCATCAATCTTCTTAATTAGGGATTCATGATCTCTTTATCAAGGATCATACCCTATTTACATATTATCTTCATGTTGAGAGTGTAGGGGCTTAACCACTTATTTTATCATTATACATGTATGAATTCCTCTCTCTCTCATCCCCTCTAGGATCATTATACGAGTTTTACTCGGAACACATATTTTTGAATATGTGGGGGTAATTGGGCAAATATATCCTTATGCCCCATAGGAATAGCTACGGACTATGTCCTATGTATGGGATTGGTTTTGGACCATACCCCAATAAGAGTATGGCTACGGGCCATAAATCCTCAATATAATACCAGGCATTAGCTACGGGCCATAACCCTGAAGAGAGTATATGCTATGGGCTATAACTCTATAGTGAAGATGCCAATATACCATGGCAAGATAATTGCAATTTGACACACGATGTCTCTGCTAAAGTAGTCTCGTACTGACCGAGATAGATAAGGTCATGGAATCTGGCTTTCCCATTGACCTTATGTGGTACCGATGCTTTACGTAATCGGGGTCGGTTGGAGTATGAGTGGTATATCTCATCTCCTCAGGGCTTAAGAATGTTTGTAAAATGTAATCAACTGTGTAGTGTATTTGCATAAGATTGAAATACGAGAATCACTGGTTGATGTTATTCTGCTTAGCATGTTCTAGATACATAAATGTTATATATGTTCTTCAACTCCTTATTGAATAAGAGACATGCTGCTTTAATAAGTTTTAGCTTAAATACTTGAATATAAATGTTGCTCTAATCTGCATAGATATTGAATTATCTGTTGTTGAATATATGATTCCACTGTTCAGTTTATTTCTACTAAACTATAATAACAATGTTTTCGGTGAAGAGTTATATCTCTCGCTTGGGCAATTTTATAATTGTCTCACCCTCATGGGATCCAACATTTTTAGGTAGATGCAGAAGAGGTAGAGACAGAAACCCCATAAAAAGGGAAGAGCAGCAACAAGGACAGCAGTAGATCCTAAGGTGGAGATACTGTTCAAGTCTTGTATATGTGTAAATAGAGTCATATGTGTCGTCTCTGTACTCTCAGGTCCTTGGAGATAGTGTAATATAATCAATCTGAGATTTTGGCATGATGCCTCGAGGATTTTGTTACTTGAACCTTTGATAACGCAAATGATGTATATATATATATTCCTCGAGAAGAATGGTACAGAGAATGCACTATGTGAACTAGGATGTGAATGTAATATTATGGTTCTTGTTTAAAGAGTTTCCCTGAGAATGGATCTCTTTGCAATTGGTTTTAATTTTTAGTGATTTTCAGCAATTCGCTGCTAACGATCGCTTCCGCATGTTTTATTATTGTTGATGACACTTGTTATCTTAATTGCTGGCGTTTGTCGTCACAAGTTAAGTGGTATCATAGCTCTAGGTTCGCTGAGTCTACAGAGACATAGGATTAAGGTCGTTGAGTCTGTTCTAATGTTTTCCAGTTTATCTGATAGTGTCTTCTACTCATATAGGAGAAGAAGAACTTAAATATGTCTGGATCACATGATGAACATGCTGCTGAGAGTAGCGTTGTTGCACCAGGAGCAGGTCAAGAGACCAGAATAGGGAGGAGCCAGTACATGAACAACCCCAGTTCAACTAAATAGATATGGGGAACCCAGCCTTCCAAGCTATGTTTGGGCATTTTATGGCAGCCATGACTCATATGATAGATAGGATGCCACTACCGGCACTGAGGGTACCAACCCACAATGAAGGACATGGAGCCAACAAGACCTTTGAACGACTTCGGCGGGTTGGGGCCATAGATTATCCTGGTACGGCTGATCCAGCTGATGCAGATTTATGGCTGAACGAGCTGGAAAAAGCCTTTAGGATCCTTAATATCCCTGAGGATGATAAGGTGAGATATGTTGTATACCTCCTTAAGGGGAGTGTTGGTCACTGGTGGGCCATCGAAGAGGGCAAGAGGCCAGGTGTTGAGATCGGATGGGAAGGGTTTCGATGAGAATTCGTCAGTAGATATTTTCCTAAGACTTTTCTGGACGAGAAAATTACTCAGTTTGAGAGGATTAGGCAGGGACAAATGAACATTAGCGAGTATGAGGCTAAGTTCATGGAGCTTTTGTGGTTCTGTCCGCACATGGCAGCTACTTATGAAGAGAGGATTCAGCATTTCGAGAAGGGGTTGAACGCTGAATTGACCACTCCTGAGTCTGCTCTAGAGAATAGGAAGAGATTTGCCACTTTTGTGGAATACGTTAGGCAGATAGAGAGGTCTGTGATTGAAAAGCGAAAGACCATTAATAAGAAAGTGTATCCTCAGTTTCAAGGACAAAGGTCCGAGAGCTTCAAGAAGTCGAGATTCTCTGCACCACCACCACCACCAAGGTTCAATACCCAGACGAAGTGGACGTCAAGTAGGGGTAGAGGGCGTAGTTTTCCTCCGAGTAGAGCCCCTAGCATGGCATCAACATCACTAACTAGACCCTCTAGACCACATCAACAGAATAGAACTTGTCATCGATGTGGACTAGTAGGACATCTGGAAAGGGATTGCCTAACGGGGAATGTAGTGGTGAATCAACCCCCGAGACAGAGTCAGGAAGGCTCTCAGAGAAAGCTATTTTCTAGTGGTACCTAAGGGCGTGGACAGGCATCCCAGGCAGGATCTTCTACATCCAATAATAGAGCACATGGTCAACAGCAGGCAATGGAGAGATTCTATGCAATGAATCAGTCTGAAGCAGTGGTTAATCCACGAGTTGTGACATGTCAGATGGAACTATTTCATTATGATATGTCTTCATCCTATTTTATATCTGTGTTAATTGATCCGGGTGTTACACATTCCTTTATCACTCGAGAAGTGATTTATGACTGCAATATGATTGTCAGTCATAGAACGGATAGTTTGTTGTTAGAAACACCTTTGTTGGGATCTGTAGTGTTGTGGGAAGTGTGTTCTCCTTGTATTCTTTCCTTTTTTTATCATCGCATTTAGGTGGATCTTATACCACTTGAAATGCATGGGTTTGATATAATTCTTGGGATGGGTACCTTAGAAAAGTATAAGGTGGTCTTGGATTATGATTCCAAGTAGGTTGTGTTCATAGACAACGGTGACACATGGATCTTTCCGGGAGACAGAAAGATTCTTCCAACTTGCTTAGTGTCAGCCATGGTAGCTGAGAAGTTGTTGAGACATGGATGCTTTGCATTCTTGGCTCATGTGGTAGATACCACAATGGAGAGTTCTAAACTTTCTGAAGTTCCGTTTGTTAGGGAATTTGAAGATGTATTTCCTGAGGAACTTCCAGGTGTTCCACCGCCCTGAGAGATTGATTTTGAGATCAATCTAATGACATACAACCAATAGCACAAACGCTGTATAGAATGGCACCTGCTGAGATGGCAGAGCTCAAGAAACAACTACATGAGTTGCTTGAGAAGGGTTTTATCCGACCGAGTACTTCACCATGGGGTGCTCTGATCCTCTTTGTTAAGAAGAAGGATGGGTCTATGCAATTATGCATTGATTATAGGCAGTTGAATAAAGTAACCATAAAGAACAAGTATCCTCTGCATGGATTGATGACTTGTTTGATCAGTTGTGTGGTGTAACTATCTTTTCTAAGATAGATCTGAGGTCGAGATACCATCAGTTGTGTATCAAGGAAAGTGACATACCTAAATCTGCCTTTAGGACAAGGTATGGTCACTATGAGTTCATAGTTATGTCGTTTGGACTAACTAATGCCCCAGCTACATTCATGGAACTCATGAATAGAATCTTTCAACCTTTTCTTGACCGGTGCGTAGTAGTCTTCATAGATGATATTTTGATATATAGTAGAGATTCTCAACAGCATGAGCAGCACCTCCATCAGGCTTTGACTTTGCTAAGAGAGCATAAGTTGTATGCTAAGTTTAGCAAGTGTAAGTTCTGGTTACCAGAAGTTTCTTTTCTTGGACACGTAATATCTGCCTCAGGTATTCGTGCTGATCCTAAGAAGGTAGAATTTGTCCTACAATGGGAATGGCCAAAGACACTGACTGAGATACGCAGTTTCCTAGGACTAGCAGGCTACTACAGGAGGTTCGTTAAGAACTTCAGTTCTATAGCTTTACCCCTAACCAAGTTGACTAGGAAAGAGGTTCCTTTTATCTGGAATGACAAGTGCCAACAATCTTTTCAGATGTTGAAGGAAAGGTTAGCAAGTGTACATGTGTTAGTATTATCTGAGCAAGGGAAGGGGTACATAGTCTTCTGTGATACGTCCAAGAACGGTCTAGGATGTGTGTTGATGGAAGATAAGCAAGTGATTTCTTTTGCTTCTCGACAACTTAAGAAACGCGAGGAGAATTATCTGACACACGATCTAGAGCTAGATGTTGTGGTCCGTGCCTTGAAGATCTAGAGACATTATCTCTATGGAGAAACATTCTAGATTTTCACAGATCATAAGAATTTAAAATATATCTTCTCACAACATGAGATGAACATGAGGCAACGCCGCTGGATGGAGTTAATCAAGGACTATGATTGTATAATTGATTATCATTCAGGGAAGGCCAATGTGGTTGTTGATGCTTTAAGCAGAAAATCAGCAACACCATCCTTAGATAAAGCACCGTTAAACTCCTTAGTGTGCTCTAAGAGAGATATGCTTATCTCTTTAAGGCAAGATAATGTATAGCTTAAGGTATCATTGTTATCCGGGTTGTTAGCTGAGATGCAAGTGAAACCTACTCTGAGACAATAGATTAAAGAAGCACAACAGGTTGATGTTGTGATTCAACAGATCATGTCAGAGTATGGTAGCAATAAACGAGATGGTTTCCATGATTCAGATGATCAAGTAGCATGTTATCATGGTAGGATGATAGTACCTGATGTCGATAAATTAAGAAAGTTAGTCCTGGAAGAAGCTCATTCTTCAATGTATGTTATGCATCCAAGAAGCACCAAGATGTATCATAACTTGAAAGATATGTATTGGTGGCGTGGTTTGAAGAAGGATGTTGTTGAGTTTGTTATGTGGTATCTAGTGTGTCAGCAAGTTAAAGCTGAACATCAAAAGCCTGCAGGAACAATGCATCCTCTGCCTATACCGCAGTGGAAATGAGATCATGTAACCATGGACTTTGTGGTTGGTTTGCCTAGAACAGCCAAAAGTCATGATTCCAATTGGGTGATAGTTGATAGGTTGACTAAGACAACACATTTCATTCCTGTCAAAATAACCTACATTGTTGAGAAGCTTGCACAGATATACATAGATGAGATAGTGTGTTTGCACGGGGTTCCAGCTACTAGTTTCTGATAGAGGCCCCCAGTTCACGAGTCGTTTTTGGGAGCGACTCCATAAAGCTTTGGGTACACAGTTAAGGTTTATTACAACCTTTCACCCACACACAGATGGACAATCTGAAAGGACCATACAAACTTTAGAGGACTTGCTTAGGGCATGTGTCCTTCAATTTGTAGAAAGTTGGGATCTACACCTGAGCTTGATAGAATTTGCTTATAATAATAGCTATCAGCATAGTATTGAGATGGCACCATATGAAGCATTATATGGTATACATTGTAGATCTCCTTTATGTTGGTATGAAACGGGGGAGTACCAACTCTTGGGTCCTGAGTTAGTGCAGCAAACAACTAAGAAAATTAAAGTAATACAACAATAGTTGAAAGCCGCTCAGGATAGACAGAAATCTTATGCCGATAAGCGTCATAGACCTTTAGAATTCCAAGTTGGAGACGGAGTATACCTCGAGGTCTCACCTTGGAAAGGTATCCTTAGATTTGGAAAGAAGGGCAAGTTAGCTCCTAGATTTATGGGGCCTTATCCAATCATTGAAAGGATGGGAAAGGTAGCCTATAAGCTGGAGTTACCACCTGAGCTGCATAGATTGCACCCACTGTTCCATATCTCCATGTTGAGAAAGTGTCATCCTGACACAGAATTAGTTCTGCAACCTATAGAGGTAGAACTAAATGATGATATATCATATGTTGAAGGACATGTGTTGATTCTTGATAGAAGAATCAAGAAGCTGAACAAGAAAGACATATGTCTTGTGAAAGTTCTTTGGCATCATTGTGGTGTTGAAGAATCTATGTGGGATATAGATGAAGAGATGAGGAGGAAGTACCCTTCTCTTTTCTCTTGAGGTTTTCATTGATGATTTCGGGGACGAAATCCTTGTAAGGGGTGGATAACTTGTAACATCCCTGACCTGGGTTATGCTTTAACCTTAGGTGTTTTGCTTAATAAAGTTGATTAGATGCTTGCTCTTATCTCATAAAAAATAATTAAGGCTCAAGAGGAACTTATATTTCAATTTTAATCCTTTTTGAACAATATTGAAAACAATGTTTTGATTGTTGTGGACTAAAGTGCAATTTACCCAAGTTGAGGAGTTAATTTGCAAATTTTATATGATAATATGTTCTTTATATGTTGAAGCATCATGAGAATGAAGATTATGCATAGGAATGGCTAGTGAAATCCTGGGTACCAAGAAAGAGCTGATTAAACAATTTTTGTGCATTAAAACCTAGTTTTGGTGTAATGTGCAATTTACCCAAAACCTCGGGTTCAGTATGAAACTTACCTCTTCCAAAGGTTCCTAATATTTCTTGGTATCATGTAGAGCAAATAAAATGAGAGGGGTGTCTCATTTGAGCTACTTTGAAGGAGAGAGAATCTTGATATTAAAATAATCAAGATTTAAGCATAATTGAAACCTTAATTCAATTTAATGCAAAAATAATTATATTAATTGGATTGCCCTTCAACCAAAATTGGAATGGTTGAAAATATATATGTGTGGACGTCCTTGTGCCTTGCAAAGGCAAAGGAAATATCTACGTGAGTGGAGAACCCACTCACATTAAGATAAGAAAAAGAAAAATCCACTAACTTTGGGATATTAATATTATAAGGGTTAAGGTGCTTAATTTGATTTTCTTTAAATCATGGATAATTGAAGGGAATAAGAAGCAAAGAGGATAGCCTCGTATATAAGGAAGAGAAGGGGGCATGTGGCAAGAAAAAGGAAGAGATAATTCCTACTTTCTCTCTCTTAAATGAATTTTCAATAAAATTCACATATATGCTCCTTTATCCATAGAATGAAAGGGTAATTTCGAATCCACTTCTTCTCTTTGCTTGCAAAACGACCAAGGAAGCTTTGGAGGATCAGGAGGATGACCCCCAACCTGTTGGTAAGCTTATTGACTTCCTTTCACCTTGAATTCATGGTGGAAATAACAAAACAATGCATGATTTCTTCTTATCTCGATCCCGTCTTCAATTCTAACCATTCCTTTTCACTCAAAGCTTGAGGACCAGCCTTGGGATAGTGAAACGAGTTGCATCCACCATTGTTGACGTGAGCTTGGAGCTTTGAATCACAATTGGAGGCGGGTTTTATAACTTGAACCCCTCTACATTGTTATTCAACTATCAATCTTGCAATTTCATTTATTCCTTCATCTTCTTGATTAATTGTTTGTTGTAATTGGTAAATTCATGAAATCAAAAGTACTATAAGTTACAGGGACGAAGGTAGATTATGATGACATCATCTTGGACACCTTTCCCAAGGAATTCCTATTCCAATCGGTTTTAACAAGTTGTCCATTCGGTTTCAACAAAATAGTTTAGAATTAAACAGTTTCATCAAACTGTTAGGAACTAAACAGTTTCAAACCATTTGGAAGAGTTTACCACAGTTGACCATGTAGATATTTGATTCTAATGATGATGGTTGATGACCCATTAAATTTAATTGATTAATTCTAAAGGGTTCATTAGTTGAATGTTCATTAATTACCAAACCCTAATCGAGTTAAGTGTTGCAATTCCAATTGATCGATTTAGATTTTTGGGCTGATTAACCCAAATGGTCTCAAGACCATTTGGATATCACCCAAACGGCCTCAAAACCGTTTGGAGGTCAACCAAGACCGTTTGGAGTTCTAGGGTTGAGTATGGTTGAGTAATTGAAGGTCCAGAGATACCAAATTGAAATGCAATTAATAGTTGATTTGATGATCAATCCAATGATCTAAACCCTAATGAAATTTCACAAAATCCAAGGATAGGATGGGGCAAACGGTCTCAAGACCATTTGTAGGTCATCCAAACGACCTCAAGACCGTTTGGGGTCAGATCATATAATTTTTTTGATGATGATTCATTAATTTCGATTGAATCAGTTCCACAATGATGATCATTGATGGTTCCTCGATTTCAAAACTCTAATTGAAGGTTTCTTGAGTAGAAATACTAGATAAATTGGGTTCAAAACCCTAATTGATGGTCCAATTGAAGTATGATTCAATAGTTTAATTGATGAAGAAATCTAGGATTCAATTGTTAATCAGTTCATCTATTGAAACCATGAATTGTTTATGTGTTGATATAACTTTTTGGTCCATTCGGTTTTGAGAGGGTTTGGACCAAACGGTATTAAGACCGTTTGGGTCCAAATGGTCTCAAGACCGTTTGGGTCCAAACGGTCTCAAACCGTTTGGAGACCCAAAGTTCAATTTGTTTCAACACTTTTCTTGTCCAATCGATTTCAAGGACAGTTTGCCCAAATGGTTTTAATTCAACCAATTGAATTTTGAGAACTAAGACCGTTTAGGGTCTAAGTAATCAAATCTTTTTGAGGTTCAATATGGTTAATCCATTTGAATACCTAATGCAATTGAAAATTCAATTGGTTAATCCAATTGATCACCTAATGTAATTGAAGACTCAATTGGTCAATTCATTTGAATACCTCATGTAATTGAAGGTTCAATTGATCAAATCTTTTGGAGACCTGATGTAATTAGATAATTGATACCCTTCGTGGGATTAATTATTGATGCATAATGATGTAATAATTCAATATATCATGCTAACCCTAAATGCATGTATTTGAATAAAGAGTAGGCTCAATCTAATCAAGAATTGAGTAATGGACATCCTGAGTAGGATGAGAGAGAAAGATTCATACATGAATGATAATCATGTAGCAATTAAGTCTAAAATATTCAAAATGATGTGATACATAATTAGGGCATGATCCTTGATAAAGAGATCATAAAATCCTAATTGAGATGATTAATGAACTCAAACCCTAATTTAGGGCAATTCCGAATGGAACCCTAATCTAGGAGGATAATGTGATATGAATTTAGGATAATGACATGAGTAACCCTAATTCAGGGTATTGGTATGATAAACCCTAATTAGGTGTGAATAGTAAAACCTAACCCTAATTTGGATGTTGGGATATGATAATTCCTGATGTGATGTGAATAGTAAACCCTAATTCTAAAATAGGGTGAAGATATATGAAACCCTAATTTTGGGTTATACTATATAGCATGAAACCCTAATCTTGGATGAAATGATGAATCATTGGTCCTAGTTGTGCAAAGGAAATGAGTAACCCTGATTAACATGAATTGGGAAACCCTAACCCTGGTAAGGAAATAGTGGTGTTACCCTTGAATAGTATGAAATTGAAATATGATTGATATATCTGTTATCATGTGTGCTAACCATGCAGGTATCCTGAGATGATGAATATAGCCAGGTATGAGCTATGATGCTTTATTCATTGAAATTATTCATTGGGCCTTGTGTGCCATAATATACCTTGTTGCTTAGTAAATGGTAACAAGAGAGTTAATGAGCCTCAAGTGCCTTAAGAGATGCTTGTGTAGCAAGTATCATGTTTACCTTGGTCAAATGACTTGAAGGTGATAATTACTTAAAAAAAGTGGTAATAGTGCTCAGTGATGAGCTAAGGGTTTGAATACCCAGATCCATATAATTATGGTATTGAGATTATGAAGGGATGATAATTCCCAGTATTGAAATGAGGGACTGAGATCCCAATGTCTTATAAAGACTGAGAAGTAACTGATGAAAACAGTACATGTTTCTTTGTAGCACTTGTCCTAATAAGTTATGTTTGAAAATATTGGCTGATGCTAAAAGAATATGATAATGTACTTAATTAATTAAGTGATACCATAGAATGTAGTTGCCCTGACCACAAAACCATCAATGTCAGAATTAGCTAAAAGGTGAAACGAGTTTTACTCGGAACGCATATTTTTGAATATGTGGGGGTAATTGGGCAAATATATCCATATGCCCCATAGGAATGGCTACGGACTATGTCCTATGTACGGGATTGGTTTCAGACCATACCCTAATAGGAGTATGGCTATGGGCCATAACTCCTCAATATAATACCAGGCATTGGCTACGAGCCATAACCCTGAAGAGAGTATATGCTACGTGTTATAACTCTATAGCGAAGATGTCAATATACCCTGACAAGCTAATTGCAATTTGACACATGATGTCCCTGCTAAAGTAGTCTCGTACTGACCGAGACAAATGAGGTCATGGAATCTGGCTCTCCCATTGACCTTATGTGGTGTCGATGCTTTACGTAATCGGGGCCGGTTGGAGTATGAGCGGTATATCTCATCTCCTCAGGGCTTAAGAATGTTTGTAAAATGTAATCAGTCGTGTAGTGTATTTGCATAAGATTGAAATACGAGAATCACTGGTTGATGTTATTCTGCTTAGCATGTTCTAGATACATAAATGTTATATATGTTCTTCAACTCCTTATTGAATAAGAGACATGCTGCTTTAACAAGTTTTAGCTTAAATGCTTGAATAGAAATGTTGCTCTAATCTGCATAGATATTGAACTATCTGTTGTTGAATATATGATTCCACTATTCAATTTATGTCTACTAAACTATAATAACAATGTTTTCGGCGAAGAGTTATATCTCTCGCTGGGGAAATTTTATAATTGTCTCACCCCCGTGGGATCCAACATTTTTAGGTAGACGCGGACGAGGTAGAGACAGAAACCCCACAAAAAGGGAAGAGCAGCAACAAGGACAACAATAGATCCTAAGGTGGAGATACTGGTCAAGTCTTGTATATGTGTAAATAGAGTCTTATGTGTCGTCTCTGTACTCTCAGGTCCTTGGAGATAGTGTATTATAATCAATATGAGATTTTGGCATGATGCCTCGAGGATTTTGTTACTTGAACCTTTGATAACGCAAATGATATATATATATATATATATATATATATATATATATATATAAATATATATTCCTTGAGAAGAATGGTACAGAGAATGCACTATGTGAACCAGGATGTGAATGTAATGCTATGGTTCTTATTTAAATAGTTTCCCTGAGAATGGATCTCTTTGCAATTGGTTTTAATTTTTAGTGATTTTCAACAATCTGCTGCTAACGATCGCTTCCACATGTTTTATTATTGTTGATGACACTTGTTATCTTAATTGATGGCGTTTGTCGTCACATTACAATTGACGTCATGTTGTGCATTAATCAAATATCAAATGCCAATACAATTGCAAATAGGAAACATTGTGAAATGATTGGTTCAAGATTTGAACGGACTAGATCACATGTAAACCAACCGGTTCAGTAGTGAACCAAACAGTTCAACTTTCATAGATTCTAGAAAATTCATAAAATTTCATTCCTTTGACTCCCTCCCATACTAGAACTCTTGACCCTAACCCTCCTATAAATAAAGGGGTAGTCGAGGCTTTCAAGAGACACAAAAAAAATCTTTGACAATTGTTGTGCGCTCACATTTGTGGTAAAGTGAGAACCCAAGCAAGTTCTACCCATCAAAGGGAGGAACAACAAGGGAGGGACAATTGTGAGAGCAAGTTGACACTAGCACGTTGACTATAAAAGACAACTCCTTCTTGTCCATTTATCCAGAATGACAAGAGTTCTCGGTGGTGCATGTGGATTACTACAGAAGTGAGGCCATTGCCACCTGCTAGGAGGACACAATCAATTGGCGTCTGTGGTGATTAACCAGGAGGCTACTAGTGACAGTCTTCTAGGTTAAACTTGAACAAAGATGCACACTGCAACAAGAGATAGTCACTGGACTTGCTCCAGGACTAGGTACGTATATACCTTGCAACCCTCATTTCCATTACATAGTTGTTGACACGATCTACTTTCTAAGTGAATATGGTAGTAAAAATTTTATTTTTGTTGTCGTACGTGATGGTATATTTCCCCACAAGTGCTTTCTCATATTCTAGTTTGCATGATAATTGGACAATGTATAGATGGAGACCATCTATAAAACCTTCCTTCTTTTGTGCACATCCTTCACCACAAAACTCATACTCCCTTTCTTCTAAGCAAACTCCATCCTTCATCATGGTTCATGTTGCTCACCTGGATTGAGAATTCCCTATAGACTTACCTGCAAATTCCATGCGACTTCTAAAAGTTTTCACTAGTCGTAGCATTCTTGTCACCATCACCAACAACATTGATAACAATATGGTTAATATCCTCGATGTTACCAAAGCCATATCCCTCCTACTCCGGGGACACACTACCCTTAAACATAAGATCACATCACCATCTCAACTTCTATACTCTGTCCCTGAAGGAACCAAACTTGATCGCTTGTTTGGGAAAGTCACGAGCATCCCATGTGGCATTACCTTTGTGCAAGCCAACTTTACCAAGTGGACTCCAGAACAAGGGTCCTCTCTGGTTTTGGTGACTCGGGTTGGGTTGCCATCTCTGATCTTCCACCCCACCTATGGGAATTGGAGGTGTTTAGGGCCATTGCACACACCATTAGAGCCACCCTCTAGTTTTTTAGTCATGACACTCTCCATCCCACCCAACACATCAAGGCATTTTGTGTCTTTTTTGTTAAACAAGCCATCACTTTGCTTGCTTCCATCAAAATCAGGCTTGGAGAGAAGATCTACAAATTAAACTCACTGTAGAAAACCTCACTGTTGTCTCCACCACCTTCACTGACATCGACTCACACCCACCATCTTGGTTCTACCCGGACAACTTCAAAGAAAACCTTCACTGCCACTAGAAAGCCCAATGAGAGACACATGGTATGGAAAAGAAGGAGCTCCACAACCATTTCACAGGATGAAACAAACCAGTCCACACAAAATTAGAGACCAAGGACCTCCTCCCCATCAGTGGATAGCAACAATCACACACTTCGTGACTCATTCAAACCATTTCCATTTCACAACAACAACACAGAAAACACAACCAGCTTAGACTCTGATACTATTCAAAAACTAAAAACAACTATTATTGATGAGATCCGATCCTCTCATAGTCCAAAGCAGGAGAGTAAAGGAAAAGCACACATCTCCATCTCAACCATCAACTCGCTGTCGACTACACCAGAGGGTCAAACCAGGAGGAACTGCTTTGCTATAGAAGAACTAGGTATATCCTCAACACATCAAAATAACTATCTACATAATACATGTCTATCAACATCTAATATAACTTATACATCTTATTGTGATAACCAGATTGACAATATTGAAGATATAGCGTCGTGGCTTGATGTTCAATCTTTTACACTTTCTGTTGATAAGCTAGGTATCACCTTAAAAAATGAGACTGTAGCACATAGTGCCTTAGATGACATAGAGAAATTCATGCACTAGAGAAACCACATACAAATTCATGATACCTTCACCACACTGGAAAACCTCCACATTCGTTGATTATCAAATCTGATTGATACTGACTTACTCTCACTCACACGATGAAGATTACATCATGGAACGTCTATGACGCCTCCAATTATTACAGGAGAAAAGAAATCAGAGACACATTTACAAAAATAATAGTAACATTGTTAGCATACAGGAAACCAAAACCTCTCTCACACCATTTGCCTTGAAAACCATAGGAGGCAAACACATCAACTCTTGATTTCACATTCCTCCAGTGAGATTCAAAGGGGGTTTAACCATAGGAAACAACAAAAGATTATTCACAATCACACATTAAGAGACTCTAAGCTACTCTATTACTCTTCACATCACCAACTATACAGACAGTTTCAGATGGTATTTAATATGGGCTTATGGGGAACCTAGCTCAAACAAAACTACGTACATTGAATAGAGCAAACTCATCCTTCATAGGTACGCTAGTAAACCATGGCTTATGGGAGGAGACTTCAACCTCCTAACTAGATTTCTGATAGAATGAACCTCTCTCATTAAACTGGCCATATGAACACATCAAACAAAATTTTTAACCATCTTCTTACCCAACACAACTTGGTTGATATTCCTCCAGCCAATGCACAATTCACGTGTCATCGAAACCAGTCTTGGGCTAGGATAGACCATTTCATTTGTACAACCCATTAGGAAGACCTTTATCCCCACTCTTATGTTTCTATTACACACCGACCTATTTTCGACCACTTCCCCATCATCATTGATACTAAACCATTATAATGGGGTCATAAACTATTTCACATTGAAATTTTTTGGAGTGATATCCCGACCACTTGATGAGTGAGACTATGAAATACATGACCATTCTCATGTGAGTTATAAAGGTTCCCGTGTCTTAGTTTGAACATTAAGAGGATTATGTTCCCTTGCCTCATATTCAAGCTAGATATGAGATCATCATCATCGTCGTCGTCATTCCCAACTGTGTTGGGGTCGACTACATGGATCCTTCATTTCCATTCAGCTATATCATGGGTCATATTCTATTCAAGATATAGATATTCAAACTCTCTCTTTATAAGCTCTTTCCATGTTAAATTAGAACTTCCTCTTCTTCTATTAATTGCGCTCAACTCAATAGCAATGCTTCATATAAGTGCATTAGTCGACATGCGTTGCACAAGTCCATAGCATATGAGTTTGCCCTCATGCAATTTGTCCTCAATGCTCGCCACCCCCACTTTATTCTTGATATAGTCATTTCTCAAGTGATCTTTTCTTGTCTTCCCACAGATCCATCTCAACATACACATTTTAGCCGTGCTCATCTTGTTGAGACCTTATTTCTTCACCGCCCAACATTCACTACAGAGCATGGCTGGCCGTATAGATGTTATATAAAACTTACTTTTTAATATGGGGGAGATCTCTTGATCACATAATACTCCAGTCGCACTCCTCCATTTCAATCATCATGTAGTGATCACGTGACAAACATCAATTTGGACATCCCCGTCTATTGCAACTGTTGCTACCCACAAAGGGAGAAAGAGAGAGGAGTAAAGTGCAATGCTAACATGTTTCCAATGAAAAGAGTGCTCCTTCCCCACTGGCTCTTGCATTGTGACGTGGAGTTCCCGTCATCCGTGTGGACTACATGGAGACGCATGTAATTACCCATGTTACCTCCAATATATGAGATAGTCACTTTATAATTATTATGCAATACTCAAAACACAACCAAATTATAATCATTATGTAATACTCAAAACACAACTTTTGTTTTTTTGTTAACCGTAATTAACACACAAAAAAAAATTCCCTTTTTAATGTTTATTATGCCATGAGATGGAGTCCAATAAACAAAGATTGACGAGGAGTAAAGAAAGATCTTTCAGCCCTATCTTCACCAAACGAGTTCAGAGTTCAGGGCAGGACTGGGAGCATATGCGAGCTGCACGCCTGCACCGCCAGTATGGTATCAATATTCATATCCGACTGAGTACGGCTAGTAGTCATACGCGCTGGGCCCACCATGCAAAGCCGGGGCCCGGGACGGAGAGACCACAAAGCCTATATAGCTCAACTTATAAGTAGGTGCGGTGTCCACGCTCACTGCCATAACTAACGAAAACCTCAGTCCCTTCTCCCGAAAAGAAAGTTGTTCCCATCAGTGACGGCGTCAACCGGTCGGGAATCGGGACTGCTGGACATGCACACCGGTTCGGGCCCGGGATCGGATCGATACACCACTTTCAAAACGACTGGTTGGTTAGTTACGACGCGAGACAGGCTAGGCTCGGGACTGCCGCACTGGTAGCTTCCAGAAACGGACGGACGCCGTGGCCGACCGCGGTAAATATGCCGCCGCGCCGGGCCTTTATTTGGGCAAAGGGAAACAGAACTGAAGGCAACCCCGCAAATGGACCCGGACCCAGAATGGCGGAAAGCAGCGTCCGAACAGCCATGGCCCTCTCTGCTTGATTGCGGCTGGCTGGCTGGCTGTTAACAGTGGTAGTTGGGAGTAATTTTAACAGAGCTAAGTGGCAAATTGTTTCCTTTACACGCACATACTGTTATTCCTGCCCCCACCCAAATTCAGTCCTTCCCCAACTTTCCCCTGAAAAACCACTCTCACGCAGCACAGCTCACAAACGAGCACAGTCGCCACTCCCTCCGTTCAATCCAGACCAAGACCAAGGAAAAGCAAGGACTCAAAAAAAAAAAAAAACACAAACACACACCAACCAATACTCGTCTCCTTCTCTCTTCTCTCTTCTATTCTATCACACTTGCTTCTCCGCTGTCTTCCGCTCTCTCTCTTCTCTTCCTCTTCCTCTTCCACACCCCCACCACCCCTCCGCGGGGTCGAGAACTCCGATCCCCGAGATCCGGTCCCGTACTCCTCAGATCTGGACCTCGCGACCGCCACCAACCAGCGGCAGCGGCGATGGAGGCGGCGCTGGAGATGGCGAGGGCCAAGGACACCAAGGAGCGCATGGCGGGCGTAGAGCGCCTCCACGAGCTGCTAGAGGCCACCAGGAGGCCGCTGTCGTCATCCGAGGTCACGGCGCTAGTCGACTGCTGCATGGATCTGCTCAGGGACAACAACTTCAGGGTGTCCCAAGGGGCGCTACAGGCGCTGTCCTCGGCAGCGGTGCTGTCAGGGGAACACTTCAAGCTGCATTTCAACGGGCTCGTACCGGCCGCCGTTGAGAGGCTTGGGGATGGGAAGCAGCCTGTCAGGGATGCGGCAAGGCAGCTGCTCATCACGCTCATGGAGGTTAGTAGGGAGGTCAATCGGTTTTGTTAGATTGATTATGCTGGTGTGGCTGATTGTTCATTTGTTTGGTTAATCATCATCCTCCTTGTTTTTCGTGGGCTTTGTCACACTGTATCTCAATTTTTCCTAATATCTCAAGGCTTTATTTTGTTTGATTGCTTCGCTCCAACCTTTTATTTCCCTACCCATAAGCATCACCACGCTATATCTCCCCGTCATCATTAGGCGCCCTCTCTTCACTGAGTAAGCGTCCATACTTGGTTTTCTACCAACTCCTATTCGTATCTCACCGTTCTGTGGAGATTTCCTATCCACCGTCAAAGCGATAAGACAACCATCCCATCTCTACTCTCAATTCATATATATATATATATATATAAATAATTCAAATTTAATCTAACAACACTACCTTCTGCTAGGAGTATCAGTAGCAACATCCAATTCTATTTCTCTTGAAAAAAACGCAACTACTGCTGTTGAAATTAGCTAGCACCGAGATGGTTTGGATACACCAGGGAGGATCTAATCAAGTTGTGGGACCAATACCTGGAATTACTCAAAAGTAAATGGCAAGGCTCGATCCCATAGATAGGCTGGAGTCTTTTGACTTCTAGGAGTTCAGTGCCGATCTTTTTACCTGCAACTGTTGATGAGGCTTCTGCACCACCAAAGTGGGCTGCTGGCTTACACATGGAGCTGTTGATCGAGTGCGTTCGGCTTCTGCACCACCAAAGTGGGCTGCTGGCTTACACATGGAGCTGTTGATCGAGTGCGTTCGGCTTCTGCACCACCAAAGTGGGCTGCTGGCTTACACATGGAGCTGTTGATCGAGTGCGTTCTATAGCTATGCTCCACCTCTGCACAGCAGTGTCACCCAAAATGGTACGCAAGTGCTGCGGGAATTATCTAATAGCAACTGTAGAGCAACGACTGCATATTCATCTTCGTAACCAACTAACTGTCTTTAGCATCCCGTGCTATTTCCTGCAAAAGATGGACTCAACCAAAAGGAATCTGATTTACAAGAGAAGATTATGATACACAGCGGAGTTCTTGTTCGGTATAGTGCCATCAGTAAAACAATCACGGGAAGAGAAATATCTCTCAAATTCGTGAGTGGTTGGTTAACCTGGGCTCTCTCTTCTCCATTCAGGCCGCTTCCAGCCCTGTGGACCTTGTATTTGTTGAAATCCATGACATATAATGGCTTCCGAGATTTTGGTGAAGCATCTCTTTAAATCCGACTATCATGTATGGTAAAGACCAGATGTCCCAGATGAACTGAGCAATTTGTCCACCTGATCTGATCTTGGTTTCCAAACTAAATTTTATGACTCGGTATTGGTGCCAGTATTTCTCATTTTTCTTTTCTGGCTGATACCACCATCAGGAACAGATTCGGATTTAAAGCCTGATAATGGGGGATGCTGTACCTATAAGTCTCCCCATCTGAGACGTTTCTTTAAGAAATCTCAAGAATATAAGCATAGTTAACCAGATACTGACTGACTAGTTAAACCCAGCCAAACAGCAGCTTCGGGTTTCAAAACTCTTTAAAGGAGGATAGATACAGAGGTGCCCTTTTGCAACTATTCACCCTGAATGGCCATCTCAGGGTTCCTATGCACACCAGCAATCATCTTAATTTTCTAAAAGAATTTAGGTGATAGATGAGACCATCTTTCATAAATTATGCTAGGGACCATATTGTTACATGGAAAGCATGCGACTTCAAATGGCTTTGCCTCTTTAAGAGTATGCAATTCTTTGGCTAATATTTAACCTTAATCAAGCATGGAATTCACCAAATCAGTCGAATTCAACTCCAAAATTTCTGAAATTGGACCTAGGAACCAATCTCTTCATAATGTATGTTAGGCGCAAAATCTTTACACGGACACATGCAACTTGAAATGGGTTTGCCTCTTTGTTCTAATGCGGAATCCTTTTTCATCATATCTGTTTGATCTTTCTATACTCTACTCTCATCATAATATTCTGATTTTAACCAAAATCAGTCCTAACATGACCTATGGTGTACTAAACTGCCCCAATTCAATCAAATCCAGGCATGGTATTGACCAAAATCAATAAAATTCAACCCGAAATGACTAAATTGGACCTTAGAACCAATCCATGCAAGCATAGAGACCGAAGCACTATGATCCACTCCCCACTTCCTTTAGTGACTAGCCGACCTATGCATGCCCAGGTAGGCACCTTGATAACTATGCATACTTGTCAAGGCCCACATCGAGGAGACAAGGCGCCCATGGGGGGGGGGCGCCTTGCTCTGCGCCTCAACTATGTTGCCGCCTTGATTTAATTTTGTTGGTTATATGGCGTATTTATCGTCTTTAATGTTCCGTGTGATTGTCCTAGTGTTTGAAATAATGATTGTTGTTTATGTCCCAATTATAATTTTGGTTGGAATTAATACCCATATTACAACATTTCCAGATTTTTTTTTCCAGTTTTGCCGCAACTAAGTTTCTATCCAATTTCTATGTTATGAATATGTCACTGCTTTGCATTCAACTTGAACATATAAATTTAAATCTCTATTTACTTGTATCTCTATCTCTTGCATTGTTTAAAATAATTATCTAGTTTTTTGCTGTAGTGTTAGTTAAAATTTATAAAAAATACAATTGATTAGGTTTCCAATTTTCCATACCATAATTATTTGTCAATTAGCTATATATGTTTATACCTACTTAAATAACTATAAAATGTGTATTTTAAGGGGGGAATGTTTATCAAAATCATAAAATATATGCATATATACCAAGGAAATGTACATAATTTTTGATTTATAAAGGCGCCTCGATGTCATGCCCATGTGCCTTGCTTGCTGCCTTGACTAGCATGTGGCTATGGTATGCATGCCAAATATTAGTCTATACGAGGGCTTTGTAGGTTCCAAAAACTGTTTCAAGAACTAATGACGATATTTAATGTAAAGTATCAATATTTCACAATTAGGAGATTATTTTTGTCGACAAGTGACATGGTGGAAAGGAAAGTGCAAGGCGCCACTACATGGAACAAAATTTTGATAGATTTTTTTTTTTGGCATCCGGACATCGAAATGTGCAATCAGACATGTGAAGACACCTATTGTGTTCCTATGGAGCAATTGATGTAAACGACGTTATGAAAATCAAAGTCATTCATCAAACCCAACGTGCCATAACATACCCCAGAGCATGGGTTTATATGGACAACTTGTGGGAAGACCTAATCAATATATTTCTTCCAATGACCCAATATTAGTCAAATGATGAAGATGCATGCCTAAGCTAACTTGGGAAGAGATTACCAAGAGAAAATTTTGAATCTTTAATTCTTGATCAAAATATGACCCATCACAGACGTGATTGGAGAAGAAGGATCCATGCAACCGACCCCAACATGGTTTAGATTAAGACCTAGGTGACAATGATGTCGATGATGACGATGAATGATCCAACTTTTAAACAAGAATTAAACTAATTAATTGAGAAATTACAAATGGATCCCTTAGTAAAAGGAAATAATTGTAGATAAAATCCTCAAGCTAAAAGTAATTTAAAGGCAACTGATAAAAAAGACAACGACTATTACATAAAAACAATGTGCCATGATAAGAGATACAAGCCCGAAGAAGGCTTTGGGAGAGCAACCCGTCCTACATTAACCCCCTAGTTGTGAAAGACAAGCCTCTCGTGAGTCACATAGCAACTCGTGAACACAAATCTAGGAAGCTTTAAGGGTCATGCAACGCTTGTATAGGCTTGACCAGTTGTGTATGCTAGCGGAAAAGATCACCACAAATTTGGAATGTGTTGTAACCATTGTGTGTTTGTTCTACATTCGTACCGCCATAGTTAACCGGAAATGATATGCACCAGATTGCGAGATAGTACGTCACACAACATGGTGTCAACATAAATGTCGTGGTATGAGAAGGTGCAATAAATCCTTGTATGATGTGTTGATTGTTGTTGTCGATTCAACATAAGTGATACATCGAAGGATCAAAATATTCTGAAGACAACCCAAAAACCTAGACAACAACTGCAAAAACTACAATATTGACACTGCCTCTATCAGCGAGGTTTGTTGTTTCAAAAAGCAGTTTGTACGACCACATATACTCCCTCTTATGCCTATTCAGTCACCCCGCCGCATTGCATATCACTAATTGGTCCACTAAGCGCTTGTGGGGTGCAAAATATATCCCCGCTTGGCCGATTAAGCGACCGATTAACTTTTTCGAAAGCCCACTATGTACATACATACACATACATAGACACTTACATGAAGAGGAAGCATGGGAGGAGGAAGAGAAGAGGTGGAAGGAAGAGGAGGCGGGGATATCATTAAAAAAACAAAGAGGAAAAGAAAAGACTAACCTTCAAGGCGCCCAACTCTTGCTTTTCCTTACTCCACGCAAGGTTATTGTTGTGTGGATGTCGGAGGGAAGGAAGAAAAGGGGGAGGAAGAGGAGGGAGAGGAGGAAGAGGACGGGGGATGCGTTGTCGCCATCGCCATATCGCAGTATTTGGGAAATAGAGAGGAGCGAGTTTGGGTTGACATTTTTTTTTGCAGACTTAGGGAGTTAAGCTCAAGCCCATTTAACGCTCATATCGCCCACTCTGCCCACCCACCTATTCAAGCTGGGCGCCTGGAGTTGGGAGGCTGGGAGCCTGCCCAGGCAGGCCTAGGCGGTGCCCTGACAACACAAGTCCCAACCATAATTTAAATTGTTCGACTTCAACGTTGTTTCTGAAGGTCTAGAAACATAAATTTTCCAAAATTTGACAAATCCTTTCCTACCAACACAAGATTGTAACATGATTTCGACGATCAAATATAGGAATTAAGTCACAAAGCTTTACCAGGATGATCTACATATGTAAATACACCTAATTATTTAATAATATTATATATTGATATTGGGTGGGGGGAGGCTCCTACAAGTATGAGAAAAGAGATACATAATTGTTTCAGTGGAGATTTTGATTATGCAATCTGTGCATATGCAGTAATACATTATTTCTTATGTCAAGCATGCAATTAAATAATACATAATCGTTCTGTTAGATTTTAATTTTTCTATTTTTTAGATTTTATTTTTTTCTTCAAAATTTTAAACAAAATGACATACGTAAAATTTTCACTTAGAAATGTGAACTTTTATATCGAGTGCCGGCAAAAAAATGAAAGTTTGACCAACATTTTACCATTTTGATTGAAATTCAAAACCACGGTCCTAGCATAGGTTTAACTTGTAATCGTGCTAGGAGTCCTCCTGCTAGTATTATATTCATTGTCCTTAGGTTCAGCAACAAACCCCTTCTTCTACTCACAAGGTGATACTACTCAACTTTTAGTGTACAACATGGTTTCTAATTGAGTGCATCTGCTACCAGGTTGGCTTTCCCTGGGTGGTAGTCTATTGTACAATCATAATCCTTTGATTAGTTTAAACCATCCTCGCCGTCTCAAATTCAACTCATTCTTAGTAAAAATGTACTTTAAGCTCTTACAATCTGTTTACACTTGGCACATCCCACCATATTGGTAATGTCACCAAGTTTTAAAAGCTAGTACTATTGCCAAGTCTAGGTCATGTGTTGGACATGTCTCGTGCTTCTATAGTTGTTGAGAAGGATTTTGTTGTCTTGCATCAACAAAACCTATACCTTTATGTAACATATCACAAAAGATCACATATCCTTTTCGATTCTCAGGCAATGACAACACTGATGATGTGATCTTTCTCTTTCACAGTCTTGATTCTTCACACTGCTCACTCCAGACAAAAGGTGTGGTAATACCGTCAAAGATTTGAATACAATGCCTATAATAGCATGCTAACTTAGAAAAGTGCAAATCTCAATAGGCATCTTTGGTTGTTCCCACTTAAGTACATATTCTACCTTCTTGAGATCTATATAAATCCCTGGACCATGTATAAATGTCCCAAAAAAGTAAATTCTAATAACTAAGACTAACACTTACATAACTTAACGTATAAATAATGTTGGTGTGGTAGTTGCAACACTAGTCGTAATCGATGTTCATGTTGTTCTGAATTTGTGGAATACATCACAATGTCATCAATCACCACAAACTGATCTAGACTGGCGAAACAATATTCATCAGATTCACAAAGGCTGTGGGAGCAATGGTTGGTCCAGACATAACCAAGATTTCATAGTGACCATAGGGAGTAGAGAGCATTGTCTTTGACACATCCTCGGCCTTGATTGTCAAGTGATAATATCTTGACCGTAGATCAATATTTGAAAAGACAACCACTCCCCCTCGATTGATCAATCAAGCCATGAATCCTAGGCAACAAATACTTATTATTGATAGTAACTTTGCTGAGTTGCCCATAGTTAATGCATAATCACATTGTTACAGGGCTTGAAAGAGCCTTTGCAGTGAAAGCTCTGCTTGTCCAAAGAGGAATATCTCCATATTGCTATTGTAAGGCTGACCATAGCGGTTGTCTTGCCTTGATGGTGGCCCACGATGGTAATTGCTTCCCTTGCTTGCTTCCACAACAACATAGAGGAGAAATGGAAGGGCAACGAAGAGGAGAAAGGGGAAGAAGAGAGAAGCATGTGAATTCCCGCCAGATCTACTAGGGGATAGGGGTGTTGATGCGGTTGGTGAGGCACCCAGGCTGGTGGAATGGGAGCAAGACAACATTGGGTTCTATTGCCCTAGGAAATGAAGGATCTGGATACTTTGGGGCATGGGAGGACGTTGTGGAGACTAAGTTAGAGGGAGTGCGAAAAAAACTTATAGGACTGATCTACTTGGTTGCCACCTAGTTGGTTTGGAAATAGGCCTAGGAGACGAAGGATCTGGATACTCTGGGGCATGGGAGGATGTTGTGGAAACGAAGTTAGAGGGAGGGCGGAAAAACATATAGGGGCGATCTACTTAGTTGCCACCTAGTTGGAAGTAGGCCACGCGGTCGCCTAGCAATCCCAACCCCCCTCCATGGTGCTTCATTGACTAGGCAAACACCTCAACAAGCATGCCAAATCCTATATGGATGAGAATTATATATCTGAAAAGTAGAATTTGAACTGAGAAAGAAGTTGTATATTCATGTATAGTGCTAATAATGTAAATCACGCAAAAAATCTTTGGAAAGAGGGCCTTGAGGTGTGAAAACCTCTTAATCACACGTTTAATTCTTTTTTATAATTAACATATTGTTGTCCTTTTGTGCTTCATATTTTATCTAGCATTAGTTAGTTGTTCATCTCCTTGTCAAGTTCGTTCTTCTTTCATTTGCTTATAAGTAAATATGTCAAGAAACTGACTTCAGTAAAATAAATAGGCGAACTCTTGCCTGACTACAATTTTAATCTGCTGGAAAGTTCTTTCTGCAGCAGTCAAATTTTTGTTGACATTGCTTTTCGTTGTTGTGAAGTATTCTATCTGGTGCTAGTACCTGTTATATATTGGAAAACAACCACTGATGCAAATACATTTCCCCGTGAATCTGGATGTATCACCATTCTGTATGACGGCTTGTCTGGCTATTTTCTGAACTTCGTATTTTTGTGCACAAGGTTTCCTCTCCAACAATAATTGTAGAGAGAGCCGGGAGTTATGCTTGGGGTCACAGGAGCTGGAGGGTCCGGGAAGAGTTTGCCCGTACAGTGACTACAGCCATCGGACTTTTTGCATCTACTGAGCTTCCCCTTCAACGGATACTTCTTCCTCCTGTATGTTTAATTTATCTTTTGACCAATAAAATTGTTGTTGTTCCATAACTTGTAAGATATGCTCTCTTTTATTCTCAGTACAATTTCTCGTATCTTTTAGGTATTGCAATTGCTAAATGATTCTAATCAAAGTGTTAGAGAAGCCGCTACTGCGTGCATTGAGGTTTGTCCTGCATTTGTCATAAATTCCTTTGTTTCAACAAAAATCCTATTTTGCTATTGCCCACTTCTTTTATAGTGGGGTATTTATTTTTCTCAAATTGAAAAGCTTACATCTTATTTTAATGGGTTATAGAAGTCAGTCTTATGACTCTTATCAAGCTGAATGGCTAGTTAACAAAACATTATTAGGGCTATGTGATGATAATAGAATTGTGTTACTGAGATAATTAGTACAAGCATAGACACCCTCCTTATACAGGATAGGAGTCACTAAACACAGAGTTCACCAATATCGGACAAAAGACAAGACACTAAAGAGCACAATATAAATAAATAAAAATAAACATATTAACATTCTCCCTCAAGGTTGAGCATGGATATCATGCATGCCTAGCCTGCAGCCTATCCACCATAGAATGGAATCTTGTCTTTGACAAGGATTTTATAAAGATGTCAGCGAGTTGATCCTCAATCTTGATGTATGGAGTGGCTATGCGCCTAGATAAAATAGACTCTTTAACGAAGTGATAGTCTACCTCAATATGTTTGGTGGCGCTCATGGAATGTGGGATTACTTGAAATGAAGGTAGCTGCTTTATTATCACATCACATAGAAATGGGGGCAGAATCACAGACTCCAATTTCCTTTAATTGTAGGAGAACCCACATCAACTCACAAGTGGTATGTGCCTTGGTGGGATACTCATTTTCAACACTGGGTCTAGCCACAACAACTTGCTTTTGCTTCTCCAGGTGGCAAGGTTACCACCTACAAAGGTGCAATAACCTCAAGTAGATTTACGATCATCCCTGCTGCTAGCATAGTCTGAAACTTGTAGTGCCCATTGTTGCTATATAGAATACCCTTTCTAGGTTAGCTTTTCTAGTATTTGAGAACTGACACAACATCCCAGTGACATCGTCGAGGTTTATTGAGATACCTACTGACAAGTCCGACAATTGGAGTGATATCTACTCATGTAACCGTAAGATAAATAACTTTGCCCATCCCATAAGTCTTCTATATTGCTTGCTATCAGGGTAAGAAGGAGATGAATCATCCCAATTAGTATTGGGATCCAGAGGTGTGCTGACTGGCTTGGCACCCAACATGCCAGTCTCTTGTAGCAGATCAAGAACATATTTGTGCTCAGATAGACATACTCCAGACAAGGAATGTGATACTTCAATTCCCCCAAAATAGCATAGTTTTCCTAGATCTGTAGTAATGAAGTGTTTTCATAGATATTGCTTGGTATCCTGAATACCCTGATCACTCCCAGAAAGGATGATATCATCCACATACACGATCAGAATAACAAGTCCCACACTTTTTTTATAACAAAAACAGAGTGATCATAATGCGAGCGTTGAAAGCCAAATGTAGCAAGAACTTGAGTTAATTTATCAAATCATACTCTTGGGCTCTGTTTAAGTCCATGGATTGCTTTCTTAAGATGACATACTTTAGAACACTCCCCCTGAGCAACAAATCTGGGAGGTTGCTCCATATACACTTCCTCACACAGATTACCATATAAGAAAACATTCTTAACATCTAGCTGAAACAAATGCCAACTCTTATTGACACCAACATAGATAAGAATCCAAACGTAGTTAAGTCGCACAACATGCGAGGAAGTCCCAAAGTAATCCACTCCATACGTTAAGTGTAGCCGTTAGCTACTAGACGAGTTTTTAGGCGTTGAGATGTGCCATCAAGTTGATATTTCACATGAAGATCCAGTGGCAACCTACATGTGAAATATGTGCAGGAGCATCTACTAAGTTCCAAGTTTGGTGAGTATGTAGAGCTTCCATTTCTACTTCCGTGACACGATGCCAAACAGGAAGCCTGAGGGCCTCAATCGTAGTTTTAAGAACTCATATAGTTGAAAGGGCAGCAATAAAGTTTGCAAAACTTGAGCCGAGATTAGCATCAGAATAAAAATTGCTATTAGGATATAAAGTACATTATCACACCCCTTTTCTTATGCTAATCAGAGTATCCAAGTCAAAGTATACAAGAGTAGTGTCGCGATCTGCTGATGTAGATGAAGGATTGGTTGAGGGAGGGGGCCATAGAGGGAGTTGCCATCTTGCGGCGTCTTTGATACAGTTTGAGAGGTACCTTAGGAACAACAAATTTTGAAGATTCTGGTTAAACGGGAATAGGAAGAGCGTCAAAAAGAAGACCTGTCGACAAAGTTGAACCCATAGTAGAAAAATACAGAGTATCTTCGAAAAAGACGACATCCACACTAACAAATCATTTCTTGGTATACGGATCATAACATTTGCACCTCTTGTGAGTGCGTGAGAGTACCTCAAGAAGATGCACTTCGTTGATCGTGGATCAAGTTTACTTAAACCAGTCCAAAGATTACGTACAAAACATGTGCCACCAAAAATTCTAGGTGGTATACAAATTAGGGGAGCTCCGAGCTACAAAACATTAAATGGGACTTGATTGTTTAAGACAGATGAGAGCATTCTATTGATCTGAAAATAGACACTGGAGACAACGTGAGCCCAAAAAGGTGTAGGTACATGATAGTGAAATATAAGGGTTCTGGCAATTTCAAGAAGATGACAATGCTTACGCAGGGCAGCACCATTCTGTTGAGGAGTGTAAGAGCAGGATGTTTGATGAATGGTGCTAAGGCTTTTACAGAAATGACCGACAAACTGTTGCATGAATTCAAGGGCAATGTTTGTCCTAAAACGTTTGACGGTCTTATTAAATTGAGTCTTAATCTCAGCAAAGAATGGAGTAATAGTATCAAGAACATGTGCCCTGTCTTTAAGTAAAAACAACCAAGTGGTTCTAGAAAAGTTATCGTCGTATCGATAAAGGTCATAAAATAACAAAAGACAGTTCGTTCAAGACAATATATGGATCTTTGAATACATGCTTTCGTTGTAATAATGATGAATTTTTGGTAATGTTGATTGTCCTGGCCTGAATATGCCCATTTTGTATAATATACTCATGTATATAAGTGGATGGACTCACATGTGGAGAAGGAATATCCTGTACTACGAACAACCTCTCTTAATTTTCTCTGTTGATTAATAATAGTGACAGTTAATGTTGGCGTTCGATCATGCTACCCCCCTATCCTAGGGGTTGTCTTTGTAATCTATTTACTGCAAAATTTGTCTGTGACACACTGCCTCCCATGCATGCATCATAAATGACGTAGCTAAATATTGGTTATAAAATTCTGACTCCAGTCATAAATTCATCAGGAGATGTATAGACAGGTTGGACCACAATTCCAGGAGGAACTGCAGCGCCATCACCTTCCTTCTTCAATGGTAATAATTTGTTGTCTCCATCCGGTATTTTGCATCTAGATAAATTTGGAGAAAAGATTTCAATTGACTATTCTTTCACTAAATATAATATAACTATGAAATAAAGCATTGCTTTGTTTTCAATATTCTGTATATAATGTTTCGCTATCAATATTACGAACATGATGCTCTCTCTATGTAAAATAAAACTGGTGTTCTATATGGTTTGCAGATAAAAGAGATAAATTACCGTCTAGAGAAAATTCAACCGAAGGCACGCCCCACTGAATCACATGGGAACCATTTTGTCCCTGCTGAGAAGAAAAGTACTGTTCCGAAAAGGAGCAGTCCCAAAGCTAAGAATACTCCTCGGGAAAGTTTTCTCTCCACCGGTTCGTATTATTGGAGTTATAACTTACATGTTATTATAGGGCATTCCTTTTAGCTATGGAAATTATTTAGCTTTATAGCCTCTACTTCATGATATTGGTTTGTTGTGTAGTATAGATATTGATATAGATGTTTCAAAGTTATTGTTAAGAAACTATATAGCATCACATGTAACTATGTAAGTTAAGTGGAAATGACATGACATACACATATATATAATTTTTAACAGTTATTTAAGTATTATGACGTAGATCTGATATTATTCCAAAATGGTATATCTCTTTTTGCTATCTGGTAATTGCTTTAAAGTCATGGGTTGACCCCAGCGAGGAGGAAATCTTATTTTTGTTTAATAACATGTAGATTTCAATTATTTTTAGCAGAAAGAGCTGTAAAAGGCTACCAGTATTTTTCTATTACATAGGTTTCAGTATCGTCTAATGTGGTTTCCACACTACTTCCTTGGTTATTATCCCGTTAACTCTCATCTGGGAATTATCTCTCACACATCTTGACCTACCTAGCTCGCTTATTGCTTTTTGACACTTCCATTGCACCTGATGTATTGCACAATGCTAATAGTTTGAAGCACAAGCACGAGTAGTACTTCTAATTTATGACTAGCAGTGTTTTCAGTATTTCTACTAGGGCTTTTATCTCATCCATGATTTGACTGAGAATTGATGCCTTTTATCATTATATGTTAACCATTGTCTGGTTTCACTGTGCTTCATATTTCATGGGCACAGGAGAGAGTGATGTAACCGAGAAGCCAGTTGATCCAATCAAGGTGTATTCTGAGAAGGAATTAGTTCGAGAATTTGAGAAGATATCATCAACTCTAGTTCCAGAGAAGGATTGGTCAGTCAGAATTGCAGCAATGCAAAGAGTTGAAGGCCTTGTAATCGGAGGTTATTCTAGTTTCAACTTTTTCCTTATGAACTATTTCCTTTTGCTTATCACTGAATGCGTGTGGACATGGGTGTACCAGAAATCGTTATCTGAATACTTACATCTACAACTTCGTATTCATAGCTTCATATGTATCTAGTTCAAGTACTTAAATATTGTAATGTCCTGTTGTCGATTTACTTGGAGCTCTGTGGTAATTCTTTTGTCAAACACAATATTAAGCTCAAACTAGTCCTAAAATCTTAACAAAGTCCAAACTTATTCATTGTTTTAAGTTTTTTGTTCTCTAAATAGGTTATATGATTAAGCCTGAGGCAAGCGTAGTTATTTTTGGTCAAGGTCTGTTTATTTGGGCTCAGATGTGCAGACACGCCTAATGTCAAGAGTGTACGGTGAGGAGTGGGATCAAGGTTCCTGTAGTGTAGGGCAAGGTCAAGAAAAAAGTGCAGATTACTGTTCCTGCAATAAAATATATATAGGGTAAACTGAAAAATAGGTAAAAAGATATGACTAAACTGCAATAGAACTAGATGGCATGAAAGTAGATGTTCAGCCACCCCCACAAAAAAAAAAAGCTGAAGCATATATAGTTGACATGCCAACTTGTCAAGCAGCATGTCAAAGAACTTCTTGGCGAGAGGTTTGCAGAAGATATCTGCAATTTGATCCTCAGAATTCAGCGGGGTGTAGACATGAACATCCTCGTGATATTTCATACACAAAATGACAGCCGATTTCCATGTGTGATGTTCTCTCATGAAAGACATAATTGTTAGTGATGAAGATGGCAACCTTGTTGTCAATGAACACATGGTTACAATCAGAGACCTGAACACCAAGTCTTGCAGTGAAGCCTCAACCCATAGCAGTTCATAAGTGACTTATAGACAACCTGATGTGCAACCAAAAGCTATGAGTAGAAACAAGCACATAGGTGCAAGCGAGTATAGCTAAACATGCAATTTTGAAACAGGATACTTACATCAAACACGTCCCACTAAAAATGAGGGAAAGATGAACATGTCACCTAGATGGAGCAAACAATACGTGCAATGTCTCAAATATTTTAAAAAGCATATAGCCCTAAAGAGCACCACCAATGATGCATAGGAGCTGGTGGATGATTGATGGCCTTGTCATTACCCCCCCCCCCCCCATTGTGGCCAAGGGGATGATGGAGCGTAACTTTCCTAGGGCCGTAAGGACCAAATGATGTAAAACTGTCTCGTTATGCGTACATGGGCGACCGCAAGGGTTTGGGACCTAACTCAACATTTGCTGGGTGAATAAATGGTCCGATGGTCTGGAAAAAGAGAAAGAAGAGATAGAGGGCATGTGGGTGAGACGGTGTGGGGTAAGGCCAAAGAGGGAAATGATCCCAAATCTAGTTGTAGCTTGCTCTGATGGCTTGTAGAGTGGGATTGAACCCTCTACATTTAGAGTGACACTATTCAAGTAGTTCAAGCCACCGTTGGTGAGTAGACACCTAAGCCTAGTGCTAGCCTACTTTGATACCATGTAGAGTGGAGCTGGATATTCTCACAATTGTCCAAGAAAGTTCTAATATATATTAGGTAACATAAAAGCACAAAATTGTCAAGAAAAATATAAGTTGTGTAGATAAAATTGGTTGTATCAAAATTGTCAGAGTCTCAAAGTGCTCGCAACAATCCTTTAGATTGGCAAAATAGGTATGTCACAACTAATCTAACCTGCACTCGAGAAATAACTAAAATGTAACCAATGACAAAAGTAAATATGCCATATTATTCATGTGTCAAAACAATGGTGTTAAAAGCCTTTATATAAGCTCCCAAAGCAAAGACTAGACACGCGTTAGCATGTGGGACTAAACCACTTTATTTTATAAGAGCCCAATAAAAGGGAAAACATAATGAAATAAAGCAAGCTAAATATAGCCTAAATAATGACACAACAATGTCTACGCTCGTTGGTGCGTAGAGGCGGAGCTTGTTCTCCATTAGCTCACCTCGGCTACAAAAGATTCAACTCCGCTAAGTTGGTACTGAGGTGGTGCTCAAGAAGATCTATATCAATACACCGGAAGTCATCCTATGATGTAGACTGGACATGCTTGACATTAACCGACGACCTGTAACTGGGTATTATGTTTTCGTAGGAAGTAACCTGGTCTTTTGGAAGAGCAAGAAGCAGAATGTCATTTCTTGCTCAAGCGCTGAGTCTGAGTATCGAGCTATGGCTCATGTCACCAGTAAAATTCTATGGGTAAGGAACTTCATGGAAGAACTAGGATTTCCACAATTTGAAGCCATGGAATTGCACTGCGACAATTAAATTGCAGTTCACATAGCTTCTAATCCCATCTTTCATGAATATATAAAACACATTTGTTAATTTAGATGTTTTTTTATTCCATTTATTCAGTGTTATGTAATTTCTATTATCTGTTCGACCTTTATGTAATTTCCCTAATGCTCTTATTAATAAAAGGGAGAGGAAGCACATTGCTCCTCTCTACTGTTGCATTACACACAACATTGCAGTACATACCTTCTCACATTGTATCAGAGCGTCAACGTTCCTAGGGAAAGCGATCCCTCTTCTTCCTCTCCTCTGCCCTACAACAGCAGGCGGCGCCGCCGCCGATTAGGATGAGAACAGCAGTCGCCGCTGGTGTTCTAGCCAGCGGGTGCCGGCGCCAAGGTCAGCATCAGTCGTCGCCGCCGGCCAGTTGGCTCGCAACAGCTGCCGTCGGCTAGCACACCAGCAGACTCCTTCAGTTAATTCACAACGAGCTATTAAAAAATCCAAACCGAAGGGTTCACTTCTACGTAGAGAATTCCTAATCACATCTCTATGTGTGATTAGGAAATTTTCAGTTGGGGGCCGTGGATGCGTCAGACACATCTCATTTATTTTGACGTGACGTGTATCCTTTCGTCACTTTGTCTTCTGAATCATGGAGGACACTAAGGCATCAATTAGCTACAACGAGATGTCACCTATCTCCTCCATCAAGTTGAACGAGAAGAATTATCTCTTGTGGATGAATGTTGTCCATACAATGTTGGAATCCCGAGAGACAAGGCAAATCATGTTGAGTCTGATCCTCCTGCAACTACTGACAAAGGCTATGCGGGATGGAAGCGTCATAACAGTCTGCTAAAGACATGGCTATGGGGGAGCATGGAACCTAGAATTGCTGCTAAGTTCATGTTCTACACCACTGCTAAAGAGATATGGGATGCAGTCAAGAAGCATTACTCTCATGACCGCTTGTTTGCAGAACGACAAGGAGACATGCCTTTAGAAGATTATTTTCGGGTGATCCAAGCTAGTGCTGAAGAATTGAGTTTCTATCATCCAATGACTGTCCAAGAACAGGTCAAGGATAGAGACGATTTAGTTACAACAAAGCTCTTATCCAGCCTGAGTCCTTCATTCAGTTCAGCCCGCAGTGTTATCTTAGCTTCTGACAAACTTCCCAGCCTAGAAGAAGCTTATTCACAGGTTATGCAGCCCAACTTTTTGAGTCAGTTGATTCTACACGTCTCGTCTCCTGGAGAATCTCATGCATCTGTAGCTACTGCAGTTAGAGGAGGCCGTATAGGTACATGTCGAGGAGGTGGCACATGATCTAAGTGCACTTGCTGTGGTCGTATTGGACACATGGCGGTGAAATGTTGGAAGAAGCATGGTAGACCTTCTGCACCACTCGTGGGGACAACCAACTTTATTGGCACTAATGAGTCTTCTTAGCCTCCAGCTTCGAGTTCTGGCATCTCACTCACCAAGGAGTGGGGTTGTAAATGGGTAGGGTATGGTGCGGATATGGTCATATCCATAACCGTAACCATTTAGTTAAGCAGATATGGGTACGGTTATATACCCACTTTGTCAAAAGTTATACCCGCAACATACCCATATCCGTATAACCGTCGGGCATATGGACAAATAATTAAGTATACGATTATGCTTAACTTGCTATAATAATATACCAAAAACTTGAGATACAACAAACTACCTCACTTAAATAGATGAGTTATGAAAAAATATCATTCAAGGCAGAGAGGAGAGAGGAGCTGAATGAGAGAATGACTTTATGGCCTCTTAATTTAATGAAATGTACTTGTGTGGCTATAAAGGTGCGTCAATGGATTTGTTCATTATACTACTACAAGGTACTTATATTTACTAGATGTGAATGGTACAATATGGAACACTACATTCTAGTATAAATGTCTACTATTTTAAGGTACATATATTTGCTAAATGTGAGTCATACAATATGCACCATTATATTTTAATGTAAATTATTTACATAAAAATATAAGTAAATGGGTATATGGGTATACAGGGTATGGGCATATATATAACCATAACCTTACCCTATAAGAGGCAGGTATGTGGGTAATAGGGTAAACGGTTACATGGTTATAAAAATTTGTACCCATGATGGGTGTAGTGGGTATGGGTTTGAGGGTATGTGGGTATACCCATATCCATTTACAACCCTACCAAGGAGGAATATGATAGATTTATTCTGGCTACTCAACATCTGAGTTTGGGATCATCTTCTTCTTCTTCTTCTTCTTCAGCCAACTTGGCATCTACTGGCTTCCAGTTCAACTTCTTCATGGGTGGTTGACTCTGGAGCTTCACAAAATATGACTGGAATGAGGACACTGCTTCACTCCATTGACTCACATATTCCTCACCAGTCTGTGACATTAGCAGATGGATCAGTGAGGAGAGTGTTAGCCAGTGGATCTGTTTCTCTGACTCATAAAATTGACCTTAAATCTATACCTTATGTGCATGTATTTCCATTTAATCTTCTTTCTGTTGCAAAATTGATTAATACTGTTAAATGTTCAGTGATATTTGATCCTTGTTTTGTACTATAGGGTCTCAAGAGTATGAGGACAATTGGTGGGGGGCCTGGGAAAGGTGATCTCTACCTCTTTCATGGTGCAATTCTGCCTCGTCAAGTATATGTTGCTCCAACTCCTGCTATTCTTTTGAGCGGTTCTCGCTTACTGTGGCACTACATATATGGACATCCTTCTCTGGAGAGCTTGTGGAAGTTAGAACCTATGTTATCACATGTGTCTTCATTAGACTGTCAGTCCTGTCAGTTGGAGAAACATCATAGGATGTCGTACCCTAGTCGTGTTAATAAAAGGTCCCTTCGCCCTTTTGAGTTCGTTCATAGTGATGCATGAGGTCCTGTAAAAGAAAGCAGTTTTAATGGTTTTCAATATTTCATTTCCTTTGTGGATGATTTTTCTCGTATGACATGGATATATATGTTGAAGAATCTAGAGTCTGCTTTGTCCATTGTCAAATATTTTCATCAAGAAATAAATGTCCAATTTGATTGCAATATTAAAATTGTTCAGTCTGATAATGCCTTGGAATATATTCAACATGCAATGGCTGATTTTTGTAGTTCTGTTGGGACGGTACATCGTACATCTTGTCCTCACACTCAACAACAAAATGAAGTGGCTGAGAGGAAAAATCGTCATCTTCTTGATATTGCCAGGACGATTATGTTCCTATGTTCCAAATAGATTTTGGTCTGATGCTGTTCTTACTACATGTTTTCTTAGTAATAGGCATTAATCCTCTTCTGTTCTTCCAAGGATGTACTCCTTTCTATGTTCTACGTCCTAATGATCAACCATTTCTTGTTCCCCTTAGGGTGTTTGGCTGTACCTCCTTTGTCCACAATTTTGAACCTAAAGCTGACAAATTATCTCCTAGGTCGATTAAGGCTCTCTTTCTTTGTTACTCCCAACACCAACAAGGGTTACAAGTGTTACCGTCCCAGTCTTTGTCATATGTTTGTGTCTAGGGACATAACCTTTCATGATTCAACTCCGTATTTCTCTAGTGTTCCAGTAACGGGGAAAATTGTGTGAGAGTGAGGGAGTGCCACCATCACAAATCAGTGAGGGAGTGCTACCACCCGAAATTAGTGAGAGAGTGCCACCTTCCATTCATGAGGAGACTGTAAATCAGGAAGAGATATCTGGAGATGTTCCTTCAGCGATATCCACAAGTTTATCATATACGTAGCAAACGAGATCATGATGAGGTAGCGACTCTAGTCCATGAGCCTTCCCCATCTTCCTATACTCAAGAAAATCCTGAAGATTCATCTGACTTGAATGTTCCCATTGCTGTTCGGAAAGGTATTCAATCTTGTACTACTCGTCATCCTATTGTGGGTGTTTGATGTACGCCATGAAGGACATTGGTTGGTTACATGCTATAAAATTCTGAAATGTCTACACTTATACAGAATGAAACAAGGGAACTTACTGATTAGCCGGTAGACACGAATCTTCTGGGCTGCAGATGGGTCTTCACTGTCAAACATAATCCAGATGGGTCAGTAGAGAGATTGAAAGCTAGACTGATGGCAAGAGGCTATACTCAGACATATGGGGTTGATTTTTTTGAGACCTTCTCACCTGTGGCTTGTCAGAATTCTGTGAGGATTCTTATTTCTCTAGCAACCACCTTTGATTGACCATTATTTCAGCTCGGTGTCAAAATTGCCTTCCTACATGGAGATATACAGGAAGAAGTGTACACGAAGCAACATCCTAGTTTTGTTGCTCATGGAGAGTGTCAGAAGGTGTGCAGATTAAAGAAATCCATTTGTGGGTAACAATCTCCTCGGGCTTAGTTTGACAAGTTCAGTCTATTGTATGAATACAGATGGGATTCTCACGTTCTGTGACAGATCATTCTTTGTTCTATTCTAGTTCTCCCACTAGATTGATTACTATTGCAGTGTATGTTGATGATATTGTTATCACTTGCAGTGACTCTGTAGGCATATCTAAGGTGAAGGATGGATTGCAAAAGCATTTTCATGCGAAGGATCTAGACAAATTGAAATATTTTGTGGGAATTGAAGTACTTAAATCACATATAGGTACTAATTTGTCTCAGAGAAAGTTCTTGATCTACTTTGTGAGACTGGAATGAGTGAGTCCCAGCCTGTGTCTACTCGTATGGACTATCGTGTGAAGGAAAATGCTGACAATTCTGTTTATTTGATCTAGGATATTATTGGAAGATTGTTGGAAAATTGATAGATCTGACAGTCACTTGCCTTGACATTTCTTTTGCTGTAGGAGTGGTGAGTCAGTCAGCATATGAACTCACCAAAACAATCACATTGGATAACTGTCTGTCGCATTCTTAGGTTTCTGAAAGGAGCTCTTGGAAAATGGATCACATATTATAGACCCAAGAATCCTAGATCCACTCTTATTGTTACTGGTTTTGCAGCTGCAGATTGGGCTGGTAATTTGAATGACAGAAGATCCACATCTGGATATTGCACTTTTCTAGAAAATCATCTTATCACCTGGAAAAGTAAGAAGCAAAATGTGGTGGCTCGTTCTAGCACAGAGGCTGAGTATAGAGAAATGGCTCATGCTTGTCGCGAGCCACAGTGGGTTAAATATGTGCTTTCTGAGTTAAAAATTCCTGTGATGTCTCCTGTAGAGCTCAGATGTGATAATCATGCTGCTATCTATATTGCCAAGAATCTAGTCTTCCATGAACACATTAAACACATAGAAGTTGTCTACCACTTCATCAGTGATCAGATCAAGAATGGGAAAGTTGTGACTCATGTCAAATATGAAGACCAACTTGCTGATGTTCTTAGAAAGCCATTGGGTCCAACAATTTTTCAGAGTCTTAGTAACAAGTTGGGCATACATGATGTGTACACTCCTGCTTGATATTCAATTTATTTTGTGTTATGTAATTTCTATTATCAGTTAGACCTCTATGTAATTTCCCCAATGCTCTTATTAACAAAAGGGAGAGGAAGCGCATTGCTCCTCTCTACCGCTGCATTGCACGCAACATTGTGACACATAACTTCTCACAATGTTGAAGTAGACTGTCACTTCATTTGAGACAAGGTTCAAGACAATCTGATTAAACTCATACTAGTCTACTTAGAAGATCAACATGCAGAATTATTCACCAAATCCTTAAATGGATGTCAAGTTAAAATCTTATGTAACAAACTGGGTGCCTACTATATCTACACACCATTTCAAGGGGGAGTGTTAAGTGTATAACTCTGTCTATACTCTTATATATTGGGATCAGTCCCAGATTGTTTAAATAGGTATTGGCAACCACCCATAGTCCTATATAAAGACAACCTAGCTCTTAGCACCAGAGCAATATTCAAGAACCAAAGTGTACTCCAAGAGAAACTCACATTTGCAAGGCAATCACTTAAATTCTTTCGGGGTTTCAAGAAGTGAGGGCCTGGTGTTCGAACCAGAGGATGAAATTATCTCTAAAAGATAGTGCTGCCAATGATGTAGGGATCTCACACAAACTGTAGATTTTTTAATCGTAGGTGGAGTATTTTTGCTTTGTGTCATTGAGTTTCTCCTTGAAAAACCAAAAGAGTGGGCTTCTTGGCTTAGAAAGCCACTAATGCCAACACCCAAAGCATCACATGAAACCTCAAATAGAAGCAGAAAATCGGGAAGGTGAAGAACATGGGCTTCCGTCAATTTGGTCTTGACAACATCGAAAGTTCACGTGGCTAATGGGATCACTCCAACTTATCACACTTCATCAATGTATTGAGTGAAGTTATAATGGTGCTAAAACCTCGAACAAAGCGAAGATAAAATGTGGCCATCCTGTGAAAGATACAAAGCTCAGAGATCGTAGCGGGCGTGGGCCAATAAGTAATGGCTTTGACTTCGACATGGTTAGACTCAATACCGGTAGCACAAACAAAGTAGGCAACAAAAAGAACTTTATCTTGAAGAAAGGATCACTTCTTTAGATTGACATACAATTTCTTAGCGCGAAGTGTTTTAAATACAATTCGAAGATGAGCCAGGTTGCTGACCTTGGTCTTATTGAAAATCAACGTATCACCAAAGTAGACCATGAAAAATTTCCTAATGAATAGCCGCAACGCAGGGTTCGTCATTCTCATGAAGGTGCTGGGTGTCTTCAAAAAGCAGAAGGGCATGAACAACAATTCTTATCATCCGTCTGGGTTTTAAGGGCAATCTAGCATTCATGAGGGTCCTTGACACGAATTTGGTGGTAATTGCTGTAAAGGTCGACCTTAGAGAGATAGAAAGATCCCATAAATAGATCAAGCATCTCGTCAAGGTGTGGGATAAGAAATTGATATATGACAACTTATTGATGGGTTGACAATCTAAACACATTCTCCAACTACCATCCTTTTTGGGGGTAAATTAGAGCTGGAACCGCACAAGGTCTCTTGCTCTCATGTCTAAACCTTTAAGGAGGAGGGCATCAACTTGGCATTTTAATTCAGTATGCTCAGCCGGGTTTATGTGGTAATGCGGTTGTTTAGGAAGCGATGACCCTAAGATAATTCAATCTCGTTCTAAATATCACACAAAGGCGGAAGGAGATCATTGGGTGTCATGTCTTTGAATTCGTCAAGAAGGTAAACAAGTTCTGATGGCGGGGAGATAATCATACATATGAGTGGCTTCTTTGTTGTATGACACATACATGCATCTATATTATTGACCGCTCTCTTTGAGCCCTCTACGGGTTACAAGGTGTAGAGGTTGTTAGGCTTTTGAGTTTTGGGGATTTGGTGACCGGATTTGCCTTTAGAGGAAATGAACGAGTAGGGGCGAGTGGTATGTGATTGCCTTTGTGCTTGAAGGTGATAACATAGAGCATTCCACATTGCAAGCATCCAACTCATAGATTCAGGACAACCAAGAGAGAGGTGGCCAACATCCATAGGCAATACATCACACCTAATGTGGTCTGAATAAGCACCCAGAGTGATGGGCACAAGGCAACATTGGGTGATGGGTAGACTTATCTCGTTCACCCAATCTACCTTGTGTGGATGAGGATGGGGCTTTAGGCGTAGTTTTTTGCGCTTCAAACCACGAGACTAGATGATGTTCTGAGAACTGTCGCCATCAACGAGTACCTTGTAGCTTTTACCAACATGCTTGAAGAAGGTTTGGAAATGAGTGGTGCATTTGTGTTTGTCCCCATTAGAAGGGGCAGCCAGAACATGCATTACCTGAAGATATGACAGATCGTTATCGTAAGTGTAATTTGCGTCTTCATCCGAAGGTTCAGAGGTAGGTAGCATATCTCATACTCAATGTGATCCTCAACGGCGGTGTTAGGACAGTTGAAGGACATGAATAGAGCACATCAGCGGCACAGGGCAGCTAGAGTGAGTTGTGGTGTGGTAGTAAAAGCATTTACGACATCGTAGAGGAAGGCGGGATGCCGTGGTCACTACCTCTTTGCCCTTACCGGAGGAAGGGGCTAAGGACCATGATGAGGGGGTTAAGGTTGAGGATAGGCAGAATGAGGCAGGGTAGTAGAAGCCTAGAAGGGTTATTGGTGGAGTAACTTCGTTGTCCAAAATGTGTCAATGAAACAAGAAATTGAGTTGGATAAGGTGGTGATGTTTTAAAAATATATTTTCTATTTGTTTTGTTTCTGTATTTATGTAAATCTGTATTTGTACTAGTAGGGCAATTGTTTATATTTTCCCTTGCATATTGCTGATGCTTTACTGGTATGAAGATGGAAGACGTACCGTATTGAGGCACATGAACTGCGGCGATTTTTCCTTAACATAATTACATTTCCCATTCTACTGCTCTAAAAAAAAAAATTAATTTCAGACATGAGTTCTATAGAAGTGGACATGCCTCAAGACCCTAGTCTGTAATTTTCACATGTCACTGTGGTTTACACTACATGTTTTTTTGATATTGTGTAGCTCTCCTTCCCCTCTAGGGATCGTCATGCATAATAAATAAGGTGCCCTATGATGATCTAGTATTCACTGGGTTTTTCTTTAATTTGCAGTTTGCAGCTGAAGAATATAATTTTGTAATTCATGAATAATGACTGCTTATAAACAGGATTGAGCGTATAATCTCTTGCAGAAATGCTTATGGCTTGCTAGAACATGAATATCTATTTTTCTTGATTGAGTTGTTGGATGATATTAAACCATTGAGCATGGTGGTTTGTAGAGCTCTAATTACATATCTAGTTAAACTTTCTAGTATTACTTTTGCCTCTGCTCATTGGATTTCGAAGTAGTGGCATATCAGACACTTTGGATGTTGTTTTCTATCTACTAAAGTTCAACGCTTTAGGATGCATATTTTTTCTTTGAGATGAAATAATACTCATTTTTTTTGGGTTCAGATGCCACTGATAACATATTTTGTTAAACTTTATTACTTTTGCCCTGCTCATTTAATATTTAAATAGTTGCATATTGGACACTTTGGATCTTGTTTTCAATCTACTACAACGCTTTGGGATGCAATTTTTTGCTTTGACATGAAATAATACTCATTCTTTTTGTTTTGGTTCAGGTGCCACTGATTATCCATCTTTTCCCATGCTTCTAAAACAGCTTGCAGCTCCTTTAAGCAACCAGTTGGCTGATAGGCGTTCTAGCATTGTTAAACAGGTATGAAACTCTACTTAATTGGTACAATATGTCTTTTAGAAAATCACAGTGATCATAGAAACGCCTCATTGTATACACCATGCTATAGCTATCATAATTTCTGTCATGTTCATAGTTGTCATCTGGTTTACATCTCTGTAGAAGTTCTTTGGTTTGGTCTTCAAGGACTATAGATCAAGTTTTCATCGTTTTACTTTTTGCGCATCGTGCTGTGTTTGGTATTTCAAAATTTGACACAAATGAAAAACAACCATAGCTACTCAATTTTGTTTGGTCACTTTCATGTAAAAGGAGCTAATTTCTGTTGCAGTTAATAATTGCCCAGTGGGATGATTCGATCTCAATTGAGCAGCAGCATATTGTAGTATACCTAATTTGATACCACGTTCATGGTGTATGGTTCAGCTTCTGCTGACTCTGTGATGAAGTTCTCATGCTGTGGTTATATTGAACTTATTGAACCTCTGATTATCTTTCTCCATGGTCAAATTGTGTGCCAGTCCATGGTTTTGACCTTCAAATTTGGTTTGGTATCCGTCCTTTGATTTATGTAGGTTTTAGTTATGTGCAAGTTTAATCAAAATGCTGACAAACCTCAAAGCTCATATACTCTGTGGGTTTCCATTATATAATAGCCATTATGATGATAAAATAATGGGACAGGGATGGGGATGGTGAGATCTTAGAACAAGAAAAAGATGTGAAGGAATTGCAGTCGAGTAAAGATATGAAGAAGAGCTATGCATGATGTTGTTTTGGCTAAAATGCCCAAAATCTGCGATAGACATAACAACGATTTTCCGTATGCTGGAAAAGTATCTAAGAGAATAAAAGGTAGAAGCAGCGCTGAGATGATGAGTTAGAGTCCGGGTTAGCAGTTGGTTACAACAACGCTATGCGGTATACAGGCGGAGAGATACCACATAAAGTATATGCAGTATGGGAGAATATGTGCGGTTTTGAATTTTCTAGTACATTTATTTATATATAATCTTATAACTATACATTGAGCATATAAGATAATATATTTAAAATCTTCAATATGCAATTATATGTATTTCAAGTTAAATTTGGATATTTTGATATGGATGTATGATATAAATATATATTAAGAGTTATATATATATATATATATATATATATATGTATATGTATGTATGTACGGATAAATCCATATGCATACATATAAATGTACAAATGTATGGTATATTAAATACTAACATATATGTATATGAATATATCAAAGCATATACATACAACTATATATGTAATTATATAATGAATTTATATATTTATGTAATCAGGGGCTGAAGTAGTGAGCTTTTCAAAAAGTGGTGTATAAGCGGCCGCAAATGTGGCCCAAGACTGACTAGTGCACAAATTACGATATGCGGCGCATAGGCATATGTGCATAGACTGATTTTCTGGACATTGGGCTAGCTAATGCTTCTCACCGGTTCAGTCTCTTTTATTGAGGCATCTACCTAATCATAAGATGAGAGAAAAGCTTCTTGCTATTTTGGGATTAAAGGTGAAAGAGTTGGAAGCATTTAACAACAAAATCCATTTCCTTTCTTTTGGAACTATTTTTTTTTTTTGCATCTTCCACAAGCATAAGGCGTGTTCAGTTAGTTTTTTCGATACTCTTTGCGTACTGCTGTTTGAGTTTTGACTTTTGCTAAATCTGGTTACTTTAATCTTGAGTATACGTGCTTTTCCAGGATACTAGAAATATTAATGAAAATTGTATAGGAGATCGATTTTTTTTTTAAACAAAGGAGTAAATGTCATAGATTATCATTTATAAAATGGGATTAGAAATCCGGTGAGATCATTTTTGCAAGTGCGTATCCTAGATGTTGCCTACTTTTTCACAATTTACCTAATTAAAGTTGCACGAAACATGACACTTCGTCTTAGTAGGCCAAAAAAGCTTAGAAGTTTTGTGGCTAACCTTGATTTTCAAATGAATAAAAGAAGGTACAACTTTAAACTTTCAATATAAGATAAGCTCCAGATAGTGTAACTTTATGACTGATTCAAGCTTTTAGGTTAGGATTATGGTTAAATTGTTTAGTTTGCTACTTAGACTGGTAGATGTTTTTCTCCCGTGTTTATCATGACACTGATCCCTTCCTCACTGTTTGTTTTGTCTAATCTGCTATTGTAGCTATTATCTCATAGTTATCTATTTTAAGCCAAGCCAGTTTGTCTACTACCTTAAATAAAAAAATGGATTTATTCACTCTATTATTTACTACCTTATTTTATCATCATCCTATCACGTCTTCCAACCCATGATTTCCATCGCTATTTTTCCCTCTTGCAATTTATTTTACCGTTTCTCATGAACAATGCTCTTGCACATGTTACTTTGGTGGCCTTTTGAGAGTCCTTTAAGATGGTGTTGAACTAGTTATGTTTGAAAATATTGGTCATGTATTGATCTACACTTTGAGAGAGATATGCATGCATTCATTTAACATAAGCAAGTATCAGATCTCAAGCTTTGCCACTATTTAAGTGGAAACCCTTAGTTGTAGGGCATGCTTGAAATGATACCGCATTGACTGAAATCTAGGTCCGGGTTGGTTCTGGTTATGACTATCAGAAAATCTGGTCAACACTTTTTTGACATGGAACCGACTTTGACCCAATTTCGTTTGACAAGCCTACACAAAAATGCCCTTCCCCTCTTTTCCAGCACCCCCGCTCACCCAGATCCTCAAGATCGTTCATACTTCAGATGCATAACCTTTTTTCCTAGAATGTTTCGAATCAAAGGTGTTAGAGAGTCCATTTATTTATGTTAAGTGTTTTGTATTATGGGCCCAAGTATGTCTTGGCCCATTAGGGTTTAGGTTAAGTCTGTATGCTTCCCTGTTCTCCTATATAAAGGAGCAGGGTCTCTCTTATCAAATATATCGACTAGTCGTCTTTTACTATTTGACATGGTATCCGATTAGAAAAGACATATCCGATTGAGGATCCGAATATCAAACAGTAGGTGTATATGGGGAAGGAGGCAGTAAAAAAAATTGAGGGGAAATATATTCGGGGCTGTTTGGTAGCAGGCAGTAGAGGTGGGCAGCGACATGTTGCGGTTGTCAGAGATGAAGAATAGAGGGTGATCGCCTGCAGTAGAAAGCAACAACAATATGGCGGAAGTGGGTGACTGGCGACGGCCTGGATCAGGCAGTAGCAGCGTCGGGAAGTTTGTAAGGTGGTGGGCAGCAACGTAGCTATTTAGCAACAGTAGCGACAACAGGTTGATGGCGGCGACAAGGGGCTGTAACGGTGATAGCAGTGGACATGGCAGCGAACAACAACTAGGTAGCAGTAGTACCGTGGGGTGGCTGCGTATCAATGGTCAACAGAGCGGCAGACAACAGTGGGGCCTTGGCGGCAGGCAGCAGCATGCATAGAAGCATCGGCGGGGGAGGCTGCGACAGGAGGCTTGTGGTAGCAAGGGCCCAACGACAGGCAGGTATTGACAGTGGACGATTAGTAGGGTCGACGACTTTGTGACAACAGCCGGGCTTAGGCAGAACAACAGGGCGCCAACGGTTGGCTGTGTGGTGATGGTTGGCGGAAGCAGCAACGGGTCTTTGGGCCCATATTACTGGATGGGCAGTGAGGGAGCAAGGACTACAGGCAGCAGCAAGGCCGATAGTGGTAGGCAATGGCGGGGGGGCGTCGATAACCGGTGGTTTGGTAGTAGATAAAAAATACGGTCGACGCTGGAGTAGCGGGCAGTGCACAGGTGCATGACGCTGGGATTATGTAGGCAGTAGGAATAACATGGGTGTAGAGGGGCCCGACAACAGGTAGCAGAGGCTAGAGGGACAAGACAACTGGCAGGAAGGCAGTAGGCAGCAACGATCAACGCATGATGGTTAGAGGATGGGCTGGATAGCGGCAGCCGTGGAGCAGCAACAGGGGCGGAGGCATCAGGTGGAGTGAAACAACAGGTTATAGCAGGAGTAGAGGTCGACGACTAGGAAATAGGAGCAACAACGGTGTAGGGGAGGAAGCAGCAATTAGGAAAGGACGAGCATAGGAAGTCCTTGCGGGCAGCCAAGTAGCACCAGGGGCGGAGGCTGCCCGCAAGGGAGGGAGACACTCTTTTCTCTCTCTCTCTCTCTTGGGCTTAGGATCGCTGCTCTGATACCATGTCAAATAGTAAAAGACGGCTAGTCGATATATTTGATAAGAGAGACCCTTCTCCTTTATATAGGAGAACAAGGAAGCATACAAACTTAACCTAAACCCTAATGGGCCAAGACGTACTTGGGCCCATAATACAAAACACTTAACAACATAAATAAACGGACTCTCTAACAAAAGGAATTCACAAGTACAACATCCATGCATATTGGGTCATGAAAAGTGTATTACTTTAGGTATCGGGTCTGTAGAAGTTAACTGATCCTTCAAAAGCTTGATTGTCGGGTGTGAGGTGGTGAATGAGGCACTGGTATTTGGGTTTTTGTGCTATCTTGACAACAAATCTTGGCAAATAAATTTGTTACTAAAAAATTCTCTACTCTTGCTACAAGATAAGAAACTTGGTATAACAAGAATGCAATATATACAATGAGACTGGACTCTAGCGCATCTGCAAGCACAATTCAATCATTCTTCATAGGTCATTACATGTTATGGTAATCTCGTTTTGTTCAAAGTTGTCGGTGTTTTATCATCACCATTTGTATAACAATAATCAACCTTACACTTTCTTGTTCTTGAGGTTCGAACACCACTTCATTTTTTGTTTCTAACATAATTTAGATGCTTAGGTTGTATTGAGCATTCTTGGCCTAGTTAATGTTGAGTTGCACTGTGGATGATACATGATAAGAATTTACATGCAACATATTATTTTCTATAATTAATCACATTTTTGCAAGTGTGATTTCTATTGGGTGAAGATCTCCACATGATACATGAATCATACTGTTAGAGAGTCTATATTAGCCTATTTAGTTAATAGGTTAATTAGTTAGTGGGCCTTTAGTGTCTCGGCCCGTTTAGATTACTTGCGTCCTAAGTCTTAGGGCGTCTCCCCTCTCCTATATAAAGGAGAGGGCGTCCAGTCTTGTATTCATCTAATCTCATTGCATTCAATACAATATTATTTTTCACATGGTATCAGAGTGGTGAACAGTAACGGCGACGTGAACAGTAACTCCGGTGGTGAACAGTAACTCCGGCTAAAATACACTCGAGTGTACAAATCGCACGAATACACTCAAGTGTGTTTGCATATCAAGACTATTTTTTGCAAAATGTAAACCATTGATCTTCACCATCATACTATAACTAGGCTACATACAAATTTTGTACCCATTTGGTTGAGTGTAAGACACTCATCCAAGGGCAACAAAATCGACGCGCGAAACTAATTTGAAATGTATAATTTTTGCGGTCTTTATAACATGACCTATAAATGTTCAAATGTGCTCAAATTTTGCGTATGAGCTGTTCACAACATGTTTAAGAAGATCAACGGATTAGATTTTTGAAAAAAATATTGCATCATGAAAAACTACTTAAGTGTATTCTGCTTCGAATACACTCGAGTGTATTCTAGCCTGACTATATATATATATATATTTATTTATTTATATGCTTATAATATAATATAAATGTATTGTGGCTACGGATATTATATATTCTTAGCTACTGATTTTATATAACTAGTTAGATAATCTATACTTGGTAACAATAATGTGACAAATGTGTTTTGATACTTATATGAGTATATACTTATATACACTTATATTAAACGAATATAAATGTATAATTAGCTACTGATTTAATATATTTTTTGTCACTGATTATATATATAAGCGAGTTAGCTATTTTATGCTAATAGTCTGACATTGATCAGGTGATTTTCTGTAGATGGCTGATTTATTAACTCTTTGTTGTTGTTACATAGTATTATATTTAAAGGAGTACACATGTTTACTATGTAAAACATTCACAATTTATATTTTATGCATGTATAGTTGTATATAAAATATATATATTTTTGAAAAATAAGCACCTGCTTTTTAAAAAAGCGCCCGCTAATCACCCTCCTGGTGATTAATTGGCTACAAGGTCTTGGCTGCTCTCTTTGCGCTTTTAAAACATTGCCATACACACACACACAACACACAAGCACGCACGCACGCACGTGTATGTATGCATGTATGTATAGATATGCAATATGACATATAATAAGCGTAGTGACAAACGAAGTTTTAAAAAGCGGGAAGCATGCAGATGGAACCTTGTAGCTGCTTAATTGCCAGGTGGGCGATTGAACGGGCTAAAAACGTGGATTTTAACTTTCTTATAAACTTTATGCAAAATTACATACATATGTATATAAATACTATAGTTTTGGAACTGTTATACATATATAAACACTTCTTTACACACCAACATAAAATACCCAAATCATTTACACACAACTATAAAACAACGATCATAGCTATATAATATAATAAACAATATACTTGTCATAAATAAAGCACCCTACACCTATAAAATAAAAAGTGTATATAAATGATACAACAACAATTTGGTAGCACATGTTTACCTAGCTAAATAGTAAACGATAGACTTATCATAGATGACTTACAAACATATTGTTACATTTGCACATCATCAATTAGTCATGCATTACAACAGTACATTAAATCAAAGTATGCATTCTAAATTAGATTATAGTTACATATAACTTACTTGGATACATTACAACATTTCCCTATTATTACAGACAGCTTATGTACAAGTATGCATTCTAAATTAGAACTAGGTATATCATAGAACATTTAATGTATGTAAGTTTAATATATTATAGTCAATACTAATTGGACCATATAAATATATAATATATGTAATGTTACATGCTTACAACAGTTTTTTCATAAAAAAGCGGACAAAAAGTGGGAAAAGAAGTAAGTTCGATCAACTAGTTGTGAAGAAATCACTTCTCTCTCAATATATATATACACACACATATATATATATGTGTGTGTGTGTGTGTGTGTGTATATAGAGATAGATAGATAGATAGATAGATAGATAGATAGATACACCCACAGATTACAATTCTATCACTATGTATTGCTAATCTTATATATCGAATGCAATTATGCATTGCTATCATTTTGTAATCAGAGACATATAAGAGATACAGCACAACAAACAAATCCAATGTTAACACAAATCAACAAGTTCATTGTGGAGATAGACTAATTATGGATGGCAAGTTGACAAGCTATGTGCCTATGCCAAACAAATCCCAATAGAAATAAGCAAATGGAATATAGCAATAGTACAACGCATAATGACATGTCAAATATACTAACTATGGCAAATCTCGAACAATGTAAAATGTCATGACATTTAGTATTTCAAATCTAACTAGAGAAATGTGACAGTAAATTTTAAACAACCGAAAACAAAACAAGAAAGGAAATATGTTGATTAATAATGAACCCATTATCAGTTGATTAATATCAATTGAGGACAATACTTGGAGTGGGCATTTGGGATCTGGAGTGGGAGTGTGTGGGCAGATGAACTAACTTTGCTGTACCCATACATGGTGGTTGAGGAAGTGGGTGGGAGTGGGTGTGCATGGGACTTAAAAGAGAGGAATTCGTTGGCTGAGGCAGTGAGGAAGGGGATGTATGGAAAAATTAGGAAAATTGCATTGGATTTGGAGAAGGGCAGTCAGGAGGAGCTACATTAGATTTTAGAGGGGGGTTGAGGGAGGGGGGAATAATGAATGGAAAGGTGTAAAAGGGTTAGTGATGTAGGACGTACTAGGTTTTATTCTATTTATTTTCGTTTTATTTTTATATTTAGGGACCTAAGTGCAAATTATCTAGTTAATGTACTTAGTCGTAAATGTTTTATGCTTTCTTTTATTTTCAGCTTTATTGAATAGGAGTTTATTTTAATTACTTGTGGGTCAAGTCATGTAATGTTATAAAAGCCAGCCTTGGGGCCTTTGTCCAGGTAGTTGAATATGAATTGAATTTTCAGAATTTGTCGTTTATCTTCATCTTTCTTCTTCTTCAAGATGTGTTCCACATCAGTAAGGGAATACGTTGGGTGAGGTAGTAAGGAAGAGGAAGCCGAAAAAAGTAGGAAGACTAAGATGGATTCGGGGGAGGGGGATGATATAGTGATGAAGATGAAACAACAGGAAGAGCGGCTTTGGATTGGTGGGATAAGGAAGGAAAAGTGTAAAAAGAAAGGAATATGTTGGCTAAAGTAGCGATGAAGAGGAAACATGGAAAAAATGGGAATGGCTGCGTCGGATTTGGGAGGGGCTGAAGTATTCAGGAATGGGAGGGGGAAATCAGAAAGATAAGGGGAAAGTTGACGAGGGGCAGGGAGGAATGGCCAAGAAAAAAGAAGAAAAGAAAATAAATTGAGGTTCGAGATGATTGAGAAAGGAAGAATGGCAAACAAGAACAAATCTGAAAGGAGGAATGGAGTCGAGCTTCACTGTGCCCGACGAGTTCCTATGCTGCTTGGAGCGGTGTTTCACTACAGCTTGCAGCCTTTTTGCTTGCGGTGGCACACTTCAGCTCTAATGGCTCGTGGGGGCGCTGTTGGCAGGTTCAGCTCCAGTGGCCGACAATGTCATTGCTGGCTACTGTAGCTGGTCTCATTGAGCTCTGAGAGCGGAAGGGCTTCGGGGGATACGTTCGGGATCGGGAGGGTTTGGTCAGAAAGGGTGGGAGTTGAGGATTTGGGTGGGAGTGAGCAAGGGAGAAGTGAAAAGGGGTAACCTGTACAAAGGGAAACCAGGTTTGCCTCAAAGTTGCGAAGTCACCCCAAATACGAAACGACAATAACACGAGAAAAATGTAACAAGCCAATAAAAATCATGAAAAAGTGAGAAATCGGCACACGTTTTAAACGTGCAGAACATTAGGCAAGGCAATAGTACTTCAAAGATGCCGATTTTTTTGAGAAAATTGCCGATATTTGTTACAAAGATATGGATGAAAGGGTCGAGAGGGAGGTTTTTTTTTTTGGGGGGGGGAGCGTTTGGGAGTTGAGGGTTTGGGTGGGAGTGAGCAGGGGGAGAAGTGCAAAGGGGAAACAGAGGGAAAGCGGTTTTGCCCCAATTTGCTAAGCCGCCCTAAACACAAAAAAAGATACTAAAATGAAAAAAAATGTGAAAAGCGCGAAAAGTTGTGAAAAAACGCGAGAAATGTCGGAAAATTGGTGCACACCGTTTTAAGCATGCAGAACATTAACATTCGGCAAGCCAAAAAAGTACGCGAAAAGCACCGATTTTTTGCCCCAATTTGCTAAGCCGCCCCAAACACAAAAAAGATACTAAAATGAAAAAAATGTGAAAAGCGCAAAAAGTTGTGAAAAAACACGAGAAATGTCGGAAAATTGGTGCACGCCGTTTTAAACATGCAGAACATTAACATTCGGTAAGCCAAAAGTACGCGAAAAAGCACCGATTTTTTTTGAAAAAACCACCGGTGTTTGTTACAAAGATATGAAGGAGGAAATCTAATAAAAATCATGAAATATGTATATGTATAGGTAAAATATAACATATATATGTAGCGGACAATTTTATAAAAATCACAATACATGTATATGTGTACATGTTTCTGTGACATGTATTGAGATTTTATTTTCCGAAAGGTGCCTAGGCGATCCCTATACATAATGTGGGACAAATTTAATAACCCATTTATATGACGTGGAAAAAAATCCTAGTATAGAGTAAAGTGAAATTAGTATGTAATATTTTACACTTATTTTAACATTAATATTTACTAAGTATGCGATCGTGTATCGGGTTTTGTTCCAACTTGTGTTATTAGGCTTTGCAAGCTGCATAAACACATATGAACAAAGCTCTGCTGCTTCTATAGTAAGTGCTTTGAGCGAATCTGTTCACTGTCAACATGTTATCAAAGCAGGTGACGTATCCCCCTCCCTCTAGTTTGCCCCTCCGCCTTTTCCCCACTTTTCCCACGCCTATGCCTCACTTTCTCCTCCATTTTATTATTGGAGTTTATCTCCGCATGTCGACTTTGCTTTCTCTTCCTCATTCCTCCTTTCCTTTGCAACTTTGTCTGTTTCAGATCGATTACACACTCACTGAATATGTTCAATAAGGTATAACTGTATAAGTGTTTTTCTCCTTTAAAACATGTGACTGTTCTTTTTATCCGCCATTGCTTGCTTACTCTCGTCAAGAAATATGTTGCCAAGTATGAGAATCGTTATTTCCTTGATGTTGTTAGGACGACATGTGTCAAATTTGCAATCATGTTCCCGAGAAATTCTTCAAATGTGCGTTTGGCTACTTAAAACAAAACTAATATCATGCCCTCTGTTGTTCTGAAGTTAAAATTCCTATATAATTCTTTATCCCAGCATCTCTAGACTTTTCGCCTCCATGCATTTTTCGGTTGTACCTATCTTTTAAAACTTTTTTCTAGCTAGGATAAATTGCCCAGTCTTGAGCCTTTTCTAGTATGTTCTTGCACACAAAAGGGGTAGATGTTATGATTCCACTGGCACAGAAGTCCTAGTCTGCATAATGATTTTTTTCTGTTTAAGACATCCGTTATCAGTTATACTCCAATTCAGTATACTGCTATTTTCATTTTAACACACCTTTATACTTCCTCCAGAATGTGTTCTATCCTTTGTTTGTCACCTAGTTGATCGTGTTGGCAAGAAAATTCTTGTTAGTGGCAATGTTATTATTTTTTGAAACATTTCATATGAATTACCTTCAGTTCGGAAGAGGGATCAGCTGGAAGCACCATGGGAGAGTTACAGTTGGATACATATTCAGAAGAATGTTTGTGAAAGATCACTAGCAGAGCCGAACGTTATTAAAAGATCACTAGTAGAGCCAATTGTTATTATGTGTTAACCCTATAATCTGTCTCAGTGAAATATAATAAGATATTTAAACTGTGAATTTGCCCTCCGTTCCATGCGGAATGCATCATGGATTGTTATATCACAGACTTCACAGTGTATTAAAAAACGGCCCATGCGGCCGCTTAATCGGCCAAGACCCCTATTCGTTTAATTTTGCCCTTAAGCGCCCGCTTACTCGGTTTGAAGAAAAGTGCCCGCTTTTTTCCCGCTTTTTTCCGCTTTTTGAAAAAATGCTGCTGTAAGCATGTAATGTTAATTAAATATATAATCCAAGTAGTATTGAGTATAATATATGAAGCTTGTATACATTAAATGTTCTATGATATATCTAGTCCTACTTTAGAATGCAAACTTTGTATATAAGCTGTATATAATAGGGTACTGCTGTAATATATCCAAGTAAATATCATATTACTCTATTATACTTCTAATGGTTTTACTGATTTTACTGATTTTCTTGCAGATTTCGTTCATTACTAATTGATACTACTGGTTAGTATTACTGATTTCCTTAGAAATATATTTTTTTATATACACATGTAATTTTGTATATAAATATATAAGATTTTAAGCATCCGCTTTTTCAAAAATCACCCGCTTAATCGCCCGCCTGCCGCTTAATCGGCTACAAGGTCCCGTCCGCACGCCTCCCGCTTCACGCTTTTTAAAACATTGTTATATCATTATAAGGACAGGTTGCATCTTCAATAAAACCAATATCTAACAAATATCCATCTCAAATATGCTGATTCTATATATTTTTCTTGAAGACAAATAGATAATTCCTGCAGTTATATGTCAGTACGAATTCTTTCATAGACAGTTTGTAGTTATGGAGGTTCATATACTGACCTCTATGAATTTTTTGTTTGTTTGTTTGTTGCACCTCTATGAAGTTCATATCTCAATAAGAAAACTGTTGTATCCCTAGTTTTTTTACTTATTAGTTAACATTTCATTTTTCCTCTTTAGGCTTGCCATCTTTTAAGTTTTCTTTCCAAGGAGCTATTGGGAGATTTTGAGGCTTGTGCTGAGATATTCATACCGGTAACTTGTTACCTGAGGTTGGATATTTGCTGTTTTTCTTATGCTCATCAAGTTGATTTTATTGCTATCAGGTCCTCTTCAAACTTGTTGTGATAACTGTTCTTGTGATTGCTGAGTCTGCAGACAACTGTATCAAAACGGTTTGAGATATTAAACTCTTCCAATACTTAAATCTGATGGAATCACTGCTTACTTTAGCAACTTTTTTTTTTCAGATGTTGCGTAATTGTAAGGTTGCTCGTGTTCTTCCGAAGATAGTAGAATCTGCAAAGAATGACAGGAGTTCTGCTCTTCGCGCCCGGTATAAATGCTCATAATTTACATTTTTTTGTCTTTTTAATTAATCATTATTTTCTTTTTGGAATGCAGATGTTGTGAATATGCCCTTTTGATATTGGAATACTGGGCAGATGCTTCTGAAATACAGCGATCAGCCGATCTATATGAAGATCTCATAAAGTGCTGTGTAGCTGATGCTATGAGTGAGGTAAAATCCAAAAAAGTATTTGTTCTAATGACATATCACACCCCCATAACATTCTTCATTTTTTAAATATATATGAAAAATAGCATTTGCCCGAAAATGTATGGTACAATTGATAATTTCCAAATTTTCGGACTCACGGAATCGATCAGAAACTTGTCTCAGAACATTTTTTTTACATGTTCTTGAATTTCATTAAGTTATCATGACATATTTTCTATCTTATGATTTCACCAAGCAATATCTAATTCTTATTTTTTCTGGCTTATGCAACTGTGCATTCGGATAATAGACAGAACAATTTTCTCTTGATATATGTAAATAAGAATTGCATATTTATATTAATGTAAAGTTAAGAGATCTACATGAGTTATTTTGTGGCATAAAGCTGTCGAGGAACATGTCCACTCTTTATATGGAAATAAAGAGAAAACACAACAGAAATAACTTATATGGGACTAAAGAAACAACAAGCAGAAGGAGAATAATTATAGATAATTAAATTTTCTGATAATACCGGTGGTGGATCTATGTGATATCCAATTGGCCTCTACTTTCATGCGTTGCACAATAGAATGGCTTGCACACTTTCGATTGAGACCATAATCTGAAGTGGTTGGTTAGTAGTTACACTTGCTTGGGCCAAAAATGCCCTAGGCAAAATCCCTAAAAAGAGTGACGTTAACCATCTTTGGCATTCCATTCTAACAATGTAAGACTAGCTGTTCCTCCACCAACATCCCATACTGTCAGTGATGATGGTGGAACATGTAGTCTCACATCAATAGCATGGGATGAAAATGGTGGGCTGATGTAGGTCAGTGATTTTTTTTTTTCAACTAACATGCCAGTCTTTTGGTGTGGGTTCTTTCTTGGACTTAGGTTGTAAGGGATATTGGTTTAATCCATATTTTTTCTTTTTCTTTGTACACTTTCTCTTATATAATGGAATTGAAGTCTTGGTTCCTTTTCAAATATAGGAAAAATCTATGTATGTGTTTTCTTATGATTAATTTTAATTTTCTTTGATATTACTTCGGTGTTGCTAGTTTCCTATAAATTTACATCGTTAACTTTAGGTTTTTCATTGTAATATGTATTGCCATTATAAAATGATTGTAATCAATAACCATGAATCCTACATTCCTAGACTTACTCAACTAAAAATGCAGGTCCGAGCTACTGCAAGAACTTGCTATCGGATGTTTTCAAAAACCTGGCCTGAGCGTTCTAGGCGCCTATACATGACATTTGATCCTGTCATACAAAGGGTATTGCTGTATCTTGTTTTTTTGTTTGTTTCTCGAGCAATCTTTTTCCACCCTTCTAGAACCTCTATATACCTATGTTTAAAGAATTACGAAGTTAAATGCCCTTTGTTTTTGGTATAAAAATATTTCCTTTCTCTGTATATAATCATTGGGAGATGTGGAAACCTAAGTGAAACTGGGAGGGCCTGTTTGGCAAGGAATCTGTTAACATCAAAATTATGACAGAAATATGTATGCAGATCTTAAATGATGAAGATGGTGGCATGCATAAAAGATATGCCTCTCCTTCTGTTCGTGAAAGAGGTGCACAACTAAATTCGTCCCAACCCCCTGCGACAGCGATTTCTGGGTACGGCACATCTGCTATTGTTGCCATGGATCGGCGTGCAAGTATGGCATCAGGAGCATCCTTATCTACTAATCTACTCTTGTCACAAAGTCAACCTTTTACAAAGGGGTCTGAGAGAAGTCTTGAAAGTGTCCTTCATTCTAGCAAACAGAAGGTTAGCGCTATAGAAAGCTTGTTGAAAGGAATTAATCTTTCTGAGAAAAACAATCCTCTTGTCAGGTCAAGCAGCTTGGATCTAGGTATTTCCTTGGCCTTGTAGCTCAAAATGTAGTATAAAGTAATGCATCACCTTAATTTTTTTAATTTATTTTCTCGTGTCTAAAGAACTTGTCTTGCTTCTCCTAGTGCAGGAGTTGACCCTCCCTCGTCTCGTGATCCACCTTTTCCTCCAGCTGTTACTACGAGTAATTATTCACTGAGAACTTCGGCATTAACTGACTCTTCACTTACAAATACTAGCCGCAGTAGTATTCGCAATGGAGGATCAAGTATAGCAGACATTGTTGCTCATAATGCTCCAAGGGATTCTAACACATCATACCTCGGTAATATGAAATCCACTTTGTCCTCTTTGTCGTTTATGAGAAAATCATCTGAAAGGTTACATGATGGAGGCTATTTTGAGGAAAACCCAGAAACTAGGCCAAGCAGGCGATTGCCAAGCTCACAGTATGAAAAGCAGTATATGGATACACCCTATAGGGAATCAAGTTTCAGAGATTCACAGAACAGTTATGTACCCAACTTTCAAAGACCTCTCTTAAGAAAGCAAATCACCAGCAGAGCTGCAACTGGTAGAAATAGTTTTGATGATAGCCAGCTTTTTTCTGGCGAAATGGCCAGCTGTATGGATGGACCTGCTTCTCTGAATGATGCACTTACTGAAGGTCTCAGCCCTAGTTCTGACTGGGTTGCTAGAGTTTCCGCTTTCAATTATCTCCGGGCATTGTTGCAACAGGGCCCTAAAGGTATTCAAGAAGTCACTCAGAGTTTTGAAAAAGTCATGAAGCTTTTTTTCCAGCACTTAGATGATCCTCACCATAAAGTTGCACAAGCAGCCCTTTCAACTCTGGCAGAGATTATTCCTGCTTGTAGGAAGCCGTTTGAAAGTTATTTGGAAAGAACATTGCCTCATGTCTTTTCTCGTTTAATTGACCCTAAAGAATTAGTTAGACAACCTTGTTCTACAACGTTGGAAATTGTCAGCAGAACCTACAGTACTGACTCCCTATTGCCTGCTTTCCTCCGATCTCTGGATGAGCAGAGGTCTCCCAAAGCTAAGTTGGCGGTTATTGAGTTTGCCAATAATTCATTCAATAAACATGCTGCAAGTTCTGAAGGCTCGAGCAACAATGGGTTCCTCAAGTTGTGGCTTGCAAAGTTATCCCCATTAGCCCATGACAAAAATACAAAGTTGAAAGAAGCTGCTATCAATGGCATCATATCAGTTTATACCCATTATGATTCTCCTGCTGTACTTAATTTCATTCTTAGTCTCTCAGTTGATGAGCAGAATACTTTAAGGCGAGCTCTTAAGCAATTTACACCACGTATAGAAGTAGATTTGATGAACTACTTGCAAAATAAAAAGGAACGTCAGCGCTCTAAGCCTGGTTATGATCCATCTGATGTCGTGGGAACCTCTTCTGAAGAAGGCTATGTAGGGACCTCAAAGAAAAACCAGTATTTTGGGAGATACTCTGCAGGTTCACTTGATAATGATGGTACACGGAAGTGGACTTCCACGCATGAAATCACAATTCAGAGTGCAGCACATCCTATTTCTGATGAATCTCAGGAGCACATTTATCGGCACTTTGATGCTAGCTCTGACAACGAGGCTTACCACAATCATAAAACTAAAGACATTGAATTTAACAGTAATGTAATGAGTTCTGCTGGTTCTTTAATTAGCCATTCCGACAATGTTGATCTTGCCATTGAGGCAGACAATTCTATAGCAACTCCTCGTCTGGATTTCAATAAACTTATCATCCATAATGGGCACAAGGTGATGGATATGAATATAGAAGAAGAGCTGTCAACAACTGAGCTTTCTCATGAAATGTTAATTTCTAGTAAAACACTCCCTGCGTCTGATAGTGGCCCCAGCATTCTCCAACTGCTACATCAGGTCAGGAACCTATCATGCAGTTGGTGTCTCAATAACTACTCTGAAACCCGTTTCTTTGGTAATGCATGCATATCAATTGCTCTTGTTGGGTTTATTTTGTTCAAACGATCCATTTGACCAGCATATTAGCCGTATAATTCACAATAGTTGCTCTTTCAGTATGTTTCACTCGAAAGTTATCTAAAAACTTCCTGGTTATGTATGAAATTTCCATTCATTTACCATTTTATATACTGTATATAAGTTAGATTCCTGTTGCATTCATTATCCCTTGTATTTATTCTGAAAAGAACTTTCCTAGAATATGTTTCTTACAGCAGCTTTTTTTTTGATAGATGGGCAATTCAAATGATGTAAGTTCTAGTACAAACAAGCGTGTAGCACTTGAACATTTGGTCGAAGCTTCAAAATCTAATGATCAGTCTGTATGGACCAAGGTGATGTATCTTCTTTGTTTCTCTGGTTTCTATATCTTTTATTTTGCATGTAACACTTCACGTTGTTGCTTATGCTGCATAATTTCAGAATCTATCAGTATTTATTGTAACTGCCTTGTTCCAACCATAGCTGGAAGTATGACATGTGGTATTTAGATATATGTGAAAACATGACAAAATATTAAATTGCTGTCAGGAATAATTGAGATATACTTATACCATACACGTATACATATATTAGAATGATCCGACATTTACATAAAATATACTTTGCAATATGAAATTCACATCTAAGAGACAGTAAAATGAAAGTACTAATCTCCTGCAGTTTATTGCTACTGAAACTAAAAGAAAGAATGATACTATATATGCGGATGAAATATGAATTTATGATTAATACAAGAACAGTTTATGAATTTACAATTTAATTGGCAATTAGGGGATACCTCCTGTTAGAGTGCTGAGGTGCGTGATATTGCACCGACAAATTCACTGGGGGTGAAACCCCTAGAGTTTACCTAGACTACGTGCAACAATCACCACCCACAAGAGGACGGATCTTATTGTAGTATAGTTCAGGATGAACCCAAATGACAACGTTTTTAAGAATTTCTAATCAAAGTAACTCACGAATAGCTAGTATTTATCATGTGATTGAGTTGGTTTAATTAACTAAGGTTGTAAGAACGAAAAGGGCTAGATTAAGGTTCTAGTTATCAATGGATGGAAATACTAGGTGAAACTGGGTTTCACTTCTACTATCTGAATCTGCGCATTCATTCAAATCCAATCCTATATGAAGAGATAATTGGAGTTATGCAAGTTCTCCTTTCAGTGTTAGAAACTTGCATGAGTGGATATCTCCGTAAGCTCCATGTCCCGTTACTTACAAATCCTATATCAACTACTCAGAAGGCTTCTTGTCTTGCAGTCCTCATCAAGGCATCAACTAAAGCTAATCGATATTCAAATCTTAAACGTTGAAGTTCTCACGACATAAGACTATAATAAATCATGTAAAACGGGTGACAAGGAATGACGTTTTGTTGAAGTTGGCGAAATTTCACAAAAAATTTCAATTTCAATGGGATCTGGTACCGAAATATGCGAATGTGTCGATTTCGGTCGAATCTGCTACCAAGATTGCATTTATCAAGATTTCCATAAAAAAATTTGACGATTTTGATGAATTTCGTCAAATTTTGACGGATTTTGAGGTTTTTTGTGCACAACGCAAAAATTTCAATGGAAATTTTGATGAAAATTTCGATAATTGCAATCCTTGTTATTTTTGTTTTTTGAAGAGGATTAAAGGGGGATTTGGGGTTATTTCACCATTTAGTACTCATACATAGTATATACTTACAATATATCATAATTGCATTGCATTCCCTAATATTTGCTATTCATTTAATTAAATACTTATGCGATGCAGGCTTTTTTAGTTTAATGTGGACGACATGTATCCTAGAAAGGCAGTTAATTAGACAACGAGGGTGCTAGGAAGCCAAGCACACCAACAAGTAGTGATTTAGCTTGAAAACATTGCAGTTCTTGGGACCATTGATATGATTGACTATTGAGTCGATATCCACAACAAACTATCAACCCAAGTAAAATGTGTGGGGATGCCCTACATATCCAAAATTCGATATTATAACACAAATAAGTACATGCATGCATATAGCTCATACTTGCAAAATTCCATAACTTAATTCCTACATTTTCTCATAGAAACCCTTCATTGAAATCCTCAAGAAACAGAACAGTTTCCTTACCTCCCACATGAAGGATCCCCAAGCCTACCCGCACACAAACTTTGTTGCATAAAAACAATGCATTTAGGTGCAGAGATCACACCTATAAAATTTCATAAATTAATTTGTTCATTTTTGCGTCGAAACGGGCACTGTTGCGTTTATCAAAATTTTGGAATTTTTTTGGTTTCAATGCTGTCAAAATGACAACGAAATCGGACACATCGTTCCTTGGCGGATGATCAATCCACATGACATGCGATAAACGATTAGCAATGAATTAAATGAGTTCATACAAGAATTGATGCATGAATGAAAATTGCAAGAGAAGGGTAGTGGGGCTAATCCCCACACCCCCGTGAAAGAACTACTCCCTTAACATTTGTATTCAACATTGGGAGATTAATCCCCACACCCCTGTGTAAGAACTACTCCCTCATCATGGTCATGTCAGTGGTAGAAGTAGCTCGGGTGGTGTGCGACGACATACTTCCTTCTCTCTCTTTTGGGTATTAACCCTGACTTGCGGCTGAAGTAGGTGAATGGACAACAACTCGAGGAAGAAATCGATCACCGTGGAGAGGGAGGTCGATGGTTGTTGAATTTTTGAAGGAAAAGGGTCGATGGACCCTGCTATTGGCTTGGAGGTCGATGGTCTCGCTAGGTCGATGAAACTAGCCATGTCGATGATCTCTAGACTTTGACTCTAATCTCGGTGTCAGCGTTTCGGCTTGTTTGTCTCCAAAATTTGAGATGCCTTGGAAGTGATGCCCTTAGAGCCTATTTATAGGGTTAGTGGCTGTGTCCCTCCTATTGATGTCGAGCATTGGCTGTCAATCGATGGTGCTGACCCTTGGGCTTCTTGCTATCGACCTGGGAGGTCGATGGGTCATCGACCTTGAAGGTCGATGGTATTCTTGAGCTCTGGCCGTCGGCCTGGTGACTGCTGACCGATGGCATATGTATGCTGTTGGTTGATGGAGAGAGTAAATGGGTCATCGACCTTGATCTTGGCCATTGATGGTTTTGGATGTCGACCAGGGAGGTAGTTGTTCGATGCTTGATTATATTTTGAAGGTCAATTGGCAGGACCCCCTAGGCATTGTTGCTGCAGAGTGATAAGATCCAAAACCTACAAGGGAGCCAAGAAAAGTATAAAATCCGTACAAATTAACCTAAAAACCCTAGTAAATTGAAACATAGTTATTTCTAATGAAGATGAAGACATTTGAATGCTATACTAGACTGAAAATGCCATTAAAACTAGGATGAATATGTATTCAGCAAGTGTCATATTACCCATGAAAATAGTTATTTTAGTATGTGACTTTTTCTCGCTTAGAATTTGCTTCTGGCTGCAATGCAGTGTGCCTTCATTCTGTGAAATTGTTATTCGATTGAAGTTTTTGAATTAAAAAAATGGTTGGCAAGGCAAATGATATCTAAATGTTCTAAAAAAAATGACATACATGTAATTAAAGAAATAATAGCAATGTTACTTTCAGGGCCCAATCTGTTTCAACAAGCAGGGATGCTTTTGATGTACAATTTAAATGAAGGAGAAGATGACAGTGATGAGCTATTTGGCCAGATAGTTATGTCCTAGTCCTCAAATATTCAATTAGACATGATACTCTTTTCATATAGTGTAGACATGACTATTCATCATTGAACACGATTACTTCAGTTATTTTTTTAACTTCTTAAGTCTGCAGTAGAGTTAATCTATCAATATAATTTCAGAATTACCGTCTTTATTTCCTAAGGTTTGTATTCAATTTATATAAGAAATCATGAATAGCTGGATTTTGTTTCCCTGATAAGTCTTTTATGTTAGCAGTACTTCAACCAGATTTTAACTGCAGTCCTTGAAGCATTGGATGATACTGATGCATCCATCAGAGAGCTTGTACTTTCATTAATAGCTGAGATGATAAGCAATCAGGTATGTGGATCTCTGAGCTCATGTCACTGCTAATGTACGTGGAATCACAATGCTTATAGCTTTTCATGATTCCATTGGTTGCTTACTGCATGAATAAATTTCTGACTTCACTTGAGCATTTGTGCACCGAGCACCGGCATTTTTTAGATCGTCAGTAATTAGTTATCAAGGCGCTCGCCTAGGCGCTAGGCAAGGCGCCTCGAACTAGATTGCCATCCTGTTAAGTATGTTAAGTGAGCGTCTAAGGCCCTTTAGGCCAAATTAAGCCATTTAAAGACTAAATGAGCATGAAGCTAGTCTGCATTATGTCAAATTAGTTCACCTCGAGTCATTTTATAATTGATATAGGTGTGATTTAGGCTAAAATCAGGTCCAATATTGGCAAATTAGGTCTGATTTGGGGGAAATACTTTTGATTGGGGGAAACTAGGTCTGATTTAGCCAAAGTGGGTCTCATTTAAGCCTGTATAGGATAAAATTAGGGGAAGTAAGGTCTGTTTCAATGTTTTAAGAAGGGGGAAGCGGGAGGCGTGCAGACAACACCTTGTGGCTGCTTGAGCGCTAGTCGGGCGCTCAAGCGGACGCTTTTTGAAAACGTGGGTGCTAAAGTTATTACATAATTTAATAGAAAATTACACATATTTCTATTTAAATAATATATTTTAGGGAACTTTTACACATATATGAACACCTTACACAACATAATAAAACACCCAAATAGTTAATGCATAATGTATCAAAATATGCCAATATACATTAGGTACAATAATGCAGTATGCAGTTAACTTATATTGTACTAATGTATGTTATGTATTATAGAATCATATATCATACAATATATGTACAAAAAAAAAACATATTGACTATGCTACAACACTAATGTAATATACTAATATGTAAGTATAGTATTATTGAACATTTAACATACTGATGTCAGCAAATAATTATTAAAAAATTAAATAGAGTATAGCAGCAACGCCAGCAAACGAGAAAAAAAAGAATCCAAGTAGTTTATTTATTATGTATCAAAATATACTAATCAGTGATTAAAAAAGCGGCTGGAGCGGCCGCTTAAGTGCCCAACAGTAGGATCCGTAGTAATTTCACCTGAAACGGCTACTGGAGCATGTTTACTGGAAGCGACCGCTTTTATCCGCCTTGGCCCGCTTCAGCCCGCTTTATTGGACCTGCTTAAGTGGAAAGCTTTGTTCGCTTCAGGCTACAATATGTCATAATATGCTGGTTAAGTGAAATAAATAAAACAATAGCACTCTGTCATCCTATTCTCAATTTTTTGTAGTGTGTTATCTTATTAAACATTACCAATTTTGCAGTTATCACCACCAAGCTTACTGTATCCTTCCAGATTTTTTATACGTTAACTGTTGCTCACATGCAAAAATTTGTAATTGTTGTGTTACAATTAATATAGAACCATTGCTTGTCTGCTAGCATTGCATATCAAAATACATATAGGAACTAACTACTTTTACTGTTATGTTATTAAAATACATATTAAAATGATCACATATTGGAATTCTTATCAAAACATCCTGATAGCTAGTACCCTAATGGTATGGTGTAACGAGCATGTGATCCTTTTTCATACATCGATTGTAGCAGTAGGTTAAGATTTATGTCTAAATTCTTTTATTGGTTGTCGTAAATTTGTTGTCATTTAGGTAATATTCTAAAGTAATATATCAATATATTAACTAACATCCATCAACACTTACTGGTATACTCAGTTTTTTGAAGGTCTGTAATTTTGCCATTTTATATTATTTTAGCATTACTAATTGCATGGTCTGTATCGATACCATATTGGAGTGTATCAGTTTTGTATAGTAACATGTGTTTCACTTGTATACTAAGTAATTTGATGCTCTATAATATTGTCATATACTCATAATCATGATACAATATATCAATATTGCAGTACAATGTAACATGAGTCAGTACTCACTAATGTACGAAGTAATTTGATGGTCTGTAATTTTGTAACATGTTACAATACCCGCTTGTTAGTTATCAATTCTTACTGAATATAATGTGATAGTATACACGAATATCATGTTTGTTTTAAACAACTAAATTCGTTGCAGTGAAATATTATTCACAATGCTTGATTGTTCAGTAATATTTTTTTTTGTTAGTAGTATGACAATCACTAAATTTTTCTAAATGTTTTAAAACAATGTGGACCGCTTTTTCAGAAAGCGTCCGCTTTAGTCCGCTTCAAAGCCCGCTTCCCGCTTTCCGCTTCAAGGGGGCAATCCGCACACTTCCCACTTCGCGCTTTCCAAAACCTAGATACTAATATACATTAGATAAAAAATACAATATGCAAATAGCATATAACAACTAATGTATGTTACATATTATAGAATCATCTATCATACAGTATATGTACAACAAAAATGTATTAATTATTCTACAGCAGTAATGTAATGTACTAATGTACTAGTATAGTATTATTAAATATACTGATGACAACAAATAATTACTAAAATGAAAAAACTGAATAGAGTACAGCAGCAATACCAGCAAATGAGAAAAAAATAAATAAAGAAAAAAAAATTGCCCTTTTTGGGCCAGACTTTGGCCGTCCAGACCAAAAGCGGGTCCAAGCGGCTGGTCAGAACTGACCTTCAGGTGGGCGGTTGAGCGGGTGAAGCGGGCTCCTAGCTGCCGCTTAATGGTGACCCGCCTAACAGCCGCTTCAGTGCTGTTTGGAGCGGCCGCCTAAGCGGGAGCTCCATCCGCTTTTTAAAACAGTGGTCTGTTACAAAATAACATGTAGTATCATATGTATAAATATAAAAACATCTGATTAAAAAATAAAAAATAAATAAAATGCCCCAAAAACCTAGGCGCCCATTGAGTGGGACCCATTGCCTAGCCGCCTTGCAAGTGTCGGCCCTAGCAGTATCCAAGTAATGATGTATTTGATTTCAATGCTTTTTTAGCGGCATGGAAATGAAAATTTCGATAGAAATTTCAATAGATGCAACTGTGCTTGTTTTGATGCCGAAATGAACAAACTAAGCCATGAATTCTGCAGGCATGATCTCTACACCTAAATGCATCGTGTTCTGAAATTAAAATTTTATACGGGGATAGGTTGGGCGGTCTTTCATGTGGGAGGTAAGGGAACTTACCCATTTCTTGGCAATTTTGATGACAAAAATATAGGAATTATTTTGCAAGCATGAGTTGTATACATACTTGTACTTATTTGTGTTGGATCAATGGGCTCTAGAAGCGGGGGGGGGGGTGAATAGAGCTAAAACACTTAAATCAAATTCATTAGACCTTCAAATTATATCAAAAGATAAGGTTGCATATGTGAAATTTGAGTGAAACTAAGGATACATAGCAAGGATGAGAAAGATTGAACATCCACTACCTAGATGGGTCAATCTCTAGGATTTGCAACCATTGCACACTTCTTGTATTCCACTATAAGAGATACAATGTGACCACCATGTTCCAAGGCCAAGGGTACCTAACTTTCTTTTCAAGGATCAAATGAGCCAATAACCTTACACGGACTTGCCCATCCGTGAGCAAGAGTCTTCTTTCTACCTACTTTTGCAACATGCTTGCCGCCTTCACCAAGGAGATGTACTCCAGCAACAAGTCTTTGGCCTTGAAGGAATTACCCACTCTTCTCTTGAATCTTCAACCTTCAACTCCACCTTCATCTAGGAGAAGCTTTCACCATCTTAGCTTGAGAGAAAGGAGATTGGGAAAAGGAAGTTGAGAGCTTTACAAGGTGTACAATGAAGCAACTCTCTCACAAGAATCCTATCTCACTCAGATTGATGTAGATTAGTAGTAAGCTTGAGAGAGAAAGGGGCTATTAGTAGACTAAGCCACTCAACTATAGCTAGGAGCATAAGAAGCAAACTTGGAATGAAGTCCAAGGGCCCCTATCATAGTTAGGGGTGCCCACTAGCCAGTAGATGCACTTCGGATCAAATTTTAGCCGTATGGGGTGTTGCAACAAATATATTTTTGAGTTTTGCAACACTTGAACGGTTAGAAACACTTTTTCTGCATATTCCGTACAATGTTGTTGGTCGAGTTTCAATAAAAGTAACTCGACCGATAGCAGTCTACGATAAAGCAATTTTGAGTTGTCAGTCGAGTTTATCCTGGATGAAATTCGGCTGATGGCTTAAAATTGTTTTGCCTGTGCAGGGTGTTGGTCGAGTTTATCCTGAATAAGAAACTCGACCAAGGTGCCTGTGATGAATTTTGGTAAGTGCCATAAAATTGTTTAAATATTGGATTTAAGTGCATTTTATATATTTTTTCAGCTTTTACAAGCTATAGTATGATTTACAAAATCGTCCTAAGTGATTTAAGGCATTTTCCACAAAGTGCACTTGCATTGATTTTGGCTTGTTTTTGGTCAAGCTAGTGCTTGGTTGAATTCATTCTTTTCATTTACCTAATCCCTGAAATCAATCTCAAATAGACATATTAGATACATATGAATGGAATGGTTGAGTCATCATCAAAATATGGACAATGTATAACTGTTAGGTCAACAACATGTGCTATAATATCACATATTGGATATATAGGGCATCCTTGACATATTTTACTTGGGTTGATAGTTTTCTGTTGATATTAACTCAACAACCAACCATTTCATTGGCACCTGGAACAATAGTGTAGTATTTCTAAGAAAAATAATTGCTTTTTTGTGTGGTTGGCTTCCTAGCATTCTTATTGTCTGATAAACCACCACCCAAGGTTGTCAAATTCGAATCAGTGAGCGAACCCGTGAGGCCTTCGATTCACAAGTTCAACTGGTGACATCAGCTTGGATAAATCTAAAATACATGAAAATCATTGCAAATATACATGTCTGACATGAATAAGAGTCGAATTTCACATAATATTAATAACAAACTACTATGACTAAGTTTCCTATATCAAAATCCCACAATACACATACAAATTTCATGTATCAATTTCAAGAACTATCGTAAGATATAGTTATGAAATTCCAATTGAAACACATTCAAGTATTCAACAAACCAATATCAAGATTTATCACAACTTATTGAGAATACCTTACCAAATAAACTTATACACTATTAATCAACCGCAATCATGTATCAGTTAATTATGAGCATCCAACAGATTGGGGTGTTATAAAGATACAATCAAATTAATCAAACAGATTGGGGTGTTATAAAGATACAATCAAATTAATCAAGGCTAAGTTGGATATGAAGAAATAATGAGGAACCCATAATTGGCTACCAATCGAGAAAGTGATTTGTATATATAGTGGATAGTGTAACCTGATAGAACTGATAGTGATCAAATTGCAACCGAGTTGTATTTAGATAACAACAACCAATCATCAACAAGTCTATGAGTTAAAAGCTTCAAAACAATCCTTTCATGGGACTGATAGGAACTAGCTAATGTGTGTGACCAAGACAAGGTGATATAGAGAGCATTAGAGACGCAAATTAGAATATGGAAGAGTTGTAGAAAAGGAGTCGTACAAGGACCAGGAAGAAGAGGCATATAAGAAAAGGAGGAGAGTAGTAGAAGAGGAGCATAAGAAGAGCAGGTGAAGGAAGAGGTGCGGAAGAAAGGGTGGAGAAGAATCAGAGGAAGAGTCGTAGAAATAGAGAAGAAGTAGAAAAAGGGAAGGAGTAGACAAAGAAGAGAGAACTCACCTGGTGGCGCAACCGGTGAAGATAGGGAGAGCGGCACCAACAAACTCCTAGTGACGAAGGCTTCATGTGGGCTTGGGTTGCGACAAGCCTTTCGACGATGATGACTAGCTTCATGGCTGCATGTGACTACAACTGGAGAGAGGCATGGGGGCTAGGGCTTAGCGGGACAATCGGGAGAGAAACGCGAGGGTGCATACTGTGTACGCATGGTCGGGGTTTTGTCGTCTCGGGTCATTTAAGTGGTTGGTGAGAGACTGGACCGGTTGAGCCTAAGCCAGACCAATTCTCCCGTTGATTTGCTAGTTTTACTCTGATTGGATTCTATTTTTGGGTTTGGGGTGGACCGAACCGGTGGGGTGACTGGTTCGACCAATTCAAACCGGCTGGTTTGGCCCGGTTCTGATAACCATGCCACGACCAGAATATATATCGTCCACACTGAAGAAAATAAAAAAGAACACTAAGCATGCAATTTTCTTCAGTGTGATTTCACCATATAGTACCCATACCTAGTATATACTCAGTTTGTCATACTTATTTTGAAAATTCCTTCTTTTTAACCATTGTTGGTAGGGAAGCAATACCACCATAAGGTGGCTTCATCCATTATAATTATTGTTAAAGGTTCACATTGCATTTGGATATTTTGATGCAAATCATTCAAGGAGTAACCATAACTGTGAAAAGAGGTCTACCTATGGATATTGTACTTTTGTGCAAGATTACATGGTTATTTGGCAAAGCAAGAAACAAAATGTTGTTGTCAAATCTAGTGCTGAATCTGAATATCGTGCAATCCCACACACTAATTGTGAGCTCTTGTGAATTAAATATCTTCTAGTTGAGTTTTCATCTCCTATCAATTGTGCTCTTCCAAATTTGTTGCAATCGGGCAACTAGCTTCATTGCTAGCAATCTTGTCCTTAATGAAAGGACCAAGGATATTGAAGGTGATTGCCATTTTTCTGACAAGAAGAGATATATGAATTCCTTGACGCACACACATACGATGTGCAATGGGATTCAAACATATAGAGCTTATTTTTGGTTTTGGAATAACCAAGGAAACTACACCTGATAGGCCAAGGGGAGTATTTATCTATTTCGGATGGTGATTATGAAGTATGAACAAAAGTTAGACAACTAAATATTTTGGGTGGAAGATTGAAGGGGGGTTCAGAAGGATAAATCAAACTGTATGGAATAACATTTTGAAGGACAGATGAAGGCATCCGGTTGATAAGTTTATTTGGTAGTTAGAGTAGCTTCGAGCCTACAATATTCTGGGACCTGTGTTTCAATTAGGAGAGCATAGGCAAACAATAAGGTGTCTTTCTTTCATTCGTCGACACCATTTTGTTGTTAATGATAGGTACCACAAAATTTGATGTAAAATTTATTGAGAGGTACAAATATTATGACCAGTGGTACAATTTAGAAAAACCAAGTGGTACATGAATAATCCTCTATAGAAGTCAAAAGTAACTTAGTCCAGAACTAGTAGGCATATGACACATCAATTTTCAAAATTTTGTTGAAATAATTGAAAATTCGTTAAAAATTTCGGTACCAATGGCAATTGTGTATCATAACACTGTCGAAACGCACTGACCACTTTTTTTTACTCTTTAATGTACTATGTACTACCTAGATCATTATTTCTTCACACATTTTTAATGCTTTAAGTCTATATATTGTGCTTGCAAATGATAATGACTTATTTTATTCATCAATGAAAATTTACATTGAAATCCCCATTGAAACAGTTCAACTTCCTTCATTCACACATGAGGGATCCCCTCACATATCTAATATGAAATATTATTGCATATTTGAGTAGATTTACAATAGCAAACCATTTTGGTAAAATTCCATTAATTAATTTGTTCATTCCTTGTATCCCTACTAGGGTTTAGGAGAGTAATGATGGGTAGAGGGGGTGTCTTATACCTAGGCCTAGCGTTTAGGCTTTGGGTTTTGATACCAACGGATGACAAAACAATTTTCCAAAATTTGCAAATTCATAATCAAGCAATTTAACTTTCGAGATAAATACCCTGGAGTTGGTATTTACAACATAGCGACAAAACTATAATGACACAACTTTTCTCATAATTACCAATTATAATAAAAAATCATATTGCAAACCGAAATAACCTAAAATTAATTCAAAGTCCCTAGAGTTAATTACAAAATACCTAACCTATCTAATTAATCCTTATTAGGCTCTTGCAGAATCTTAGGTCCTACATTAGAGAGATATGTAAACTTTTACCTCTAAATGAGTATATGACTTATAAAAGGGGTGTATTGAATAGAAGTATCCGTATATCTGATTCCAACATAGTTGGGAACGCGGGTTAGGTGATAATAATGATATACCTTCATTGTGGCGTCATAGTAACTAGCAAGCAGATTCTCAAGATTTCCGTGGAAACTAATGCAACTTCTAAGCTGTCAGAACCAGTGTTCTCATATGCCCCGCATGAGGCCGCTTATGCGGCCGCATATGCGTATGCGGCCCTCAGCCGCTCCGCATATAGCTATGCAGTGCTATTTTTGGGCATGGACCGAATATGCGGCCTGCGGTCCGCATATGCGGCCTGCGGTCCGCATATGCGGCCTGCGGTCCGCATATGCGGCCGCTTAGGCCCCGCATTTCATTTGGTGACTTAAGTAAAAAAAAACCTCAAATAAAATCAACCAAATTAAATGACAACTTCTTCTATATAGTTGGTTTAAGATCAGATATTGAAATTTTGCTACCTCGGAAATAATTCTATTTTGAATGAGTGGTGCAAAATATTTTATTACATTTTACAATTGTTAAAGTTTCATTATGCTCTTTCCTTTGCTCTTTTTTTCTCTTCTATTTTGCTCTAAGATTAGAAAATGCTGCACTTGCAACAATTCTAATTTTGTCTTGTATAAAAGGGGAACCTATTGCAGATATTAATTGGATATGATATTTTCTTTTACAAAGTATCAAATTTGTGTGCTGCCTAGGGAGTAATTTATATTCCCTACGACTTTTTTTTCTCTATTTATTAGTGACTTGATTTCTTCATATCATTTTGATGTTTTGATTTTGTTTTTGATGTTCTTTTTCTATTTCTACTTTGAAGTACCATGTGTTGTTACTGTGGTTTTTCTTATAGTGTTCATCCAATAAATGTTCTGCTACGAACTGCATGTGTTAGTGTGTTTTGTTACTTGTATATTCTAGTACATTATATAAACTTAGGCTTTTGTTGATTGATTTTTCTTATTGATGATTGGAAAATGTGTTTCTTCTTCCATGATGTAATGATCCATCGGTACATTTTGGGCTATTAGGCTACAAAACTAGATAGTATGAAATTTATGATTATAATTATATTTTATTATTAAATATACATGTATAAAATATAGAATTTATTTAAAAAAATACAAAAACGCATATGCCCCGCTTATGCTCCCGCATTCCGCTTATACTCTATGCGGTACCCTGACCGAACGCATACCGCATAACGCATTTCAGAACATTGGTCAGAACGACACTGAAGTCAAACATTTTATTGTATACTTCTATGTCCCAATTTAGTGGTCAAACACAAAAGGATTCATACACCCCTTTTTTAAGACTTCCCTAGGAGACCTGCTGAAGTGATACACGTTAAAGGTAAAACTTTGCATTGAAGTGTCACCTTGCCACTTCTTTTTTTACTTAAAGGGAGATCTCACCCCACGTATTTACTAACTGTGAATTGGAAGGTCCAACTGCACAATATATAAGCTACGGTTCCTTCCATTATTAGATTATTAGTCAAGAAAAACAACTAGTTCCCTGCGAAATGTGGGTGTAATAATTCCAATAACCGCTAGTTCCCTGCAAATATGATAGTGGCAAACAACCTTATCCTGAAGCAGATTGTCTTGCTTTCCGGTCCTTACAATTTGATTGAAAGATCAGACTGAAATCATGTAGAGAGCCCATGCCTTCTCTACTCGCCACAAGTTGCAGGCACACTTCCAAACAATAGGATGTTGAGATCTTTTACATGTCCCACTTCGGGAAAAGTTCCTACTGCTTTTCTTGATTTTGACAAATCACGACTGCAAAGTTATTTTAGATATATATTTTGTTTGAAATCAAAGAATGAGACTTTATAGAAAACTCAAGTCTTTTCTATACACCATAAGTAATCAGACTTCGAATAATATTGTTTAGGGTTCTTTGGTACTTATTTTCCCTTCTGGATGGAATTCTCTCCTGATATTTTGATGTTCTGTATCTGGAATACAAGGAATTTACGAACTGATAGTTGATATATTTTTTTTTTGGGAGCATCATTCTTTAATCCCTTCTTATATTTTCCTATCTTATCTGTTCTCTTATAGATGCCTTCTATTGATGGCCATTCACATTTCATTTTCATTTCTTTCAGTTCAACTTCAGCAATCATGAATTTGTAGAAAGTGTTAATCTACCTAAGATCATGTATTATAAGTATGATCAAATATAATATGTCGAGATATGCCTTAATGTGCCTCTTTTGCAGAAAGAAGGCGTTGAAGATTCCATTGAAATAGTTATTGAAAAATTACTTCATGCAACGAAGGATACGGTTGCAAAGGTATTCATTTTTTTATAGAAACTATTTATATATGTTGCTCTTGTATAGTTAATCAACCAATCTCAAATTCTGTCACAGGTTTTGAATGAAGCTCACCAGTGTTTAAATACTGTCTTATCTCAATACGATCCTTACAGATCTCTGGCTGTATGTTCCTTATGCATTACCTTTATATACTTAGTTTTCCTTAGAATGGTATTAGTTGTTTAACAAGCTCTTTGCTCTTGAAAAATTATGCAGGTTTTTGTGCCTTTATTGGTTAGCGAGGATGAAAAAATGCTCGTTACATCCATCAATTGTTTGACCAAGGTACCAAATCAATATTTTATTTTTTGAAGGGAAAATTTAGTATCTCATTATTTGCATCATGATGACGAATTCACGTTTTGGCAATCAATTAATCTGTCTTTGTAAAATATGAATATTATTGAGCAAGTTCGAAGATGTTAAAAAATGGGTCAAATTTTGCTCAACAAGATAGAAAACTTGGAACACATTTTTTTTGTAATGCTCACAATTATGCAATTTATGTGCACGTCTTCATGTGTGTGTGTATGAACATAACTACATATCTAGGAAGCACATTGTTGGCGAGGCACATTTCTTAGGAGGCACCCATGTATTTGAAGTTGTTTTCCTTTTCTTAATGCTGATATCGACATTCACAATTTTCGATATGTAAGCATGCAATAATAAGACTATTACATAATATTACATAGTATTTAGTTTAAATTACACCGGACATGACCTAACCTAGAACTAACCAGCCCTAATTTGAACTGACATGATCTTAATTTGATCTAACTTGACCTTGTTTACACTAAAATTGTCTTAAATCAGACCTAATCTTGTATAATATGACCTAGTCAGACCTAACTTCCCCAAATTTTCCCTAGATAGACCTAACTGAGACCTAATTGGCCAAATTAGACATAATCTCCTCAAATTAGACATATTTTCCCCAAATCAGACTTATTTGTCTAAATCAGACCAAATCTGCCCAAATTTGACATGATTTGGTCGAAATCAAACCTAAATTTGCATAACATCATCTAATATGACCTAGCTTCCCCAAAATTTCCCAATATTGGCCTCAACAAGACCTAATTCAGCCAAATCAGACCTAATCTCCTCATGTCAGACCTATTCCCCCAGATAAGACCTAATATTTGACATGATTTTGGCATAAATTTGATCAAACCGAACTACCGCAAATTTTCCCTATATTGATCGAAATGAGACCTAATATGGGCAAATCAGACCTAATATCCCCAAATTGGACCTAATCTACACCAATTTGTCATGATTTGGCCTAAATCAAACCAAATCTTGCGCAACATTAATCAAAGCACACTATCCCTAATTTGATCTAAATTGATCAAGTGAGACCATATAGACAAATCAGACCAAATTACCCCAAATCAGACCTATTTTCCCCAATTCAGAGATCTTTCCCCAAATGAGACCTATTTCAACCATAAAATATTAAAATTAGTCAACTTGATCTGATTTGACCAAATCCAAACCTAATTTATGCTAAACTAGACTTAAAGTTGTTGGGCTTAAATGCCTTAGGAAGCCACTTTAGTCGTCCTAGGGGCTAGGCACCCAGTTTGAGGCGCCCTACTCTGAGCTAAGGGATGCCTAGGCGGGCGCCTTGATAATAAGCTAGAAAGCACATATACTTTAAATTAGGTTTCGTGCCCTTACTAGATACAAATTAGACACCAATACTCCTTGACGCTTGGATAAGTATTGGCTACTTCTCCAGAGACTTTGTGAACACATCAGAGATACTTAATGGACAATGCTATACTTTCTAGATATGGCAACCCATTTATATAGAGATGTATGCCAATTTGATATACGGCTTGAGAAGGAATTACCAACGGCCAACCAATGCACTATCAGAGGGGAGGGGGCTATCCGAGGCTATGTAGGTAGCCTATGATCCAACCCTACCCAACCTTAAGCCCCAATTTGCTCTTGCTTGGGCAGACATCTGCTCTTCTTGGCAGCCTGTACATGGATGAGGAAGCTGGGTTGTTTGCTGTTGCTATTTGTCCCCTTCTTGACACACTCCCAGCTCCCATAACTGCTGGCTTAACTCCCTGATTGCTTAAAACCTCCTTTTGAGAGGTTTTCTCGTCACTCTCAGTGATTTCCCATGTAACCAAGGTTAAAATACTACTTTTTGCCCTTGCTTGGGCAGACAACTGCTCTTCTTGGCAGCCTGTACATGGATGAGGAATCTGGGTTGGTTTCTGTTTCTTGCCTTCTTGGATACACATTTTACTGTTTTTATTCTGATTTAGTAATTTGGATTCTAACTAGTTAATGTTTAGATCCATGTATGCAAAATTTCTTATATATCAATATATATTCATCATCATCTAAGCCTCAATCCCAACCATGTTGGGGTCGGCTACATGGATCCTTCTTTTCCAATTAGCTTTGTGATGGATCATACTCTGATCAACATGTAAAGATTCAATATCCTTCTTTATAAGCTCTTCCCAAGTTAATTTAGGTCTATCTCTGCTTTTCAATAGGTGCATTTGTCGGTCTGCGCTGCACATGTGTAGACCATCTTAGATAGCCTTCACACAACTTGTCCTCAATACTCCACCCCGATTTTGTTCCTGATATAGTCATTCCTCAAACGATCTTTTCTCGTCTTCCTACACATCCATCTCAACATATGCATTTCATACCCACTCATCTTGTCGAGACCTTGTTTTTTTCACTGCCCAACATTCACTTCCACATAAGATGACTAGTCATATAGTTGTTCTATAAAACATGCTTTAAAGTAAGAGGAATCTTTTGGTCACATACTACTGCAATTGCACTCCTCAACTTGACCGATCTTGCTGTATTCCTATGAAAAATATCGTCTTGAACGTCATCTTCCCTTTTAATAACAAAACCCAAATAACAAAACTCATCACATATTTGTACATCCATTCCATCCAACTTGACCCCACATTCCGAATTCTAGATTGGCTAAAATTGCAATGCATATAATCAGTTTTGCTTCTAATGATCATAAATCCATTAAATTCCAATGCATTTATCCAAAGTTCAACTTCATTATTAATATTTCTTCTCTCATAAATTAACACGATATCATCAACAGATAACATGCACTAATGGTAGCATGCTTTATCAGCTCATACATAACAAGAACAAATAGATACGGGTCGAGTGCCGATCCTTGATGTACCCCAACGGTGATAAGAAAAGTTGCTCTCTCTCCTCCAGGAGTCCTGACACTTGTAGTTGAGCCATCATACATGTCTTAAATCTCGTCAATGTATTGGATTAGCACACACACACACACTATATATATATATATATATATATATATATATAGGAATGCCTTGGTATATTCTGAGGCTTACACCTCGATACCTCACCTCGCTGAGACAAAAATGCCGATACACCTCACACATTTTTAATCTTGAGCATAAGCCTCAATGCGAGACATTTAAGTGTAAGCTTCGAGCGAAACACACACACACACACATGAATGCCTTCGTAAATTTGAGGCTTGCACCTCGATATATATATGGGATTAAGAGAGAGAGATTTCTCCCCCCCTCTCCCATGCCCGTAGCGGAGGCCGAACGCCCGGGAGGTGGTAAATCAAGGAGACAACTGGGATTCGAACCCGGATCCCTTCGTGAGGAGACTCCGTGCTTGACCACTTGAGCCACTCCTTATCTGCTCACCTCGATATATATATGTATAGGAATGCCTTAGTAAATTCTGAGGCTTGCACCTCGATATATGTATGTATATATAGGAATGCCTTAGTAAATTTTAAGGGTTACGCCTCGTGACTTACAGTTCGTGCCGCCTTGACATGCCTTACACCTTTTAAAACCTTGGGCATAAGCCTTAGGGCAGAAATAGGATAATCTTGCCTCGAGGCATAAGCCTCACGGCGAGTTTTTTGAAAATCATGGTGGCAATTCAATAATGATAATTGTGGCAATCATCTTTCAAATTTCATCTCTTCATCTTTAAATATGCTCATCAAACTTTTGAAGTGGACTATCATTTCTTTGGCACATTCTTTCAATCACATCATACAAATGTGTATGGCCTGAATAATGCAATTTTTTATGCATTGCTTATCCCACCTTCTGTCTATCATCCTCCGGTAAGGATAATAAAGTCTCGTCTTTCCCCCATGTGCTTCAATTATGGCCTCCCTTGCCATGTACACGGACTCTTACAAATTGCCATTAGGGGTCTTTCATCAACAATGTTTATAATTTTGTCAAAATAGGTGGAATTTAGCAAAAGTTTTGGCACCGATGGCAATCAGATACCAAAATCCATCAAAACGCACTGACCATCGATTTTTATTTTACATTTTAATGTACTATATACTACCTAGAATATAATTTCTTTGCATGGTTCTGTGTCTATATATTGTGCTTGTAAACGTAATGACCTAATTCATTCATTTCACCATTGAAAAATTGACTTAGAAGTTCCCCATATAAATCCCCATTGAGATAATTCAACTTCCTTCACTGACAAGACCCCCACCCCCCACACCTCCCTAAAAAAAAAAAATACACACACATATCCAATATGAAATATCATTGCATATTTGAGTAGATCTACAATAGTAGATCATCTTGGTAAAATTTCATTAATTAATTTATTCATTTGACCGTTGAAACACCAGTAATGCATCTGTTGAAATTTCTGTTTTTGTGGCCATGTGGGTCGAAATTGGACATTTTCTTCCTTGTTCATCAGAATTAATAATACATACAATACAGACTGTAGGATTTGTAATTCAAGCTATAGTTGCGAACTTTCCAAAAAGACTGATTAGATTTCTTGAACAAGTTTACCTTTGTCCTTGAGATATCTAGAATCATTGAACTCTTTGCTCTAAAACACACTCTGCAAGTCCAACTTGTATTAATGCACACTCTGGATATCCAAACACAGTACGTCAATCTTTGTTGACCCAGGGCTTATGATTTCTACCCATGTTGTCCTCTTTCCCATTCACTGTAAAACATAGATGTGGTTGTAAATGAATGCAGCAATTTTCATAACCTTACCCGGTATAATTTTCACCTGTACTAGCTCTATAGTATCCCGCATAATCAGATTTTGTGCTGCATTCCACCCAAATGGGTTGATCTCCTCAAAGAATCTGCTATTCACTTCTCCTCGTGCCCCTCTTAAAGTGATTTCATCTGTTCTCGAATATCTTGGGACACACATTTATGGACTCATACCTATCCTCCTATTAAGGCCAAATGTTTCTTTAACTCATTGCTCACCACCCTTTAAGTTGCTATGGAAATAAAGAGAAATCCAACTCTTCTTCCAATTAGGCTTCTATCCGCCTTATGCCAAGAAGAGTTGAGGGGAAAACTTATCTAAAGTGACAAATCCACAATAATTTCATAAACACATCAAGTAGGAAACATTATTTGAGATATGGACACACCAATACCAGCTTTGTCCCAAGGTATAATATTCAGATTTAATAAAGTAAGAATACAATCTAATGCAAATTTGCAACATTAATCAATCAAAATCAACTTAATTTACTAAATATATGCAATATGCTACAACAAAATCAGAGACATTGACAGATGACTGTTAAATATTACAATGTGGAATTAAAGACACAATCAAATCAATATGTTGTAGATACAGAATTAATGAGAAATCAAATTTAGCAATAATGTTAGTGAATTGTAGACAGAGAAGTGTTGCCAAATAATCAGTTCAAATCAAATTGTAACCGAAGTAGCAACTTAAAATCAGTGAAAAACTCACCAGAAATAGTGTAGTGAATGCTAGTTCAAGCATCAACGTGAAGCTAGCCTTCAACAAGGAAAGCCATGTTGCCAGGGGTGGGTGGTGGGGTGACGAGAGAATTAGAAAGAAAAAAAAACTAATTAAGAACACATGAACATGGGTTAGTATAGGAAGAAGATGATAGGAAGATGGGTACAGAAAGAAGGTAATGAACAAAACAAGAAAGACAAGTAAAGGTAGGTGAGGTGTAGAGAAAGATGTTAGAAGCAAGAAATAGAGGAAGAGAAACGAGTAGTGGGAGATTAGAAATAAAAGACAAGGAAGAAGAAATAGAGACATGGAAGTATTACATGAAGAGGAGGATGAGTAGAACAAAGAAGAAATGTCCAATTTTGACGTAAATTTTGACAGATGTGTACCTGACGTTTTGATGACCAAATGAACAAATTATTCAATGAAAAATTACCAGAGCAATCTTCTAGTGTAGATCTACTCAAATATGTAACGATATTTCATATTGGATATGTGTGTGTGTGGGGGGTCCTCGTGTGAGTGAAGGAAGCAGAACTGTCTCGATGTGGATTTTTGATGGGGATTTTGTGGTCAAGTTAGATGGCGAAATGAATGAATTAAGTCATTATAGTTTGCAACCACAATACATACACTTAAAGACAAAAATTAAGGGAAACATAATATGGTCTAGGATGTTAGGACTTCTAGGTAGGACGACAGGACGTAGTACATAAATAGTGTTGAACTTAGAGTGGTATGTGAGTGAGTATTGAGGAAGCTTGAGATAACTATGGTTTATTTACCTAGTTGAAGCTTGAGAGCCATGATAGTTGTTATCCTTTTGGTTATACCTATCAACATATTGGCTCCAATCATGGAACACAATTTCGATCGAAATTGTGAAATTTCGGTCGAAATTTCGTTTTTTTGCAACCGGACATCGAAACCTACGATCGGACATGCGAAACACACAAATGCAGGGAATGGGATGTAATTTCGCAAAAATTTCGACCTTAGGTGCGAAATTTCGACAAAAATGGTGAAATTTCACACCAAAAAGCCCAGTTTGGACCGTAATTTCGCGAAATGGTACAGAAACACAGATTAAATTTTGAGATATTTGTTCCAAAAGCTGATGATGCTACATCTTGAGTATTTTGGCATTTTTTTAATCTCTCGATTCTAAAGACTATCTTTCTTAATTCAAAGGTATGTTTCCCCTATCCCTAGACCATATACATTACCTTCATCAATTCCTACACTCTTCTATAGAGATATGTAGAAATACTTCAAAAATAACAAATTCTTTCTTGAATCTATGCATAAATGTCCCATGTAACCTAGTTAAATGCTAATACTAGACTTGTACAAATTGTAGTTGGTAAGTTTGGAACATGTAACTATAAATTTTAAGTTCTAAGTTGTAACTTGAAGCTTTTAACAGACTAACTGTCTAGCAAACTTGACATATCCGTTCATTTATGCACTCACTCATCAAGACATGTATCCCACCATAACCTCTAAACATATAAATGTATTATATAGTCTAGTGTGTTTATGTCTCAACATTGTGTTTGCAAAATTTCATAAGTTAATTCCTTCATTTTGCCATCGAAATTGCCATCGAAATTCTGTCGAAATTGTTCAGCTTCCGTCACTTACAAATGTGGGAGACCCCCCACCCCACATATCCAATATGAAATATTATTGCATATTTGAGTAGATCTTGGCGTTTAGATCGTCCTGGTAAATTTTCATGATTTAATTCGCTTATTTGGTCGTCGAAATCGTTAGGGCCGTAAATATCGAAATTTCGTGCGAAATTTCTGTTTCTGGGCCATCGGACACGACATCGAAATCGGACATTTAATTCTATGGCTCCAATTTTTTTGTTTTATACAAGCATAGACATGTCTCAGTATGTTCTATATGCCTACCAGTGAAAAAATGTATACTCGTAGATAAACTCAAGCATTGTTCTTGCCTTCTTGGTCGTGTGCTTTTGTAGCTAGAGCCTAGAGGAGGCCATCATGCAGTTGAAGGTGTGATTGGTAAAGGCATACATACAAAATATCTCGGTGGTCATGCTAATTTTGCGCACTATTATTACAAATCGTGTGACCTTTGAAATGAAAGCTAGCGGGTCATCATAGCCATAGATGCAACTCCCAAACCCATTTAAAATAGTTCCTTCATAGATCTTTATAGAAGCGGGTGAAATAGGTGAGAGAGGTAGAATTAGGTTAGGAAGAAAAGAAACATAACACAAATTACCCGGTTGCCCACATAAAGGCCAAAGAGTCACATGCAGTAAAAATTGTAGACATGGTACCCTGTTTCATGAAATATAATCTATGTTTCTGTTGTGTTTCACCAAAATGGGGACAGAATGAGCCTTTTTTCATCGGAATTTACCAAATTTTCTCAAAATTTAGAAAAAAGCATCGAAATATAACCTATATTTTTGTTGTTTTCTGCTAGGACTCAGTGTCGGGGGGGGATATTGGGATGGGGGTACTGCACCCCAGAAACACATCGGGGTTGTTTCTTGTGATCAACACTGTGAAGTGCAAATGGAGGCAAACTGAGAGCTAACCGACATTGTTGAAATGGAACCAGTTCTCCGGCTGAATGGCCAGTTTGCCGATAAATGTGTGGCTCACTCAGCTTTACGAGCATGTAGCTAAACTAGACCATTCCAACTTCCGATTCCCGATTCAACCAGTTGAACCACCCGGTTCAGTTTAGTTATAATAACCCTGGATTAAAGCAACTACATTAGAGCCCTCAAGAATATTATAGGAGCTGAAATACACATACCGATTGTCACAGAATTGACTCCAATTGTGTTTTATACATTTATACATGGTTTTGGGTTTATTTTGGTGATACATCATGAATATATGTATCACTGTATTAATTTGGGGCAGGGCATAATAAATATATATTTTATGTATATATTATGTAAAATAGGCTGAGATAGTCAGAAATACACCTGCTCAAGGCACTACATAATTTTTTTAATCAAGAAGATCTAGTGGATATGTCATTTTTTAATTTACCTATTGTTGGAGCACTTTACTGCTGTCTCTATTAAGAAAAGTAAATCCAAACAAATTGGATATGAGTTTCTCAGACTTTTGTGTTTTATTTGATCTCATCAAGCCCCAACTGCAGTTTTGAACTATGTGCACGTTCCATACTATTCTTAAAAGTGTGATTCCTAATCTCAAATTGTGGAGCTGGGGCTTTTAAAGGTTGAGTTGATGATACATGCAGATTGTAGAGATAACATTGTCTCTGTATATTCTTTGTTCTCCTTGCATTGAATCTGTTTTTCATTGCAGCTTGTTGGACGGTTTTCACAAGAAGAATTAATGACTCAACTGCCATCGTTTTTACCATCCCTTTTTGATGCATTTGGAAACCAAAGTGCAGATGTGCGCAAGGTACGTCATCATTTTCGATGCTTGTAATGTTTTATACACATTTATACTAAGCAGTTACATGAGTACTGGCAGGGGAATGTCTTATTAAACAAAGAAGCCTTCCAATGTAGCACTGATATATGATCGAGAATATCTAGATATCTGTCTAAAATATTTTTATAAGAGTAACACCTCGTAATCTTGACTATTGCTCACACTGTGGCTACCTAAGATTACTGCACGATAATATTAGTAGGAAAGGAGCTGTTTGATAGTTGTTGGAGCAGCAGCATGCCTTGATATGCTCGCCTTTACCACAAACAACATGAGACATATGCCTAAATCTTTTTCATCTAAAGCCAAATGACGTAATGCTATTTTGAAGTTGTCATAGATGGCACTATGAATTAGTTCCTTCAGTTTGAACCACACACACACACACACATATGTGTGTGTGTGTGTGTGTATATATATATATATATATATTTGCAGAGTATCTAAACTAGTATGATTGCAAAAACTATGAGAATTGCATTGTATTTTTGAAAAATGTATGGAAACTTCAGTAATTACAAAATATGTGAAGCGGATGAATCCTGCAGAATTCAAGAGTAAGGCCTGCTTCAAAAACAGTAACAATTTTCTTAGAGAATAGATGTAATTCGCCCTACATGAGACAACCAGTATAGCCTCTCTTTCTATGTACCTCTCATACACCATACTATGTATCATTCTAATACAAGGAGCAACAATATATTCCAAAGTTTCAAAAAGCAGCCTGTGCGGCTGCATATGCGATTCGGCGTACTGGACACACCACATATCTATCAAGGAATAAAGTTTTGTTGAAATTGGTGAAATTTCACCAAGAATTTCGATTTTATTGGACACACCACATATCTATCAAGGAATAAAGTTTTGTTGAAATTTTGCCAAGAATTTTGATTTCCATGGGATCTGGTACCAAAACAAGCTAATGTGTCGATTTCGGTCGAATTTGCTACCAAGATTGCATTTATCAAAATTTCAATGAATTTTGACGGATTTTGACGGATTTTGAGTTTTTTTTTTGCACAACTCAAAAATTTCAATGGAAATTTCGATAATTGCAATCCATGTTGTTATTGTTGTTTTTTCAAGAGTAAACGGGGATTGTGGTTATTTCACCATTTAATACTCGAGATAGTATATACTCATAATATATTAGGATTGCATTGCAATCCCTAATATTTGCTATTCAGATTATTAAACACTTATGCGATGCATGCTTTTTTAGTTTCTTCAATGTGGACAACATGTATCCTAGTGGCGGTTTATTAGACAATGAGGGTGCTTGGAAGCCAACCACACCAACAAATAATGATTTAGCTTAAAAACATTGCACTAGTGTTCTTGGGACTAATGAAATGATTGACTATTGAGTCAATATCCACAACAAACTACCAACCCAAGTAAATGTGTGGGATGCCCTATATCCAATATTTGATATTATAACACAAATATGTACATGCATGTATATAGCTCATACTTGCAAAATTACATAACTTAATCCCTACATTTTCTCATCGAAACCCTTGATCGAAATCCTCAAGAAACTGGACAGTTCCCTTTCCTCCCACATGAAGGACCCCCAACCTACCCCACACAAAATGTTATTGCAAACAATGCATTTAGGTGTAGAGATCACACCTATAAAAATTAATTCTTTCAATTTGGCGTCGAAACAGGCACAATTGCATTTATCAAAAAATTTATCAAAATTTTCAAAAAATTTCGGTTTCCATGCTGTCGAAACAACATCGAAATCGGATACCTCGTTCCTGGATACACCTATATGCGATCCTTTATGGGCCATATGCATCTTCTTTTTGAATGAATAATTTGCAGACACTTTTCTTCTTCAATATAATCTTATTCAATTTAATTTATAATACGCACCAATACACACACTTGTACATGTGTATATATGTATATCTATTAAAAATTGTGATACACACACAAAGTGGTATATGTACATAAAATACACAAAATCATGTAATAGTGTATTTTATGCATGGAAAAAAAGGCGCGCCTCGAGGCTTCAAAGGCGTACGCCTTGAGGCGAGGCGTAGCCCAATGCGCCCCGAGGCGTGCGCCTCACTGTCCAGGTGAGAGGCGGTGAGGCGTTTCCGAGGCGTAAGCCTCAGTCCAGACCCCAATTTAAGCCTCATATGCACATGTATAATCTTTATATATGTGTAAATATACATATATATGTATCTAAACTTGTATATTTGTGTGTATAATCTATATATGTGTGTATATATACATACATATGTATCTAAACATGTATATTTGTGTCTATATATTTATGTATTTGTGTATGTATCTAATTGTATACGCATGTACATGTAATGTCACGCATCATATACATTTACATGTATATATTTGTGCATGTATATGTGTATATGTATATAATTGTAAGATGTGTACAGATTTACATGTATATATGTTGATATTTTGTATTCTTTTGTATATTGAATGTACTTGCATATGTTTATGTGTATATGTGATGGAGTTACATGTATATATATCTATATGCTAATATGCATATATATATGTGTGTGTATATATATACATATATATATATATATACATATATATATATACATATATACATATATAACATATATACATATATAACATATATATGTATAAAAAATATGAACGCCTCGGTACATTCTGAGGCTTACGCCTCGACCGCCTCGAGGCTTACGCCTCGCCTCGCCAAGACAAAAACGCCTCGTTACGCCTCACACCTTTTTCAACCTTGATTTTATGTATATGTATTTTGGTATATATATGACATGCATATATGATATATATAAACATACACACATTTCCTCATATATGTTCATGCAGTTAATACATTTACATGCAATACGTGTATATCTAAATATTCTAGTTCTATTATAATACACACATTTCAAATATGCTACATATGTGTCCAAATATATAAATATCTCAATATATCATACATCTATATTTGTATGGACCAATGTTTTAAAAAACGTTAAGCGGTAACCGTGCGGACAGCACCTTGTAACTGGTTAAGCCGTAAGCGGCCGATTTTTTAAAAAACGGGTTTTAATTTCCTATATAATTTTATACAAAATTACATATATATGTATATAAATACTAATACTCTTTGAAACTTTTATATATATCTAAAGATTCTAAACACTCTACCCAACAGTAAAAACACCCAATTAGTTTATAAGATAGCTTATAAGACAATAATTATAGCCATAATATAATAAATAATAGATTTGACATAGATAAAATACCCCACATACATGATTCAGAAATATTTTTGCATCACATGTTTACATAGTTAAGCAGTAAACAATAGACTCATTATTGGATACCTTTCTAACTTATTGTTATATGTGCATATCATCAATTAGTCATACATTACAGCAGTACAATTAACTAAAGTATGCATTCTAAAATTAGATAATAGTTACGTATATTTTACTTGTATAAATTACACTTTACAACAATACCCTATTATCCCAACTTGCATACAGTAAACAATAGACTCATTATTGGATACCTTTCTAACTTATTGTTATATGTGCATATCATCAATTAGTCATATATTACAGCAGTACAATTAACTAAAGTATGCATTCTAAAATTAGATAATAGTTACATTACATATATTTTACTTGTATAAATTACACTTTATAACAGTACCTTATTATCCCAACTTGCATACAAGTATGCATTCTATTAGACTAGGCTTATCATAGGATATTTAAGTTTAATATATTATAGTCAGTAATACTTGGGGCCATATAGTTTATATAAAGTTACAGGTGTACAGCAAAATAAAAAAAAAAACGGACAAAAAACGGGAAAAAAGGGGCAAAAAAACGGAAAAACGGGAAAAAACGGCCGATTAATTACAAAAAAGTTAAACGGCGATTTTAGCAAAAATCGAACGGGCTGGGTGTTTGGCCGATTAATCGGCCGTTTAATCGGCCGCTCAGCCCGTTTTTCATTTCACTGGTATGGACACTTACGAATATGCTTAATATATTTTTTATATAATAGTAATATATTATTAAAATCCAAAAATTTGCATACTCCCGCATTCCACTGATATTCTATTTGGTACGTTCTCTGTCCATACACCACATACTGCTTTTAAAAACCATGATGTAACCTTATTATAATTAGTGACAACCAATTGCTCATTTACTTGATATCTGTTAAAATATGAGATTGAATGAATAGGAATAGATGGATACAAAGACTGGACACCCCTGTCCTATATATAGGAGCAAGGTAGAACCCTGAGACTTTTGTCCCAAGTAAGCTAAACTAGACGGGCCGAAATATAAAGGCCCACTAAACTAATTAGCCTATTTAACTAATAGACTAATATAGACACTTTAACACTCACCCTCAAGCTAGAGCATGGGTGAAACACATGTCCAAGCTTGGAGAGTTATAGGACTTGATAAAAAGAAATGATAAATGAAAGATGAAGATAAATATCACTCCCATACAAAATATGTTACTCCCCCTTAATCAATACCCCCCTGAATCAAATAGTGATGATGACTTTGCAGGCTGAAGATACTCGAGCTTTGAAGAAGGTCTTCCTTGAAGTGCATCTGAAATGAAGACATCTGAAGATACTCTGTAGGCTGAAGAATGCGCCACTGGAATACGTGCTTAATGCGGCACGGACGCAGATATAGTGTCGACGAATGGACCTGATACTACAACAACTCGCCACTGGAATACGTGCTTAACGCGGCACAAACATGGACGGACGATCTGCTGCTTGATACGATACAGGAACCATGGGGGCTTGATAGGAAAGTAGATATCATCCATCAAGGAAAGTCCCAAGAGGATCAGCTACAGGTGATGTCGATACAACAAATGCGGCTCAGAGAAGACGTGATGAAATAGCTCGGTGAAGATAGCTTCTGAAGAAGCCCCCGTCTGTCTCATGTGAATGCAGCTGAAGGAATACATCATCAACAACGAATATGGTGTCGACGTTGGATCTTCATTGTTGGCTCAAGTAGAGAACCGGTGTGCGGAACAATGTGAAGCTCCATGAAGATAGCCTGGAATATATATAATCTGAATACATATGTCATCATCTCATCTCATACTCTTTCTCTCATACATTCTCTCATATGCTCTCATGCTCGCTCTCTCTTCTCATCTGTTTCTCTCCTCTCTATCCCCCCCGCACACCAAATACGACAAGAGTGAGTGTTTGGTGTGGAGAACTGGATATATGACCCTCCCGTAATGTGGACAAGGGATACACATACGATATGGGGGGTGGGAAAGAAAAAGGTTGAAAAGAGAAAAATATGTGAAATGGAGATGGGTAATATGTGGAGAATGAAACCGATAGCCAAAGAGAGTATACTAAATGGGTCAACATGAGATCCAGGTAGAAAAATAAATGGATCTAGTCCCGACCCGAAAAGGGGTTTGTTGGCCCGTTAGAGAAAGAGATGAGAAGAGAGAGCGAGCATGAGAGCATATGAGAGAATGTATGAGAGAGAGAGAGTATGAGATGAGATGAGATGATGATATATGTATTCAGATTATATATATTCTAGGCTATCTTCATGGAGCTTCACATTGTTCAGCTCATTAGAAATCGTTTCTCATCAGAAATCGTTTCTCATCTGCCACTCCTATAACTTTCTTCTTCCCTTCTCCCCTCCCATTCTCTTCCATTGTGCTACTAGCAACAATGATACATGAAACCTTTCTTTCTATTAATCCTCTTTCGAACCCCTCTCTCTTGGCTGTTGGCTTCATGCCTTATAAGCGGCTAAGTATATGCGGGCCACTTATGCGGCCTTTTTTTGAAAGACTGGTACTACCTCATGTAACAATGACCAATAGAGAAAGAGCAGTGGATTGTCGCTACAAGGAAGACAGCCAAACGACATACCCACCCTGTTGTGGTAGCAGGATCAACCACATCTACTCGTCAATCTCTCCTCCCCGCAATGACAACTTGTAGTTGTAAGTGTCCAAAGGGGCCACCCTCTCCCTTTTGTTAGTGCCCGAGTCCAAGAGGGGCGCCATCTGTCATGCCTCGCCCACGCACAGGTGGGGCGTCGTCTACTAGAGACTGTGCCAACCTCTTTTGTCAACCGGTTGGTTTTGCTAGGAAGGGAGAGGCACCGCCTCTTCTTCCTTATCTGCTTGGCTATTATTTTTTGGACATACCGATGACATAGGCCTAGTTACTTGACTTAATTCTCTTCTTTTCCTCATGATGCACTTACCTAATGTGTGGGTGAGTGCTTTATGTTATTTGGCGTATCCCTGTAATCCTACCACGGTGTTTCACTCCTATTATAGTGCTAGAACCTACTGTGCTTCATTCTGATAGTTAATGCGCTTACCATGCTTCATTTTGATATTTTTATTCTTAGTTTCTTATTGTGTGTCTCTCTTGTAATACAATGTAGCACTCCAATACCCATAAAAAGTGCCTGAAGCTGTCGCTTTAGCGGCAAACCCACTGGGCCGCATCAAAATTGACATGTGTGGGTAAATTGCATTTTCATGTGAAGCGGGTGATTTGCGCAGCTTTTGCGGGCCTTGGGCCACTTTAGCGGGACCCGATATAGCGGTTGAATCGGGCGCTTTAGTCTGATATTTCTCCACGACCATACTCAAATCCCTGATACACATCCCAGGCGGCTCCTCTTTTTCCCGTTCCCAATTGGGATGCTGTCGAATCACAGTCCCGACGAGAGGAATCCCACCAAGGCTAGGACTCCTCGAATTCTACTCCAATTCTGTCCCATGTGCTCTTATAAGAGCATGTCTCTCGTGATATCTCCTCATCCCCTCCACATCGTGCTTTCTACTCATCCCCTCCACATTGCTCGGGCAAGACGAGTGCACGACAGAGGCCTCAGAGGCAAGGTGCAACGACGACTCTCAATGGCCGTTCAGGAGCAAGGGGGAAGGCGCGACAATGATAGAAGGCTTCTCGTCGACAGTGCAGTAGTCAAGGGGGAAGGCGCCTCAGCGGATTCTTCTCTACGCACAGCTATAACGACAGTGACAGGTATGGTCTTCTTTGCTGTGTTCCGCTAGTTCCTCCCAATTTTTTCCCTAAAACTTCTCTACGCACACAAATTTTCCCTGTCCAAAACTTTCTTCTGTTCTCTTTCTTCTTGTCCAAACCTTTCAATGTTTGAATGTTCTAATTAGCATCTTCAACCTTGATTTTCAACAATAGGTTAAATCCCTCGTATGTATTATCTTCAACCTGGGTTTTCAACGTTTAAAGTTGGCCATAATGCTGTAATGAAATTTCATTGCACGAGTAATGTTATCAATGGTGTGGTTTGTCGTGAACACATACTAGCAGGGGGAATTACTGCTGTATGTACTACCAACTGTAATCATCTGCATTGCACTGCAAATAAACGATTTTGAATTCCTCCCTTGCTTCCATATGAACGAAAACCAGTACAATAATCCCTTTATTATCAGTTATCAGTGTTATCGGTTATCAGTTATAACGTCGTTACAATGCAAATAAACAACGTCATCACAATGCAAATAAACAGTCTATACATCTTTTCTGATTTGTTAAACATCAGTACTTCAGTACCATAATGCAGTGTCTGTACTGATTCAGTAGTATATCACGTACAATTTCATTAGTGTATCATGTCTACTTAGTACTTCTTTTCTACTGCATTGTATTGATTAATAAACATTGTAGGCACAACAATATCATTATACGTAATAAGTTGCTTGATTGCATGAGTAACATGACTATTCTAATTAATTACTAGTTAGGAATGAATCTACTGAGTATTGAAGAAGAAATCTATGCAGTAGTATACGACAATGCTTTATCATGTAGTAGTACTTAAGTAGTATATCATGTGCTACTTCATTCCTGCAATGTATTCAATAATTAACAATGTAGGCAAATAAACAGCAATGAAATTATACATAATAAGCTGATTACGAATTACATGACTATTCTAATTAATTACTAATTAGAAATGAATATTGGGACCCATTTTGATATGTGAAAGTCATTTGAAGCAGTGAAATATTATTCAAAATACTTGATTGTTGAGTAATAATTTTTCTTGTTGGTAGTACGGCAGTCAAAATTTTCAAAAATTTATTTATAACAATGTGAACCACTTTTTCAAAAAGTGCCCGCTTTGGTCCACTTCAAAACTAGCTTCCCGCTAAGGAACAAGGTGACCGATACCGATGCCGTTTTGACGGAAATACCGACAGACGCAATCCTGGCCGTTTCGACGTCAAAATGAACGAATTAATTCATGAAATTGTACAAGTGTAATCTCTACACCTAAATGCAACGTTCTTTGCAATAAAATTCCATCATATGGGAGGTAAGAAATCTGACCTGTTTCGTTTGGATTCTGAAGACAAAATGTGGGAATTCAAATATGAAATTTCACTAGCACAATCGACAATCTTAAATACACACAATTATGCAATAATATACAATTTACAACATAAAAATAACATATTTACTTACCAACTCACATCAGCTGTATGTTGAGTGGCGCGTTGGTTGTCCATACTGTAATGAGTTGATATTATTGAGATATTCCTGCCATGACATATGCATCCTATAAATTTGGTTGTATGTAGTCATGTGCTCCTCATACACATCATCATTAAAAAATTGTATCATCCCAGTCTTTGGAAAATGCGTTTCTAATTCTCTGAGATATTTTGTCTTTCTTGGAGATGTAGGTGGAGGAGTTCGAGAAACTGGACGTTGACTTGTTTGAGGATTTTGTTGAATAGCTACAGGCACAGCCATTGGAAGTATTGGGACTGGAGAAATAGGAAGAACCAACTGACCACCACTCCATGTTTGCCCACCATCCTCAGAGAATGCAAGGGAGTTGTACTGATAACTTCCATGTGGGCTTGAGACATTTGGTATGCTCGGAAGCATGGACACTTCTCGGAGGCTGCCGTGTCCATGTCCAACACGTGTCCAACATGGACACGCCACAGACACACGTGGACAGGTGGTGGACACTTCTTAGACGTGTCCAAGTCTCCCTTTTTTATTAGGAGTTGGACACGTCCTGGAAACGGCTTGGACACACTAGGACACAACACCACAAATTAAGAAGGGGAAATATCCCATTGCACATAAACTTCCTCTCTACCCCTGATGCACATGTCTTCCCCTCGTTACATCACCACCTAGATAATTACTCCTCTTCATCCACCTAAAGACTTTGGCCTCTCCTCTCTCCGCTCGTTGCCAACCTCTATGTACTTCGGTCTCCAATATCTATGTTTTATTTGTCCATCACCACCACCACCAACCTCCTAGTTCCCTTCCTTTTCTTCCCAAATCTGAATATACATCAATGTTTCACTCTCTTCTACAAATAACAACATACCTCCTTTTTCTTTGTTGTCTACCACCATTACTATTTTTTTACTGTCCAAATTTACATGTGCAATTTTTTTCTCTATGAGGCCATACCTGCAGTGCTTAACTTGTTATTGTTTGTGAATAAAATTTATATTACTATTATTGTGTTTACAATGTGGACTTGTTTGATCGTATGCCTTTGATGGCTTAATTTCATGATGTGTGCAATGTGTTTGAGTGAACATATGAAAGTGAATATAGCTTGGATGAAATGATCTTTAAGTTTGATTGTTTGAATGTGCTTGTTCTTTTTTGTTTTATATATAAAAATATTATATGTATGTATATGTATATTTTTCGCCGTGTCCAGTGCCATGTCGGTGTCCTATATTTTGAAAACTCCCGTGCCCCGTGTATGTGTCTGTGTTTATGTTTCCTAGGTTGTATAGGTATATCCAACATGATGTTCTACTTCTGGTTGTGGTGGTGGTGGTGGTGGCTGATTTTGATATCTAGAGTACCCATATTGAGAATGAGATGGGTAGGGTTGTGCATGTGTGTTGCCCAAATAACATATCGCCAAAGCCTAATGTTGAATCATGTTGAGATTGAGAATCAGAAGCTGAAATACTCATGCTCCCAAAGGAATCAACAATATCAGAATAATAACCACTGTTGTAGCCGTAGGAGCCTGTAGTTGTTGTAGCCTCATGTGGTAATGCACCACTTTAGTCTTTGTCGGTTCGAGTTTTCCTCCTTTGAAAAGTTTCATCAGACATGAGATATTCTTTTTCAACTCGAGGAGGTGCAACCCTAGTAACATAAGAATGATCATCATATTCAGGATCAACAGTAGGAGGATATTCCGGAGAGCGCTCACCACCGCCTCCATCATTGCCACCATCATCATCAGACTTGGACTTTGACCCAGATGTACTTTTTGGAGGAGAATCTGTACTACCCAGCTCTTCAACTGCTCTATTGATTTCCATATCAATATGTTGATGCTCAGACTCAGGCTCAAGTCTTTCAGGTGGAGTTTGATCAACATTAATATCAGAATCTTCTTCAAATTGCTCTTCTATGTATGGATCTGGACGGCCATCTAGATTATCAAGAATGGGACAACCTATCTCATTCATTCATTCCTCTAAAGGATTTTCTGAATCATCAACTTCTTCTATGCCTCTACGCCTGGATGGGTTGAATTTGTATGCGGTGTCAATGGGATCGTGGACGACAACAAAATCTACTTCCTTGTAGTTGGCATCTCGTATTGCTCTAGCCCTCAACCGCATGTTGTAGTGAACATATACCAGATCTCTCAGCATGTTTGCCCCCAACTTCTTCCTTCTCTTTGAGTGTATTAAATCGAAAGTGCTCTAATTTCTTTTACAACCTCCTGCAGATGTTGTTTGAGAAAGAATGCGAACAACCTTTTTTCTTAGATTGGGGGCACCCGTTCCATTCCAAACCCACCACTCACAAGGATCACCCTGCTCACAGTCGGCAACTGCATTTGGATGACCAAAACAACCGGTGCCTTCACGAAATTGTCGCAATTGCAAAATACTTAAGATGTTCAGACTTCAGAACTAGAGGATGAAACATCAAACAAGAATAAAGATGTTCATGACTTCATGTAAGTTATGTAATATATATGTTATACCTCATCCATCACTATGGTGTGCTCTTCTTAGAGTCGCATCTAAGCCCAGTTTTCGCGAGTATTGGAACCTCAGATTCAGATAGTAAGCTGTCACCAATTCCAAATAAGGAAATAAGATTTAGATTTTAGATTTAGTTACTTATAGAGTTAGAACATAAATATGAATTTAGAAGAAATAAATTATATTCCCGCTTTATGCAGTGGATGCAAAAGCATATCTGTCCAACGCTTGTCTACAATTGACAAGTATTGTGAATTGGACCTAGGAGCTACTTGTTTAATACCTTCCACCATTACTTGCATTGCATCATACAAGGCATTGTTGCGGCTTTGTCACCATCTACCAGCCTCAATACTTTGACAATAGGTTCCATTATCCGCAACACATTTGTAACTTTATCCCAGACAGCCCGACTGCAAATCTAGTCACCCCTGGTCTAATCAGATCACCTCCACAGTACTCAGTTCGCCTCATTGCATTTAACAAGGAATGGTTGTAGATGAAACCTGTGAACAAGCTTACCATCAATTGTCACACTTTTGATGTAATCAATTGTGCACATGTCCTTAAGAATCAGATCTATGCAGTGGGCATCACATGATGTTCAGTAGACCAGATATCTCTTCATTCTACTTTCACCTGCCTTCTTGAAGTTAGTCATTATCAGTCACTATCTACACCACATTCTCAACCCCTACCTGCTTGATGTATGTTTTAATGAGATTCTTGATGTAACTGTAATTCCTGACTTCACCAAAAGCATCAACAAAGTCTAGAAAAATAGTCGATCCACGACAATGTGCACGAAAGTTAATAATTTGCTTTATGTTTCCTCTAATCCACCCATCACACATGAGTGTGACGCCGTATTCAGATCACAATTGTTTCTGGTATGAAATCCATACCTATAGATCTTTCTTCTCTTGGGGAAGATACTTGTTCATCAATTCATATGCAGTTGGGGCTTTGATGCCCCTACCAGACTCCCCTATCACATCTACCATGTGCTGAAGATAGGGTTCAGTTGCAACATGTGCAGGTATACCATGAGCAAAGAATAACTTACCCACTGCCTTGCCCACCTTCTCTTTCGCACTAGTAAACATTGCTTTTAGGGTTTTTTGCCTAGCATCAGGCTTCCTAACCTTCGCTCATCAAAATGCTTCAATCTCGCACTAGCAGAACTGAAAAGTGTATCAATGGTGCCTTTCTTTCTTTTGTGCTGAGCATGTTGATCTTCATCATCATCTAGGTCAACAATAGGAACACCGACAGCCCCACTGCCTCTACCTGCACCAGATGGCCCATATCTCATAAGTTGAGCTGCCTCCTCCTTATCCCACTCACTTTTGCGTGAGTCTCTGTGAGCACGCCTATACATATGATGTGTATAAGTAGTAACACACCCTGGAGGATATACAATGTCATCATCTGATTCAGCAGAAGAACCTGTGGCCCTAACATCAAAGAGTGTATCTATGTAAGCCTTTTCAACCTGCTTCAAGTTTTGTTGTTTTTGTCTCTTTGCACCCATCAACTTCTTGAACTCATCCCTAACACTTGGGTGGCACTTCTGGCACATTGCCACATTTTTGTCACCACCAGTAATGTGACGCTTGAATCTAGTAATTCCCCCACCACCAAGTGTTTTCTTACAGTAGTTGCTGACAATCTTTGCCCTATTCCCAGACCCATGTACAGGCTTGCAGTGACTCCATGTGAAATCCACATCCTTTGATGCAGCAGGACCAGCCCGAGCACCCTTAGCGTCACTTGAAGACGAAGACATCTTCTCAAAAGTCAAAAGTCAACACTGAAAAAGACAGACAAACAAGCAAAGCAAATGATATTAGTAACTTAACATTTAATCAAAAAGTACTAGTAAGAAATGTACATTGCACAATACTAATATCAAATATAATAAGCCATTAAGTGAACAAAATAATTTTCTTTTATACATTATAGAATCACAAACAATGTTTTAAATGTAGAATACATGCTTGTAATTATAGAATCAAACACAATATTTTGTTAAGATTTTTAATTTGAAGATAAAAATATTTTTAAAATAATTAAAGTCTGAAATTATTTTTAAAATCATAATATCATATTTACTTATTAAAAAGACAAGTGATATGTTCCAAATGCTAATTTCATCTTATACAACATTAAAACACACAATTTAACAGAAAAAAACAAAAAGTGTTTTTTTAATTTGTAACATTTTTAATAAATAAAAAAAGAAATATTTAAATATTTTGAACAAGTGATGTGTCCAAATGCTAATTTCATCTTATACAACATTAACACACAATTAAACAGAAAAATCAAAAAAATGTTTTTTTATTTCTAGCATTTTTAATATATAAAAAAAGAAATATTTAAATATTTTGAGTATATTTTTGTTTATATATCTTCATGTTGATCTTTGATAGAACTTCTGCTAAACCTAAATTAAATACCTAATATTAATAGTACTAATTGTATTATTACTATTAATTAGTGAAATTACGTGGTAATGTTAATTATTAGTGAGTTAATTAGGTAGATCTAGTGATAAATTAGTAGATCTATATTATATAATCATAGAACTAGTGATAGCATTAAGGGAAAAAACCAAATAGCACACTTTTGTAAAAAATATTTCTGAAATAGCACTCTCTCCGACTTATTTCTCAAACTAGCACACTTTCAGCCAAAAGCGCCATAATACATGGCGTTTTACTGGTGCTGAGAACAAAAACGCCAAACTAGTTGGCGCTTTATGTTAAGAACGCCAAACAACTAGGCGCTTTACAGTAAACGCCACATTGCGTCTTCCGCCAAGTTACTGTTCCTAAATATAAAACACCAACTCTTTAGGCTTGGGTTCTTTGGGTTACACGCCATACATTGTGGCGTTTGTTGCATGCTTTGATCCGTTTAAGTGTCGACGAACGCGTAAGAACCTAGATTGCCATTTTGGAAATCAATCAGCGAATACTCCCGGATGATGTATGTTTGGTTTAAAGCCTGAGCATCCCACGCCGGAGTGAAGTCGTGGAGCAGTGTGTAACTCCCTGCGCTTACCACAAAAACCACGTCGGAAGCACGGTACTGGCCGTCGTAGCTCGCGGGGTAGAAGTAGAACCGAAGGAACTTGCGCTCGGAGCCTACGGGGATGGAGTAGGTGGCCTCGCTGGTAAAGATGCGAGCGGTTGTGTATGGTACGGAGCTGACGGAAAGGGCCGTCGTTGTCATGGTGGTGTTGCTGGGTGCGAGGTAGAGGGAATAGGTAGCTGATCCCTCGTCACTCTGCCACTCACGGTTGTCCGAATCCTTGGCCCTATCTCTCGACCCGCAGTTGATCAACACCATGTCCTTGGGCGTATATGTCCCATTGTCGGCAGCTGTAGTGGAGGAAGATAACATGGACAAGATAATCAAGATGACACTACCGATGCAACCGACGTATTTGGAAGCAGGACGCCATGACGTTGCTGCTAAGCTTCGACACGGTTGAGAACTCACACCAAAAGAATTGGCGTTTTATATTTAGGAACAGTCTCTTGGCAGAAGACGCCCGTAAATGTGGCGTTTACTGTAAAACGCCTAGTTGTTTGGCGTTTTTAACGTAAAACAAACTAGTTTGGCGTTTTTGTTCCCAACACTAGTAAAACGCCATGTATTGTGGCGCTTTTGGCTAGTTTGGAAAATAAGTTGGAGAGAGTGCTATTTCGGTAATATTTTTTTGCAAAAGTATGCTATTTGGGTTTTTTTCCTAGCATTTATCATAAGTTTTTTGGAGTAGATCTAGGATTTGGGGTATTTGGTGAATTTTTTAGGTGAGAATAGAAAGAAATAGAGAGAGGAGAGGTTGGAAATGGTGGGAAATGCAAGAAATTCAGTGTACATACCTTGATTAGGGCTGATTTGAGCTCCAATCTCAAAATTGCCCAAAATCCCCAAGCTTTACCTCTTCAAACAACAGCAACAACACTTGGCTCGCAAATGAAGGTGTTTCGGGTGGTATACCGCCTGTGCCGCCCTGTATCGGTGGGTAAGTGGTGAATTTTGCACCGGTACCCTGATATTTGGCGGTAAGCCTACCGAAATATCGAAATTTGTGATCCTAACACCAGAATCGTGTGTATTTGTACCGGTACCCATCAACCCATCAACATTGGTATTTCGACCGATATACCGCCAATACCGACAATATCTCATTCCTTGCTTCCCGCTTCAAGGGGGGCAATATGCACGCTCTACGCTTTCCAAAACATAGTCAATACCTCATCTATGTCATTATGAACCTAGAGAGTTTAGACAACCGTTTACAATGATTATTCTCTTGATTTGTGATTATACTCAGTGGTCACAACCGGTGTTCTTAAATGTGGCCCATGTAGTTGTGCGGCTGCGACAACTCTTCAAACTGCATTTAGATTTACGTTCTGCTATTGCGGTCTTGACCGCATATATAGCCGCATTTGGTGCAGATGGCGATTATATATATGTATTTTTATCATTATCTTGTATAATTATATATTAAACTAGTTATACATACAAACACACCCACATGTACAATTATAGTATTGTACACATGGATACATACAGATACATATATGTATCATACTTTAAATTACTTATTATTATATATAATTGTTATATTAACTACAAATATATAATCTAGGATTTAAAAAAGCAGCTGAGCAGGCCGATTTAGCGGCTAGACCATTGGGCCGCTCCAAATCAGGTTTAAGTGGACATTTAGCGTATTGACGTAAAGCGGGCGTCTTGGGCCGCTTTAGCGGGCTTTCAGATGCCTTTTGTGACCCTGCTTTCGCTGCTGGAGCGGACGCTTTGCTATTTCTCAAGAATTGAAATTCTCAAATCTATTTGGTATAAAGCTCTCTCAGTGGAAAGATGTCCTTAAAAGACAGAAGGATGGATGAGTCCGAGCCAACATCCTCTCCTATGAACTATCTTATGAAGAGTATTTATGAGGTGGAGCCTTTTCCTAATCCAAAATATATCAATCAGTTGTGGGTAAGTTGATTTATCAGAATACCGTTCCTCCTGTATTTCCTTTACAATTGGCATAGTCAATCTGTTCATGAACAATCTCTCCAATGTCACTGAAAGAGTGTTCATAGAATCTTATGCCACCTTAAAAGGGCTCCTAGATGGGGTTTATGTACAAACACCGGCTCAAAAGGAGATCACCATTACAAATTATGTGGTGATGTAGATTGGGCAGGCTATGCAATTACCGAGAGGCAACTTTTGGCTTTTATACAGATCTGGGAGATCATCTTGTTAGTTGGAGCAAGAAGCAATCCGTTATAGCCATGGTTGTATAGGCGGCCAGGCGTCCAGGCGTTCCAGGGGGGCGCCCAGGCGGACGCCCAGGCGTTTTGATAGATTTTTTATTTTATCAAATATATGTAAAATTTCTAAAAAAATACCAGCCTTACACATATAAATATACATGATAAATATGCAATCAATGTGCTACCAAATTACCAATAGTGGAAGAATGCAACAAAAGCATTAGATATGCATTAAATATAATTTTGTAGATGATTAAATATTTGCTAAATAAGATAATAAGGATATTCCAATCCTAAATTTATATAAGTCGACCACTAATGCAAACCAATACATAAATACATTCAAATCAGTAAAATAATAAATACAAATCAGTTCACAAATAAATATAATTTTGTAGATGATTAAATATTTGCTAAATAAGATAATAAGGACATGCCAATCCTAAAATTCTTATAACTCGATCCCTAACGCAAACCAAGAGATAAATACATACAAATCAGTATAATAATACATTTAAATCAGTTCATCTATAAATATAAATTGGTACATGATTAAGAAAATTGGTACGTGATTAAAAAAATAATTGAGTCACTGATTAAATATTTCTTAAATCAGTAAATAAGGAGATGCAAATCCGTTGATCAATAAAAATAATTGAGTACATTATTAAATATTTCCTATATCAGTAAACCAATGTATATAAATCAGTTGATCAATAAAAATAATTGAGTAGATGATTAAATATTTCCTAAATCAGTAAACAAGGAGATACAAATCCCTAATTTCATAATAGTCAACCACTAATGCAAAGGAATACATAAATACATAAAAAATCAGTAAACCAAGATGTATATAATTATAAATCAGTTGATCAATAAAAATAATTGAGTACATAATTAAATATTTCCTAAATCAGTAAACCAATGTATATAAATCAGTTGTTCAATAAAAATAATTGAGTACATGATTAAATATTTCATAACAGTCAACCACTAATGCAAAGGAATACATAAATACATACAAATCAGTAAACCAACATGTATATAATTATAAATCGGTTAATCAATAAAAATAATTGAGTAATGAGTACATGATTAAATATTTCCTAAATCAGTAAACCAACGTATATAAATCAGTCGATCAATAAATATAATTGGGTAGTGATTACATGATTAAATATTTGCTAAATCAGTAATAAGGAGATACAAATCCTAAAGGTCATATAAGTGGATCACTAATACACACCAATAAATAATTACATACAAATCAGTAGAGGATTTATTATTTTCTAAATCACTACATTAAATGATGAATCCCCAAATTAATATCACTGGATGACTAATACGAAGCACACGAACAATTTGTAATCAGTTTTCCTTTTCAGTTTACAATTTAATTATCCTTTTTTGTTGGGCTTGAAGCCTTTTTTTATCAGCAGAATTGGGCCGCCCGCCTGGGCGGCCGCCTGGCCCGCCTAGTCGGCCGCCTGGTCTCAGTAGAAATCCTGGGCGCCTGGATATGGGCAAGCCTTGGGCCGCCTGGGCGCGCCTAGGCGCCCGCCCGTACAACTCAGGTTATAGCCATAGTTTTGAAACCCGACCCGGCCGGTTGAACCGGTTTGACCTCGACCCGACAAGTTTTGCGGGTCGGGTGGGGCTAAAACTCATTTTTGTCCAAGACCCGGATTGACCCAGTAGCCCGGCCGGTTCAACCACTGACCCAGTGACCCAACCCTCGGGTCAAAGACCCGACCGGGTTTGTTGGTTTTATTTTTCCTTCTCTAAATGATCATTTGACTGGTTTTAGTGTCATTTCATGCAACTCCAACTATTCCATACATTGATATATTCACTTAATTGTATTTTGTCACTTGTGTTAAGTATTGCAAGACAATTTATTTGCTTCTTTATGAATAGGTACTTGGTTTTGTATGTTTGATGTTTCTTAATTCATCATCTCATTGTTTCATACAGTAGTTTATGTACACATATATACACTTATATAGTAATATATGTATGGACTATGGACCTACATATTATTGTAGCATACATGCATATACACACAAGTATATTATAATATTCTATATTTGGTGTCATGATGACGTCCCCGGGTCAACCTGAGGGTTGAACCAGAGACCCGTGACCTAGGAGCTTTGTCGGTCGACCGCTGGGTCAGTTCTTAAAACCTTGGTTCTAGCTTACTCTGGCATTATCGTGCATGATGTGATATCTTGTGTACTCTCGATCATAAAACTATGGCATGTGCATGATATGACATCCTGTGGCTACTCTTGATCCTCCATGAGATTGGTATTCTGGTCAAAATGCCGTGCTGGTTACCAAGCTATGGCCTGTGCATAATGCGACATCCTGTGGGTACTCTCGATCCTCCATGAGATTTGAACTCTGGTCAAGATCTGCATTACTGGAGCGTGACAACCAAGCAGCAATTCACGTAACAAACAATCTGATTTTCCATGAGCAGGCCAAGCAAATAGAAGTGAACTGCCATTTTGTTAAAGGCTTAGTCAAAGCAAAAAAGATCATTAAACCTCATGTAAAGACGGGGGAACAAACTCTTGACCTCTTCACCGAACCTATTCTACCCTATCTTCAATGTGTATTAAGCTGGGATACACAATATGTACTCTCCAGCTTGAGGGAGGCTGTTACATGATAGATGTTATTAGGCCTACACCCTACACTGGCCAACCAATATAGCTATCTGATTGTATAACTGCAGTACATCATGCTATGTATCACTCCTATAAAGGAGTAATAGTGTAGTGTCCTACTTATAAGTTATAATTAGTGAACACCACTTGCTTATTCACACATGTAATTGTACCTTTCAAAAGTTGGAGATTATAGTGACTATGGCTTTTTATACAATTTCATCATGGAGAGAAGGATGTGGCCTTCTCCTCCAAGGTCAAAGTATGTGGCTAGGGATGGTAAATCTCCCCACTAAACCCATTCCCATCTCGACGTAGCGTGATCGGAGCCAATAACAATGGGTCAAATGGATCTAACTATCTCCTCAGATCTATATGGGGATCTTGGCTAGTGGGACGTTTTCATGCATCATAACCTCCAATACCCATTAATACCCACCATTCTTGACCTAATTAGCCTCGAGGACCTAATCTCTCTGGACTCCCGTCGACTTCGACTCCCGATCTCTGCCTCCCACCTCCCTATCTATGCCTTATATCTCTCCATCTCCCCTTAACCGCAATTCCGATGCCGATTCTGCCGTCTGATGTCCTCCTATCTGATTGCGCTTCCTCTTGCTAGACGCAGGACTGGAGATTCTGCCCAAGTCATCGCACGAGCAGCACAGTGCCAACAACTGCTGCAATGCTCCCAACTACCAGAGCAGCAACAGGCTCTGCTACTATGATTGACACCGCTGTCACAGACCTCAAAACGGGGATCACGGCGAGTAGGTCCTGCTAGGGGGGACATGCTTTACGTTAGCGACGCGTCGAGCACTTCATGGCATCCACGACGATCGCGACAGACCTTCCTCCTAAACGTACGAAGTCGGTGTCTACGGGGGCGTCTTCCACTGCTTCATCAGGTCACACACCCGTACCCCATGCTCATGCAGCAGACAGTGGTGCTCGATGCCAGGGTCAGGTGCCCTTACTGCAGTGCTAGGGCGTGGAGCATGACAACAGTGAGTTCTGCAACTCCTCCCATTGACTAGTCCTGAATCGCATGGATCCTGGACATCTCTGTGCTCCCCTCTCATTGTTGACTGATTCTGTAGGGTCATTAGGGGAAAAAAGGTAGAAATGGTGAAGTTCTGAGGAATGAGTTTGCTCAGTTTGTATTGGATGTGTTTGATGAAATGCATGTGCAACTGTGTTCTAAAAGGACAGCAACTTCCTCGTTGATTGCGATTCTTACAGTTATTTTATAATTTGGAAATATGTATTCAAGTAACTAATTACAGCAAGATGTTAGTGGTGATTACGCCTTTAATAATATGAACCTAAGTGCCAATAATCCTCTACTTGAGGAGTGTGTAATTGATCATCATTAAGTTTATACAATTTTATAGACTTACAGCTGCTGAGAACGTGGCTTGTAATATGGGTATTTACGGGAACCCATTCCCTAATGGGTGGGGCACTTTGACATTTTCATTTGGGTCCAAATGGGTGTATGGATTTTATAAGAAAACAGGTTAATGGGTATGGGTATGGGTTTGTAAAACACGCCCAATTGCCATCCAATTGTGGCTAGGTGAGTAAGCATTGAAAGGCTAACCACAGTGAGCGGTCTTTTAGGGGTTGGAGGGTGCTTCCTCTGACTGACTTCTTTTTTTATGGCTCCTTGAATGGTGGATAGTTTGTGGCACTTAAATTTTTCATAGAATGCATGTCAGTGTTGCATATTAGGTTCTATTATTGTAAGTTCACTTTCTGCAATTGTACATCGGGCATGTGTGAGATTGGACCTTTACAATTTCCTTATGGCTCCAATATTGGGTCGCTTCTAAGTGATTTGAAATATTTACGTGCTCGAGAAAAAGTGACCTTAAAGTTTCTTGGATTTTTCAGTAAGCAAGTCAAAGGAAATACAGGGACACACCTAGAGAAATATTTCGTACATATATACTGTTTGAAAAGTGAAAAAGATTGATGGGCTCTGACACATTGTTTTAAAGAATGTGCTTCGTAGGGGAGTATTTAGTTTGTTTTGACATACGACAACAAACCGTTGGTGTGGTTTATATCCCTTGCCTACAGTACGACCCTATCACATTGTTTCATAGACGTGCTTTAATTTTATTTATTATTTTGAGAGCTCAATTGCTGTGGATTATACCCCAATGCTTGAAAGGAGCTACATAGCTTACTATGCCCTTCTCTAGATTCACATATCGACGATTCAACTAGAAAAGTTTCCGTTTTACAACCTTTTTTCAGTGCTAAGTTTTCGCTACTAATATGCTGGTTCTTCTGGACGAACTTCAGAGCGTGGTCTTCTGCTTGGTGGATATCTATATCATGCTTGGCAAGGCGTTTTTACCACATTTGGAGGGCTTAAACAGCACGCAGCTTAGACTTGTAACTATTTATGCCAATCGGATTTCACAAGCAAGATCAGGTGTACCAATTGACGCGAGTCATGGATAGGAAGATCGTGAGAGTGCTGCGATTCGGATGCTCCGTTCATATTGTGAATTTGTATAGTGTATCAAATTCCCCACTTGTATGGCGTGTGGGTTTGGGCTTTCCTCACTTGACCGGGATGTTTATTGTTGGTGTGGAATTAATTTTTGTAGCTATCATTGAGATTGGTGGGGCTGAACTAGATAGTAAATAATTGTGCAGATCGTTAAGAACAATACCCCCACCGCATATGTAATTGAATGGAGTGCAATGTGATTTCTTCCTTCTAACGGTATCTGTAAATTTTTTGTATTTGTTTGAGAAATAGTGAAATTACATTAGAAAGATTTACTTTTTAGAGTTGTTTCCGTTTTGAGATATATTGTGTAATGTAGTTATCCTGTGTCTATGAGTTATGGATTATTTTATGAATTTTGAGAAAACATGTGACCGTCGTGGCCTCTCAAGGTTTATCAGAAAGACTAAACACTAAACATATTTGATTATTTAGCTCTGAACATTTGCCCTCTTTTACTTTTTTGCTACATCGTGAGTCTGTTCATCTCAACTCCATTTCAAGAAAAAAAGCTTACAAACTATGTTGTCTGATTAGGCATGTATTCATTTCTCATGCGTATTTGCGTCTACAACAAAAATTCTCTACTCTCCAGACAATAAACACTGAACCTTCTCATATGTGTTTATTTAGCTCTGAAAACCCATGTTTTGCTTTTTTGCGAATATTTTGCAGTGTTCATCTGATTGCTGGTGTTTAAGCTAGAGTTTTGTCATCATGGTTACTTGCAAATATTATTATCAAAAGACAACATCAGGACAATGCTTTGTAGCTAGTAGGATTGTCTCGACACGAAGTCGTCTACTCCGCGAGTGATTTTTTGATTTTTTTTATTATGTGTTAATTAATATTTTGGCCATTTAAGGATACGACATAGAACAAAACAATCTTGTAAAACATGGTAAATAACATGTGAAGACCAAACTCTACTTTTGGTCGATGGGAGTTTTAACAACTACTTTCTACACACTACTTTCCTGCTTAACATGTATAATGAGGTACCTTTGGATTTGATGAGGTTAAAGTGACATATATGTCTTCTATTAAGCAACGTAGGTGTACCATGTTGTATAGCTCCACTTACTTGAGTCAAACACTTAGATGACTCATATGTATTAGCAAGTAAATCCCATGGTTTCTTCCATCTCAATTTAAGTATGAACGTAAGTTGTACATTACTCAATGAGTTATGTCTACTTCGTTGTAGCCTTAGACATTGTAAAGGGTTATGATGAAAATGAGCTTTGTGGGACCTACTTTTGCTAATCCCTAACCTTCTTATGTGTAAAGACACCATAATTACAACTACTAGGAGATTGGATAAAAAATCACAAGAGGAAGATAATGGCATGTGCTAAGCTATCTTTCGTGGAGAAGGTTATCATCATTATTGGTGTTGATAACACTGATCCATCCATTTTCTCGTAGGATGATCGTATGAATGATGGCTATATCTATAAACGGATCGAATATGGAGTGGATACTGCTATACTCAATATCTGAATCTGAAAAAAAAATATTTGATGTGATATCTGTTCTGATATTTGACGGATATCATGTAATAATATCTGAATCCGATTTGAACAAATGATATCCAAATTTTGATAAATATCTGATCTGAATCTAAAACCATAAATTTATTGTTAATTAATATATTATGTATAGAAAATATTGATGTTTCTATACATATATATGATAAAATATCTATATTTTTATATATAGATAATATATATTCAATAAGGGTGTAGGTAGTATGAACCGGCCTACATGCAACTTATGTATCGTCCATTAAAATGACATATGTAGAAGTTGTTAGTAAAATTCAGCCATATGGATTGAATCAACATTGCATAGATTGGGTGTGTTTAAAAAATTACAACCATAACTTATTTACATCATAAGATATAGCAATATCTTATCCAATGGTTTATGTAATTTTTATAACTTACCATTGATTACAATATATACATATTCTTTATTTGGATGGTCAGAAATTTCAAATTGAGATGGATTTTGTTACACATGTTATCGAATAGGTATGCACGACATTCGTAAGGTTGGATTTATCTTTTGAGTTATGCAATCATCATAAATGAGGATGGGTACATGTAAGCTACATGTACTCATGTACACAATTCTTTTAGCCATTTAATAATATATGTATATATTTGTCATATTCAGATCTTTTGGAGCGGATATAGCCATATCTGCTATTCTATCCGAATTTTTCGGATATGAAATTTGTTATCCTAGATTCAATCCGAATTATGCAAATGATGATTTTTTTTTCAAAATTTCAGACTTGAATCTGGGTCGAATGTGCGGATTCCGGATGTCCATTTACAGGTCTAATGATGGACATTGACCTTTAGATGTCAATATGAATGATAGGCGTTGACTTCTCTAATTTGTCATTGCAGTTTTTACTTTAGACTAAGTAGAAGTGGTGGTCTATGTTTGATGCCGCTCATGGTTGATGTTTGATGTTGGTAACATGGTGAAGGCGTGTGGATCATGATGATAGCTAATGTATTTGGACACACGTGATAGTAAGCTTCTTTTTGTGGACATTTGGGTAGTGAGCGAAACCTTGGAAAACATGCTCAACGAAGAGGGCATAGTGAAATTTCAATAGTTGTTGGGGATGGTGATGGGTGGGTTCCAAAACCCATCGATGTACACTTGTTACAAATAAATAAATTTTGAACGCATACAATTTGACCCATAAAAAATAATAGAAATCCACCCTACCATGCCAATTTGGGAATGTGTCCACCAAATGATTCTTTTAATGTGCCACATCGCCAATTACCAATGGGCCTAACAAAAACATATCCCTCCATAGAAACTTTTTTTTACATAAGCTTATGATACATGAGATAACTTTTGTCCGTGCAAGAAACAGAATGACAAGCTAACTTGCTGATGCACTAACGCTTCATGCTAAGAATATGTACTTAGATAGCACACTCTATTACAACCGATCTGTAAGCGCATGAGCTCAGGATTGTAGTAGAGGAGCAACAAGTTTGGGGTCAAATCCATAGGGACAGAGGACAATAGAGTTAATGTGTTTCTTTGTGTTCCTAGTGCAGAGATTATAGTTTCAATGGTATAAAGCTCATTTGAGTGAATACGACTAAGGGAGCAAGATTGCAATCTGATTTGACACTAACAAATCAAGATATCTAATCAGCTAGAAGATCAAATAATACCAATGCAAGCAATTGGTTACAATAGACTAGTAAGTCAAAAGGTCGCTATCTAAGCGAGACAAACTGAAACTACGTTTAGAAACGGACTAAGAAACCAACCTAATCAACCCTAACTAATGCAATTTACCATTAACTAATGCACACCATTAACTATCCAATTACCACTATGTGCAAGAGAGTAAGCTAAGCTTGTAAGCAACTAAGCATGAAGGGTTTTACCAATGAATTAGGGAATTGGACCGTTTGGGGGATATGAAACTATCAACCATGCACTAGGGTCACATTCATCAACTCATCCTATAGTAATGCTACCAAACTATACAACATGGGAAGGTGAACGTTAGGAGCCTTATCCTACTAGTTGGCCATGAGCACCATAGATTTTGTTAAGGGGAACTAATCCTTGAACTACACTCTAATCAATCTTGCGCAACTCACTTGACTTGGGAATAGATGAAACTAATCCTAGACCGACCCTAGTCTAAATTTCTAAGTGTTATTCTCCTAGTGCACTTGCTGGCAATGGTTGACATAAGGAGTTGGGGAATAATGTTCACCATTACCCCCTATCAACCATTAACATGCTCTTTGCCAAGTGTAGAAGGGGATAAACACCTAGATACTTAAATCTTTAACCAAGGGCTGGTGGAAAAGAGGGTAGAAGGGTTGAAAGGAGAACTAGCTATGGGTCCCCGAATGGCATTAGGACTATCCCCCTTCCAAGCCTTTAAAAATCCATCTTTTCCCTACACCTTAGGTGATTCCATATCTCAAACACCAAAGCAAGAGGTAGGGAGAACAAACATGAACATAGCATTAAGAGATACTATAAAGCATTTTACATGAATATTTCCCTTTATATCGTATCAACATCACATATTTACGCCCAAACAGCCACCAAAAGAGCTTAACTACTCATGATAGAAAGGGAAACAAAAGAGAAGAGAAGATAGAGAAAGAAGCCATGGATGGTCGATGGTAAGCTTCTTATTCACCTCCAACTACCACAAGGATGGGCTCCCCCTCCTAGGTGGTGTGGCATTTAATGGTATGGCGAATGGAGTTAAAGTTCCATAGAAAACTAAGATTTTGGGTGGAAGAAGGTGAAAATGAGGCAGATGGCGGCTAGTTGAGAGTAAATGTGCTTACCTTCCAGCCCCAACTTTCAAAAAATCTTCTATGGGTTTCTAGGGTAGATAGAATAAGAGGGGTTATAGTGGTAAAATGAGTTCAAGTCACACTAACCCACGACAATTATGGTGTGTATGACGTGGAATGACCGTATCTCTTAGAACAATCATGGGGGATCATGGGTTCTGAAACATGGAGATGTGGTGAGCGTGCCCTGGGGTAAGAGCGACCGTTCTGTGAGAAGAATGATCGTTGTGAGTAATATGTAGAAAACCTTTTTTTTAACAACTGCGGTGCAAAGGAGCTAAATGATAGATTTGTTGGGGTGAAATGGAAGGAGTGCCAGACCGTTTTAGGTGTACAATGGTTGTTGTGGAGGTCGGGTAGAACACTAGAATGACCATTTTGGAAGGGTTGTTTTTGATAGAATTTTGATGAACTTTTTTTATTGGAGGACCTCTACTGAGGAATGGTCGTTCTATGGTGAAAATGGTCATTCTAGAGGTCTTATCATCGCATTTTGCAATTTTATTCTTCACAGTTGGACTCATTTTGCTTCTAAGTGAGTCTTGAACGCTTGGGGTAGTTTGGAGTAGGCTCTAGTGGCTCCTTGAGCTCCTTCATGCATGCTGAAGTGCTTGGATTCACCTCCTTCTTCTCCTTTCATCAAATAGCATCCATTTATCAATAATACATCTAAAAAGACATCCATAAATACATTTGACATATAACAGGAGGTATTGGAAATAAGCATGCATCATGTGTATCTTGGCATGAAAATGAGCAATTAGGCACAAGATGAAGACCCAAACGAGGGTTAAATCACACACCACTTTTAGTTACTTATTTGTTATACCAAATATGACCTTGTTATTTCAATGGGTGTAACATTAAAAGTATTTAAAATCTTAGTTTTCATGTATAAATTTGTCTATTTAACTTGTTTGGACCACATTGCCTCATAATTATTGGGTCACATACCCATATTGACCCATATGGTATCGGTAAAAAAGAAATGTATACCCAACCAAAGGGGTCAGGTAATTTCCTTAGTCATCTTTAGTGCATGCTAATGGATTTTGTATTCATAGTAGTTCCACTCGCATCTTTAGTTCAATTTTTTCTTTCAAATCCCTAAAATCGCCCTTGGATTCACTTCTATACAACTTTGCCTAGTTTTATGTGAATATTTAGGGTTTTGATCCAATCAACTAATTTCCATGGATGGATTAAGCATCACAACATGTGCACCAATATTTGCCACGGTGGTCCTGCCAATCGAGGCCTAAGATATTTTTGATATTTTGGACCTAGATTTTGATGATCAGTCTCTTCGTCAGTCATCGTCCCAATCAGTCCACCTCTTCGTCGATGCTAACCTAGATGGCCAACCAACAACCCCCCTGAGGGTGGGTTTGATTTGAAGCAACGTGGCTATCGACCGACGGGAAACCTACCCGATGGCCTCTCAACCGATAACCACAACGATGGGAGTTTCTCGACGAGCTGACATGTACAACCCCATTGAGAATTCCAATCTCACACCCATAAAAGTCTTGACCCTCACGGATTCCCTACATTTGTCCACCGATGGGTGAGAAGACCTCAACAGTATGATGAGAGCACTGTGTCTATACCTTGACGAAGAGCATGTTTCCCGATGACACATCAACAAGTTGGGCCCGTCAAAGGTCTAGTAAGTGAAGCTTCTACTAGTCATGCCCGACAACATCTACAAAACTAGCCTGATGACATCTACAAAACTAGCCCGACGACATCTCTACACAAAGCTCCTCATCACCCAATGTATGCCCAACCTTGTTGAATGATGGTAGATCAAGCACATGTAGGGAAATAGGGGAGACAGAAAAGGCAGTAGAAACCAAATTTTTCTTCTCCCCAAACCCAGAATAAAGGAACTGCGTCAACGTCTATAGAGTAGGACAGATGGTTTGTAGAGACATACCTTGTCCCGAGGCTTGCTCGACGATGTTACCTCACGTCTTGCACGGTCTTCACCTCCGGTCTTGAATGGTGTCTGTGCAGCTCTTGGTCGCACCGGGACTGTCGGGATTGACAACTATCCTCTGAGCGGCAGAAGTCTCCTGCCTCTGAAGTAGTCCACACTGACCACCTGGAACTCTGATCTCCTTGTCATACAAGTAATCGGAAGGAGTCGCACCCTCCTATCAGCGTACTAGTCACCGACACAGTCTCCTGCCACCAGTCATTTTTCTACAGTTGTCTTTCCCTTACTGTGCCTCCCTTATCGGGTAGCACTTGCTCGGGCTCTCTCAATTACCACAACCAGAGAGAACGACAACTTTGTAGAGCAACTGGTGTTCTGAGTTGTTGTACTTGAGAAGCCCCCAATACCCCTATATATAGGAGGGTCATGGGACAGGTTTCTCTACCCCGGGCAATGCAGGATTAAAGCAGGAGTAGAAGGGTTCAACATTTTCCACAAAACAACCAACTGCATCATCTGAACCGATCGTTTCAAGCATGAACTGATCGGTTGGGGACCTGAGCCGATCGGTTCACACCTGAACCGGTCAGTTGGGACACCTGAGCCGTTTGGTTCAAGCATGAGCCGATCGGTTTGTGGTCCTGGTCCAACTCAAATTGACTTTCCATGTTTGTTTCCAACTAATCAAATATTAGTCCTTGTCCAAATCAAATTTGTAAAAGTGAAACAAATATGTTTTTGCAAAAAGAGTCTTCTGACTTTCCAAACAATCTCGATTGGTCACACGAATCGACCGGTTCAACATTTGAGCCAATCGTTTCATTGACACATGAGCCGATCGACTCACCACTTGAGCCGATCGGTTCATCAACCTGAGCCGATGGATTCAACCCTGCGAGCCAATCGGTTGGGGCAGTAGACTGTGCAAATATGCCAATTGCAGTTCCAATCAATCTGATACTCTTAATCATCTGGTCCAACACCTTGAACACTATGATTTTGAGCTATCAATTGATTGAGTGTTTAATTGAACTACTAAAATCCTTTAGTAATCAATCTAAACATCATTCGTGGATAAACTCCTCTTCCAGGTTAAATCCTATGTGTGTGACCCTGCAGGTCCATTTCACGTTGGCAGTGAAAGTTCATAACACTTATGACTTCACAAGCAAAGAGCGGTGTCTAGTCACACATCAGTGCTACCCAAGTGAAAAGAAAAGTTGGAGAACAACTTTCAATCCTACAATCCGTGAATGGTGTTACATCGAATGTATAATTCCTTTATCACTGATATCTCGAATGAACTCAAGGCATGGAACAATCATCCTTGCAACGTTCATTCACTTTCTTGATCTTAGAGTAGATTGGAGGAGATATGCATGACATCAATATCACATACTGATTCACACATGTGTGCACGCCTATCTCAATCCTACTCATCAAGTGGCCATGGATATCAAACTCCCTCAGGAGGGACAAATCCCATATCTATCACTCACCCCTCAAAAGCCCCATGTGTCAAAGCCACCCAATCATCACCTTTATAATAACCCATGTTTCAGGACTGCGTTTGATGATGTCAAAGTGTACTTAACGACATGTATTGAGTGTAGTGATTTCAAGTCAAAGAATCACATTCACCACCATCATTGTGAGAACTGACTGTGACTACCATGTCATGGTTCCATGTGTCAAACTCACGGTGGGTCTGTCTGGTACACTTGTTCTCTAACAAGTACCTATGTGTTTGGTTTGATATCTCCATATCATGACTAACAAGATCCTGTCATCAACCAACACCACAATCTAGTCTTGTGTTTCATTGTTGTCTATCTACCTTCCATAATGACATCCGACTAAGGACATAATAAGAATGTACAAATTAACTCTTAGCATCTGTCTGATCTCATTGTTTAGGTCCTGAACCTGAAAGCATACGTCATTGAGTAATGTCATTCTCTAGACATTCAATCTGTTCTATCATTATCTCATATGACTGTACCAGAAAGAATTGGAAGCTCACCTTTGATGTTTATCAAATCAACCTCAATGTATCCCACCAATCATCCCAATATTGGCTCTCAGGGCATACATACCAATAGACTCCCACTTGCACTGTGAGCCAATCACCCTTGAATCATATTCATAGTGATCTTCAAACATGTCCCACATGTTACTGTGCTCTAGTGCTAACATAGTGAGTTATGGCAACACCTTTCCAGAGTCAGTATTAACTGCATGTCTCTCATCTCTTTGTTGTACATCACACGTATGAGATGGAGTTGCTGTAATATGCGATCTAGTATTCCTTTGCTAACCTTTAGCCATATTGCATGACCAAGTACTCCTTATTTGTCATCAATGACCGGAACATCTATAAGTTCATCTCATGAACTTCCAGATCCATATAGTATCTACTAATGTTTTCTAACATACAGATACTCGGCATATCCTTTTAAATGGCTTTATTGGAACATTTCCATTTATCAACAAACATTCACTTTTATATATCTCATATATATATTTTGTGATTAATCTTCTGTCCTTTTAGGAAGTTCGCATCAGTGTAACTCATTACAGTGAACCCTTCCTTATCTTTATAGAACTAGTACTTCTCAAGTACTTATCAAGTTCTTATGGTATTCCAGTAGCCCTTACTAGAACTTAGACATACATCCACTCGTCATGTCCCACATATGAGTTATCAGGATGAGCACATCATATTGTCATGTCCTACATATAAGATGATGAATGCATTTTATTCTTGCTATGTCCATACATGCAAGATAATGGGATGATTACATACATGATAGATCCATATCTATTATTAGTGTTCCCATTCTTCATAAGAATTGGACACTTGGCCTTGGGATAACATGGACAAGTTTTCTCCCACTAAATCTGCATATACTGAACCCTTCAGTATTGATTACCAATGTATGCATTCTCTTTTCAGGTCAAGAGGTTTTCGAGAACTATCTCTATAGATCTCTATTCCTATCACATAGGAAACGTCTCTATCTTCCTTAAAGATAATTTCCACAAAGAATTCCATTCTTAGAACATCTCATTTCACATCAACATGTGGAATGTGAATATGCTCCCACTAAATCACATATCCCTTTCTTTATCTTTGACATATCAGTCAAACCCTTTGACTATATCATCAAAGTAAAGATCCAACTCTGAGTTGTTTGTACTTAATCAATCACATTGATTAGTTCATTGTAACTTATAGACTTCATTTTCATTAATGGATTCATAAACCTTATAGGTTGTGTCATGTATACATCCTTGTTTTATTCCTCATAGGAATGTGGTTTTAGTATCCGTATGCCAAATCTCTTAGTCATTAAGTTACAATCAACAAGCATCATCCTTCTCAAAATGTCATCCATGTGTCTTAACACTTAAGACTCATTTGCACTTATGTATTTCATCCCAATGGGTGCTACCATCAAGGTCATACCTTGTGGTTCATATGGAAGTTATTTAGGATGTAGTGGTCATAAACCATAACTCAAAATCTGGTTCCTCATATTCATCTAGATAGTTGACTCATCACATGACCAACTCATCACACAGATAATCAAGGTGCATCTGTCAAGGATATGAGAACTCACAACCCTTGTGATTCTTAATGTCCTTTATTAGCGTGGGGCATTCTTTATTCAAGAAGAAATTAGTTATTTGATAATCATCCTCTAACTCCTTAGAGTATGACTCCTTGTTGATTTAGACATCACCATGCCTTAATCACGAGCTCACTATGATACACTATCATAATCACTCACAAGGTTCTCAAACATTTGGTCTAAGTATTTCATTCATTGATCTCATAAAAAATTAACACTTTACCAAATCCGTACTTCATCTATGATATTCTTGAACACTTCAATATATTCATATTGATATTTCTCTAAACACCATTTGAAGTATTAGCATTTGCTCCAATAGGTATGTAAATACATCACATGTATTATACCTAATAGGATAATCAATCTCCTACTACCATTAGTGAAGATTGATTAATCATGTCTAAGAGATTCATGTCTCTTACTGGTTCTCTAACCAAAAGAGTCTAGAATTATCCATCATATGGAAACTAGAAATGAATTTCTCATGATTTATGGTAATTTGATTGTTTGAGTTATCAATAACTTTTAGGTATCATTTTATCTTATGCATACCAAGTACCACAAGATAAACAAGGCATTTCCATAAGGAAACATCAACTTTATTAATTGCAATTATTATCATACAATATGCAAAAAATAATGTGTTTCTATCTATTGACAAATATGAAATAGCAGTTCATAACTCTATTACACGCCTTTAAGGCTGAAAATAAACTAAAGTACTCCTATCTATAGCGGAAACACTTGCCCCATTTATTGAGTGCTTTACATTTTATATCTTGGTATCATATACCTAAAAAATGTTACAAGTTTATTTCATGACACCTTCAGGTGGAGACGTCTGTCGCCTCCTTCTTCTTTAGTTCTTCTAGATAGAGTGGACAATTCCTTTTCCAATGTCTTGGATTTTGACAATGGTGGCAATTGCCTCTCTTGTTCATGCCTCCCTTGGCCTTGAGAGTTGAAGACGACTTGGGCTGCTGGCTAGCATCAGAACCTTTCTTAGCCTTGCCTTTGCCCTTGTGCTTGGACTTGCCTTTCTTGTTGCTGATCATCATCACAGACTTAGGCTTGTCCTTCTTCATCTATGCCTCAGCTGTCCTCAACATGCCCAACAACTCTGTCAATGGCTTGTCAAAGTTTTTCATGTTGTAGTTCATCACAAATTGACTGTAGGATTCTGGCAACGATTGTAGTATTATGTCAATAGCCAACTCTTGGCTCAGGGGAAATCCTAGTCTCATTAGGTTCTCCACATACCCAATCATCTTGAACGTGTGAGGACCAACTGGATCTCCTTCTGTCATGACACACTTGAACATCGCCCTAAAGACATCATATCTCTCTTGTCGTGCTTGATCTTTATACATGTTCTTGAGATGTTGAATCATCTCAATGACACCCATGTTCTCATGTTGTCTCTGTAACTCGTGGTTCATGGAGCATAACATCAAGCACTTTGCATCAATGGCATCTTCAGAATGCTTCTTATAAGCATCCCTTTCTGCCTTTGGTGCAGTAGGAGAAGGTTCCTCTGGAGTTGGAGTATCCAGGACATAAAGCTTTCACTCTTGAGTGAGAACAATTCTCAATGTCCTAAACCATTCGTGGAAGTTAGTCCCATTCAGCTTGTCCTTTTCAAGGACCGATCACAACGAAAAGTGATTGTTGTTTGTTGTCATTTGTACTACAAAAGGAAATATATGAAATTTAGACCAAAACTCAATTTTGACTTATTTGATTGATTTGAAAAGTCGACGATATAATTAGGACTTTAATTAATTATCGCTCCCACTATTTTGTTCAAATTGATAGCCCTCAACATCAATTCAGAAGATTGCAGCGTACAATCTTGTAGCGGGTCAAGATCCATATTTCATCAAGTCATGAGTCAGCTTTGGCTGATCGCCCACAATCTTGACTATTTAGGTAGGCCATCATGCCAATTGCATCATATGCAACTCTTGATGAATGAACATGCGCAACACCTTGCCATGAACATTCCATGCCTCTAGGCTTAGACGCTCTAAGAATCACCAGTGAAGTCTAACCCAAAAGCTGACACGGTAAACATGCACCCTGCTTTGGCAGAACCTACATGTCTACCCTTCACACTTCCACGAGATAGACGGTGCACCACGCTTTGGCGTAACGTATGCTTGGTCGATCAAGTTTTTCATGTGTGTCGCTAATGGAAGGCTTAAAAGACTTAATATTTAGATGAGAGATTTGGTTTTATAGGTACATATACATATCCAATCACCACAATACATAGTTCATATCATATACATGCTATATCCCACAGAAAACATGTGAAACGATAAAAGTGATGCTTATGGCCATCCTAATGTGATTCCTCGAGCCAAGAGGAATCACGGTCATCTAGGTCTACATCACATGCAACCTGTCCATGATGAAGTGCTATAGCCGTCCGAGTTGATCAACTCATCACATGAATGACCTGCTCGCCCTGGCCGGTCGTCTGGGTGCCACCAGCCGATCGATTGGCTCCTCCAACCGATCGGTTCGCCTGGTCATCGTGCATCTCCTCAGGTCGCCACCCGCTCATCTCACTCCTCGAGCTGATCGTCAGGATCGCCAACTGATCGGTTCACACCTTGAACTGATCGTCTCAGTGGTCGTCAGATTGTCCTCCGTTCTTTGACATACCAGGAAATAAAAGATCTATCCTATTTTACATTTGAATAGGTAAACCCCGAGTTACATTCGGGGGGAGAAAAGTTAGGAAAGAAATCTCAAGTTACATCAAGAAAAAAGAGGTAGGGAATCGGTACGCAGACCGAGATGCAAGCAACCATATTCAACCAAGCACGCATACATAGGGTTTATTGGCCATAACCACGCTTTACATCCACCACAAAACTCATTTAAGGGCGACGCGTATCGAGTGAATTCATATTACATATCATATATGTATATTGGGATTTGTGAATTTGGGATTGGGCATGCAAAAAGACAATTTTATTCACATCGTATGCAATAAATAGAGGCGACAAACCAAAATCGATCATATCGATAATCCTAAAGTACAGAGCAGTTGACGTGGCTCTGATGCCACTGTAGGAAAATAGGGGAGACAGAGAAGGCAGCAGAAATGAAAATTTTCTTCTCCCTAAACCCAGAATAAAGGAATCACGTCAATGTCTACACAGTAGGAAGGATGGTTTGTAGAGACATACCTTGTCCCGAGGCTTGCTCGGCGATGTTACCTCACGTCTTGCGTGGTCTTCACCTCCGGTCTTGGACGGTGTCTGTGCAGCTCCTGGTCGCACCGGGACTGTCAGGATTGACAACTATCCTTCGAGCGGTAGAAGTCTCCCGCCTCTAAAGTAGTCCACACAGACCACCTGGAACTCTGATCTCCTTGTCGTATAAGGAATCGGAAGGAGTTGCACCCTCTTATCAATGTACTAGTCGCCGATACACTCTCCTGCCACCAGTCGCTTTTCTGTAGTTGTCTTTCCCTTGATGTGCCTCCCTTATCGGGTAGCACTTGCTCGAGCACTCTCGGTTACCACAACCAGAGAGAACGAAAGCTTTGCAGAGCAACTGGTGTTCTGAGTTGTTGTACCTGAGAAGCCCCCAATACCCCTATATATAGGAGGGTCATTGGATGGGGTTCTCTATCCCGGGCAATGTGGGATTAAAGCAGGAGTAGAAGGGTTTGAGATTTTCCACAAAACAACCAACTGCGTCATATGAACCGGTCATTTCAAGCATGAACCGATCAGTTGGGGACCTGAGCCAATCGGTTCACACCTGAACCGGTCGGTTGGGACACCTAAGCCGATTGGTTCAATCATGAGCCGATCAGTTCGTGGTCATGGTCCAACTTGAATTTACTTTCCATGTTTGTTTCCAACTAATCAAATATTAGTCCTTGTCCAAATCAAATTTGTACAAGTGAAACAAATATGTTTTTGCAAAAAGAGTCTTCTGACTTTCCAAATGATCTCAGTTGGTCACACGAATCGACCAGTTCAACAATTGAGCCGATCGTTTCATTGACACATGAGCCGATCGACTCACCACTTGAGCCGATCAGTTCATCAACCTGAGCCGATCGGTTCAACCCTGTGAGCCGACCGGTTGGGGCAGTAGACTGTGCAAATCTATCAATTGTAGTTCCAATCAATCTGATACTCTTAATCATCTGGTCCAACACCTTGAACGCTATGATTTTGAGCTATCAATTGATTGAGTGTTTAATTGAACTAATAAACTCCTTTAGTAATCAATCTAAACATCGTTTGTGGATAAACTCCTCTTCCAGGTTAAATCATATGTGTTTGTCCCTGCAGGTCCATTTCATGTTGGCAGTATAAGTTCATAACACTTATGACTTCACAAGCAAAGAGCGGTGCCTAGTCACACATCAGTGCTACCCAACTGAAAAGGAAAGTTGGAGAACAACTTTCAATCCTACAATCCGTGAATGGTGTTACAATGAATGTATAATTCCTTTATCACTGATATCCCGAATGAACTCAAGGCATGGAACAGTTATCCTTTCAACGTTCATTCACTTTCTTGATCTCAGAGTAGATTGGAGAAGATATGTATGACATCAATATCACATACTGATTCACACATGCGTGCATGCCTATCTCAATCCTACTCATCAAGTGGCCATGGATATCAAACTCCCTCAGGAGGGACAAATCTCATATCTATCACTCACCCCTCAAAAGCCCCATGTGTCAAAGCCACCCAATCATCACCTTTATAACAACCCATGTTTCAGGACTGTGTTTGATGATGTCAAAGTGTACCCAACGACGTGTTGAGTGTAGTGATTTCAGGTCAAAGAATCACATTCACCACCATCACTGTGAGAACTGACTGTGACTATCATGTCATGGTTCCATGTGTCAAACTCACTGTGGGTCTGTCTGGTACACTTGTTCTCTAACAAGTACCTATGTGTTTGGTTTGATATCTCCATATCATGACTAACCAGATTCTTTCATCAACCAACACCACAATCTAGTCTTGTGTGTCATTGTTGTCTATCTACCTTCCACAATGACATCCGACTAGGGACATAATAAGAATGTACAAACTCTTAGCATCAGTATGATCTCATCGTTCAGGTCCTGAACCTGAAAGCATACGTCATTGAGTATTGTCATTCTCTAGACATTCAATCTATTCTATCATTATCTCATATGACTGAACCAGAAAGAATTGGAAGCTTGCCTTTGATGTTTATCAAATCAACCTTAATGTATCCCACCAATCATCCCATGATTGGCTCTCAGGGCATACATACCAACAGCCCAGAGGCCACTCCCTACTTTTTCTACTCAACGACATCCCTACAAACTATTAAATAATGTCATTGCTACACTAACAACGGACAATGCCTCTACACCAAGGTCGATGGGTCCCCTGCTTCGTACTATGCATCCTATAAATAGAAGGCCACCACCTCTATTGAGAGGCATCTCTTCTTCCGGATGATGCTGAAAGGTTGTTGCATTCTAGCCATGCCATGAAGACGATCACCATCGACCCTTCCTCCATCAGCCTCCTCTATGGAGCTGTAGTTGCACATCCATTCTGCCTCCATCTCCCCAAGGTCTGTCATGTATCCAGGAGGGTGGTTATATTTCTGACACCATCACCATCCCTCTAGTTATTGCGTCTTTCCCAACAATCCAAAGTCTAGGAAGTGAAGAATCAAGGAAGAAGGAGGTCATCTGAAGCCCACCTTTGATTCTTTCCCCCTCCTTCAAGTGGAAAAGGCCATCCATCAGGATTAAGAGTTGTTTTTGTTTAGACGAATCCCCATCTCCCCTTCAATCAAAGATGATGGCTACTCTTCTCTTTTCTTTTCCTACTCTAATCTCGTCTTCAAGAGTGAGTAGTCTCTTTTACTAGGGTGTAGGGATAATCCCTTCTACTCATTTGTATACGTCCATTTTTTATGTTCTATGACTTGTATATGAATCTTTCAATTTAATGTTAATCATTTATTGTATGTTATGTAGATATATCACACATTTTACATGATCTATTATATTCCTATGTTGTGACAACTACAATGCTTAGGATTTAAATATCGATTATTTTGGTTGATGCCCAGGCAAGAACTTCTAAAGGGATGACTTCCAAGTAGTAGATACATGATCTATGAGTAACAAGACATTAAGATTATGGAGATATCTACATGATTTCTCACACCTAATGGGTGGAATCTTGCTTGCTTTATTTGGAAGGTTTTACAAGACTAGATATTTTATGGAATATTTGTGCTTGTAGCAGTGGTGAAACTCGATTCCACCCCAGTGGCCTCCATCATTAATCTAGACCCTATTTTAATCCCACTTTTAATTTCACTTGCAATTATTTAAACTCAATTGAATCAACTCTTAGATCTAAATACTAGTCTTAGTTCAACAAGATGCACGTTAGAAAGATTCTTAAAAATGTTCTCTTGGGAGTCAATCTTAACTATACTATATTAAGACTTGTCCACTTACTGGTTGTAGATTAGCACATTTTGTTTTGATATAAACTTAGGAATTTGAATCCTAGGGGATTTTGTTAGTGCACTAAAATCCATAGCAAATTCTGATATTGTTGTCGGGGACAATAGAATCTTCTAGTTAAACCCAGTTCTAACAAGACTAATATAGGATTTTTACCATTTATACTATTTCATTCTCACTTGAACTTATTCATTCTACTTCCATTTGACTTGTGAAGGATCTTTCCATCTTATGTACCACAAACTAGTGAATGCGATGCTTTAGTAGCATTTTCCTTGCATCAATCTTTGGTCCTGAGATAGACTGAACCTTCCACCATCAGAACAAAGAGAACTAAATGAGAAGGTCCATGGATGAAATCACATGAAGGGTGAACCTTGACATTGCAGACCCAAGAGAGAGAGGCTTACACAAGAGGCCCGACATGTTGTTTGAGAAGAAATTTGTGCAGCCCAAGCTGTTGCACAAGAGGCCAATAAAAGTATTGATCTTAGGGAGTTCTCAATCCCTAAGGCTAGTGATGTTCGACATCAGGTTCTGCCACCTCCTATTGATGTTCCTAACTTTTAAATTAGGACATATTGGATCACTCTTCTAGAAAGCATCCCCTTCTTAGGCACACAAGGAGAAGATTGTCTAGAGCACATCCTGAAGTTCTTCAACCTGTGTGCCATGACCAAGAACAATGGAGTCTCTAAGGTGTCGTCACCTCTCTTTTGATTAGCATAAATGCCAACCATTATAGAGAAACCCAAAATTTGAACCCAAAATGATACAAAACAACTACTTCTCAAAAAATGTGATTAGCATAGTATAAAAACATAGATAATTTTTTCTTTTTATTTTCTCATTGACTTCATAACAATGTCACATCAATGAGCAACTTTTTTAGTTTCATAAATAGGTCAATTTTACTAAAACTAGAATCAAGATTAGTTGCTCATATGTGATTTAGTTCACATCAATTGCATGAATGTGAAATAATAACTTTATATACTACCCATTCTAAGAAAGAGAGAGTATAAGGGCATTCTATTCTATCTAGATAATTCTATTTACATCTTCTTTGTCACAACCTCTCCACTGGATATCATTATACCTAAAAACATTTGAAACAACCTCATGAGACTCACATAGAGCCTTAGTGAATGGATACCTCCCACTCAAGCTAGGTACATGCATCAACATCAGATTAAGTATAATGAGCTTAAAAAGAAACTTACAGACATTGAAAAGTCTAGCAGATAGTTCTAGCATCTAGTTAAACCTAGTTTACAATAATGAGGTAAGTTATTTACATAGGCCAAATACAACCCTAGAACATATTTAAAGGCATGCATATGAGCAAATCAGTGGATACTACTTACTTAAGAATGATGATCCTTTAGTATGAGAAGTAATCCAAGATCTAAACATTTAGAATCAATACACAATGATAACACCATCTTTGTTACATCCCACCAGGCAGACCTGGAACACATCCTGCAGTCCTGAAGATGAAGTACACATAAGACATATCTACCACACAAAACTATTAAAATGAGAAATGAATACAAAATCATAATAAAAATGAATATTGAATATAAACATCAACTAGTTGACAACATTTAGATCATATTTCAAATCAGACCGATAAGAATATGGAAGCAAGTTATCTCTATAAAAGAATAATTGAATTCTACAAAAAGAATCATATTTAAAAGTACTAGACAACTAGCAGTTAAAAGCATGTAAAACATTCAACTAATATTCTACATGACTTGTCATCTTTTATTTATTTGTCCTAAAACTACTTGGCTTGTACCTTACTGTGATGACAGTCGCCAAACCGACAAACAAATCATCATTAATTAAGTGGAATTAAACATAAACAACAGATTAACAAAAATCACTAAAAATTAAAACCATTTTTCAAAGAGATCCATTCCAAAGAAAACTCTTACTGAAAGGTCCAAAACCTTATATACATCATCATTCACATTGTATATATCCGGTACATCTCATCTCGAGAATAACATATAACAGTTGCTTTACTAAACTATACTATGAGCAACATAAAACCTCGAGGCATGTAAACCAAAATATCTTATTGATCATAAAACCAGTACGAACCAACTCCAAGGACCTGAGAGTACAGAGACGACACATAGGACTCATATCTACAAGACATGACAGACAGTACACTCAACTTGAGCTGTCATTGCTGCCTCAGCTGTTGTTCTTCCTCTGCAAAAAGGTCTTCACCTCCTCGTGCACGTCCACCTAAAAATTTAGGTCCCACGGGGGTGAGACAATTGTAATTGTCCCAGCGAGAGATATAACTCTCCGCCGACCATATTATTATCAGAAATTAAGCATTTATAAACTGAGCATAGGTTCTTTTTATATTAACAAGCAGGATAATTCACTATATGAACAGAATGAAGTAATCTCCTTTCATAAGGACAACATTGCATCTACCCATGGTAGATTATAATTCATCTATCTGCCTTGCAAGGAATGTAAAGAAACACAAATAACATCTATCAACTAGAATGTATAGTTGTATTGCACATCTAGCAATGTTTCTCATATTCGATCCTTAAGCAGATATACTTCACGGCTGAACATATTTTACAATCACATTTATGCCCTAAGGAGATGAGGTATACCGCTCATACTCCAATCGACCACTGTGAAGTCAAAATCGGTACCATACAAGGTCAATGGAAGAGCCGGCTACCATGACCTCATACCATCTCAGTCAGTGCGAGAAAATGAGTAGGACTATGTCAACTGCTAAATAGCTTTCCAGGCTATACTGGCAACTTCGCTATAGAGTTGCAGGGTCAACTGCACTCTCATCAGGATTGAGAGATCTCGTGTTTATCTACCATCAACCTGAGGAAGGGTCGATAGATTTTATGTTTATCCATATCGAATCCCAACCAATAATTAAGTATTGAGAGATTTCATGTTTATATACCATCAATCTTCATTCGGGGCGTACATATATTTTCTCCCATCACCCCCACATATTCAAAAATATGCGGTCTCCAGGAGATCCCGTAGGAAAACCTGTTTCACCATTCAGCAGTTTACTGACGTTGATGGATCTATGGTCAGGGCTCTACATGATAAGATTCCACTTGTTTAATTAAGTGCATTACCATATTCTTTTAGCATCAGTCAAGTTTTCAAACATGAATTATTATGAAAAATGCTACAAAGAAAATGTAATACATCTATCAAGTACTTTTCAAAACTTTATATAACATTTAGGATCTCAATCCCTTTTCTTATTACGGGGAACTCTCGTCCCTCAACAATATCATCACCATGATCATTGATTCTGGGTATTCAAACCCTTAGTTCTTCACAGAACATAGTTACCACTTATCAGGTAACTAATACCTCTAGGTCATCTGACCAAGGTATATATATATGATACTTGTTACACAAGCATCTCACATGACTCACAAGGCCATTAAACATCTTGTCACCTCTCACTAGGAAACAATTAATATTATGGCTCACAAAGCCATTAAACATCTTTATCAAATAAACATCATAGCTCATACATGGCTATGCTCATTATCTCAAGATACCTGCATGGTTGGTATACATGATAACAACCATATCAATTTTATATCAACACCATGCAATACAAGGGTAATACCACTATTCCCTTATTAGTGTTAGGGTTTCCCATTCTTTATCAATTAGGGTTTCACATTCTATTTCCCTAAATTAGGGTTAGGGTTTCTTTTTCTTATCAATTAGGGTTTTAAGATCACATTATCAAGGATCAAACCCTAATTCATACTTTACACATATTAGAAACATTAATGTGAGCACATTATATGTTTAGTTCACAAGTATGAGTTTCTCTCTCATCCTCTCTAGGATGTTGATTACTATATACTTTATTAAGTTGGCTCAACCCTTCCTTCAAGGTACAAAAGCCTACTTAATCATTGATCATTAAACTCCATACTTCTTAATGTATGACTTGATATAAAACACTCCATGTGTTACTCCATCAAGTATATTGCATTTAAGGTGCTTCCACACCATATTGTTTTGGAGGTGTATGTATGCTAGCTTAGCCCATATCGGGTTGAAGGTGTGTGGTTGAGTGCTTGACCTCTTCAAACCTTCATGGTTGTGACCTACCCTTCACCATGGGTTAAGTGACAGGCTAGACAACTATTTGAACCACTATCAACCCAAAGTACAAACCAATGCACACCACTATTCATTTCCAAATAAACTAGAGCTACTTTTCCATATCGAGTTGAAGGTGTGTGCTTGTGAGCTTTTGCACGATACTGATGATGTCATCATTATCAACCTCAAGATCCTTGTTCTTACTATTCTAAGTCATGGACCACTGTCCCATGAAGCTTTTAGAACTCAAAGGTTCAACAATTATTCAAGAGAAAATGAATTGCAAGTAGTTCAACAAGTATGGAAAAATTGAAGGTGCATAATAATATAATTGGGTTCAAGTTATATAACCTGCCTTAAGAACCACTTCAAAGATCCAAGCTCCAAAGCTCCATGTAAGGACCCTGACCTCCATTTAGGGCTTATCCTGTTTGCTTTGCTTAACCCTGATGCTTAGTTTCTTGCTAATCACCTTTAGTGGTGATTAGGGTTTGTTGGTGCTTTGTTGAGAGCTGGAGGTGTTACTTGGAATCTAACCCAAGTCTAGGGTTTGTGGGCAAGTTTGTCACCTTGTAAGGTGTTCCTCCCTCTCCTTGCTTCCTCTAGTGTTCAGAGGAAGGGTTGGGCTCATTGCTTGAGTTCCTTTGGGCTTGGTTGAGCCTTGGTGGGCCTTGTTGTGCCTTGCTTTTGCCCTTTTTGACCTTGTGTCGGGCGAGAGTGCCTTGTGTCGGCCTAGGTGTGTCGGCCATGGCTGTATCATCCTGTGGTGTGTCGCCCAAGGGTATGATGTCGGGCATGGTGTGGAGGTGTGTCGCCCATGGACCTCTTTGACCCCTTTTACCTCGTTTGTGTCACCACTAGTGGACACTTGGTGCTTGATGCTTGCATGTGGCAATGGCCTTGGGCATGTGTTTAAGGCAAGTTAGAGTGGTGGCATTACCCATGGACAAGTGTCCCTAGGTGGGCGACATCTTGCCTTGTCTTACCTTGGTTTCTCCTCCATCCTCTCCTATATATGTGTTTCCTTTCTCTTGCTAAGGATCCCTTTAGTTCCCTAGTTTCCCCTCTCCCTTGGTGCACGACACCTCTTCCTTGCAAGCTTGGTGGTTGATCCTTATCTTGGAGTCTCATTCTTCCTCTAGTGGTGGCCGAACCCTAGAGTGCTTTGTCCTCCTTCTTGTGGTGGAGCTTGGAGCTAGGAGCTTGGAGCTTTCTTAAGGCGGGTTACATAACTCCTAACCCTAACTATACTACCTTCTATGTTCTTGTATGTTTCTTATGATCATAATCGATTATGTATGTTGCTAGTTGAGTTTCTTGCTTAAGTTGATTTTAGTTGGCCGAACCATGTTCTAGGGTTTCTTGTTGAGCAACACCCCTCTCCCTCCTTGGTCTAGATAAGTGAGCTTGAACTCTAGTAATATGGGCAATACTCTTCTCTCGTTTAAGTTGAGAGGTGAGCATGTATTCTAGTTGCTTGAGCAACACCCTTCTCTCACCATGGATTTGAGAGGTGAGCTTTGTGGTGGTTGTAGACCTTTGTTGGTTGATCCTTGTGGTTTCCCGATTGGTGATAAGAAGGTGTGTAAGACCCCTCTCTTGGTTGTTGAGAGGTGAGCCATCTTCTTGATCATTTAGGGTTTTGGTGCCCTTGTGCTTGAGGTTGATGACGACCTGGTTGTGGGTTGCATCTTGACCGATATGGTCTTGGGGATGATGTTGCCCGACACCCCTCTTAATCTAGAGCCTTGGTTGACATGTTGTGGCTATGTTGGGCGATACACCATGGTCCTTGACCTTTTGTGTGTCGGGCAACACACCATGCTGAATGTCCTGCCCGATACACCTTGTTCGGGTGGTTGCTTGGTTCTTTCACACCTTGAACGTTGGGGCGTTGTGATCTAGTCTTGTGTCGGGCGTCACACCATAGTCATTGCTCTGTGTGTCGGCCGATAGGTCAAGGCTAGGCTGGTTGAGCGACAGGCTCCTTGCTGCCCGTTTGAGTTGCACCTTTGGGCGTTGCTCCTTGTTGAGTGGTGTTGCCCGATACACCTAACCTGAGATGGTAGCTCGACGCCGTTATACCTTGGACGATGGGGCGTTGCGATCTGGACCTACGTTGCCTTGTGTGTTGGCCGATAGGATGAGGGTAGGCTAGTTGGATGACAGGTTTCTTTGTGGTCGTTGAGTTGTATCTTTGGGCGTCATACCTTGTGAGTGATGCTGGCCGATACACTTAATCCGAGATGGTAACCTAGTGCATAACGCACCGTTGCAAGATATAGGTTGAGTTGCATGTTGCATATGTATGCCTGATATCCATGATGCACGACACAGCGTTGCACGACACTGAGGTGCACGATACAGAGGTGCCTGATACACCTGTTGCACGATATGCTTGTGCACATTATAACTTGGGTCCTTGTTGCACGATACATCTTGAGGTAGTAGTCGGTACACCTTGTTGGTTTGCTTGGTCGTTTGGTGGCTAGAACGTTTGGGCGATATGAGGAAGTACTGTGCCCGATACTGCTTCTAGTGAGGGTGCCCTACCCGTCACACTTCTTGTGAGGGTAGTGGGAACTTCTAGTGAGGGTCTTGTTCCTTCTGGAAAACATATATGCTAGCTCTTGTTCATGCAATCACGTTTGGTTTATGATGGTGACCCTTGATATGTTTGATAATAGTGAGGTTTTTGATATAGTAGATTACATCTATGTATCTTGACATGACATTACATGTGTTATAATCGTCTTGAATTATCTGTATAATGCTGAGAAAATGGTAAGCATATAAGATGCTTTGCTTGATGATATGACCTATGTCTATGGTCACAGGTTGAGGCATGAATGATAAAGCCTATGATCATCAATGTTGCCCTATGCTTGATAATATGATCTTTCTGTTAATCCTTGATGATTGTGTATACTAACCATGCAGGTGTTTCATACAGATGCATAGCCAGTTAAAGGGTTATGAGGTATACATGTTTGAGTAACACTGCTCTGATGGTTACTCTTGATGATGAGATAACACACATGATGTGTTTTGGTCTGAGGACCTGAGTTTGACTAAAGTGCCTAAGTTGAGGTGTTATCCTATGACATTGATCTGGGATTGTTATCCCAAGTGATGAAAAGGCCTTATGAGGTAGTGGTTTGTGGTGATGAGGGATTGAGATCCCATGGCAATGTGATGATCCTTGAAATGGATCTAGATGATTGGCAAGAGGCCAAGTGGTAACATATAATGTTGGATCCTTGTGATGGATCAGGATGATGTTGATGACAATAAAAGCTTGATATTAAGTTTCATGTTGTTTATTCTTGTTATAAGTTTGCATGTTATACAACTTGGCTTAATCTTGCAATCCAATTAAAATATGTTAACTAAATTATAGATGAACCTTCATGTAGTTTGCCCTGGCCATAGATCCATCATCGTCAGGAGATGGTGATGGTGAAACGGGTTCTTCTGCGGGTTAACCTGGAGCACATATTTTTGAGTATGCGAGGTTTCTCCTAGCCTAAAGTGAGGAGGTAAGAGTTCAACTTCGGTTGTAGACTCCAGAGTGTGGATTCAGGCCCGTAGCTCAAATATGATAAGAGCATGGTGAATAGGCCCATGGCTCAGGATGTGTGATATGGGAGCATGAATGCGTTCATGGCTCAGAGCACGGTGAACAGGCCCATGGCTCAGTTTCACTAGCGCCGATACCTGTACCAAGGTAGGCTAGGCAGAGAGTAGCCTAACCCTGCGGTCATGCTTGTGTTGTACTCGTGCACTGACCACGAGGTGGGAGGTCATGCAGTCTGGCTCTTCCATTGACCTTGTATGGCACCGGCTTGGGTTTCGCAACCGAAGGTTGGATTTGAGTGGTACGGCTTACTTCCTCAGGGCATAATAATATGTAATTCAGCCGAATAGTATTTACTACTTAAGGCAAAACACAGAACATTGGTTGAGGCCTTGCTTGAGTAGTTGATCTTGTTACACTTGCGGTTACTTATACGTTCCTTATGTTATGTGGTAAGATCTCATAAATCTTATCTTTTCAATCATGTTCCATAAAGAAATACTTGGGTATATGCCTTCCGTACATCTTGGTAAGCTTGATGGTATGAATAGCTTTACTTTATAAACTGCTCTTGTTATACCTTCTATCAGTTATCTGCTGCTTTTGCTTTCATCCTTCTACGGTTTTATGGTTTCGGCGGGGAGTTATGTTTCTTGCTGGGACTGTGTGTCTCACCCCGCTGGTTTACACCCTTTTTAGGTGTTCGAGCTAGATGTGGTTGGTGTCCATTGAGTTTGAAAACTCGATCTGGGTGGTGGAGGGTTAGGTGCAGAGAATCTAGGTTTCTTGGAATCCCTAGATGAAGAACCCTGGAACTGTGGATATCTTTTATGGGTTTGTCTTTTCTCAACCACAGATCTCTCTATCCTTCAGACTGACTCAACGAAGGTAGAGAATCTCTCTCTGTTTTCTAAGGCAGACACATGGGTTGACATATCAGAATTCAAACCCTTCTCGAATCTTCTGATTCTTTCCTCATCCGTAGTAGCCATGTGCGGACAGAACCGCAACAACTCCATAAACTTAGCTTCATACTCACTAATGTTCATCATACCCTGCCTTAGTTTCTCAAACTGAGAGATCTTCTCATCTAGGAAGGTCTTTGGAAAATATCTATTGATAAATTCCCGACGAAACTCTTCCCATGAGAACTCTACTCCAGGTCTCTTCTGCTCTTCCATGTTCCACCAGTGACCAGCACTGCCTTTGAGAAGATAGACAACATGTCTAACCTTCTCAGCTTCCGGAATCATAAGAATCATGAAAGCCTTCTCCAACTCTGTCAACCATAAGTCAGCATCTGTAGGGTCGGCAGTTCCGAAGTACTCGATAGCTCCGACACGACGAAGTCGTTCGAATGTCTTACCAATACCTTGTACTTCAGGCTGGACAGGTGCCCTAGGTGCAGGAATGGGCATCCTATCGGTTATATGTGTCATGGCAGTCATGAACTGCCTGAACATCATCTGTACAGCTGGATCACTCATGTCAGCTGGGTTGAACTGGGGTGGCTCTCTTGGCGACTCAGGTGCAGGTTGTTCTATTCTCGGAACTCTTGCACCGCCTCGAGGTGCACTAGCACTACTTTCTGCCACGTGCTCATCGCGATGTTCTGACATTCTTATGTATCTTCTTCTCCTGAGGAGCAGAAGATTCTATTAGATGAGGAAGGAGTACTAAAGGTAGACTCGACATCCTAAGTCCTATGCCTCTATAGACTCAACTGAACCTGGAGCTCTGATACCACTACTTGTGGGGTCTGATCTCCAAACCATGACATAAACACGATTAAAATGTAGCGGAAGCGAATCGGTAATCAGTGGAAGACAAAAATCACGGGAAATTAAAACTTTTCGAGACAAGAGCTTGGATCCATAAAAGCTTCTTTCATAAAGAGAGGTAACTGTTTACATCTCAGGATAATTACTTCTTGAGTAATTATATACATCAAGATACAAAAATCTCAAGATCACATAACACAAGACTCCAAGACCTGAGAGTACAGAGGACACATAGGACTGACTCTAACTACACCACACGGCAGGACAAATCTCCACCTGAGATTACTACTGCCCCTGGTGCTGCTGCTGCTGAGACTGGTCACCTGTAGGCTGGTTCCTTCGTCTCCGACGTCCACCTAAAAAGTTGAAGCCTATGGGGTGAGACAATTATACATAATTGTCCCAGCGAGAGTTATAACTCTTCGCCAGAAGCTTTATAATAACATCAAAGATTATATTAAACAGTAAAGCCTTCAAAGCATTCTATAACAGTTGCAGGTATAACAAGATCTCTACAATTTAGGAGATATGGAGAATATCAACATTATTGCAATGTAACATCAATCAACTAACTTGGAGTCATCTCTAACAAGTTATACTACATGGTTGATTATGTTTTACAAACAACATTATGCCCTGTGGAGATGAGGCTTACCACTCATACTCCAACTGATCGCTGAGAAGCCGCATCAGTATCATACATAGGTCATTAAGAGAGCCGGATTCTCATGACCTTCACCTTCCTCAGTCAGTAAGAGGATCACTTGTAGGACATCTCGTGTCTCTACTACTATAGCTCACCAGGGTAAACTGGTCCTTCGCTATTCTAGAGTCATAGTGGCGTTCTGTACTCTCTTCGTCATCAGGAGGTTTCATATTTACCTACCACTGATACGGATATCTGTGCTGTCTTCGTCATCAGGAGGTTTCATATTTACCTACCACTGATACGGTATGGAACTATAGTGAAGGATGGATGGATTACACATCTACATCACTTTCCTACACTAGGATGTAAGGTTCTACACATCCATGTACCCCACATACTCAAAAGTATGTGCTCCAGGAGTTCCCTAAGGAAAACCTGTTTCACCATCACTTAATTTCTGACAATGATGGATCTATGATCAGGTCTCTACATTATACTTGATTAGTTAGGTACATTCAGTATTCTTTAACAGCATACATTGTTCTTCAAATAATAATAGTAGTATAGCAGCTATAAAAGAAGAATACTAAATGTAACAGGCCTAACTCATATCAATCATCATTTCTCATTATCCTCATCACAAGTCATCTCTAAGGCATGACCTTGATGGTATTCATGGCTCTCATAGACCATTATCAGCATAGGATGCCACTGGCAAGGCATCAGATTACTTTACTTATTCATAAGGCTAACAACATGCCTTTAATGAATATAACATCAACATCCATACCTGGATATGATTACCTTCATATCAGAACCTGCATGGTTAATACATCTGATAAAGGTAATGCAACAATAAGGAATGTACTTCCTACTCTTGTCATAAGAGTTAAATCTCTAATTCATATCAAATAGAGTTTAATACTCAAAAGCATGCCATTACCCTTGAATTAGGGTTTACTATTCACATTACATGTCATCACCCTTGAATTAGGGTTTACTATTTAACATTACATGTCATCACCCTTGAATTAGGGTTTACTATTCACATTAAGGTGAATTAAACTCATAACATCATCATGTATGAGTAACATCTTCATTGATGCTCTTGGTTTAGTTAAAGGTTCATCATTTATCATAATTAGGGTTTCTATGATCTCACACAGGTGGATCATACCCTAATTATGCTCATTTCTGTGTATTGGGGATGCTTCAATTTAGTTTCCACTTAAAAAGGGTACTTTCTCTCTCTAGAAGTACTTTCTCTCTCATCATAAGGTTAGGTGATGTCAACATCACTCTAAAACAGGTTGGATTGAGTCATCATAGGCTAATATAGCCAAAAACATCATCATTATGTGATTTAGAGTTACTTTCTCTCTCTAGGGTACTTTCTCTCTCTAGAGTACTCTCTCTTTCATCATACTAATGGTTGATGATAACATTAGACTAGATCAAGTTAGATAGAGTCATTATGACTAAAAACATCATTCTCATGTAATTAGGGTTTGAATTGAGCAAGGTATAACTTAATTGACCCTTCAGGGGTATTTTGGTAATTCACCCCATTGATCATCATCATGGTCAAAAACCTTAGTCAAATAACCCCTTAATATCCTAGGTTGTCATTAGGGTTTGATTTGGGCAACATTGAACCATTTACATCATCAAATGATTGAATGTGGTCAACCTTGAATCACATTGATTAATTTCAATCATTAATCATTAATTGAAATGAGATCGGTTGAAAGTGTTGACCGTTTGCCCATTTTGACTTTCCAAGACCGCGAGCCTCCTTCTAACTCCAAGACCGCGAGCCCTCATGCATTCAAGACCGCGAGCCATCATGCATCCAAGACCGCGAGCCATCATGCATCCCAGACCGCGAAGACTCCAATTGAGGTTAAGAGCGCGAGGGTCATGAAGACCGTTTAGCTAGTTTGACCTCAGGACCACGAGGCCCTTCGCGGTCTTGAGACCGCGAGCCTCCTCTCGGCCTTGAGACCGCGAGCCCTCTCACGGTCTTGAGACCGCGAGCCCTCTCACGGTCTTGAGACCGCGAGCCCTCTCACGGTCTTGAGACCGCGAGGCTCACATGGTCTCAGCCGTTTGGTCCATCAACAAAATCAAAGATACAATCGATGATGTTAACCGATGTTGAAGCCCTCAAAAGTCAAAGTTATGTTGACCACCTATGGATTGGGTCAATCAAGATTATGCTTGACCAATTGGTCAAATTACTCAACCCTAGACCTTCAAACGGTCTTGGGTGATTGTCCTCTCGGTCTTGAGACCATTTGGATGAGTTCCAAACGGTGAGACCGTTTGCCCATCCAAATTTTGGATTCTAGTGCAAATTCATCAAGGTCTGACCCATTGAGTTGATGGTCATGTCAATATTTAATTGCAATGTAATTTGATGTAATTGTACCTTCAATTGATCAACAAATCTTGACCCCATACCTCCAAACGGTCTTGGTTGATTGCCCTCGCGGTCTTGAGACCGTTTGGTGACCCCCAAACGGTCTTGAGACCGTTTAGATCAATCAACCCTAAAAACCCTAATTAGGTCACCATAATTTCCGTACTGATTTTATCTAGGGTTAGCCCTAGTATTCACCCTTCAACTCTTAGCCCGTTTGGAATTAGACCATCAAACTTGGTGAGTTGTTAATTAACATAATTTTGAACAGTAATCTCATACGGTCAACGCTTAGTCAATGACCTTACACGGTCTTGAGACCGTTTGCCCAAAAAGGCAATTTCAGACCGTTTGCAAATCAGCAATTAATTCATTTAACGTTGTGACTTAAAAAGGTCATATCTCCCGATTCCTTTGGAGTTAGTCTCCCAAATTTTGAGGGTAATTAGACTATATAATTAGAAACAGATTTCTTATACGGTCCACGCTCGGTCAATGGGGCCAAACGGTCTTAAGACCGTTTGCCCTGTCGCGGTCTCGAGACCGTTTGCTCACCTCGCGGTCTTGAGTCCGAGAGAGCAAACTGTTAGGACCGTTTAAGGAAAAGAAAAGCGGTGGGTTTTTCTTGGAAATCACGCCTTCATCTTCTAGCTCAAGAACAGTACAGATATCCCACGGGTTTTCTTGCAAAATAGCAAGGAAAAGTAGGGAAACACTAAGAGCTATCATTAAAACGCATATAAAGATGCACATAGTAAAGCATGGGTTTAGAGTTATAAAACCCGCCTAAAGCTTGCTTCTTGAGCTCCAAGCTTTCAAGCTCCAAGCTCTAATGGCTTCCTTGAGTTCCCACAGGTTGGCCAAGGTGAAAACTCCAAGGAAGGATGAAAAGAGACGGCTAGAAAGATAGGATTTCGAGAGTTAGCCATGAAGCTGACCTTGAATTCGAGTTCTAACCATGGAATTAGGTAAGAAGAGGGGTTTAGACCTACCTTGCACCCCTTGGTCGTCCTCCTTAGCTCCAAGGCAGTCCTTGGTCGTCTTTGGTGAAATGAAACAGTAAGGGAACGAAGGTGAGTTCCCTTGCAACTAAGGGAAGGAGAGCTTATATACATGGGGTAGGATTTTCAACGTTAGTTCATAAGTTTCCCTTAATTCCAACTAAGTCCTTCCTTTATTACTTGCTCGTCCCTTCCTCTTTATTCTAAGTACAAACCTTATCTTAAGTTATAGAAAAGAAGGCAAGGAAGAACATTCTAATAATAAAGTTCATACTTAAAGGGATATTGCACATATACCCTGATTATTCAATCACAAAGCCTGTTTCTTAACTTGATAACTCAATTGAGGTGAATTCCTCATCATTTATTCTCTAAATGATGGTAAGAGTCTAAAAAGGTACTTTAGATGACATATTTCACAATTTGTATCCCTTAATTTGGGTAAATTGCATTTTACCCCAATTTAAGGTTTCAAGCACTGGGATTGCTTCCACAGCTGCACCTTGGTGCCCTAGCTTGGGAAATCCCTCAAACTTTACCAAAAAGATTCTCATGATGTATCATCATTAGAGGAACATCTCAACATGTGCAAATTGCAAGCTAACCCTTCTAACTAGGTAAATTGCACATAGGTCCCTGTATATCAAAACAATGCTACAACTTTAAATAAAAAGGAGAAAATACTGAAATATACGTTTCTGAGAAACTTAATTACATGCTCAGAGTTAATCACAAAGATTTAATTACATAATTAGGCAAAACACCTAGGGTTGACTCATAACCCAGGTCAGGGATGTTACAAATTAACCACCCCTTACAAGGATTTCGTCCCTGAAATCGATAAAACATACTAAGAGAAAAGGGCAGGATACTTCCTTCTCATCTCATCCTCTAACTCCTAAGTGGCTTCTTCAATACCACGATGGTTCCAGAGGACTTTCACAAGACTTATATCTTTCTTCTTTAACTTTTTAATTCGTTTATCAAGGATTGACACTGGTCCCTCCTCATAGGATATGTCATCATTCAATTCTACCTCCATAGGTTGTAGAACTGACTCAGTGTCTGGGTGACATTTCTTCAACATAGAAATGTGAAACACAGGATGTAACCTCTGTAATTCTGGGGGAAGCTCTAGTTTATATGCTACCTTTCCAATCCGTTCAATGATTGGATAAGGCCCCATATATCTAGGAGCTAACTTCCCCTTCCTTCCAAAACGAAGGACCCCTTTCCAAGGTGAGATCTTGAGATACACTCTGTCTCCAACCTGGAACTCTAAAGGTCTACGACGTTTGTCAGCATAAGATTTCTACCTATCCTGAGCAGTCTTAATCTTATGTTGTATTACTTTAATCTTTTCCGTGGTTTGCTGCACCAGGTCAGGACCTAACAACTGATGCTCACCAGTCTCAAACCAACACAAGGGTGATCTACAACGTCTACCATATAAGGCTTCATAAGGTGCCATATCAATACTATGCTGATAGCTATTGTTATAGGCAAACTCTATCAAACTTAGGTGTAGATCCCAACTTCCGGTGAACTGGAGAACACATGCTCGCAACAGGTCTTCTAAGGTTTGTATGGTCCTTTCCGACTGTCCATCAGTCTGTGGATGAAAGGCCGTACTAAACCTTAGCTCGGTGCCTAAGGCTCTGTGCAAATGTTCCCAAAAACGACTTGTAAACTGAGGACCTCTGTCAGAAACTATTGTGACAGGAACTCCGTGCAAACGCACTATCTCTTGAACATACAAATCTGATAACCTTTCAGCAGAATAGGTTGTTTTGACAGGTAAGAAATGTGCTGTCTTAGTCAACCTATCAACAACTACCCAAATGGAATCATGTCCTTTGCTTGTCCTGGGTAGGCCAACAACAAAGTCCATGGTCACATGGTCCCATTTCCACTGTGATATGGGTAAAGGTTGCATTGTCCCTGCAGGCTTCTGGTGTTCAGCTTTAACTTGCTGACACACGGGACACCTCAGAACAAACTCTGCAACATCCTTCTTCATCCTAGACCACCAATACAGATCTTTCAAATTCCGATACATCTTGGTGCTCCCTGGATGCATAGCATACATGGAAGAATGGGCTTCTTCTAGGACTAACTTTCTCAAGTTGTCCACATCTGGCACTATCATTCTTCCATTATAACAAGCTACTTGATCTTCTGAATCATGAAAACCATCTTGCTTCTCATTTCCATACTCAGATCTTATATGGTGAACTGCAGCATCATCTAGCTGTGCCTCTTTAATCTGCTCCCTTAGAGTAGGTTTAATATGCATCTCAGCTAACAAACCAGTTAACAATGACACCTTCAACTGTACATTGTCTTGCCTTAAAGAGATAAGCATATCTCTTCTAGAGCATACTAAAGAGTTTAGTTGTGCTCTATTCATGGTTGATGTTGCTGATTTCCTACTCAAGGCATCTGCAACAACATTGGCCTTGCCTGGGTGGTAATCAATTGTACAGTCGTAGTCCTTGATTAACTCCATCCAGCGACGTTGCCTCATGTTGAGCTCATGCTGAGAAAAGATATACTTAAGGTTTTTGTGGTCTGTGAAAATCTGGAATGTCTCTCCGTAGAGATAATGTCTCCAGATCTTCAAAGCATGAACCACAGCTGCTAACTCCAGATCGTGTGTTGGATAATTCTCCTCGTGTTTCTTAAGCTGTCGGGAAGCAAAAGAAATCACTTGTTTATCCTGCATCAACACACATCCAAGTCCATTTTTGGAAGCATCACAGAAAACTATATACCCTTTTCCTTGTTCAGGTAGCACTAGCACAGGTGCACTTGTCAACCTCTCCTTCAGCAACTGGAAAGATTGTTGACATTTATCACTCCAAGAAAAAGGAACATCTTTCCGGGTTAACTTGGTCAAAGGTAAAGCTATAGAACTAAAGTTCTTTATGAACCTTCGATAATAGCCAGCTAACCCCAAGAAACTTCGAATCTCCGTCGGTGTCTTCGGTTGTTCCCATTGTAGAACAGATTCTACCTTTGCAGGGTCAACACGAATTCCCGAGGCGGATATTACGTGTCCAAGAAAAGATACCTCCGGCAGCCAGAACTCACACTTGCTAAACTTAGCGTACAACTTATGTTCTCTTAGCAAGGTCAAAGCTTGGCGAAGATGCTGCTCATGCTGCTGAGCATCTCTACTATAAATCAGAATGTCATCTATGAAGATGAAAACACACTGATCAAGGAAAGGTCGAAAAACTCTATTCATGAGTTCCATAAATGCAGCTGGTGCATTGGTTAGTCCAAACGACATAACCGTGAACTCATAGTGACCATATCTTGTCCTAAAAGCAGACTTGGATATGTCACTATCCTTAATACGAAGTTGGTGATATCCAGACCTCAAGTCTATCTTTGAAAAGACTGTTGCACCACGCAACTGGTCAAAGAGATCATCAATCCTCGGCAGAGGAGACTTATTCTTTATTGTTACTTTATTGAGTTGTCTGTAGTCGATGCATAACCGCATTGACCCATCTTTCTTTTTAACAAACAAGACCGGAGCACCCCAAGGTGAAGTACTCGGTCAGATAAAACCTCTCTCAAGTAACTCTTGAAGCTGTTTCTTGAGTTCTGCCATCTCGGCAGGCGCCATGCTATACGGAGTTTGAGCTATGGGTTTTGTATCTGGGATTAGATTGATTTCAAAATCAATCTCCCGAGGTGGTGGTATACCAGGAAGTTCTTCAGGAAACACATCCTCAAATTCCCTGACTATGGGAACTTCAGTAGGATTGGTCCTTTCCTTGGTAACATCTACCACATGGGCTAAGAATGCATAACATCCTTGCCTCAATAGCTTATCAGCAACCATAGCTGACACAAGACAGGTGGGTAGAATCTTTCTTTCACCTTGAAAGATCCATGTGTTGCTTTCATCAGCAAACACAGCCAACTTGGACTCACAATCCAAGACAACTCTATACCTTTCTAAGGTATCCATCCCGAGGATTATATCAAATCCCTGCATATCAAGTGGTATAAGATCCACTTGAATGCGATGGTCAAAAAAGAAAAGGATGTAGGGAGAACATACCTCCTGCAAAACGGCAGACCCACTCAACGGAGTTTCTAACAACAAACTATCTGCTCTATGACTAACAGTCACATTGCAGTTACGAATCACTTCACGAGTGATGAAAGAGTGTGTAGCACCCGGATCAATCAGAACGGATACAACATAGGATATAGACATATCAGAATATAAAAGTTTCATCTGACCTGCCACTACCCGTGGATTGACCACTGCCTCAGGTGGGTTCATAGCATAGAACCTCGCAGTCGCCTGGTGTTGAGGTGGTGTTGATGATCCAGCTTGAGACGCTTGTCCACGTCCTCGAGCAGCTCCTTGATGTTGTCTATTCTGAGATCCCTGTTGATTCTGTCTCGGGGGTTGTTGTGTCACACCGACAGGCCTAGAACGGCAATCCTTCATCAAGTGTCCCACCTTACCACAGTTGTAGCAACTCTTCTCCTGTTGCTGTGGTCTGGGTGGTCCAGTAACTGACACTGATGCAGAATTGTGCGTCCCTTGAAGCGGTTGACTCCATCCTCTACCTCTGCTTGGTGTCCATTGAGTTTGAAAACTCGATCTGGGTGGTGGAGGGTTAGGTGCAGAGAATCTAGGTTTCTTGGAATCCCTAGATGAAGAACCCTGGAACTGTGGATATCTTTTATGGGTTTGTCTTTTCTCAACCACAGATCTCTCTATCCTTCGGACTGACTCAACGAAGGTAGAGAATCTCTCTCTGTTTTCTAAGGCAGACACATGGGTTGACATATCAGAATTCAAACCCTTCTCGAATCTTCTGATTCTTTCCTCATCCGTAGTAGCCATGTGCGGACAGAACCGCAACAACTCCATAAACTTAGCTTCATACTCACTAATGTTCATCATACCCTGCCTTAGTTTCTCAAACTGAGAGATCTTCTCATCTAGGAAGGTCTTTGGAAAATATCTATTGATAAATTCCCGACGAAACTCTTCCCATGAGAACTCTACTCCAGGTCTCTTCTGCTCTTCCATGTTCCACCAGTGACCAGCACTGCCTTTGAGAAGATAGACAGCATGTCTAACCTTCTCAGCTTCCGGAATCATAAGAATCATGAAAGCCTTCTCCAACTCTGTCAACCATAAGTCAGCATCTGTAGGGTCGGCAGTTCCGAAGTACTCGATAGCTCCGACACGACGAAGTCGTTCGAATGTCTTACCAATACCTTGTACTTCAGGCTGGACAGGTGCCCTAGGTGCAGGAATGGGCATCCTATCGGTTATATGTGTCATGGCAGTCATGAACTGCCTGAACATCATCTGTACAGCTGGATCACTCATGTCAGCTGGGTTGAACTGGGGTGGCTCTCTTGGCGACTCAGGTGCAGGTTGTTCTATTCTCGGAACTCTTGCACCGCCTCGAGGTGCACTAGCACTACTTTCTGCCACGTGCTCATCGCGATGTTCTGACATTCTTATGTATCTTCTTCTCCTGAGGAGCAGAAGATTCTATTAGATGAGGAAGGAGTACTAAAGGTAGACTCGACATCCTAAGTCCTATGCCTCTGTAGACTCAACTGAACCTGGAGCTCTGATACCACTACTTGTGGGGTCTGATCTCCAAACCATGACATAAACACGATTAAAATGTAGCGGAAGCGAATCGGTAATCAGCGGAAGACAAAAATCACGGGAAATTAAAACTTTTTGAGACAAGAGCTTGGATCCATAAAAGCTTCTTTCATAAAGAGAGGTAACTGTTTACATCTCAGGATAATTACTTCTTGAGTAATTATATACATCAAGATACAAAAATCTCAAGATCACATAACACAAGACTCCAAGACCTGAGAGTACAGAGGACACATAGGACTGACTCTAACTACACCACACGGCAGGACAAATCTCCACCTGAGATTACTGCTGCCCCTGGTGCTGCTGCTGCTGAGACTGGTCACCTGTAGGCTGGTTCCTTCGTCTCCGACGTCCACCTAAAAAGTTGAAGCCTACGGGGTGAGACAATTATACATAATTGTCCCAGCGAGAGTTATAACTCTTCGCCAGAAGCTTTATAATAACATCAAAGATTATATTAAACAGTAAAGCCTTCAAAGCATTCTATAACAGTTGCAGGTATAACAAGATCTCTACAATTTAGGAGATATGGAGAATATCAACATTATTGCAATGTAACATCAATCAACTAACTTGGAGTCATCTCTAACAAGTTATACTACATGGTTGATTATGTTTTACAAACAACATTATGCCCTGTGGAGATGAGGCTTACCACTCATACTCCAACTGATCGCTGAGAAGCCGCATCAGTATCATACATAGGTCATTAAGAGAGCCGGATTCTCATGACCTTCACCTTCCTCAGTCAGTAAGAGGATCACTTGTAGGACATCTCGTGTCTCTACTACTATAGCTCACCAGGGTAAACTGGTCCTTCGCTATTCTAGAGTCACAGTGGCGTTCTGTACTCTCTTCGTCATCAGGAGGTTTCATATTTACCTACCACTGATACGGATATCTGTGCTGTCTTCGTCATCAGGAGGTTTCATATTTACCTACCACTGATACGGTATGGAACTATAGTGAAGGATGGATGGATTACACATCTACATCACTTTCCTACACTAGGATGTAAGGTTCTACACATCCATGTACCCCACATACTCAAAAGTATGTGCTCCAGGAGTTCCCTAAGGAAAACCTGTTTCACCATCACTTAATTTCTGACAATGATGGATCTATGATCAGGGCTCTACATTATACTTGATTAGTTAGGTACATTCAGTATTCTTTAACAGCATACATTGTTCTTCAAATAATAATAGTAGTATAGCAGCTATAAAAGAAGAATACTAAATGTAACAGGCCTAACTCATATCAATCATCATTTCTCATTATCCTCATCACAAGTCATCTCTAAGGCATGACCTTGATGGTATTCATGGCTCTCATAGCCCATTATCAGCATAGGATGCCACTGGAAAGGCATCAGATTACTTTACTTATTCATAAGGCTAAACATGCCTTTAATGAATATAACATCAACATCCATACCTGGATATGATTACCTTCATATCAGAACCTGCATGGTTAATACATCTGATAAAGGTAATGCAACAATAAGGAATGTACTTCCTACTCTTGTCATAAGAGTTAAATCTCTAATTCATATCAAATAGAGTTTAATACTCAAAAGCATGCCATTACCCTTGAATTAGGGTTTACTATTCACATTACATGTCATCACCCTTGAATTAGGGTTTACTATTCACATTAAGGTGAATTAAACTCATAACATCATCATGTATGAGTAACATCTTCATTGATGCTCTTGGTTTAGTTAAAGGTTCATCATTTATCATAATTAGGGTTTCTATGATCTCACACAGGTGGATCATACCCTAATTATGCTCATTTCTGTGTATTGGGGATGCTTCAATTGAGTTTCCACTTAAAAAGGGTACTTTCTCTCTCTAGAAGTACTTTCTCTCTCATCATAAGGTTAGGTGATGTCAACATCACTCTAAAACAGGTTGGATTGAGTCATCATAGGCTAATATAGCCAAAAACATCATCATTATGTGATTTAGAGTTACTTTCTCTCTCTAGGGTACTTTCTCTCTCTAGAGTACTCTCTCTTTCATCATACTAATGGTTGATGATAACATTAGACTAGATCAAGTTAGATAGAGTCATTATGACTAAAAACATCATTCTCATGTAATTAGGGTTTGAATTGAGCAAGGTATAACTTAATTGACCCTTCAGGGGTATTTTGGTAATTCACCCCATCGATCATCATCATGGTCAAAAAACTTAGTCAAATAACCCCTTAATATCCTAGGTTGTCATTAGGGTTTTATTTGGGCAACATTGAACCATTTACATCATCAAATGATTGAATGTGGTCAACCTTGAATCACATTGATTAATTTCAATCATTAATCATTAATTGAAATGAGATCGGTTGAAAGTGTTGACCGTTTGCCCATTTTGACTTTCCAAGACCGCGAGCCTCCTTCTAACTCCAAGACCGCGAGCCCTCATGCATTCAAGACCGCGAGCCATCATGCATCCAAGACCGCGAGCCATCATGCATCCCAGACCGCGAAGACTCCAATTGAGGTTAAGAGCGCAAGGGTCATGAAGACCGTTTAGCTAGTTTGACCTCAGGACCGCGAGGCCCTTCGCGGTCTTGAGACCGCGAGCCTCCTCTCGGCCTTGAGACCGCGAGCCCTCTCACGGTCTTGAGACCGCGAGCCCTCTCACGGTCTTGAGACCGCGAGCCCTCTCACGGTCTTGAGACCGCGAGGCTCACATGGTCTCATCCGTTTGGTCCATCAACAAAATCAAAGATACAATCGATGATGTTAACCGATGTTGAAGCCCTCAAAAGTCAAAGTTATGTTGACCACCTATTGATTGGGTCAATCAAGATTATGCTTGACCAATTGGTCAAATTACTCAACCCTAGACCTTCAAACGGTCTTGGGTGATTGTCCTCTCGGTCTTGAGACCGTTTGGATGAGTTCCAAACGGTCTTGAGACCGTTTGCCCATCCAAATTTTGGATTCTAGTGCAAATTCATCAAGGTCTGACCCATTGAGTTGATGGTCATGTCAATATTTAATTGTAATGTAATTTGATGTAATTGTACCTTCAATTGATCAACAAATCTTGACCCCATACCTCCAAACGGTCTTGGTTGATTGCCCTCGCGGTCTTGAGACCGTTTGGTGACCCCCAAACGGTCTTGAGACCATTTAGGTCAATCAACCCTAAAAACCCTAATTAGGTCACCATAATTTCCGTACTGATTTTATCTAGGGTTAGCCCTAGTATTCACCCTTCAACTCTTAGCCCGTTTGGAATTAGACCATCAAACTTGGTGAGTTGTTAATTAACATAATTTTGAACAGTAATCTCATACGGTCAACGCTTAGTCAACGACCTTACACGGTCTTGAGACCGTTTGCCCAGAAAAGCAATTTCAGACCGTTTGCAAATCAGCAATTAATTCATTTAAAGTTGTGACTTAAAAAGGTCATATCTCCCGATTCCGTTGGAGTTAGTCTCCCAAATTTTGAGGGTAATTAGCCTATATAATTAGGAACAGATTTCTTATACGGTCCATGCTCGGTCAACGGGGCCAAATGGTCTTAAGACCGTTTGCCCTGTCTCGGTCTCGAGACCGTTTGCTCACCTCGCGGTCTTGAGTCCGAGAGAGCAAACTGTTAGGACCGTTTAAGGAAAAGAAAAGCGGTGGGTTTTTCTTGGAAATCATGCCTTCATCTTCTAGCTCAAGAACAGTACAGATATCCCACGGGTTTGCTTGCAAAATAGCAAGGAAAAGTAGGGAAACACTAAGAGCTATCATTAAAACGCATATAAAGATGCACATAGTAAAGCATGGGTTTAGAGTTATAAAACCCGCCTAAAGCTTGCTTCTTGAGCTCCAAGCTTTCAAGCTCCAAGCTCTAATGGCGTCCTTGAGTTCCCACAGGTTGGCCAAGGTGAAAACTCCAAGGAAGGATGAAAAGAGACGGCTAGAAAGATAGGATTTCGAGAGTTAGCCATGAAGCTGACCTTGAATTCGAGTTCTAACCATGGAATTAGGTAAGAAGAGGGGTTTAGACCTACCTTGCACCCCTTGGTCGTCCTCCTTAGCTCCAAGGCAGTCCTTGGTCGTCTTTGGTGAAATGAAACAGTAAGGGAACGAAGGTGAGTTCCCTTGCAACTAAGGGAAGGAGAGCTTATATACATGGGGTAGGATTTTCAACGTTAGTTCATAAGTTTCCCTTAATTCCAACTAAGTCCTTCCTTTATTACTTGCTCGTCCCTTCCTCTTTATTCTAAGGACAAAACTTATCTTAAGTTATAGAAAAGAAGGCAAGGAAGAACATTCTAATAATAAAGTTCATACTTAAAGGGATATTGCACATATACCCTGATTATTCAATCACAAAGCCTGTTTCTTAACTTGATAACTCAATTGAGGTGAATTCCTCATCATTTATTCTCTAAATGATGGTAAGAGTCTAAAAAGGTACTTTAGATGACATATTTCACAATTTGTATCCCTTAATTTGGGTAAATTGCATTTTACCCCAATTTAAGGTTTCAAGCACTGGGATTGCTTCCACAGCTGCACCTTGGTGCCCTAGCTTGGGAAATCCCTCAAACTTTACCAAAAAGATTCTCATGATGTATCATCATTAGAGGAACATCTCAACATGTGCAAATTGCAAGCTAACCCTTCTAACTGGGTAAATTGCACATAGGTCCCTGTATATCAAAACAATGCTACAACTTTAAATAAAAAGGAGCAAATACTGAAATATATGTTTCTGAGAAACTTAATTACATGCTCAGAGTTAATCACAAAGATTTAATTACATAATTAGGCAAAACACCTAGGGTTGACTCATAACCCAGGTCAGGTATGTTACAATGGTGGTGGTCGCGGAGTTGCGGCCGAGAAGCAAGACGAGCAGTAGAAGGCAAGAGATGGATATGCTGCTGTTTTGGTTGTTTTGTAGTAGAGTCTTAGAGTCATCCCTGTACTCTCAGGTCCTTGGAAGCATTTTGACATTGTTTCACGATGTATAGCTGATGATGCTTTGTGTGTCCTACTGCTGGCCGGATATGGGCCGTTATGTATGTATAAACAGGTGATGAACTCATGTGATGACAAGACAACTAATCTCCTAAGTTGTGGACACGTATCAAGACTTGTAAATAGTTATATAACATGTTTTATTGTAGGACGAGGATCTGAATGTAATAGTTTCTCAGTTTATCCGCTTTCCGAAATCATTTTTAATTAACCTGTGTTTTTGGTAATTTATGGTTTATGGTGTTTGCCGCACGTTTTCGCGTGACACCTCGTTGTCTGTGTGATAGCGGGATGTGTCGCCACACTCCATGTTCCTAAGATTGAAGATGACTTTATCAAAGGTCCAAGGCTCATTCACAACTCCTTCATATACAAGGAATCACCATGGATAAGTAATTAGTGAAGAAGAAAAGAAAGGTAGATCATAACCCTAATTCCATGCTTCAATTCAAGCTTGAAGACAACTATAGCTTACCTTAGGGTTAAGTTTTGAGCTCCTTAGCTCCTTGGCCGACACCCTACAACTCTTGGGCGATATGGACTTCCTCTTGGCCGACACAACTTTGCTTTTGGTCGATACCCCCTCACTTGTGGCCAAAATCACTTCAATTGGCCGATATCAACTTGCTATGGGCAATATCAACATGCTATGGCCGATACCCAAGGCCTATGTACGATATCCTTGTGCTCTTGCATGACATTCCACCCCTCTTTAACGATATGATACTCACTTGCACTATATGGCACTCAGTTGGAGTCAAAACACTTCACTCTATGGCCGATATCACCCTATATGGTCGATATCACCTACTTGGGCGATATGGTCTTGCCATGGGCGATACCCCAAGGCCCATGCATGATACCACAGCATCCCTTAACAATATGGGAGCTCTATGCATGATACCTTAGGGTAGGAGGGTGGTAAGGGTCGCAAAATTGGACCAAGGGGTGAAACTAGGGGTATATATACTTGTTGTTCATGAAGAAAGGCAAAAATGAGGTGTAAACATTTTGAGCTAGTAGGTGCCACGTGTCATGCATGGGTGACACGTGTACATGCATGCATCAACATTTATCTTGTCTTGCAAAACGGTTGAGGATCATCTAGGGATGCAAATTCGTCCATTGCTTATCCATTTGGATAAGTCATCTAGGTTTAATCACTATTTTAAGTCAAGTCGATACACTTTTTCTAAGGAAACTTGTTGGCCGTCACATCTCACCTCCTTGAGGTTCTTTGCACGATATGTCCTTTTCCAAGAGTTCACAAAATGATATGGGACACCTCCTTGGGCTCCATGGCCGATAGGCACTCATAAATCAACTTTTCAACTTGATACAACTCAAGTTAAGCTTCCAAATTCAACCTTTTTTCTTGATCATTTCATCACCAAGATTACCATCATTCACAAATGATTCAAACATGGTGTCTAATTATTTATATATCCTCTACATGATGCTAGGAGGGAGTAGGGACACTCTAGAGATGGTAATTTGCATATTAACCCCACATTTTGGGTAAATTACAATTTGTACCAAAATTGGTGCACAATGCACTAACATTATTCAAACAAGCTATAACTTGGAATTTAGGCTTTCCACAAGCCATAATTTAACATCATTCAATCTCTTATGATGTTAGAACACATGAGGTACGTTCAACATGTGACATTTTGCAATATAGCCCCTCATCTTGGGTAAATTGCACTTTATGCCTAAACTATCATATAATGCACAAACAATTTGCAAATAAGCTCAAACTTGAAATTTAAACTCTACAAGAGTCTTAATTACTTTTCAAAAGATAAAAAAAAATAAACAACTTACTTAAGCAAAACTTCTAGGGTTAGGCCATAACCCAGGTCAGGGATGTTACACTTACCAAGTAGAAGTCACCATGCATGATTCTCATGTCAACGACTCACCGTCATTATCTTAGGGTTTAGCTAGACACCCTAATGTATCAAAAATAGAACATGGTCCACCACACGGTTGCCTAAAGAGTCTCACATACTCATCTCAGGTACACGAGATAGGAACCAATAAAACAATATATCACATATCATCATTGCATATCACATATCATTATATTTCACATACTTCACAATTTTCATTTGATCATAGCCTATTCCTCATGGACATAGACTTTCACAACAAGGATTTAGGGCCAGAGACACTCCTAGATGACTCACTCCTAAATATTGGTGGTATAACCTTTAAGGTCTCATCCACACTCTGTAAATCTATCTCATAATACCCTGATTACTATAAGGAGATCTGTTTAATATCCCCAATGTCACACTTGGGGGAAACTCATGGTGTTCGGGGCACCTAACTAGATGCGTCATCATTCCACTTGTTATTAATCCTTTTATTCATCTTAAAGAAGATTCAATTATAATTTATCATACATGTATGTTTCCGCATAACTAGAATGACATAAATAAAATTAGGCTTATCAATAGAGACAATGACTAAAACAAGAATCATGATAATATGTACTTTTGCAGCACATATGATGATTTCCATTTTTACATCTTTTCATAATAATCATCATCAGTGCTCTTTCAGCCCGAGACATGATCTCATTATCCAACATTTACCCTCATCATGGTTTCTCAAATGTAATCAATGCAGGCTAATTCAGTCTCAACATATTTCTTATCAGTTCATGCTATATTACAATTATCATCAGATATACATAGATATATTAGAGTTAACAACAATATATGTATACATTTGTCTTGTATTATTCGTCATGCTTAGAACAGACTTATCATGCAACACATATTTATTCCATTTAATTTCTATATATATCAATGAATCTCAAGCATAAACATGCATACCACACTTAATACTCATCATTTACTATTTACCATTCTTTTCAGTTTGGGCTACTATTCAACGCACACATGATCTCATTAGAAATTCATCAGAGAAGGCCAAAACCAATTATATCCTTGAAGCTCATCTTATCATTTAATTAAACTATAGTAATATGCATTCCTTAATCCCTCATTTGAGGTCACTATTCATTCACACCACACAACTCATTATTTTAAGGTTAGGGTTAGATCCTTAACCCCATCTACCAATTTTCATCATTTTCACTTCATTTCATATTAATTAGTTTAAACTTCTTTTATTTCGTGTTCACTATTCTTCTAGGATAAAATCATTCTAAATCTAATTAATATATAAAGTATCTCTCTCATTGAAATATTTCATTATGCAATTTTAATATATTTCATTCAATTTAGGTCAGCTCACATATAACTACAATAAATAGACTACATACTTCATCATACACATTTCATTAGTTTCATTCTTAACTTGTCATAACCATTCAGTTGATTCTTTCTATTTCCTTTCTTGTAATATATGAGTGTACCATGTCATTGACTTTCAATGGCATTCTTGTAAATACTGTTGACTCAGAGTCTAATTGACTTTCAAAGTTTAATTGACTTTCAAAGTCTAATTGACTAAGCCTTTGTTTTGATGATGAATAACCATTCTACTTATTTGTGTCTAATGCTTCTATGTGAGTGAGTTCAGATTAGGTACAGACGCACTCTAAATGCCCTAACTTGTGCATCCTAACTTGGAGAAAAATAAGTCAACATCAATGTAAGTGCACTTTTGTGGAAAAGGTTCTATATCTATTAGAATCATGTTGTAAATCACTTGTAAGTATTGTATGACTTATAATTAAGCTTAGAAAAAATCAAGAGCACTTAAATCAATTATTTAAACACTTTATGTCCCTTTCCAAAATTCATCACAAGGACTTTTGTTGGCCTAGTTTCATCTAGGATACAGTCAATATAGGCAAATTCAAGCAAGGTAATGTGCTTATCATATAAAGGTACTGAGGGGAGTGCCAAAGAATAAGACTATTGGTTGAGAAAGTCTAGTTGAAAGGGAAATTCTCACCCAAAAAGCAATGTGTATATTCTGTAGATGATAAAAAATCTTAATTAAATTCTAGATCATACTACCGAACAAATGGGTAGAAATGATATTGGACTTGACTTATTCAAAGGAACAACAATTTGAAGAATAATCTATTGTTGGTCAAGCCTCTCCATCCTCTCAATTTGAAGAAGAGGCAATGTATTCCAAAGATAGACTTCAAAAAGGCAAGACTTCCTCATCCACCTAGTGCTTCAAATGTGGAAAGAAGGGTCACTTCAAGGAAGATTGTCCACAAGGCAAAAAGACCCATCATCACATGAGAAGAGAAGAGAAGCACAAGAAGAAGGAGAAATGGCACAAAAGCTACAGTGACTTTTCCAACTCAAGCTCAAGTGAAGAATCTAGTGGAGGATCTAGTTCAAGTTCTAATGAAGAAGGAGAATGCCAATATTCTCTCATGACAAGTTCAAATAAGACTCAAATAAGGTAAATCTAAACTCATTAGATAAAGAATATTAAATTTCCATTATCCATTCTATTTGTGCCTCTCTTAAGTCTACTAAAAAGAAAAAGAAAAAGCTTGTTATAATTGTTGATAACTTGCATGAAGAAAAGGAAGATCTTGTTCATGCTAAATTTTGCTTGCAAAATGATGTTGACAATCTTCAAAAGTCATTTCTAGAACTTGAATTGAAATCCAATAGTGTTGAGATTGAAAACAATGCTTATCTTCGTCGAGTAGACTCTCTTAAACTTGAAAATATCAACTTACTTGATATGATTTGATTTCTAGAAGCTCAACCTCTTATGCCTAGTTCTAATTAAGAGATTAGTAATATTGTAAATTCTCTCATGCTTGATATTGATGTTCTTAGAACTAAAAATGAGGATAAAGATTTTATTTTGTAAGGAATAGAATCTGAAAATAGTGTCTATCTTTCTACGATTCCTATGTTTGAAAAAGAAAATGCTTCCTTGCTAAAATTAGTGTCCTTGAATCTTATTCTAGTTCTACTAGTAGAGAGAATAATGTTGATGCTCTTCATATTGAAAAAAGATCCTTATATGATCAAAGATCTTTGCCTAGAAACTGATCTCTTGCATGCTAGATTTGATATGAATCATTTGTCTTCTACTATTACTTATATTATGCATGATAATCATAGTTTGAGATCCTCTATGCAAAGATTCTTAGATGATAAAAAGAATCTTAATCAAATTCTAGATCATACTACTGAACAAATGGGTAGAAATTACATTGGACTTGATTGTAGCCTAAGGAACAACAAAGACATAGGACCTTCAATTTTCAATGAAGAATCATGTATTTCCAAGGCTATGAGATCATTTAATCATTGCAATGAAATTGTTCATTATTCTACATATTGCCCTTTTAGGAAATCACCCAAGAGTAATAGGGCATGGGCTGCCAAGCTAACCCCCCAGACCCAAAAATATGATTGGGAACCATTTCATCTTCCTTATTATAGACCACTTGCTAATGGATTCACTTGAGCTACTGATTTGCAAATTGGTTTCTCTATCCACATAAAAGAATAAAGATGAGATAAGTATGGGGTGACAACAAGTCAAAAAGATATGGTAAGAATAGAGGCAACGTTATTCTTGCTCATATCCAATCATTATGTGCTTTGCCAAGTTAGTATGCACTATAGATATGGTTTTTGAGTCAAAGTTGGTATATTGTGATTCTCATCACTTTCTTACCAAAAAATTATTCCTAATTCTTTCATATTGCATTTTTAACTTGCTAATACATGTTTGGATATGGTTTATATTTTTATCATCCTTTTAGGTATGATTTTCTAAAATATATGTGCTTTTAGACAACATCTATTGTCGGTCGAGTTAATCCTAAGAAAACTTGACCGACAAGACCAATGGGTGTTGCCAACAGTTGTTGTTGGCCGAGAAATTCAACCTAGAAACTTGACCGACAACACTGTGCACAGAATATAGAGATTGCTTTTTGGGTGAGAATCTCCCTCTCAATTAGACTTTATCAACCAATAGCCTTATTGGATGGCACTCCCCCTGGTACCTTTATATGATATGCACATTACCTTGCTTCAATTTTCCTATCTTACATACAATTCTATCTGTCTAATTTCTCAAAATTGGTATATCTATATTTGCAATTACGTATCTTGAGTTGTTATGCATATTTTGATGATGACCTCTTTGAATCTCTTGGTTGTGATCCAAAATTGCTTCCATTGTGTTGTAACTTGCTACATCTATAAGGTTGTATATCTTTATTTGATAAAACCTTGAGTTTCTAAGTGGTAATCATCTTTTGGTAATGATGCATTTTTGGTAGTGAGTAATATCCTATCATGCTTCTAAAATTGCATAGCTCTTTGTTTGGATATATCTATACATCTAATCATAACTTGTTATTTAATATGTGCATGTTTTTCTATGCACTAGATCCTATTTGTAGTCCTAATTTTTGATATCATCTACTAGTAGTAAATATACATGTGGTTCTAGTTGTGTTCATCATTTGGTATTCAACTATATGCTATGCTTGTATCTTTTTGCATACATACTCAATCTTGCTACTCAACTTGCATATCTACTATCTTGAGTTGCTTGAATAACCTTGTGATATGAAACAAGTAGAGCTACATCATATGCAGAAATTGGAGCATCTGAAGAATTTATGTAGTTTTTGAAATTTCTACTCCAATGTCAGATTTTGCTGCAAGACTAGTGTTTTTAAATGCAAAAACGGCCTTATGAACAAGTCTCATGGCTCCCTGACGTTTTTTGAGTGAATTTCGTCATCTTGAGGGTCAATATATTGGTTTATTAGTTTTCTCCAACACATTACATTAGAATTTCAAGGTTCCTTTGTTATTTTTCCTTGATTATTTACTAGAACTGAATCTAGGGTTTTCTAATGCCTGTATTAATTTTATTTATATACATTGCTTGGACAAGTAGTTAGTTTTTTTCTTCTACACTCCCTTTTTTCTAACAAGTTGGGTTTTAGCTCTTAAACCCTCTCACTTTTTGAAATGACAAAGTGGGAGAATACATGTCTTATGTAAAGGGGAGAAGACATGTATGTAGAATATATATGAGTAGAAGACATAGTTTCTATAAATGTTATGAAAGCCAACCATGCAAGAGAAATATCATCAATTGAGGGGGGTATGTGAACTCATTAGCATCAATTGAGGGGGGTCATATGAACTCAATTATGTTAAAAAGCCTATGTTTCTCCAAAGGTACAATTTTACTGAAATGCTTTTAATACATTTTTGGAATGGATTGTCATCTTCAAAAAGGGGAAGAATGTTGACTCAAAGTCTAATTGACTCTCAAAGTATAATTGACTAAACCCTAGTTTTGATGATGACTAACCATTCTACTTATTTGTGTCTAATTCTTCTACCTGAGTGATTTCATATTAGGTATAGACACACTTTGAATGCCCTAACTTGTGCATCCTAACTTGGAGAAAAATAAGTCAAATCAGCGCAAGTGAAGTTTTGTGGATAAGGGTCTATATCTATTAGAATAATGTTGTAAATCACTTGTAATGATTGTATGACATGTAATTAAGCTTAGAAAAACTCGAGAGCACTTAAATCGAATATTTAAGCACTTTCATGGACTGTCCAAAATTCATCACAGGGACTTTTATCGGCTGAGTTTCATCTAGGATAAACTTGACCGACACCTTTGATGGATCTTGGGAACTGCCAGGGTTGACCAAGTTTCCCCAGGACAAATTCGACCGACACCCCTGCACAACCAAATCAACTTTAATCCGTCGATCAAGTTTCATCAAGGATAAACGCGATCGACAACTCAAATTTGATTTGTCGCATACTGCTATTGGTTCAGTTTCCCAAGAGTAAACTCGACCGATGACACTATATTTAATGTTCATAGAAAGTGTTTCTAGCCATTGGAGTGTTGCAAAACTCAAAAATAGCAACACCCCAAATGACTAGAATTTTTCCTTAAGTGCTTCTACTGGCTAGGACTCATCCCATTGTTAGCCAAGTGCTATGAAGGTACATTCTTAAGTTTAGTCACTTGTTACATCCATTAGAGTAAGTAGGAGATATGTAAAAGAGCTAGTCCTACATGTATATCTTGTGAGGCTCTCACTTCCTCCACCTCCCGATCTTTCTTTCTACTATGAAGAAGGGAAGGAGTCCCTTGGTGAAAGCTTCTCCTTGGTGAAGGTGAAGTCAAAGATCCAACTCAGGAGTGGGTAATTCCTTCAAGGCAGAAGACTTGTTGTAAGAGTGGGTAAGTCCTTGGTGAGGTGGAAGACTAGTTTTAAAAGTTGGTAAGTCCTTATTGAGGTAGAAGTTTCTTGGTCATGGATGGGCAAGTCCATTGTGAGGTTGTTGGCTGCCTTGTTCTCAAAGGGAAGGTTGGGTATCTTTGTCCCAGAAAAGGAAGGTCATATGTTGCAACTGTTATCATGGAATATAAGGAGTGAGACATGGTTGAAAAATCCTAGAGGTTGACCTCTCTAGGTAGTGTATGTACACTCTCCTAGTTTGGAGTTTGGTACCACTATAGATAGGTCATGCTCTTGTTCTTATTCGATCTATCTCATCCTTGCTATGTATGTTTAGTTGCACTTAAATTATGTATTTACAACTTTATCTTTTGAAGTAATTTGAAGGTCTAATGAATTTGTTTTAAGTGTTTTAGCTTTATTTGACCCCCCCCTCTTAGGTCTATCATTCATAGATCCAACAAGTGGTATCAGAGCGGGTCTTCTTTGAGAAATACTTGTACAAGTAGAAGATGGGAGATTATCCAGGTGGGAGATACCTCATCAACATTTTACTCTTGTATGGGAGCAACTTCCTCTATTGGAAGAGAAGGTTACAATACTAGATCTAAAGATCAAGTCCTGAGCTATGGAGAATGGTGGATCTTCCATACAAGCTACCAGAGACAAAAATAAAAGAATGGAATGAAGATACTTTGAAGAAAGCAACCTTTAATGCAAGAGTCATCACCATTCTCTATGCCTCTCTTTCCCCACCGAGTTCAACCATATTTCTTCTTATAATATGACCTATGAAGTATGGAGAAAGATATGTCTCACTTATGAGGGGACTAAGTAAGTGAAGGAAAGCAAATTTTATATGCTCAAAGGTCTCCTTGAAAACTTCAAGATGGGAAAGGATGAGAGGGTAGCCAAGATGTAATCAAGGCTCAACACCAATGTGAATGGTCGTGCCATTCTAGGTCATCCTATGGATTGAGGAGAGATAAATTCAAAGATCCTTAGAACTCTCTCAAAGAAGTGGCAATCCAAGGTGAGCTCCACTAAAGAAACACAGTCTCTTGGTGATATTCCTATTGAAGAACTCATAGAAAATCTACAAGCACATGAAGTTAAATTTGACAAGTAAGAGGAAGAAGAAATAGAAAGAGAGGAAAGGCTCAATAGAATGAAGAAGTCTAAAATAAAAGCCCAAATTGAAGTTGTTGTTGGTCAAGTATCTCCATCATATCAAGTTTAATAAAAGTCTATGTAGTCCAAAGGTAGACTTTACAAAGGAAAGCCTTCCTCCTCCACCCAGTGCTTCAAATGTGGAAAGAAGGATTACTTCAAGGAAGATTGTCCACAAGGCAAAAAGACCCATCGTCACAAGAGAAGAGAAGAGAAGTACAAGAAGAAGGAGAAATGGTACAAAATCTCTACTGACTCCTCCAACTAAAGCTCAAGTGAAGAATCTAGTGGAGGATCTATCTCAAGCTCTAGAAAATATGGAGAATGCCAGTTTGCTCTCATGGCAAGTTCAAATGAAGACTCAAATGAGGTAAATCTAAACTCATAGATAGAGAATGTTTAATTGCCATTATTCATGATACTCGTGCCTCTCTTAAGTCTACTAAAAAGAAAAAGAAAAAACTTGCTAGAGTTACTGATAACTTGCATAAAGAAAAGGATGATCTTGTTCATTCTAAAATTTGCTTGCAAAATGATGTTGACAATCTTCAAAAGTCCTTTCTACAACTTGAATTGGAATTTAATAGTGTTGAGAATGAAAACAATACTTATCTTAGTCAAGTAGACTCTCTTAAACTTGAAAATGCCAATTTACTTGATAAGATTAGATTTCTAGAATCTCAACCTCTTATCCCTAGTTCTATTAAAGAGCATAGTAATATTGGGAATTCTCTCACGCTTGATATTGATATTCTTAGAACTGAAACTAAGGATGAAGATTTTTTTTGCAAGGAAAAGAATCTAAAAATAGTGTCTAACTTTCTAATATTTCTTTACTTGTAAAAGAAAATGCTTCCTTGCTTGCTAAAATCAATGTCCTTGAATCTTATTCTAGTTCTACTAGTAGAGAGAATAATGTCGCCGCTCTTCATATTGAAAAAGATTCTTATAAGACCAAAGTTCTTTTCTTAGAAGCCGATATTTTGCATGCTTGAGATGATATGAATTGATTGTCTTCTACTATTACTTCTCTTATGCTTGATAATCATAGTTTAGGATACTCTATGCAAAGAGTCTTAGATGATAAGAAAATCTTAATCAAATCCTAAATCATACTATTGAACATATGGGTAGAAATGATATTGGACTTGATAGTATCCAAAGGAACATCAAAGACAAAGGACCTTCAATTTTCAATGAAGAATCCTCTAGTTCTATGGCTATTAGATCATGTAATCATTTCAATGAAATTGGTCATTATTCTACATATTTCCCTTTTAGGAAAGCACCCAATAGTAATAGGACTTGGGCTGCTAAGCGTATCCCCTGGGACCAAAAAAATATGATTGGGGACCATTTCATCTTTCTTCTTGTAGATCACTTGCTAAAGGATTGACTTGAGCTATTGATTTGCAAATTGGTTTCTCTATCCACATAAAAGAAGAAAGGTGAGATGTGTATGGGGTGGCAACAAGTGGAAAAGAAATGGTGAGAGTAAAAGTAATGTTATTCTTACTCATATCCAATCATTATGTGCTTTGCCAAGTTAGTATGCACTATACATATGGTTTTTGATTCAAAATTGGTATATTGTGATTCTCATCACTTTCTTGCTCAAATATTATTCCTGATGCTTTCATAGTGCATTATTAACTTGTTAATACATGTCTGGATATGGTTTATATTTTTTTCATGCCTCTAGATATGATTTTATGAAATATTTGTGCTTTTTGACAACAGTAGTTGTCATTTGAGTTTGTCATGAGGAAACTCAATTGACAAGCACCGATGGGTGTTGCCAACAACTGTTGTCAGTTGAGAAGTTTAGCCCAAAAACTCGATCAAAAACACTGTGCATATAATATAGAGATGGCTTTTTGGGTAAGAATTTCCCTCTCAACTAGACTTTATCAACCAATAGCCTTATTCTATGGCACTCCTCTTGGTACCTTTATATGATATGCACATTACATTGCTTCAATTTTCCTATCTTGCATACAATTCTATCTGTCTAATTTCTCAAAATTGGTACATCTATATTTGCAATTATGTATCTTGAGTTGCTTGCATAACCTTGTGATGTTCAACAAACATAGCTACATTATATGCAGATTTTAGAGAATTTGAAGAATTTATGTAGTTTTTGAATTTTTAGCCCTAGTGTCAGATTTTGGTGCAGAAACAACCTTTTGAGCAAGACTCATGGATCCCTAAAGTTTTTTGGGCAAATTCCGTCATCTTGAGGGTCAAAATCGTGGCTTATTAGTTTTCTCCAGCGCATTATGTTAAAATGTGAAGGACCCTTTATTATTATTCTTTGATTATTTGCTAGAACCACATCTAAGGTTGTTCTAATGCATGTCTTACTTTTCTTTATATACATTGCTTGGACAAGTCCTTAGTTTTTGCTTTTCTACACTCCCTTTTTCTAACAAGTTATGTTATAGCTCCTCAACCCCCTCATTCTTTGAAATGACAAAGGGAAAGAAGATATGTCTTATGTAAAGGGGAGAATACATATATTTAGAACATATATGAGTAAAAGATATAGTTTCTATAAATGTTATGAGTGCTAACCATGCAGGAGAAATAACATCAATTGAGAGGGAGTATGTGAACTCCATTAGCATCAATTGAGGGGGAGCATATGAACTCAATTCTGTTCAAACCCCTAGGTTTCTCCAAAGGTATGATTTTAATTAAAGGATTTTAATACATTTATGAAATGGTTTGTCATCTTCAACAAGGGGGAGAATGTTTACCCAAACTCTAATTAACTCTTAAAGTCTAATTGACTAAACCCTTATTTTGATGATGACTAGACATTCCACTTATTTGTGTCTATTGGTTCTACTTGAGTGATTTTAGATCAGGTATAGACACACTCCAAATGCCCTAACTTGCACATCCTAACTTGGAGAAAAACAAGTAAAAATCAATACAAGTGCAGTTTTATGGAAAAGGGTATATATCTATTATAATCATGTTGTAAATAACTTGTAATGATTGTATGACTTGTAATTAAGCTTATAAAAAATCAAGAGTATTTGAATCGAATATTTAATTAGTTTTATGGCACTTTCCAAAATTCATCACAAGGACTTTTGTCAGTCAAGTTTCATCTAGAATAAATTCGACCGACACCATTGATGGATCTTGGTAACTTCTAGGGCCAGCCAATTTTACCCAGAACAAACTCGACCAACACCCTTGTGTAGGAAAATCAACTTTAAGCCGTTGGCCGAGTTTCATCCAGGATATACTTGACTGACAACTCAAATTTAATTTGTCGCATAGTGCTATCGGTCGAGTTTCCCAAAAGTAAAATTGACCAACCGCACTGTATGATATGTGCAAAATAAGTTTTTCTAGTCGTTGGACTGTTGCAAAACTCAAAAATAGAAATGTTGCAACACTCTAAATGACTACGATTTGTCCTTAAGTGCTTCTATTGTCTAGGAGGCATCCTCAACTATAAATAGAACCCTTGAGCTTCATCCCATGGTTAGCCAAGCACTATGAAGGTATATATATCATAGTTGAGTGCCTCCAAGATCCTCCTTCCACTCTTAAGCTTAATCACTACTACATCTATTAGATTGAGTAGGATATTTCTAAGAGAGCTAGCCCTACATGTATATCTTGTGAGGTTCTCACTTTCACCACCTCCCAATCTATCTTTCTATCTTGAAGATGAAGGCTATCTCTGTATTGGTTAAGATAGGTCAAGAAGAAGAAGGGAAGGAGTCCCTTGGTAAAAGCTTCTCCTTGGTGAAGATGAAGTCAACTGCAAAAGATCCAAGTCAGAAGTGGGTAATTCCTTCAAGGTGGAAGACTTGTTGCAAGAGTGGGCAAGTCCATAGTGAAGGCAGAAGACTAGTTGCAATGGTAGGGAAGTCCTTGGTGAGTTAGAAGACTCTTGGTCATGGATATCTAAGTCCTTTATAAGGTTATTGGCTCCCTTGCCCAGAAAAGGAAGGTCATATGTTGTAACTCTTATAATGAAATATAAGGAGTGAGACATGGTTGAAAATCCTAGAGGTTGATCTCTCTAGGTAGTGGATGTACACTCTCCTAGTTTGGAATTTAGAACCACTATACATAGCTTGTATTCTTTCTCTTATTCAATCTCTCTCATCCGTGTTATGTATGTTTAGTTTCATTAAAATTCCATATTTGCAACCTTATCTCTTGATGTAATTTAAAGGTCTAATGAATTTTATTTTAAGTGTTTTAGCTCTATTCACCCCCCTATTATAGAGCCCATCATCCATAGATCCAACAAGGGTTGTATCAGAGCAGGTCTTCTCCAAGCAATACTTCTACAAGTGGGAGAAGATAGGGGATTATAAGGTGGGAGATACCTCATCAACATTCCAATATTTGATGGGAGAAACTTCTTCTATTGGAAGATAAGGTTACAATACTACATCCTGCTGGATCTAGGGCACTAGAGGGAGGGGGTGAATAGAGTTTCAAAATTCTCACAAGAATAGTTAGACCTTCAAATTATATCAGTTGAAACCAAATGCTTAGGAACAATTTGAAGTCTTATCTAAGAAAACATAGAAAGGATGAGAGAGATTGAAACAAACACTTGGACAAGGTGGTTAGAGTGGTTCCAGTCTCCAAACTAGGAGACCGTCAATCCACTACCTCTCTCTAGGACTTTGCAACCCATGTATACTTATATTCCATCATAATAGAGACAAGGAGACCACCATACATTCAAGGGCTTACCTATTCAAGACAAGAGTCTTTCACCTACACAAGGACTTACCCACTTGATCAAGATGTCTTTAGCCTTCATCTAGGACTTACCCACACTTGCATCAAGTCTTTGGCATTGAAAGAATTACCCACTCTTCTTGAATCTTTACTTTGCCCTTCTCCTTCACCTGGAGAAGATCTTCACTCCTTCTTCAACCTTGAAGAAGAACAACAGCTTCACCTTCACTTGAAGAAGCTCACTTCAACCTTTTCTCTTTGAGAAAGGGGATTGGGAAGATGGAGGAATGAGAGTTTTACAATATAACATGGAGGTAGCTCTCTTACAAAATGCCTAAATCACTCATAATCACCAAATGTTTTGTAAATGAGAGAGAGAAAGGGGATCAAAGGGTTGTAACACACTCAACTATAGCAAAGACTAAGGATAGTATGAATGAGAAAACTTAGAATGAACTTCAAGGGGTCCTATTTATAGTTGGGGGTGTTCCTTTGAGTGTGGGATCACTTAAGAACAAAAAATAGCTGTTTTACAACTTGCAAAAGGATATAGTTTCATTTCTAAAAACTCTTCAACGGTTGGAATTACTTTTTCTGTGTTTTTTGTACAGTACATTCGGTCGAGTTTTAATAAAGATAACTCGACCAATCCACTAACCAACAAAGCTAATTTTCAAACTATCGATCGAGTTTGTTTTGGACAACTCGACCGATGAGTCAAAATTAATTTAGTCAGTAAATTGGTCAGTCGAGTTCTGTGAGTGTGCAACTCGACCGATTGACTCATTTCCAAAAATTTGTCACTGATCGGTCGAGATTCCAACTCGACCGACAAAGTTGATGTAATAAATTTTTTTAAAATGGTTTTAGTGACTGAATGCTGGAATTAAGTGTCCCTGGTTTTTTCCCATCTTAGTTACGGGCCATATCATAAATACAAGTGATTAAAAAAATATTCTAAGGTGGTTTCGAGTGATTTCCCAAATTGCACACTTGCATTGCATTTGACTTGAACTTGAACAAGCTAGGGCTTGTGTAATTTGGTCATTTTCATGTACCTAAAGCCTAAAATCAACCTTAAAAACATATTAGATACATATGAATGGAATGGTTAAGTTATTATTAAAATATGGACAATGTATAACTCTCAAGTCAACATTCTCCCCATTTTTGATAATGACAAACCATTCCTCAACATATTGAAAATGATATGTAAAGTTATATCTTTGCGTTGTGAATTGTAAGGGGATTCATAATTTTAACAAAGTGAATTGCTCCCCCTTAATATATTCTCACTTCTACCTGCATAGTTAATCTTTCAACACAAAGCAATATAACATGTATATATAGTGGCAGATGCACCTTTGGGCCACCTGAGGCTGCGGCCTTACCATGGCCAGAGGTGTCCCTATAATTAGAAAGGAAAAAAAACGTTTGGCCTCACCCAATTTTCTTGTTTAGTAGAGATAATTCATTTACTCTGTCATGTAGTTATTTCATTGCATGTGCAATCAATTAATTGAACTATTGAACGTTTTAGTTACTAAATAAGGAGAAAAGACCGGAAGATATGGAGGGAGCCAAGAGAATCCAAAAAGCATAAAGCAAAAGAAACTAAATAATAAGAATGCAGGGCGGAGAGAGAGAAAAGATGAGAGACTCAGACAAAAGATAGTCAAACAGAAAGTAACATAAACGTACAAACTACTAGCAAGGTGGGGATGGAGAGAAAGCATGGGAAGAAGGCTCGGAAAGGACTTTCATTGGAATTTTCCAACATATTTAATTAAGGAAGTGGAAGAAACAAATTGAGAAAAGGAGATGTTAGGGAACAAGAGAATCTCAAAGGGGAAAATATTGAAACTTAGAAACTCAATATGTTAAATTGGAGTAGGAAATAGTGGATTGAGAAAATAAGATGTTAGGAAAAGAGAGAGACTCCGAGAGGTGGAATATCTAGATGAGATAAATCTATATTAGGTAGATTCCGATGTGGCCTAGAGGTGAAGAAAAATTGTACATTGCTTTTTTGAGATTTTAATGTAGGGATAGATTTATAATGAAATGAGTTGAATGATTATTTTGATAAAAGAAACAAAGAGCTATATAATGCAATTCTTCCCTTAATCCAAGTGATAATTTTGTCTAGTATGATGAGAAGAAATATAATTAGGATGGCTACATTGTATACTTTAGACTTAAAGATGTATTATATTGACAAATTGTGAATTTCAACTAGATAACTACATTGTCTGTTATACGGTCACACTCCTTTTAGGGAGTTGAATAGCATTAGTAGTCTTTCTTGAAACTTTGTCTGAAAAAGCAACACTAATATTTTCATTTAGTCTACTGACTTCTTAAGTTAATGATGCTATGTCCATCACAACTCGTACCATGGAGAGATTTTTTTAATAAGAAAATCACAAAGCACCGACTACGCAACAAAATGAGTGACGAATTTTTGAATGATTGCTTGTTGACATATATGGAAATAGATTTACAAAAAAGTCGATGTTGAGGTAATTATGAATCATTTCCAGACGAGGAGACTTCAAGGGGTTCCCTTTGAGTGTTAATACTATTACAAATTATATAATTTTTTATCATGCATTTTAATATTCATAAATATTAAAATTGAACTTTTTTCTAAAGTGCAATCAAAATAAAAACTATACAATGAATTTTCTATAGGCGATATTGCAGATCAAAAATGGTGTGCTCTACATGGCCTCACCAAACTTAAATTTATGGATCTGCCACTGTGTATATACTATACAGTCCTTTAGCATGTCACATGATAAAGCATATATTTAACAAGAAAAGGATCCCATAGGCAATAAAAGTAATATGGTTGAGCTTCAAAATATTGAACTTCTCTCCCATTTTTGGCATTATCAAAAAGTAAGGGTGTAGAAGAACACAAAAATAGGTCTTCTCCAAGCACAACTAAAACATACATCCACAAGATAAAACATGCAACCTCATAGCATACATCAAATAGAGATGAGAGAGAGACAAGCAAGCTAAGTCATAATCAAAATATGGGAAACATAGCACCAACTCATAAGATATAGTCAATCAAAGAGTAAGTGTACATATGATTAAGATTACAACACTAAAAGCATGTCCTCAAAACAACTACAATCCAAAACAATGAAAACAACATGATGATATAAATGGTACATCTCAGATAATGTGCCCAGATGTTTTTTTTTGTGCAAATAGGGTGGGGTGCCTCTTTACTCGAAAAAAAAGCATATGTAGGTAGATACAAGGTGTAGCCACCAAGAAAAAGAAGGAAGGAAGTTGTAAGGCACAACCACCAACAGAAGAAAAAGACAGAAGAGTAAATTGTACAGACTACTACACTACAACTACTATCTATACAGATTGAGGAAAATCAGTATTGTGTAAAAGAAAATACTCTCTGTCACATTTAGACCAAAAGTCTTCCACCTCCAAACAAACAGCCTTGAAGATTCTCCTGTTCCTTTCCATACACAGCATATAAACCACGCAAGCTGCTTGAGATTTTGTCTCACCCTTCAGATCCAGTAGATCAATCGATGAACCAATTCTGGCCTGGTAATTCAGAAAGAACTTCCCCCAAACATTCTTGGCAAACCAGCAATCAAAGAATAGATGGTCAGAGGTTTCTTCATCATTCTCACACATACAGCACCTAGAAACGAAATGAAAACCAACTTTCTTTAAGTACTCTATGGTGGAAAGCTTCCCAAGAAACAATTTCCATAGGAAGACAGACCATCTTCTCAGAAAACAACCAGACCACACCCACTTAGCCCAGCAAACCAACTGAAATTTTTCTCTAGAGATGTTCCAACCATCTCTCAACGTCAGCTCTCTTCCTCCTTTGAAATAAATAGCATCATTTTCTTCTGGAAAGATGGATTGACTGTTCAGAATCTTCATCAGCATATTTGCACCCCTAAATTTGGGGATCGACTAGCTCCCTTCAGCTATACAGCATGAAGCTTTGCAAAACCTACCTTTCCCCATTCTCAAAATGAGTTGTTGATCAACAAGGTCAGCAAGCCTTTCACCTCCATTAACCCAGGGGTCGAGCCAAAAAAGAAAGGAGTCACCCTTTCCAAGACAGAGATCAATATGATTAAAAAGAGTGTCTCTATGATCCAGCATCTTTTTCCATACCCAAGCAGCATTAGCTTTAGCTTCAATATTCCAGATGGAATCAGATTTAATATACTTCTCATGAACCCATTTGACCCAAAGCATGTCCTTCTTTGAAGCAATACACCACAAGTTTTTAATCAAACCTCCATTCGACCAATCCACAATGGATCTAATACCAAGGCCCCCCTCATCTTTTGGCCTACAAATAGATTTCTAGGAGACATAATGCATATGTTTCTTATCCTTTGAATCATTCCAAATGAAGTCCCAGAACAACCTTTCAAGATCATGAACCACTGATTTAGGAATAGGAAAAGCAGCAGTCCAGAAGATGCTATAATTAGAGAGAGTAGAGACTACCAGTTCGATCCTACCAGCTTGAGAAAGAAAATGAGCCTTCCACGAATCAAGCTTGAGCTTAACCCTATCCACAATAGGATTACACATAGATCTAGTAAGTCTTCCAGTGAAAAGAGGAAGCCCCAAGTATTTCACAGGTAAAGAACAAATCTTGATGTTTAGGATACTAGAAATATTTCCCTCATCTGCCTTCTTGCTAAGAAACACTTGACTCTTCTCATTGTTTAGAGCAAGACCAGAAATCCTACCAAAAGTATCAAGCATAGTTTTTAAACATAAAGCATCTTTATCGTCAGCTCTGGAGAATAACAGGAGATCATCAGCAAACACTATATGTGAGATAGCCAAAGAGCCATTATCGCCCACTGGTCTAAAGTTGCCTTGACGAAGTTCAGCTGAGATAATAGAAGACAGCCCCTGCATAGCTATGACAAAAAGAAACGGAGCAAGGGGGTCTCCTTGACGTACCCCATTGGAGGCATTAAACTGCTCAGTAGGAGAACCGTTAACCAAGACTCTATAAGAAGAAGTAGTGAAAGTTTCATTAACCCAATTTACCCAACAAGCAGGGAACCCCATCCTCTCCAGCAGAAACAGAATGTAATCCCTCCGAACAGTATCATAGGCATTTTCTAAATCCGCCTTGATGCACATAAGCTTGCGAGAACTAGTGAAGGAGCTCAGGATGTCGTTTGCCAATAAAATAGCCTCTCCAATCCTTCTCCCATGGACAAAAGCAAACTGATTTTCGTCCACAATGGTAGGTAAGATGAGCTTCACCCTATTCGCCATAATTTTTGTAATCACCTTATAGATGACATTACATAAAGTGATAGGTCTGAAGTCTTTAAGATCAGTAGCTCCAGCTTTTTTTGGAATGAGAGTAATCAACGTGTTGTTACACTCTTTAAGGAGTTTACCAGAACTAAAGAATCCCTAAACCGCCTTGACAATGTCACTACCAACAATATCCCAAACAGATTTATAAAAAACTGCATTGTAGCCATCCGGTCCAGGTGCCTTGCTGTCTTTCATCCTATTCATAACATCTTCTATCTCATCTTTCATGATTAACCTTCTTAACTCATCAAACTGGATCAAACTTATCTTAGGCAATTTCCATTCTTCATTCCAGATCACCTGATCATTAGAAGTGCCATTAAATAACCCATCATAGAAGCCCTTAATAGTACCTCTAATAGCATCCACCTCATAGATACAGTTTCCCTCCTTATCATGCAGAACCGTAATATTATTTCTCAGTCTCCTGGCTTTAATGGAAGCATAAAAAAAAGAAGAGTTTCTATCCCCCAACTTGAACCATTACACCCTACTCTTCTGTTTTAGAAGACTTTCTTCGTCATTAATCGCTCTTAAAGCTTTATTTCTAGGTTCAACAAGGTTATTATGCTTCTCTTCATTTTCAGGGTCTTCATCCACCATAGTCTGCAACATCTTCGCATGGGCTTCCAACTCTTTAGCTAAGGAAATGTAATTACCTACTACATCTTTGTTCCAGACTCGCAAAGCACTTGTTACAGCTTGTAACTTCCTGTAGACTTTAAACATGGCAGAGCCAGAAAAGACAGCAGAGCTCCAAGCATTTCTAACAACCTCCCTAAAGGAAGGGTTATTTTTCTATGAGTTGATGAAACGAAAGGGTGTGGACCCGTATTTACCTCTGTCAAACCTCAAGGCAATGATCATGTGATCGCTAACAACTGACGTAATAACTTCTCCCCAACAAAAGGGGAAATTAGTCAGGAAATTATCATTGCTGAAGATACGATCAATCTTTGAAAGAGTGCTCTTCCCTCTCTTACTATGGCTGTTCCAGGTAAAGAATTGACCTTTGGGAGAAACTTCAATAAGACCAGAAGAACTAACAACCTCATTAAACTCCTTCATGCTTTTACTGGAAGGAGGATGCTTGCCTTTCCTTTCATGAGTCAGCCTAACCGCATTAAAATCTCCCATCACGCACCAGTTTACAGGGTTAAGATTGGATATAGATACCAAGGAACTCCATAACTCAGCCCTATCACCATCATCATTCAACCCTTAGACAGCTGAGAAATCGAAGAACAAATTCTGCTTAACAACAACACTATGAATCACTTGCTCATTTGAAAGTTTTTTATGCATGACTATATCAGGATCGATCCACAAAATAATAATTCTAGTATAAGAATAGAAATCAGAGTTGTCCAGATAGAAAGCTCCATTCCAAATGATGTTAACAAAGTTCTTAAGGTCCTTCTTATTGATACGAGATTCAAGAATAATATAGATGTCATCTTTGCTCTCCCTAATCTCCTTCTGAATGTGAGGGATTTTATTGGCCCCTCCCCTCACATTCCAAGATCTAATCATAAAAGTACTAACCATTAGGGGGAAGATTGATTGGACCATCCCTTTCTTCCATATTCGATAATAAGGAAAACTTGTTCAGAGAAGAAGGAATATTTCTATTCACAACTGGTTTAGGTACAACTCTGGGTGGAGATTTGGATTTCCTGACCCTCATTTCCCAACCAACATCAGGAGATGTATTTGGAGTAATAGAATCAGTCATCACTGCATTACCTCTCCCTTCTTCCAAGGAAATAACAGCTTGGACCTCCTTACCATTTCCATGTCTTATAGGGTCTTTAGATGCAGTCACCAAATCACTTGTAGGAGCAGCTCCCATCGAAGGACCAGTATCTTATGTAGTGACTTCCTGTATGTAATCAACCACATCAATGAAAACTTCAGCTTCCTCCCCCTTATATGAATCAACAGATCTCGGCCTCCAATCTTTTTTCTTGTTAGTTTCAATAGTGGCCTTCTTCCCAATATTCTCAGCTGGAACAGAGCCACATAGGGACGATTCATGGCCAAAGAGACCACAAATCAAACACCTGTTAGGCTCCCATTCATATTCAAAAGTAATAGTATCTATTTGACCATCATCGCTTTCTATCTGCAGATCCTTTAGGAATGAGAAATCTAACAGAATCAAAACCTGCAGTCTCGCATACTCCAGTCTAAGAAATTCATTAGTGAATCGATCCGGTTGAAGAGGAACCCCCACAAATGAGCCAATCTTATTGAACATTTCTACATCCCATAGCTCCAGAGGTAGGTTGAAAACCTTCAGCCATATCGGCACTTTAGTCAATTTCATCTTCTCAAGAGGCTCACCTCTCTCCCACCTTTTGATGATCAACGGTCTACCAAGTAAGAACCAGGGACCTCCGTCAATTGCTGTCGACATGTCTTCATCATTCGAGAATAGCACTATGAAGAAACCCCACCCTCTCGATCACACTTCAATAGAACCTTTGGCTTGCCAGATCTGGGCTAGATGTCGAGCTAGGACCATCCAGTTAGGTTTCAGACCAACTACATAGCCCGCTGTCGTTCTCTTCCACCGATCAAGATTCCTCTCTGCAATGTCCTTCGAGTAGAGTAGTTTCCCATCCGTCAGTTGGATGTTCGTTTTCTTCAAGCAGACATGACCATTACTCTTCTTCTCTTTGAACAAGTCCGACCAGGATCTAGCTTCCTTTGCTACTGAGATATTTCCAGCAGAGACCCGAGTCCTTGAAGCTCCTGGATCTGGGGGGTTTGACGCTGAAGCCTGCTTCTCCAAAATCGCCTCCGCCATCGCCTCCGCAGAAACCTCAGACATCGCCTCCTTCAAATTTTTTTGAAGCATGAACTTTAATGCCCATATGTTTTTTGTACAAAATAGTCTAAAAAGATATATATGATCAACAACTACATACTAAAAACTAAAACATCTAAATGTTTAGGCTATCTATGTCCACATCATCATCATCATCATCTTTGTCTTCGTCATCACCACCAGAAGCTTCAAGCTCATAGTCATCATCTCCATCTGAAGGCGCAATAGAGATAGCAACGTCAATGTCATCACCAGATGCACCAACAGAGCCATCATCAGGTCATATGAACGATCCTCGTTGTCATCCTCAGAAGCCTCCTCATCAGTAGCATCAACTTCCTCATCAACCTATTTTGGCATCTCCTCATAAATAGAAGGACCGAAGCCACGATCGGGCCACATGGCATTATGCTCAGCCCAAGACATACCAAGGTCATACAACTCTTAGGCTTGTGAAAAGGTAGGAGTAGAGGTGCCAAGTCCTGCAAGCAAGGTATCTATAGGACCAACAGGGAGAGGTAGCACGTCAGGGGTAGATCCACCAACAGTAGAGGGTGTAGCAGCAGAAGCAGGAGTTGGAGGGGCTGGGTAAAAGTGATTATATGCATAGGATGCATAATCAACATCTGGGTGGGACTGATATGTAGGTTAAGGATGGGCATAGAATAAGTTCATGGTAGACACGATAGCACAGAGATCCTGATGCATATTCTCTTGAACCTGAAGGTTATATGCCTGTTTATGCATCATGTAATCCATGATGATTTCATTTGATACATTAAATGAGGCACATGCGGGTTAGGATGGTTGAGGAGGTGGAGATGCATGGGTGGAGGTGGAGGTGTATGGGTGGAGGTGGAGGCTCCAAGTGTGATAGAAGAAGGGGTAGGGACACTCTTCTGAATTGTGGTCTCGTTGATGTAGACTCCTTTTTTTAGCAGGTTTGTAATGAAGGTCATGAAAAAGAGACTTGTCAGTGGCAGACTAAAAAAGACCACAAATCAGGGCTGGGTAGGGTGGGTGGGTTCTAGGGCTGTTCTTACCAGAGTCAAAGCAGGTCATGTGATGGAGAATATATCGAGACCACTTTACACTGATGTTCTTCAGGATACAAAAACATAATCACCGTGGTATTCTCTATAATTTCAGTTTGGTTTTTCTTTTCATGAATATTGCAATTGACTACCAGGGTGAGAATGTGGTTCTTTAGGTCTAAGGTAGAGGACAGAAGGGTAGACTTCTTCCTATAGGGTAACTGAGGCTTCTTCAAGAATTTATGTATGTCAGGGGGAGTGATATCATATTGCTTGTAGAAGGCCTCAGGGTCTAGGAGGTCAAAATACTCAGGGTAATCCTTCCTCTATGTGTCGGTCACCTCAGTACCAGAGAAAAAGATGTTTAACATATCCTATGAGACTTGGAATTTCTTCCTGACAATCATGGAAGTAAGAATGACTTGAGTATTTGGCGGGGGTATAAGAGTTCTGTAATTCCATTGCAAATTTGCATAGAATTTGTGAACAACCTTAGTGATTGTGATGGAATTGTTATAGCACACACGTTCAACACTCAAGGTAGTGGTTGTACACCAGCTCAAAAACCTAATTAATGACCTTTTGTCTACACGGGCGTGGCTCAAACAAGGCACAAAAAAGGAATGGGTTCCTAAGAAGGACCTCCTTGTAACTATTAGAGCATCATTAGAGACAAAAAAAGGTATCATCAAAGGGTATAAGGTGCGAGTTGGAGGAGGAGGATGGTGCTCCGGAGGCGCGGCTCTCTTTCTCCTATTGGAAGCCATGGAGGTGAGATAAGGAGATAGAAAGGTCAAAAATGTAGGAAACACCACCAAAAACAAACCAAACACCTAGGGTTTTTGTGCAAGAGGTCTAAGAAGGTCGAGAAAGGGCATTCTCGGGCTAGGAAAAGGATGGTTAGGGCTAGGATTGAGAGCTTGAGGGATCTGGAGAGTGAATTGGTCGATTTTCTCTAGTTGAGAGGGAGAAAAGTCGGCCAAACCACACTTAAGTTTACTCCATCCCGACCATTAGTCGATTTATGTGAGATGGAAACTTGACCGAATGGCTTTTTACAAAAGCCCTCGGCCATGGATCGGTCAAGTTGGCAACTTGACTGATGGTCAACCTAAACCATCACTAGAAATTCTAATTTCTAGCCATTTGAGTGCTAATTAAAATTATTTTTCTAGTCCATATTGCATTTTAAACATACTTAGGCACATATCACTCATCATTGGGTACTATTTAGAGATTAAAAAGGCATTTGCAAAAGATACACAAAACAAGTGAAAAATAAAGCACAAGAAGATGAGAATTTTAGCACATTAGCAAGCAAGGGTGATCAAGTCATGAGAAAAGCATATAAAATAGATAACAACTAACTAGAGAGCATATCAGATATATTCAAAGCTGTTATGATTAGCTTAGATCTAATTAAATTAAATTTCTCTCTAGCTAGAGGTTTAGTGAAAATGTTTCCAACTGATTTTTTGTGTCCACATGCGTGATATAAATATCCTTCTTGGCAATGTGATCACGAAGAACATGATGATGAACCTCTATATGCTTTGGTGAACCAAGACATCAAGCATGGTCCTAGGAGGAAGCAAGTGTCACTTGTGCACTTTCTATCAATCAAACATCCTATGTAATCCATACCACTATAAGCCGTAAGAGTAAAGTCTCTTGACTTGGGATACCATAGTCTAAAATTTGGAGTTTTGACTAAGTACCTTAAAATCCTCTTAATAGCTATAAGATGTGATTTTTTGGGATTTGATTGAAAGTGAGCACACAAGACAACACTAAACATTATATCAGGTCGAGATGCAGTTAAAAAAAAATAAACTTCCAATCATGCCTCTATAGAGCTTCTCATCCACTTTCTCACCCTCTTCATCTTTATCAAGTTTGGAGGTGTTTGACATGGGGGTGTCCATCGGCTTGGTGTTCTCCATCCCAAAGCACTTTAGTAGCTCACTTGTATACTTGCCTTGGTTGATGAAATTCTCATCTTTATTTTTCTTGATTTGAAAGCTGAGGAAGAATGTAAGCTCACCCATCATGCTCATCTCAAACTTACTCTACATAAGATCATTAAACTCCTTACAAAGATCAAGATTAGTTCTGCCAAAATGTATTCATCAATATAAATTTAAATGATAAGAAAATTGTTAGAAGTGTGTTTAAGAAACAATTTAGAATCTACTTTGCCCATGATATACCCATGATCTAACAAAAAGTTCTTTAACTTCTCATATCAAGCTTGAGGGGCTTGTTTGAGTCCATAGAGATCTTTTTTGCAATAGATAAACATGGTTAGATAAACTATCATGTTCAACATCTGGGGGTTGTGCAACATACACTTCCTCCTCAATTGTACTATTCAAAAGCATACTTTTAACATCTATTTGATAAAGAATAAAGTTCTTATAACTAGCAAAAGTAAGAAACATATGAATGGACTCAAGTCTAGCTACAAGTGAATATGTTTCATCAAAATCTATACCTTCCCACAAATTGTAGCCTTGAGCCACTAACCTTGCTTTGTTTCTTATCACCTTGTCATTTTCATCTAGCTTGTTACGGTAGACCCACTTGGTGCCAATGATCTTTCTATCACATGGTCTTGGCACTAGGGTCCGCACTTTGTTCTTCTCGAATTTCTCTAATTATTCTTGCATGGCTAGGATCCATTCATCATCCAGAGTGTCTTTGACATTCTTTGGCTTGAGTCGTGAGATGGAGGAACTGTTGGCTTGTTCTTTGTTGAAGGCAGCCCACATCTTCACTCTTTCAAAAGGGACACCTAAAATCATCTCTTTTGGGTTATTGTTTGCAAAGTGGGGAGTTGGATCCTTCTTCTCTTCATCTTTCGCTTCTTCTTGAGTGACCACCTCTTTTCCCTTTTGGGTGATGTTGAGTTCTTTTAGGATAGGAATCACTTCACCTACAACATCATCATTTAGAACAATATCTTTAGAAATAGAGGGGTTAGTCTCAATAAACTTAACATTAATAAACTCTTCTACTTTATCAAGATCAACATTAAATACTCTATAAGCCTTGCTAGTAGTGTTATAGCCAAGAAAGAAAGCCTTGTATGATTTTGGATCAAACTTGTTGAGAGAATCTTTTGTGTTCAAAACAAAACAAGGACATCCAAAAGCATGAAAGTACTCTATGGAAGGATTCCTACCATGCAATAGCTCTTAGGGTGCTTTTTTCAAAGAAGGATGTGTGAAAATCTAATTTTGCACAAAACACGAGGTACTAACAGCTTCGGCCCAAAACTTCTTTGGAGTGTCATACTCTAAAAGCATGGTCCTAGCTATTTCCTGTAGTGACCTATTCTTCCTCTCTACAACCCCATTTTGTTGAGGTGTTCAAGGTGAAGAGAAGTTATATGCATAGCCGAACTCATCACAAAAATGTTCAAAAAAGATCATTTTCAAATTCTCCCCCATGACCACTACGGATGGAAATAATCTGACAAGAAGCTTCGTTCTCAACTCGTTTATAAAAACTAGAGAAAACATCAAGTCTATCACTCTTGGAAGCGATAAAGAAGGTCCAAGTATATTGAAAGAAATCATCAAAAATAACAAGACAATACTTGGTACCGTGAAGCGATTGAGTTCTCATAGGTCCAAATAAATCAATATGGAGAAGTTTAAGAGATCTCTTGGTTCTAAGGACTCCTTTGGATTTGGAGGAGGACTTGGTTTGCTTTCCTTGGGTACAAGTTGGCATTCCGCATCCTTTTCAAAATCCAATTTGAGAAGTCCCTTGACCAAGTCCCTTTTGCTCAACTTCTTCAATTGATGCATATTTACATGACCAAGCTGATGATGCCAAAGAGAAATGTCATTCAAATTTACTACTAGGCATCTACCGACAATAGGATTAATAGAGTCAAGCACAATTACATAAATATTTCCAATTTCGGTTCCCTTATATATGACATGATAAGTGAGGGAATCTAGAATCAAGCATTCAAAAGAAGTAAATAACACAAGGTAACCATTATCACATAATTGACTTACACTTATTAAATTGTGATGTAGGCCATCCACAAAAGGACTTTCTTGATACACAAGGATTCACCTACATCCCCCTCGCCTTTTACCTTACCTTTCTTATTGTCCCCAAAAGTAACCGAACCTCCTTTCTCCTTAGTGAAATTGTTGAAATGGCTTATATCAGCTGTCATGTGTTTCGTGCAATCACTATCAACAATCTATCTTCCTTTTTCCTGCAGAAAGGAGAGTTTCAATTCCCAACTCAAACTTTAGGATCTGGAGTTAGCTTGGGGACCCATTTCATCAGGCTTGTAAGGACAATAAGTAGAATAATTATCATCACTTTTGCAATGAGAGAAAATTATAGGGTTCTTAGTTCCAGAAGACTCTCCAATGAAAAAGGAGGTTTCCTTACTCTTTTTCTTACCTTTGTCCTTGTTCTTGCCCTTAGGTGCTCCCCCTAAAAATCCCAAACCACTAGTACCACTTTGTTTGGTAGAATGGTCAAGGATTTCATTTAGGGAGTTTTTCCCTTTGAGGAATTTCTGCAAAGAGGCTCTAAGTCTATGATTGTCATCTATGAGAGATATAACAATATAAGACAAACTAGCAAGATCATCTCTAGCATGAACAAGGTCGACCTCTAAATAGAGGGATTTAGTCAAATAAGAATCTTTTCCAAGAGAAATAGAAGCAACATCATTACTAGGAAAAATAGGTCTAGAAGATAAATCATTAACTTGACTAAGAAACCTATCATTTCATATTTAAGCAATTGAATTTCTTTGAGATAAAAATCCCTCTCATCTCTACGAGCATCAACAATAAGCTTGAATTCGACATTTTTAGTTTTAAGTATTTCAAGCTCATTTAGGCACTTTTGGTTATCTTCCTTAAGAGATTCAATGTTCTTAAGATATACACCATTCTCTACCTCAACTCCATTGTATTGGAGCTCAAGATCAAGAAATTGGCCTTGCAAGTTATCAATGCTCTCAAGATGAAGTTTCTCATTTTGCTCAAGAATCTCAAGTTTAGCATATAAGTCATCAATGATTTTTCCTAACCTCTTCTTTTTAGATTTACATTTAGAATAAGAAGAACGGGTAGAAACAAGCATATTAATAAGATTTTCTTTAGCTAACTCATGCAAGCTTACCTCACTTACCTCACTCACCTCACTAATATCTTCACTTATAGAGGCCATGCATGCAAGATGGCACTCTCCATCTTCATCGGAGCTTGAGCCACTAGAGGATGATGCTTCCCAAGCTGCATGAGCTACATCTTTGTATCTCCTCTCCTTCTTATCCTTCCTCTTGTAGTACTCTTCTTCCCACTTGGAGATGCTCTTGTGGTATGACTTTCTTGCCTTAGGACATTCACTCTTATAGTGTCCTTTTTTACCACACTTGTAGCACCTTGGAGTAGAAGAAGAGGATTTCTTTCCTTTGAAGTGTTTTCCCTTAGAGTAGTTGGCTTCATGCTCACTAGGGCAATCATCTTCACTAGAGGAGGAGGGAGAGATCTGATAAGGAAGTTGTTGTTGAAGGATGAGAGCCTCCACTTGAGCTTTGAAGGTACTATCTTTGATCTTCCTTTCTTCCTTCTCTTCTTACTTGGCTTCCTCTTCTTACTTCTCAAGTTATGGCTCATGAGCTTGTAGATTCCCAATAAGCTCCTCGGTTGGAATGTCACCAAGAATTCTCACTTCTTCAATGGAGGTCACCTTTGACTCTCATCTCTTTGGTAGAGATCTCAAGATCTTTGAGTTGATTGCTCCTCTATCCAAAGTGTCTCCCAAAGAGGCTAGGCCGTTGATGATGATGTTGAGCCTACAGTACATCTTGGCAACTCTTTCTTTCTTCCCCATCTTTAAGTTCTCTATGAGGTTGTTCAATATGTAGATATTTGCCTCCTTCCCTTGCTCTGTGCCTTTATAAGTGATGCACAAATTATCCCATATCTCATAGGTTGTATCCCATGAGGAGATGTGGTTGAACTCGGTTGGAGTGAGGGCTGCATAGAGGATGCTATTTGCTTAGGTATTGGGCGGGCATTCTTTAGGGCAGCTTCATCCCATGTTGACATAGCTACGGTTGGCTCCTTATAGGGTGTAATCATCACCTTCCACATATCAAAGTTCATCCCTTGAGTGTAGAACTGTATACACCTCTTCCAATATAGAAAGTTGGTGTCGTCGAAGATCGGGGGCACATGGAGAAGCCTCCATCTAGGTTGAGTGAACCAAGTAGGTTCTCATCTATCTTCTCATCTTATACAAGGTGTGTTGAAGAAGATCCAAGCTCTGATACCACTTGTTGGATCTAGGGCTCTAGATGGGGGGTAATAGAGCTTCAAAATTCTCACAAGAATAGTTAGACCTTCAAATTATATCAACTGAAACCAAATGCTTAGGAACAATTTGAGGTCCTATCTAAGCAAGCATAGCAAGGATGAGAGATATTGAAACAAACACTTGGACAAGGTGGTTAGAGTGGTTCAAATCTCCAAACTTGGAGACCATCAATCCACTACCTAAAGAGGTCAACCTGTAGGACTTTGCAACCCATGTATACTTATATTCCATCATAAGAGACACAAGGAGACCACCATACATCCAAGGGCCTACCTATTCAATACAAGAGTCTTTCACCTACACAAGGAGTTACCCACTTGATCAAGATGTATTCATACTTCTCCAAAAACTTACCCACACTTGCATCAAGTCTTTAGCCTTGAAGGAATTACCCACTCTTCTTGAATCTTTGCCTTGCCCTTCTCCTTTACCTAGAGAAGATCTTCACTCCTTCAACCTTGAAGAAGAATAGTAGCTTCACCTTCACTCGGAGAATCTCACTTCAACCTTTACTCTTTGAGAAATGGGATTGGGAAGATGGAAGGAATGAAAGCTTTACAAGATAACATGGAGGTATCTCTCTTACAACATGCCAAAGTCACTCATAATCATGAAATGCTTTGTGAATGAGAGAGAGAAAGGGGCTATTTATAGAAAGGAGCATGGATAGCATGAATAAACAAACTTGGAATGAACTCCAAGGGGTCCTATTTATAGTTGGGGGTGTTCCTTTGAGTGTGGGATCACTTAAGAATGAAAAATATCCATTTTACAACTTGCAACGGATCTATTTTTGTTTCTAACAACTCTCCAATGACTGGAATCACTTTTTTTTTGCATTTTTATATAGTATATTCGGTCGAGTTTCAATAAAGATAACTCGATCGATCCACTAACCAAAAAAACTAATTTTCAAAATATTAGTCGAGCTTTTTCTGGGAAACTTGACCAATGAGTCAAAATTAGTTTTAGTCAGTAAATAAGTTGGTCGAATTCTGTGAGTATGCAACCTGGCTGATTGACCCATTTCTAAAAATCCATCACTGATTGGTCGAGATTCCAACTCGACTGACAAAGTTGTTGTGACAAATTTTTCAAAATGGTTTTAGAGTGACCAAATGTTGGCATTAAGTGTCCCTGGTTTTTTCTCATCTTAGTTACTATTAATATCATCAATACGAGTGATTACAAAAATATTCTAAGGTGGTTTGGAGTGATTTCCCAAATTTCAAACTTGCATTGCATTTGACTAGAACTTGGACGAGCTAGTGTTTGTATAATTTGATCCTTTTCATGTATCTAAAGCCTAAAATCAACCTTAAACAGACATATTAGATACATATGAATGGAATGGTTAAGTCATTATTAAAATATGGACAATGCATAACTCTCAAGTCAACACATCCAAGGATCAAGTTTTGAACTATGGGGAATGTTGGATCTTCCATAAAAGCTACATAGACAAAAATAGAAGAATGAGATGAAGATACTTTGAAGAAAGCAACCTTGAATGCAAGATCCATCAACATTCTGTATACCTCTCTTTCCCCCACCATGTTCAACTAGATTTCTTCTTGTGAGACAACTTATGAAGTATTGAGAAATCTATGTTTCCCTTATGAGGGGACTAAGAAAGTTAAGGAAAGCAAACTCTATATTCTCAAAGGCCTCCTTGAAAACTTCAAGATGGGAAAGGAGGAGAGGGTAGCCAAGATGTACTCAAGGCTCAACACCATTATGAATGGTCTTGCTATTTTAGGTTATCTAATGGATAGAGGAGAGATAAATTCAAAGATCCTTAGCACTCTCTCTCGAAGTGGCAATCCAAGCTGACCTCCATTGAATAAACAAAGTCACTTGATGATATTCCTATTGAAGATCTCATAGAAAATCTACAAGCCCATGAAGTTAAACTCAACAAGCAAGAGGAAAAAAGAAAGAGAATAAAAGAAAGAGCTCAAGAGAATGAAGAAGGCTGAAATCAAAGCCCAAATTGAAGTTGTTGTTGGTCAATCCTCTACATCCTTTCATATTGAAGAAGAGGCTATGTATTCTAAAGGTACACTTCACAAAGGCAACCTTCCTTCTCCATCTGGTGCTTCAAATGAGAAAAGAAGGGTCACTTCAAGAAAAATTGTCCACAAGGCAAAAAGACCCATCATCACAAGAGAAGAGAAGAAAAGAGAAGCACAAGAAGAAGGATAAATGGAACAAAAACTATAGTGAAGCCTCCAAATCATGCTCAAGTGATGAATCTAGTGGAGGATCTATCTCAAGCTTTAGTGAAGATGGAGAATGCCACTTTGCTCTCATAGAAAGTTCAAATGAAGACTCAAATGAGGTAAATCTAAACTCATTAGATAAAGAATATTTAATTGGCATTATTCATGATACTAGTGCCTATCTTAAGTATACTAAAAAGAAATATAAAAATCTTGCTAGAATTATTGATAACTTGCATGAACAAAAGGATGATCTTGTTCGTGCTAAAATTTGCTTGTAAAATGATGTTGACAATCTTCAAAAGTCCTTTCTAGAACTTGAGTTGAAATTCAATAGTGTTGTGATTGAAAACACTTATCTTAGTCAAGTAGACTCTCCTAAAATTGAAAATGCCAACTTACTTGATAGGATTATATTTCTAGAAGCTCAACCTCTTATGCCTAGTTCTTAGGAAGAGCATAGTAATATTGTGAATTCTCTCATGCTTGATATTGATGTTGTTAGAACTTAAAATAAGGATAAATATTTTTTTTTTGAAGGAATAGAATCTGAAAATAGTGTCTATCTTTCTAATATAGCTTTGCTTGTAAAAGAAAATTCTTTCTTGCTTGCTAAATCAATGTCCTTGAATCTTATTCTAGCTCTACTAGTAGAGAGAATAATGTTGCTACTTTTCATATTGAAAAGATACTTATATGACCAAAGATCTTTGCTTAGAAACTGATATTTTGCATGCTAGAGATGATGTGAATCAATTTTCTTCTACTATTACTTATCTTATGCATGATAATTATAGTTTAGGATCATCTATGCATAGAGTCTTAGATGATAAAAAGAATCTTAATCAAATTCTAGATCATATTACCAAACAAATGGGTAGAAATGATATTGGACTTGATAGTAGCCAAAGGAACAAAAAATACAAAGGACTTTCAATTTTGAATGAATAATAGTTCCAAGGCTATGAGATCATGTAATCATTGCAATGAAATTGGTCATTATTCTACATATTTCCCTTTTAGGAAAGCACGCAATAGTAATAGGACTTCAGCTGCCAAGCCACCCCCTCCCCCCAGACCTAAAAATATGATAGGGGACCATTTCATCTTCATGGGGTTGCAAGTTAGAAAACTTGGTGATTTCCTGGAATGAGGTGATATTGTGCTATAGTTAGCCAACATGATGTGTTTCTGCATGCTAGTGAGAATATACTTTTGTCTAATATTGAGATGTTGTGTTAATTAAACACACGACATGTTTATATTAGAATCTTCATAAATGTATTCAAGTTAGTTGTGGAATATATTGGGGAATCTAAATAAGGTTGGATTGTGATTAAATTGTTCTCATTTTTTCATCAAACAATTCTACCTATGATCACAACCATGGAACAAGTAAAAATATTAACAAAGTGGGAAATATGACATGATTAGAGACAACTTGTGGTAGAAAATAGATTAAAATGCATGAAAGGGTATACAAAAAGACTATATAAATCATACACATTAAATCCCTCTAATCTTGAACCATTTCTTGTCCTCAAGAAAAAAGAACATGGAAAAATAGTTGAAGAAAGTGCCAAGCACATTTATCAATCAAATGAAATGATAGAAGTGTACCAAACCAAACCAACCACAATCGATGGGTTTGTGTTGTTAGCCATGAGTTCAACTTAAACACCCAAGATGGCAATTTAGTTATTTTTTGCAAAATAGCAAAGTCTAATTAGAAGAGTCCCAAAACAACATTGGTAGAATTTAGATGACCAAGCCAAATAAACAGTGAATTTTTAACCTAACTCTTTCAATTATTAAGGATATAAAAGATGAAACTTGAGTTAACATAAACAATCTAGTAGAGCTCTCTCTATTTTTAGAATACTCGATAGTTAAAATAGATTTATGCACACATGGAATGTCGGTTGGGATAAAAAAAATTTCTTAAGTATGTAACACCTAACCATCACAAACATATCTGACTTACACTAAGCTAGTATGATATGTGAGTAGTTTATCCAACATGAAGAACTCAAAGAGAGGCAACTTGCCTATGTGTCATGGTGTTACTATCTCTAGAGCTCAATGTACTGATTGTTGTGAAGAAAGGGAACACATGACAAAGATTTCATATGCATCTACAATTGGACCCATCATGTATGCAATGTTATGCACTCACCCAGATGTCTCGTATGCCTTGAGCATGACAAGAAGATATCAGTCAAATCCTAAAGAAGCTCACTGGACAATCATGAAGAACATCCTTAAGTACTTGAGAAGAACTAAGGATCAGTTCCTTGTTTATAGTGGTGAGGAAGAGTTGGTGATAAAAGGTTACACTGATGTAAGCTTCCAAACTAACAAAGATGACTATAGATTACAATCACAGTTTGTGTTTTGCCTCAGCAATGGAGATCTTTGTTAAAAGAGTTCCAAGAAAAATACAGTTGTAGATCCTATAGTAGAGGTTGAGTATATTGTTGAATCCAATGCACTAAAGGAGGTAGTTTGGATCAAGAAGTTCATCTCTAAACTTGGGGTGGTTTCAAGCATCAACAATGCAATTGAGGTATATTGTGACAACAATGGATCTATTGTACAAGCTAAGGAACCCAGATTATATCAGTGTTCCAAATGTAGTTTCATCTCATACGAGAAATCATACAACAAGGAGATGTGAATATTCATAGAGTACCAACAAATAGCAATGTGGTTGACCGATTCACAAAAGCACTTTCATAGAAGAAGCATGAGGGTCATGGTAGATCACTTGGTATTAAATTCATGGGTGATTGGCTCTAACTGCAAGTGCGAGTATGTTGGTATGTATGCCTAGAGAACCAATAATATGATGATTGTAATGGCATGTCTTGCAAATGATTTTACTAATAATAAAGGCAAACTTCCAATTTACTTTGTTTTATTTAGTTATGAGATAATGATATAACATAATAAATGACTAAAGAACGATATTACTCAAGGATGTATGTATTTGGGTTGAGGTCCTAAGCAATGAGATCATACAGATGTTAAGAGAATATACATTCTTGTTATGTCCCTATTCGGATGTTATTGTGGAAGGATAATAGACAGCAATAGCACAAAAGACTAGAGTGTGTGTTGGTTGATGACAGAATCTCATTAGTCATGATATGTGATATGAAACCAAGCACATAGATACTTGAACACTGTATTGGACAGACCCACCTTGAGAGTGATGCATGGAACCATTCAATGGTAGTCAGAATCATCTCTCACAATTATGGTGGTGATTGTGGTTCTTAGACCTAAAATCACTACATTCATCACATGTCGTTTGATGTACTTTGACATCATCCACCGTGACCTTGAATAAGGGTTACCATAAAGGTGGTGTTCGAGTGCACTGTGACACATGGGGATGATTGTGAGTGATGTAGATGGGATTTGTCCCTTCTACATGAGTTTGATACCCTGATCACTTGATAAGAGAGGTTGAGAAAAGCATACCCATGTGCATGTGAATCCCTACATGATGTTGAGTTTGCATATATCTCAGATAATCTGCTCCAGTTCAAGGAATGTGGATTGAACATTGAAGAGGATGACAAATTCATGCCTTGAGTTCAATCTGGATATCAAATACAAAGGAACTATAAAGTCATTGTAACACCAATCATGGATTGTAGGTTGAAGTTGTTCTCTAACTTTTTGAATTACTTGGGTAGCAATAATGTCTTGCTAGATACCAATAATTGCTTGTGATGTCATAAACTCGTTACGAATATTTAGTGCCAATGTAACTTGGAACATATAGGGTCACACACATAGGATGCACTTGGAATAGGAGTGCATTCATGAATGATGTTTAACTTGATTAATAAATGCATTTAGGTATTCAATTTAAATAACACCAGTTGAAAAATGACTGAGTGGACTCTGAACCGACCAGTTCAAGTGTTGAATCGATCAGTTGGAGTGTCAGGTTAATTAGAAATGATACTAGTTGAACAATGCCTGAACCAGGGCATGAACCGACCAGTTCACTAAGTGAACTGACTGTTCATGGTCCCAAATGACCAGTTCATGTGATGAACCACTCGATTGATGTTGATGTCATGATCTGCATTAATCGTGCATTGAATACAAATGTGATTCAGAATAGGAAACATGCACGAACTGACTAGTTCGGGGCACAAATAGACTGGCTCATGCATGAACCAATCGGTTGGTGAGTGAAATGACTCGTTCTCCATTCGCAAGTTCTGGAAAATTCATGAAAAGTTGTCTCTTTGACTCCCAGATGGATCAGGAACCCTGACCCTAGCCCTCCTATAAATAGAGGAGTATTGGAGGCTTCCCAGATACAATAATAAGCTTTGACAAGTGTTATCTTCTGTGGTTGTGGTAACCAAGAGAACCCGAGCAAGTTCTACCTATCAAATGGAGGAACAACAAGGGAGAAACAATTGGGAGACAAGTTGATGCTAGCACGTTGACTAGAAGGGACAAATCCTTCATGTCCATTACACGAGAATGACAGAAGTTCCCGGTGGTCTGCATGGACTACTCTAGAGGTAAAGAGGTCATTGCCTACTACTAGGAGGATGAATTCAACCTCCATTCGTAGTGCCAGAGTAGGAGGTTGACCATGACTGATGTCCAGGTACAACTTGAAGAAATATGCACGCTACTATGAGGGAATTGTCGCTGAAATTGCTCCAGGTTTAGGTATAACCTCGCAACCATCCTTCCCATATCATTGTTCTTGATGTGATCTACTATCTTTAGGGAATACGACAAGTAGATTTTGTGTTTTTATTGCCTTACCTAATGCCCTTAAAAATTTTCTTAGAGGAGAGAGGAAGAAGAGATATTAATGCTATTTTCTTCATATGCATACAAAGAAAAAGAGGGGATTGTTTATTGTTTGTCAAAGTAAGTGACCTTGAATTTAGTGCATAGGGCAGTTATCATTCCTTCTTGTAACCCAAGGAAGAGGAGAGAGAAAGAGGTTAATGATATTTTCTTTTTATGTTAAAATCATTAAAGATAAAAAGTAAAACTTCTTGCCCAAGTTAAGCTATTCCAAAATTCCAAACTCTACTCCTTTTATCATTCTCTTTTATTTCTTTTTAAACACTTTCATGGATAAGGGAGAGAGAAAAAGAAAGGGAAACTAATATCCATAAATTTGAATTAATTGCAAGATGTAATGTTCATGTGAAAGAGAGAAAAAGGTATTTTGAGTTTCGCTTTATTCTTCTCACATTATTATCATTTATGAAATTTATTTCATGGACTTTTTACATTAAGTACCTAAACTTATTTTATTTAAGAAAACCACATTATAAGGTTTATATTAGTTGTGAAAATTGGTGTTTGACAATTACCCTCATGTACCAGCTCAATCGGTCACCCCCGAACCATAGCTTGATCAATTGATTGTCCATTCAACAATTGGATCATACTTTGATCCACCATTTAGTCAATTGTTGTGCTATTGTGCTCCCTTAAAGACCTCCCTAAGCAAGAATTCAAGCATTTGCACATTGTAGTTGCTCATCCTTTTGCATTGTGACTATGGTATTTTGTTCTCTATGAATTCTTTATCTTGAAATTGCCATGAGGAGCGGGTAGTCCCCTCGATAGGGTGTGGGGAGTAGCATTGCTGCCTATTTTTATTTTTTTATTGCATCTACACTTGTATAAACAATAAATATGTCTTTAATAAAACGTTTTATGCTTACAAAACTAGTTTGGATGACGATTTTGCATGTTTATCATATCTTGGATGTAGAGAAATTTGATTCCAAGATCTGAATATCATTTGTTGCATGTTAAACCCATGATGAAAACTACTAGTAGGTTTTTTCTAAGGTGATAGGTAAATGATCTCTAGATAATGCTACTATGAGATTAGAGTAAAATCTGTCCAAATTTATCCTAACATCAAAAAATATCTGGCCTCAACACAATAATGTTTGTATTTAATTTGATGAAGCGAGAATGATATGTAGAGATGATAAAAACCCATTTGCACTATTGTTTCCACCAACTTATAAGTAGAAATTAAATCCGACCTTTTAATTATTGCAAACTTGGTTAAATAACCCAAATCCAATGTTTCTAATAAATATTAGTTCTTTTCTTGTTACATTTATCATATGATTCTTGAAACTGTTATCCTTTAGGTTTCATTCTTGAAACTGATATCCTTTAGGTTTCATCCTAGTACCATACCATGGTAAGATCTGTCTTCTTACTATTGAGATCATCGTACATTTGGTTTAGGTAAAACCTAGGGATATCATCCCTACAAAATTTGTGGTGTCGTTAAGTCTGGCATCAATCCCCTACAAGTATGTATTTCCATATGAACCAAAAAATGAATCTGAGTAATATATCCATGGCCTCCCATTGATTTATCATATAGAGATAGTACACACCAAGAAAAAGATAAGAGTTATAACTCAACTTTACTCATACAACTATTCCAATGACCTTCGTCTAGTGGTCCAAATCCTCGTGGAAGAAAAGAGCCAACAACAATGTGATTTTTCAAGCTATGTCATGACTGTCCAAGCCACTCGGATGGATTATTTTAAAGTATGATAGACATCCTTAACAAAACCACATCTCAAAGATGATAGATCAACCCCAACAACATGTAGTCTAGCTGGTGCAACAAGTTCAGTAGGAAAAGGGTTCATCTCATCAAAACCAAAATGAGAGGTGTTTGTCTTGGGATGAAACCTTATGACAACTGTCATCATCCAGACACTGACTTGAAAAGGATATTCCATCAATGACCAAAATTTGGTCATATTAAACATCACATGTTCCGCATTCTTTGGAATATTGAAAGAACATTGCACTTTGATCAACTATTCAAAAATGCAGATAAATACGACAATGACGTATAGAAAAGATGTTGAGAATAAGCAACTAGGTCAAAGGATGTAAAAGCATATTCCAAAACTCACTTTTTCCTTGAATAGTGTGGCCTTATGATGATTATCCAGTCACAAGAAGCCCTTAGAATCAACGAAAGGTACATATTATAAATGTTAACTAAACAAATAGAAGAAACTTTGAATAAATAATCGGAAGAAATTAAAGATAAAATATGGGGTTCCCTTGAAACTATCTCTTGACATTGAGCCTCATTACATTCAATTATGGAAACTATTGTTGGCATTTCCATTTGTTGCTACTATTGGTTCTGGATCACCACCCTTCTCATCTATGTTTGAGCACTAACCCCTCTCTACAAATGCATGAAAATGGTGATCAATATATCAAGATATACTAAATGAAGAAGAAACAAGATTGCCATAATCATGGATGCGTAGACACTCCTTATACTAGCTGGAAAAGAAAAAATAAGATGAGTACGACATAAACATGGAAGTGTAAATGTTTCTTATACTTGTTGGCGAAGCAAAAAAGAGATGACGCTGACCAAAATATGAATGGAAATACATTCCAAAAGCTTGTTGGTAAGTTGAAAATGAGATGCATATCATAAAAAAGAACATGTAGGCATTCTTTAGTCTTGTTAGTGGAGCAAAAATGAGACGAGAGTTATGTAAATCAGAATGGGCAGAACATTCCTTAGTCATGTTAGCGAAGTAAATAAAATGAGATGAAGATGATGTAAATAGGAATGGCAAAACTAGAAAAGCAAAAACATGGAAAGGATGGTAAAAATAGGAATAAACACACATTATTTAAAGCATATTCAGGAGCCAAGGTAGGATGTGGCTGAAGTGACATCTAAAGGGATAATAATGAACACAAGTTATGCTTAACTACCACCATTAAGGGGCTTGTTAAGGGGATTATCTTCTTTAAAACATCTAGAGGCTTGTTAAGGGGCGCCTCCCCCAATTTATCAAAACATTGCTTTATCTTATCTAGGCTTGCATGCTTTCAGTTTTTTTTCTCTAGTTTTCAATATTTTCAACATCCTGTAAGGTACTCACATAAGCAGGTTTTTGCTTGCTTGATGTGCTTTCAATATATGACATAACCTTTCCTCAATAAAAAAACTACCACCATTTTTGAAAAGCTAAAAATAAAAAATTGACTTTTGTCTCTACTAGAACACATTTTATGATAAAATCCCTATCTGATACAATGAAAAGAGTAATTAAAAGACTAGAAGAAAAGAGACCATAGCCCTATTCCTTGATTGGAATAAGGATTAAATACTCCAAAAGATTGTTTAGATTCAAATGAAGAGAAGCTTGAAGGATAAAAAACCAAAATAGCACACTTTGATAAAAATATGTACTGAAATAGCACCAAACTCATCTTAATTCTAGAAATAGCCCACTTTCAAGAGAAAGCGCCAACACTTTTGGCATTTTACTGTTTCCAGGACCAAAAGTGCCAAAAAATGGCATTTTCAATTGAAAGCGCCAAAAAATGGCGTTTTCAGTTGAAAAACGCCAAAAAGTAGGCGTTTTTTTAACGGTTTTACATGAAAAACGCCTAGTTTTTGGCATTTTCATGTGAAAACGCCATTTTTTTGGCGCTTTCAGTTGAAAACGCCATTTTTTTGGCGCTTTTGGTCCTGGAAACAGTAAAACGCCATTTTTTGGCGCTTTTGGTCCTGGAAACGGTAAAATGCCAAAAGTGTTGGCACTTTCTCTTGAAAGTGGGCTATTTCGGGAATTAAGATGGGTTTGGTGCTATTTCAGTACATATTTTTATCAAAGTGTGCTATTTTGGTTTTTTATCCAAGCTTGAATCTGCTTTACCCAAACCACATTGGAGCTCTAGCACACTCTAGAGATTCCCAAACACTACATAGGCACCCTGCTAGGATTTTCCTAAATTTTGAGCTCTTAGACTCGCTCAAAAGGTAACGGGTTGTGCCAATAGTTTACGATGAGGAGATGGGTCTTTTGTAGGCTTGGGCAAGTGTCATGTGGTGACACTCTGATCCCTTCCCATACCCTAACACTCCCATGCAAGGCAGTGGGGGTTGAGTATGCACCCCAGATGGGTTCGATCCTTTAGTCAAACTAGTAAACCAGCCATGTGCCCAGCCTAGCTAGCATGTCATGTCCTTAGACACAAAATGCAAAATTTTGGAATTTTAAGTCCTTTTTAAGTATTTCTTGATCTTTTGGATCCACAATGCTAGGATATGCCCCAAGTCCATGGGATAGCCACTTGACTCTGATTTACACCTCACACGAGCCTTGTTGATACAAGAAACTTGAATAAAAGTCTTGTTTCATAATAAATTTACTTTGATCCTTGATAATGCAAGTTGTTTTCATAAAATCAACAAAGCCTTACAACAATATAGCATGATCATCAAAGACTTACCAACATAAGAAACATACAGCTGCTTGGATTGATTTTACTCCCCTACTGGGTATAGTTGTGCTCACATACCAACCTACATCTTGTGTAATAAAATTGACACCCACGAGCAAACATGATTGTCTGATAGTCTTAAGACATCAACTATCATCATAAGTATGTTCACTACCATGTTTTGGACTCTATTTTCATCCTGATTGATCCAATTTCCCAGCAAAGAAATGACAACAAATTTCAAGTAAAAATGATTAGATGAATGAATCGAATTGATATATGTAAACAAAATTTATAATCTATTTAGAGTTGATGACAAAGTACGGGCATAAATGTACTCTAATGACAAAGTATGAGCATAAATGTAGTCCCCAATATGTTTCCAATAGGCATTGAATCTCAGCCTATAATGAGAGGAAGGAATACATGCATCTTAAGCCATCAATTAACATCTTGAGGCACATCTTGAAGCAAAAACATGATTCAATGTGGTTCTCAACACATCCAATTGATCATGAGTTTTCTGACTAGATTAGTGATCAATTATCAAAATACAATCTGAGATCAATAAAATTGACAATCATCAAGTAAATTAGTCAAGACAATCCAAACTCTTTCATGATTAGAGGTCATATTTGCACAAAGTAGACATTAAATTCTCATGAGTAGGAACTAGGAAGGTTTTCAGCCAAAATGGACATCCATCTGATGGGTGACCTTCTGGGGACTACCTTGTTTGGACGTTATCATTAAGGCATCAATCTGAGATTGTTCCATAACCTTGTCAGTAAGAACAAGCTCTTTAGCTCCATCTCCATGAAATGTACCCCAAACAAGCACCTTTGCATGAACCCCCATCATATCCATGTTCACATATCACCACAAGATGACCAAAAACTCATGAGGTATTAGATCAAACATGGTTCACAACTATCATGTGAGTTTTGCACTTTACTCATATGGGTTCCACCATTATTTGTTCTATGATCTGACTGGTTCGACCTGAGTTGAGATGCATGAGGAAGGACATACATTAGGGACCCACCCCTTTTCTTCCTACTTTGACTAGTTACTCAAACATGAGTCAAACATGCCTGAAAGCTTCTGAAGGCATGATGCACACTCGAAAGACACCCCCTTTTCCCTCTTTTACTAGTTAATGAAATGCCATAAAACCACGTCAGAAGTCTCTAGAAGGAGGGGAATATACCATTCATGACCCCATCCATTAACAATTTGACTAGTTAATGAAATTCCATTCAAACATGAACAAAATTTGTTAGAAGATAGGATGCCCCACTCGCCTACATACCTCCCAAATTGGGAGAGGCTCCAATTAAACCCTAACCCTAGGTACCTTCATACACTATATATATGGCCTTCCAATTGTCATTCACAAGTGCTATAAAAAGACTTGAAAGGTGAGACCTCCAAGTTGTCAGTTTTAAAAGGTTGGGTACCCCAGATTTTGTTTGAGAATTCATTCACAAATTCTAATGCCAAATATCAACCCTACATAAATGACTTATAATGTCACATTTACATGTGTCAGTTGTATACAAAAATTGATGCCTAATCCATACAGCGTCAGTTAAATAAAATAACTGACATCTATCTGTGAAGGGCAACCAGACATGGGTATCGCTTTTTATTTAGTTTCGGTTTCTTAATAAGAAATCGACACCTAAAATTGAATGCCAAATCCAAATTTTTCAGTGAAAAAAATTACCTCCAAAATTTAACATATAATGTCAGTTTTTAACAAAGAAACTGATGACTAAAGGTTTTCCGCGAGACAGAAATTTGACCAATTTTTATCGTCGGTTGTCTTACAATTACCGACGTCGATGTGTTTTTGCACGCTTAACTGCAAAATTTTCAGATCCCTTTAGCGTCGATTTTTATACGGAAACCGACGACTATAGTCTTAATTTGAGAATATTTATTTTTTTCGGCATATATAGATAGACGTCAATTTTTCTAGTTGGAACCGATGACTATCAACTAACAGAAGTGTCAGTTTCTTGTTGGTAACCGACGCCTATAGTTTTAAGTGTTAGTTAGTTCTAATAACTGACGCCTATTGTTAACTTAATAGCACCCGTGCGAGCCAGACTCTTCCCCTTTCTCTGTTTCATTCATTCTCGATTGAGGGTTAGGTCCGACGATTCCTCTGCTCACCGCCACCCACTGTTATTGTGCTCGCCACCTCCATTGCCATTTGCTGGTGCTCTGGTCGTCGTTGTTGCCGCCGCTTGCTGGTGCTCTGGTCACGGCTCTCCTGCTCCCTACTCTCCAGGTCTTTGCTCTGACCAAAACTCCTGTGCGCCTATTTGCCGCCAGTGCCACCATGAAGGCCTTCTTCCTCCTCTTCTTCCTCCACCCTCAAGGTACCCTACTCTTGCTCGACCACCATTGGTTGGCCCTTTTGTCATTAGGGTAATTTTTATACATGTTTGAGTACATTAGGGTTTTAATCTACCCTTTTGTCCTATATTTGATGCTAATTGTGCATATATGTTGAGTTTGGGACTTTAGTGATGGACTTTGTCCTAAGTTGCTATTTTTTCATCTAATATGAACTCTAGCCTCATCTATCCTATCTTGGAAATCAGTAGTACATTGATGTAATATCAACTAAGGGCCCAAGGTCAGCCCCCCCCCCCCTTTCTATATTATCAATGGGCTTCATCTTACTCTTACCTAAGAAATTTTTTTCTTAATCTCTTATACATCACTATATTTAAGGTTAGTCTGTCTACTAGAGTGTGTGGATTAACCATGTTGCATGTAGTTTATAACATTGCATTGTGAATTATTGCATGTTTGAAACTATTGATTTCTTGATTTATTATTTAATAATGCTCTATAGATTAGGATTAACCATGTTTCCTGTAGTTTATACACATTTATTATATATAAGAATGATAGCACATGTATTTGTTGGCCTAGAAACCCGTCCAATATTTACTCATTAGGAGTAAATCTTGGATAGTCCCCAGTTTGGGACTGTTCTTGAACACCTAATCTCACTTAGGATGTAAGTGTATAATGTGTATTGGGTTTTCAAGAAACTTTTGGTAGCATTTCCCCGTTTGTTCTCTAAGTACATATGTACTTGGAGAATAGCGGGGAAATGCTACTGAAATTTTCTTGAAAACCGAATACACATTATACACTTACTAGTGAGATTAGGTGTTCAAGAATGGGATAGGTGGTACACATTTATTATATATAAGAATGACAACACATGTATTTGTTGGCCTAGAAACCCGTCCAAGATTTACTCATTAGGAGTAAATCTTGGATAGTCCATGGTTTGGGACTATTCTTGAACACCTAATCTCACTTAGGATGTTTTAACCATTAATTATATATAAGACCTTAAACCCTAAAGTTTTAACCATGCTTAAACTCTAATATGTTAACCCTAGACCCTAATCTTGTTGTAATATATACTTGTTTTCTCTTTGATCATAGAATGGATAGATCATGGATGTCCATTCACAATCGCTGCACCCCAGAGTTTATTTCTGGTCTTGATCAGTTTATTAGATTTACCGAGGAACATAGGAAACAACCTGGAGATAGGTTCTACTATCCATGTAGGCATTGGGGTAACAACTTGAAAGTCAACACTGGTGACAAAATCAAAAGTCATGTCATGTGCAACGGGATTGTACAAGGCTATACAGAATGGCACTGGCATGGAGAGATTTCAAACCCGAAACCAATGGATGTCGATAGCAGTGCTTGTGTGGAAGAAGTTATTGCCTCTGATGACGTAGATGTGAACGAACCAGTTCCAGTAGACATCGTTGATGCAATGTTAGAGAGTTGTGGGGTAGAGCACACCGAAACCGATCCACCTCCCATGTTTAGAAACATTGTGCATGATGATGAGATACCATTATACACGGGTTGTACTAAGTTTACAAAGCTTAGCATTGTGTTGAGATTGTATAATCTGAAAGCTAACAATAGATGGAGCGACAAAAGCTTCATGTCATTGTTGTCTTTGTTGAAAGAAATGCTTCCTGAAGGAAACGAGCTGTCAATCTCAACATACCAGGTAAAGAAATTGGTGTGCCCAATGGGAATGGAGGCCAAAAAGATACATGCATGCCTGAATGATTGTGTATTATTTCAAAAGGACTATGTGAATTTGAAATATTGTCCAAAATGTGGTGCGTCACGGTATAAATTGATAACTTCGGGGTAGTCCAAAACTGGTTCTCCTTCCAAGGTGATGTGGTATCTACCTATAATATCATGGTTTCAACGCTTGTTTGCCAATCTGATAGATGTGAAGAATTTGAGGTGGCATGCAGATGTTAAGATAAATAATGATGGGATCCTACGACATGCATCTGATTTCCCACAGTGGAAGAAGATTGATCTATTGTACCCTAAATTTGATGAAGAAGTCAGGAATCTAAGACTTGGGCTTTGTACATATGGGATGAATCTGTATAGGACATTGAGCAGCCAACATAGCACTTGGCCAGTCATGCTTGTTATATACAATCTTCCTCCCTGGTTGTGTATGAAAAATAAGTGTGTTATGTTGTCGTTGTTGATATCGGGCCCTAAACAACCTGGAAATGATATCAATGTTTATCTTGAACCTCTGATTGATGACTTAAAGAAACTCTAGGGTGAAGGTGTGATGACCTATGATGCTTCATGAAGAGAGACATTTCGTTTGCACGCTATGTTGTTTTGCACTATTAATGACTTTCCAGCATATGGAAATTTGTCTGGATATAGTGTCAAAGGAGCTAAAGTGTGTCCTATGTGTGAAGAGAACACTGATTCAACAAGACTAAAACATGGTGACAAGACTGTATATCTTGGTCATCGAAGGTTTCTTCCAAAATTCCATCTGTATCATAGGAAGAACAAAGCATTCAATGGATGGAATGAGGAACGGAGTGCATCTAAACCTATACTGGGGGAGGTTGTTTATGAAAGAGTAAAAGACTTTGTCAATGAATTTGGTAAGAGATCACAATGTACTATGGCCACACGGAGTGACAAATCTTTATTCAAGAAGAAGTCAATATTTTGGGATCTTCCTTATTGGAGTTCTTTGACAGTTAGGCATTGTATCGATGTCATGCACGTTGAGAAAAATGTTTGTGATAGCGTCATTGGTACTCTATTGAATATACCAAGTAAGACTAAAGATGGGATAAAATCTAGAATGGACCTACGTGAAATGGGAATAAGGTCAGAATTAATAGAATTACGTGAAATGGAAAATCAGAGAACATACTTACCTCTCGCTTGTTACACGTTGTCTAGAAAGGAGAAGAAAGCTTTTTGTGAATGCTTGGTAAATGTTAAGGTGCCACAGGGTTACTCATCCAACATCTGTAGATTGGTATCAATGAAAGATCTGAAGTTGATAGGTCTTAAATCTCATGATTGTCACACTCTAATTAAACAAATATTGCCTATGGTAATTCGATCTATATTGTCGAAGCATGTAAGGTTTGCAATCACCAGACTTTGTTTCTTTTTCAATAGTCTGTGCAGTAAAGTTATTGACCCTGATACTCTCGATACTTTGCAAAGAGAAGTAGTTGTTACCCTATGTCAGCTTGAGATGTATTTTCCTCCTTCGTTCTTTGATATCATGGTACATCTTGTTGTCCACTTTCCTAGGGAAGTGAAAATGTTGGGACCAGTTTGCATTGGATGTATCCCTTTGAACGATACATGAGCATTTTTAAAAGTGATGTTCAAAACTGGTATCATCCTGAAGGGAGTATTATTGAGGGTTATGTGGCAAGAGAGGTTATGGATTTTTGCAATGACTTTCTGAGTGGTAATGACACTCCTGGTAATGACAAGAATATTGAGGAGCAATTTGGAAAAAGGAATTTTGGGATCACGGGTGAAAGTAATTAGCCATGAGTAGTTAGAACAAGGTCACTTGTATATTTTACACAACATGGACAAAGTGAGTATTTATATCGAGGAATGTACCAATTTCATCAAGAGAAAATATCCTCAATCCAACTCAATGTGGCTTGCTAGATTGCATAACAAGAAATTTATTAAGTGGTTTGAAGATAAAGTCTTACATCAACTATCTCAAACACCAGATGATATTACTAAAACTATCAAATGCCTCGCCTTTAAACCAAAATTGAATGTTATGTCTTGTGAAGGGTATGACATTAATGGATTCACATATTACACAAAGCTCCAAGATGATAAGAGTGTCGTCCAAAACAGTGGGGTCACCTTTCAAGCGTCGACTATGTTTTTTGTAAGTGTAAAGGATAAGCGTCCACGTGAAGCTAAAATGTCATATTACGGTGTCATTGAAGACATATGGGAGTTTGACTACATAGAATTCAGAATTCCACTCTTCAAATGTAATTGGGTTGATAACACCAAAGGATTTATAGTGGATGAATTTGGTTTCACTTTAGTGAACTTTGAAAAGATTGGCGAGAAGGGTGAACCATTCATATTGGCATCACAGGAGAAATAAGTATTTTATATCGATGATCCTGCAAATGATAAATGGTCGGTTGTTCTTCATGGTAAAAGATAGTTCATTGAAGATCCTATAGATGAAGAAGAGTACTATGATAAGTATGATGACTCCAGTCCATTCTCAGTTGGGTTGCCAACACCACAAAATATTAAAGCTAATGATGACTTGTATGTGTGCGGAGATCACAATGAAGGATTGTTAATTGATAAACGATCGCAATATTAGAGGCATGCATGTTTATATATTTGTATATGTTTCATTTTTCAATGTTTCATTTGTATATGTGAACTATACAATGTTTCACTTTTCAATGTTTCATTATCTTCTAGTTATGTCAAATGCTAAATGTTTGATTTTTTAATGAAATTTTCAGATGGCTGAGCATGGGCATGATGACCATGATGTCCATGATGAACATGGTTAGGATACCAATGCATCGCCTCACAATGTAAGTTTTAAAAATATATCATATATTTCTATCTATATGTCCATTTATAGTTATATCTTGTAAGTGTGTTTATTTTGTCAAATTTTAGGTTGATGATGCACATGTACCCTCTGAAACACTTGAGGCACTTGATGAGCAGTACCAAAAAGTTGATAAGAGAAGGGGCATCACTATGATGAATAAGTTAACAGTGCAAAGGGGCAATGGACCCAAACTGGTTGTGAATTTTGATAATGCAGGAAATGCAATTGGAGTGAACCGCAATTCGTTTGTTTCATATCTTGGGTATGTTACTCGTAGCCATTGTGGTTGTAAGATAGATTCTTGGCATAAAGTTCCTAAGGGGAAGAAAGACTTAATATGGAAGGATTTATGCGTGAGTTATTATTATTCGCAATTCTATTTTGTAGATTACTAATTTTTTGGATACTAATTAATAGCAATTCTATTTTGTAGAGTATATTTTCGTTGGATGAAAAGTTGCATCGTAAATGTGTGATGCAATGTTGATGGAGGGTCATAAGGAACTATAGGTCAAATCACACCCGAGAATACATAAAATATGGTGAGAAGAGGAAGAAGTCAGCCACTGAACAGTGGAACTTCCTGGACCAAGAAGAATGGGACGAGTTTGTTGCTTCAAGAAACACTGATGAATTCAAGGTATTAGGTGTTACTCCCTATTTAATTAATATACATTGTATTCACCTATTCAAGATTAACCTTTAGTGTTACTAACCAAATCAATGTGCATACTAACTAGGCTATCAGTGAGGCGCAAAGAGCAAGGCATGCACTGAATGTGCATGACCACACAATGGGTCCAAAGTGCTATACAGGCGTTCGCCAAAGACTACAGGCTGAGTGTACTGCTCAGTCTACTGCTACTCAGGAGTCCTCGACTATAGGTACCGTACCACTACCTCGCCATGATGTCTGGATAGTTGGGAGGCAAAATAAGAAGGGAGAAATAAAGAAGCCCGCAACTGTTGAGGTGGCTGCAAAAATGGTAAAATACAACTCTTAGAGCAATCGTTCGAATATTGATTATTTGTGGTGTTTACTTACTTACCAATTTCTATTGATGGCGATTAGAGGGAGTTGTACGAGCTGAGGAAACAAGGAAATTTCATCCCTGAGGGCACAAAGGAAGAATTGACAGTTGCTTTGGGTAACCCAGAGCATCCAGGATGTGTTAGGGGTGCAGGCACTGGTGTGGGCATCAAAGCGTTCTTTGGGTCATCCCGGTGCAAACATGTCCCAAAAGCGGGAATTTCACAAGAAGAGGTAACCTATTCTTTTTTAGAATGTTACTATAAAAGGGAATTCAATAATCAGAAGCTAACGTTTCTTTTATCCCTGTATAGATCGATGAGTTAATTGATAGGAGAATCCAAGAAGTAATGGTGAAGTGGTGGGCATCTCAGACTGCCACTCAGACATTACCTATGGCATCCCGCTCTACTCCTACTACAAAGGTTGGGAGTAATCTTGTAGACCCACCACCTAGCACATCCGCTGTAAGTACTTTTATGACATGGTAGCTAGTCTTTTTAAGATGATATGTTTTCAAGATGATATGTATATATGTATATAACATTCTTTACGTAAATTTGTAGGGGTTGAAGCCATGCCGTCTAAAAAGTAATGAATATGTCATTGCAGAGGCGTCGGCTTACCCATCCCTTCTAGGGGAAATGTTTCATGGGTCTCCTTTACCAAATGGTTGGGTTCGTGAGAGCCCGCTACGTATATTCCTCAATTGGATAGGTCTTCTATTGTCATATGCCCACCCATATTATGAAATGCTTGGTGAGGCAGAAGGTGGAGTGATATTGTGGCCCAAAGTGGATGTCGTCTATACTGAAATTATATGGTAAATTTACATTACGTTAAATTATTAGTGTGTATATATGAGGTCAATTGATCTAAAATTATATATACAGGTTAAAACGAAGACACCCAGAGCATCTAGGCATCCACCTCCACCTCCTACATTACCAAGTTGGGTTCCACATGACCTACCTGCCCCGTTAGGTCCTAATTGTAGGGGTATGACAGTATGGTTAGGCGAACATGATATAAATTATCCTATAAATATTTTTATAGATGTGGATGATGTAGGTCAATTATACGAAAACAAATTATTTATACAAGATATTTTGGAGTTGTTTCACTATGATTGGTTGAATACATCTGTGATAGAGCTATGGATAAGATGAGATCTTATTTATACATCCATATACCTTGTGTAGGATCCAGTGATCTAGTTTCTTATATATTAATGCATATGTAATACATGTTTTGCAGCTACTTATACAAGATATGTGTAGATTTTTTATTTGAACATGTAAGATTTTTTATTCCATCTTTGATTAGTCTAGTAGCTAAAGACCCTATGTCAGTTCAACAATATTGTTGTGATGCTTTTACAAATTTTAGTCAAAATAATAAGACGGTGATAATAGCTCCATTCAATGTGGAGTAAGTTTACTTTGCTTATAATTTGGACTTAAAAATTTTACATTTTTATTGTGGATTTTGAGTTATTAAATTTTAACTTTTTTACCTCTAGGGGTACGCATTGGGAGTTACTAGTTATTGTCCCCAAGACATTCACTGTCTATTATCTAGATCCTAAGGGGACTGAATTGAATCCAAAATATGGACATGTAATGAAAATGGCATTATTCTGGTGAGAAATATTTCATTTTTATATATGTTAACATCTGTTATTATGTTACTATTTAATTATACAATTTACTGTGTTACATTAACATGTAGGGGTTTACATGAGTTCAAAAAGGCTGGAGGATAGGTCCCTAGGAAAAAGAACCAGCCAATAATTTGGGAGAATGTGGAAGTAAGTTCCAGACTCCAATGTATATATTATTTATGTGAACTGTGCTTAGTTGTATTTTTTAATATTTTATATGTTTCAATTTATAGTGTGCTACATAAGACAACGGTTGGGCATGTGCATACTATGTGATACGATTTATGCACATGATTATCAAATATGTCACAGTGGACATCGATATCATACCTGAGGTATTATATATAGTCTCATTAGATAATATGAAATATATCAATCTTATTTATATATTATTAATTATATATATACATCATTCTCTTATACATCATTCTCTTTGCAGGTGTTTAAAACTGACCCCACTATAGGTAAGGCCTTATCAGATGTACATGCTTCCTATACGACGAAAGAATTAAATGATGTAAGAGAAGAATGGGCAAAAGCCATACAAGTAGTGGGGGTTTTAATATATAATTGGGATGTTGATAGTGATAATGACTAAAGAATGATATTTTGTAAATAAATTTTTCTGAGTTATCATATGTGTGAATGTTTCTACATGTGTATGAATGTTTATACATGTGTATGATTGTTTATACATGTGTGAATGTGAAAATGATTGGAACTACAGGTTGCTACATGAATGTTTCTACATGTGCATGTGTGAATGTGAAAATGAAAGGAACTGCAGGTTGCTACATGAATTTTCTACATGTGTGTGAATGTTTCTAAATGTGTGAATGTGAAAATGAAAGGAACTGTAGGTTTGTGGCATGTTTCTACATGTGTGTGAATCTTGTTAAATTTGCATGTTTGTGGCCTGTTGTTGGCTGATATCAATAGATGTCGTAAACCTGCAGTTCAGTTCCACTAAACTGCAGGTTTCTTTATCCTGCGACCAGCCATAGCAGGCCTGCAAACTGATAAGAAAAAAAAAGTCAAAACATAGGCGTCGGTTATTAGTAGAAAACTGACAACAAAGGTTTACAGCGTTAGTTAATAACAAAAAAATGACTTTTAATGTGGCCAGACAATACGGCCGTGCTGGCCAGCACAGTCGTGGTGGCAGGTGATATGGCGTCGGTTATTACTAAGAAACTGATGACGATGGTGTCCTAGATGGCGCCCTTTTGTGGCACGAAGGGTTTGGGCGTCGGTTGCCCTACTAATAACGGACGCCTATAGTGCCCCTATTGATGCCCTTTTTTGGCACGAAGGGTTCTGGCGTCAGTTTTCCCACTAATAACTGACGCCTATAGTGCCCCTGCTGGTGCGTTTTGGGTGGTGTGAAGGTTTTTGGCGATGGTTTTAAAACTGACGCCTAAGGGTTCACCTTTTAATGTCGCCCACATAGGCGTCTCTTTTTAATCATCGCCAAAGGTCTCAAATAACTGACACCAAAGGTCGGTTATGTAGTAGTGATGTCTCCCAAATTGGGAGAGGGTCCAATTAAACCCTAACCCTAGGTACCTTCATACACTATATATATGGCCTTCCAATTGTTATTCACAAGTGCTATAAAAAGGCTTGAAAGGTGAGACCTCCAAGTTGTCAGTTTTAAAAGGTTGGGTACCCTAGATTTTGTTTGAGAATTCATTCACAAATTCTAATGCCAAATATCAACCCTTAGGCTACTAATTTGAGATCCAAACACTTAGATCCCCTCTTTCCCAAATACAAATCTAAGAGAGAACATAGAGAAAAGATCCATGCTCACCTCCTACAACATTAAAATGAGGTAGTTGGGCCTAGAAACAATGTATACATCTCTCCCCCATTCACCCCCAACATTTTGATGATACTAAACACCTAGTTAATGATCACTAATATCATATTGTTAATTAAATATCTATTTCACATGTTATTTCTTTTTATTTTGATCATTTTCTATACAGTCCTATTCATAAATTCAAATTCTAATGAACCTCATTGAGAGTTGCAATATTGGAAGGGTTTCACGTGGTGCTTAACACCTTACCCACAAATAACATGATGTCTTACTCAATATCTCATTGGACTCTTGCCTTATCCACCCCTTTCCAAAGATTTTTTTTTGTTTTTCCTCATTTTCCTTGTAAATGTGGCAACGACTCTAGTTTTTCTCTTTTCTAAAATCGTCCATTGATGTCCACCCATACAATTTTGTTCAGTCACCCAAAAAGCACATTGAAACTAGGAGTAGGGTATTACATTTGGTCATGTACTTAAATCCATGGTTTCAAATACCACTATCCAATTAATGTCTAATTCCTAGTGGACTAAATGTTACATATGTGTCTTTTTCCCAAACTAAGATCTACATGATGTGATATTTAAGTTATTTATTTGTTTATCCACAATTAAGGCTTCTAATTCACATTCTCTATCTAAAAACCACATGTATATATTAGTTAATATATTCTTTCAAATTTACAAATACATACTTAAGATTTTTGTTAAGCTTATATCCAAGAAATGAGATGTATTTATTACTATAAGTAAATTCACATGTAATTCCAAATGAAGTCCCATCCAAGTTTATCCTTTAAAATATAAAGTTATCTAAAATGATATGCCTAAATTTAAGCCTTTTATTTCTAAATTTTCATCGTATAAGATATTCAATTTGGACCTAAGGTTCCATTAATATCTGTTGAAATTTCCAAAGCAACTTTCATATCCATATTTAGGCTTTTAGATTTCCAACATACTATAATACAAGTATATAGAGATATTCCCATTATAAGTCACTTGACTCACCTTATGTCGATAAATTTAGGATCATGATACTCACAACAGTGTATAAAATATTTATTATGTATACAAAATAGTCTATTACATACATGCATACACATATTTGCACATATATACTACAATATATGGGAACGACAAGGAGAAATACCAGATGCAGTTCTCATAAGAATGGATATGATGATCTCAAATTTCTTAAGGGATGGTTATTATCATCCTATGATATATGGGAGAGTGACGGCGCTAAGAGAAGAATGTGGACTAAATCTAGAGATTCCTAGGGAAATATCTAGATGGGATACAATAAGAACGGTCTACAATTTTCATAAGAATGATTTAGTCTTGGCATAGTGGATGAACAAATGCTACCCCAAAGGCCTTGACTAAAACCCCAATACAAGAGAAGGCTACTCAGGTGCCATCAATAAGATGATAGTTGTATGGGAAGAAGTATAACATCATTTCAGATATGTTGGTCAGGCAAGTGGAGTGTTGATAAATCCAAAGAGCTCGCTTTAAGAAATGATTAGAAATAGGCGTATTCTAGTTGCATATATGGAGTATGTCTGATCTGAAGGCCACATACAATGTTGGAGATGATCCATTTTCAAATTTTGTGACCATATTTTAGCTACTAGAGATAGAATCAAAAAATGGAATAATGATGTTGAAGCTAGTTGATGCCTCTATGGAAATGAAGATGAGATCCATGTCCATCTATTTGCGAGATGCAAATTTGTTTTTGAATTATGGAATCAGATTTGCAAGGAGATGGGCATATTCTTCTAATTTAAGGAAGGATAAGTTGAACGGTTGTTGGACTTCTACCATGATCTTGGTAGACAAGACAATGGCAAGGGATTATTAGTTTTTTCTAGCCTCTATCACCATGTATGACTGGAAAGAAATCAACATCTGCACTGAGGCAAAACAATAAGTGTGGATAGAGTGGCAAAGGAAAATAGTAAAGGAATCTGGTTTAGACTTAAATGTCAATGGTGTGTCATGTCTTTGTTGTGCTTAGCTATTATGTGAGAGTGTAGCATTCGACTACGTATAATCTTGTAACCCCTCCAATTGGAGTGAGAGTTACAGTAAAAGTAATTCAATTTTGGTATATACTAACCTTTTGTTAATACATACATTTAATGAGGTGAGAGATATATACCATAAATGTTACAATTTCAAATATCCAAAGTTAGATATCATAAGATGTCCACCAAAGGAAAACATAGAACCATCAATTTTTCTATAATTTATCATTGAAAAATGTTTAACTATTATATTACTCTACTTAAATTCAAAATATGATTAGTATAGGAAATATAGTTCATCAATGGCTAAACTAATATGACTTTTAGTTAAAACAAGATACATAGGCATTTAGGAAAAAGTTTTGATTTCTCCTTATTTCATATCACTTAATATGTTTGTTATTTTAATTACCCAAATAAAAAAAAGTTAACTAGAATATGGATAAATTAAACCATGAAAAGTTGTTCACTTTATTTATGCTAGTATCAACATTTAAGTTTTTCATTAATACATTACAAAACTATTTGATTATTAATATTGTTTATTTATTGATTAATTTGACCTTCGTTTATGTTTTGTACATATCGTGCAAGCGTAGTGGGTCCAAAGACCAGGTAAAGGACGAGGGTTGGTGGGCCATAAAACTTTTTCACTCTTTTTACACCATGGATCCTTATAAGAATTTCAAGGGGTTTCAACAGCCCAACACTCGACTGCATTGAACAACATGTATAGATTTCTACACCTTGAACAGATGTAGGGAAATAAGTTGGTCCCACCACATCATTGTCCGTATTTAGTTTAAAATTTGTAAGGAAAACATTTTCAACAGAGGTGGGAAGAGAATCTATTCAACAAAAAAGGATTAGAGTGAGATCTTGGAATATTGGCTCTTTGATAGGTAATTCTTTGGAGATAGTGGATCTCGTGATTAAAAGAAAAGTCAACATAGCTTGCATGTAGAAAACCAAGTGGATGGGGGGATAATGCAAAGAGATTGAAGACATATTATACAAAATCTAGTATACATGTATGGACATGCTTCAAAATGATGTAGGCATTATTGTTGATAAGATGTTTAAGGATGATGTTGTCAAGATCACGGGAATGCATGATAGAAACATAGATATGAAGGTTGTTCTTAGGGGAAATATTTGTAACATCATTAGCACTTATGCCCTTTGAGTTGGCATTATCAAGGAGGCTAAGAAGTACTTTTGGGATAAATTTGATGCAAGGAATGTTGATAGACGAGAAGGTCATCATTGGGAGTGATTTAATGGCCAAGTGGGGAGTACCAATGTTGGATATAAAAGAGTTCATGTTGGCTTTGGATATGGCAGAATAAATGGAGAAGGAGAGATGATATTAGATTTTGCAATTGCATACGAGATGATTTTGGCAAACAACCATTTCAAGAAAAGAAATTATCATAAGATAACTTTCAAGAAAGGGCACAATTTAGCCAAATTGACATTTCTTTACAAGGTGGGTGGATTGTAAAGTATGCAAGTACTATAAAGTGATCCCTGGAAAAGAACTCACTGCCCAACATAGGTTAGTGATTTTGTCTATTAACATGAAGATGAAAAAAGGCAAGCAAAAAAATCAGGAAGGCGAGATCAAGTGGTGAAATAGTCAAGGAGAAAGAAATCAAAATTTTAAGATAGACTCATGAGGGAACTTGGAACTTAGAGTTTGATGCAAATAATATGTGGTGTAATATTAGCTCATGCATTGCCAAAATTGCCAAAATGGTTTTGTGGGAATCCAAATGGTTCGAGCCTACATAGAAAGAGACTTGGTGGTGGAGTAATGAAGTACATAAGGTTGTTAAAGTGAAAAGGGAAACTTCTAGTAGCTTGTCAAAATCTTGAGATGACGCAATTCTTTAGAGATACAAGCAAGCAAGGAAAGAAGCTAAAAATGTTAGTCAAGAGGCAAGGTCTGGATACTTTGAAGAGATTTATAAGAAGATGGACACAAAAGAAGGAGGATGATACATAAAAAACGATTGTATAAGATAAAGGAGAGGAAGAGACTAGAGTGAAGTAAAATTCCATCAAGAATGAAGATGGTAGGGTGTTGGTCAAGGATGATGATATCAAGAACTAATGGAGAAACTATGTTCATGAGCTTTTCAGTGGACACAATGTGAACAATGTAAGAGAATTGTGTGACATGAGTACAATAGATATCATTAACACACAACATGTTTCACCATTTGAGGTCAATAATGCCAAAAAGATGAAAATGAGAAAGGCATGTAGACCAAACAGTATAACCATTGATTTATGGAAGATTGTGGGGGATGAAGGAGCTATGTGGTGAACATATTTCTTTAGTAAGAGTAGGAGGACCTAGAAGATGTCAGATAAGCAGAGAAATAGTACTATAGTCCCCATCTACAAGAATAAAGGAGATGTTCAAAGTTGCACAATCTATAGAGGTACCATGTTGATGAGTCACTCTGTGAAGCTTTAGGAGAGGATTATTGAGTAAAGGCTGAGATCTTTAACACTGATATCAACAACCAATTTGGTTCCATGGCAGTAACCAACACCAGATTCCCTTTTTATAAGGAGGGTTATAGAGAAGTATAGAGAGAGCAAAATGGATCTTCGTATGGTTTCTACTTATTTAGAAAAGGTTATGTCGAGTAACCAAGGAAGTAGTGTTGATGGTTTTGGAGAAAAAGGGTGTCAATCCAATATATTGACTTGGTTGAAGACATGTATGATAGTTTGACTACAAGTCTGAAGAATCCTAGAGGAGGGACGCCAATATCTCCTATCATAGTTAGGGTACATAAAGGATCAAAATTGAGCCCATATATAATTGTTCTTGTTAAGGATGAGTTAGAAATGCATGCTCATGACGATATTCCTATGTGAATATTATTCATTGATGATATTGTGTTGATTGATGAAACTAAATGTAGATTCAATGATAAGGTTGAACTTTGAGAATTGTGTTCAAAATGAATGGATTGATGATTATGAGCTAAATTGAGTATATGTAATGCCATTTCAACCAATATAGAATAGTGAGTGGTGAGACCAAGTTGGACAGAGTGGATATACCAAAATGTGATAAATCGCATTACTAAAGTTCTATTATTCAAAATGGATGGGGATGTTCAAGATGATGTTAGTCCCATAATCATTGAAAAGATCCCTCTCAAATTGAAAATTAAGTTTTATAAAACAACTATATGGCCAACTATGCTACATGAGAGTGAATGTTGGGTGGTGAACAAACAAGGTATCAACAATATAAATGTGGTTCAAATGTGTACACTGAGATGGATGTCTGTGGAGACAATAAAAGATCACTTCAGAAATAACTATATCATGAACAAAGTGGGTGGAGATTATTGTGGATAGGTTGCATGAGGGATGACTAAGACTGTATGGAAATGTTGCAATGTAGACCGGTTAATGTGCCTATGCAAGGCAATCGGGTCAAGCACAATTAAAAAAATAACAGTCAAGCATAAATGAACATGGGAAGAGCTTATAAAGAAGATTTTGAATCTTAAAATATTAATCAAAATATGACCCATGACATAGTTTATTGTAAAAGAAGGATCCATGTAGCTGACCCAACACGGTTGGGATTGAGGCAGAGAGAATGATGATAATGGTGATTTATTAATTTGTATGGATGAAAAATAAGAGGGGGATATGACCTTGCCAACCATAGAACTCAATGGATTAGGTATCTCTAGGAGTTCAAGGGGTACTATATTGACTCAGGTTGATTGTTGTGGTGTTCTAGTGATCATTGTTCTTGATGCTGGTGGTCACAATTGATGTAAAGGTGATTGGAGCTCACAACTCCTCATTAGACTCTTTGTTGGAATTGACATAATGTGTCAAGGTTGCTTTGGGAAAGAGGACAGTCAAGGTGTTTGTGGCTATTGGCTTGAGAAGGTGGCTAGAGTGGGGTGATGAGAATGCAGATGACAATAAGATGTGATAGAGCCTTACGCTCTTTGAAGGTTGTTGGGCAATTGGAGATAAAGACTGGGTAGGCAACAATTTCCTAGTTGATTCATAGCCAACAAGTAGAGTGCAAGTACTGAAGGGAGTGTGGCAAAGCTCTCTGTAGTGTATCTTGAAGTGGGAAGGTCACTCGAAGTGGAGCTCGAGGTTTCTAGAGTTGTAGGTGGGTGGAGGTTTGTCGGGGTATCTAGGACATACATACATGCTCCTTGTGTTACGGTTTAGGATTGTGTTGTCCATGTAAATCTCTAGGAGGTTTCAATTGACTGGGGGGTAGTGTGAAACTCTAGTTTTGAGTTTGTTAATCATTTGAGGTTCTATGTTGCCCAAGTTGATGGCATTAAGATCCAAGCTATTATTCATGGGCTAAGTGGACGTTGATGGGTTAGTGTAGGAGTTCAAAAAGCTAAAGGGACAAGTAGGAGGGGCTAAGGTGGAGAAATAACTGGGAAAATTCTTGTTGTGATTTAACAACACTCGTCGAGGTCAAGGAATATGAACCAACCCTATATGAGATTTTAGACACACGTACAACAATCTAGGTTAAAGGGTTAATGAGCCAACAACTCTCTTTTTATCTCTCTTTCAATATATATATATATATATATATATATATATATATATATATAATATACATATATATACATTATATATAAGATATCTTCTCTAGTATAAGTCTTAAGTCCAATCAATCTCAAACTATATTAGCTTAATAATTTCAATCATTAATTTCTAGAAAATTGCATCTTGTTTTTACCATACCAATAAACCAAATTCAACTATCTCTATTCATACTTCTAAATTGAATATCTATTACTCCAGAATACTTTGATGGTAATTTTAAGATCAATGACCCATATCCTAGTTGAGTACATAATGTGGGTCCTGGTCTACTTGAATTTACCAAAGTAGCAAGAGTTCATTTTTGTGCATAATAATTAAGTACATTGAAATGAAATTCAAATATGAATCAACTAATTGCTTTTAAGGTTTTCAAATGAGGAAAATAATGAATTATAGCTCAAATAAGGTTTAGTGCCAAAAAATTATTGTGCTACACATTTATATTCAAAGGTAGGTGAAATTTGAATGTTCATCAAGAGTTATTATCATCAACATATATAAACATATTCCTTGTCTATTAGAATCTTTTTACATTTGTAGTTATCTCAAAAGTAATCCACTAATTGACCATATTTCTACCTATATGCCTAGCATAAAATTTATTGTTATTAGTTGATTAGATATGGCCTAATGAAACCACATAATGGGTAATTGTCACCCTGTTAAAGCAAATACTTCCTCATGACAACCACTAGCGAGTATCCACATCTCTACCCAAGTTAAATTTTTGGGATTTATAGACACCTATAAAATTCACAATTTTCACTAGTGTAGATAACACATACAGTGTTGGTTAAATTAGACATACAACACCAATTTTTATAGACACCTAAGTGGGTGACACTACAACTAAGAACCTTCTATGTCAGTTTCTCGGGTAAGCTAAATTCGATGGCACAGAGCAGTGATGATGGATATGAAAACAATAACTGAAAACACATAGCAATATTCACAACAATTATAAGATTGTTTAGGGATTATAGTCATAGATTCAACAACAAGGAATCGACAAAACAATCTGTGTTGCCAATTCTACTTGAAGGAACTGACGTTATAGATCTTATCGTAGTCGTCGGTTTTGTCTAAAATAATTGATGTAGTACATCCTTATCAGTTAACTGATAAGGATAGCCGTGGCATCTATTTTTTTGTGGAAAACTAACAACCGAGATCAACAATGTCAGTTTTTGTATAACAAACGACGTCACAAGTTTTTTTTTATATAATGGGTATATAGACCTATTATCTAGCTATTCAACAGGATGCAGAACCTGCAATTCATTAAAACTGCATATTCTGTCCTATATTTAGTTTAACAACAGACCATCATACCTACAAAACTTGCAATAAAAAATGCATACAAGAGTCAACATCCACATAATTCATTCACGTGCATGCATTGTCATTCTCATCAACACTTAATTCCATTCTCATGTACATACACAAATCAGAAAATACACATACAAATCCATTCTCCAATTCCATTCTGATCACATGTACAAATGAAATTCTCATTGTATTCATTCCTTTTCACATCCATTCACAAACATATGTATATATATGCACATCATCTACATATGCACCTAAAATTTACTTACACCAAATTTAAATTTGAAAAAAGTCATAACATTCACATGATTATAGAAACAATGACATCAAAGTTTATAAAAATCATATATTATCCTAATCAAATGCAAAGTTGACTTCCTTAATGAAGAACTTTGTCCACTCTTCTCGTATCTTATCCAATTCTTCTTTTGTATAGGGCTTTGTTGTGTAAAACAACTACGAAGAAAATGACATGATTCAAGAGTTTGATTTAAATTTATTATATTACCTAATGGGACTATTTACTTATGATGATCGAGACTATATATATTACCTTTTGTATACAATGGATGTCTTGTGATGCATGTTTGACAATCATGTCCATATATCGCATCACATAGCAATCTACATGCATCATTATTGGCTTGTATAGGGTACTATAAATTTTAAGGTATGAGAAACTTAATAATTAAAGTAAGTATAGTTCGAATATATGTGCATTGGAATCAGAAAACTACCTTAAAATTCTTCCACGTTAATATATTTTTTATCTACCTTTCCTCCAACCTATTGGAACACATTTATTCCCCCAAAAAGTAAAATTAATACATTTAATTGAATCAGTAAGTAGTCATGTAATGATGCATACACTAATATGTGTTGACGGATAATTTTTTATAATTACACTGCTAATGCCAGTTTCATTGCATGTCTCCAATCCCCTATTTTGTTACCTGAAGGATCTAGATAACATAGAAATAGCATCCCGGGGACAATTACCATCAAATCACAATGCTTATTACTGAGTGAAATGTAGGCAAATTACAAACAAGAACTCAAACTCCACAATAAAATATAATTCATAAGTCAAATTTATAAGAAAAGTGCCTGAAACTTACTTTATATTGAAAGAAGCTATAATCATGCTCTTTCCCGAAGTACTAAAATATTTAAATGTGGTAGAGAATTTAACATATGTTGGGTCTATATCTACATGGTTAATCAATGATGGAACTAGAAATGCCACATTAGTTAATGTGAACTATCCACATACCGTATATAAGTAGTTGCAAAACATATATGAATGGACTAATATATAAGAAAAGAAATAAACATTTATTTTCACATATAGAGAATGAGGTATTCAGCCATAATATCTTACCATATCCAAAGATATATCACGGTTATATTCAACCAATTATAAGTAAACATCTTCTCAATATCAGTCAAGAATACTCTAGTATTGTGATCTTGGCCTGCAATGTCCTCCTGGATACAGACCATCATATTGGACCCTTCTTCTAAATTGTGTATCCATAGTGCCAAGCCCCTACACTTAGGACCTATAAATTCGAATAGGTCATCTACAATCTAGAAGGTAATTGAAGATGAACAAGGGGAGGTATTGTAAGGGGCTTCTTAGGTACTATGATCTGAATGTACTCTTTTTCTTGAGAGATAATCTGCATGTATTCTTATACCACTTTCCAATTATATACAAATAAAAAAAGCATGAATACAAATGCAATGTAAATTCATCATAGATTCTCATACATAACTCCATCTTTAGGCCATGCAACCACGTTGCCTTCTGCATCTCCTATTTTGTCGTGGTCGGGTGACCAATGGCAATGGTGTCTATCTCCAAACTGGGTAGACAAGCCTGATAGTCACACAAACCACATTATTGGTCATTGGAGAACTATGAATCCTGGCACCTAGAAGGGGTGGGAAAGCATTTCCTAGTGCAATGACGTAGAAGCTAGGTTCTAGTAATGCAAGATGGCATGACCTTAATGCCTATATCAGCCCCATTAGCCATGACTAGGGTTTTCTCGAGTACCCATATCAACCGTCAATTCATCCCTTTGGCCCTCAGGGGTGAACTAGCCTTCTTTTCTTTTCTCGTAGACATTCTACTAATCATCATCAATAGCAATTGGTCAGTAAACATAACAATCAAGGTCAAAAATGATCATGCACTCTAAGAGTTGAATTTTACCATCCATCTCAATGGTTGCGGGTTGGGTATTTCTCTAGAGTAGCTTGTCCTCACAGCCATTCACTTCTCATGTCGAGGTAAAAGCGCATGAGTAGTAGAAGACTCAACATACTCAAAAGTAGGTTACTCAGAAGAAGATGCTTTCTCTCTATCTGTTTGCAATGCCAGGCATAGAAACATGGACCGAACTTATAGTTGTGCACATTCTTTGCACATCTTTCTTTTTTAGCATCATGTAAAGTTTGGTTAATCCAAAACATATGTTAATTACATAATATATTGAATTCATATTATTAATAATGTATTTAAAGGAGGTTTAATACCTTGAATTCTTTGATTTGTCTTGAAGAAACAAACGATTCACACACATTCTTATCAAGATATGTCCATCGCTCTATGGAAGGCTTCTTCTTCTTATCACTCAATATGTATTCTCTTGTCATTTTTGTTGTATAATTCCTCAATATCTTGCCACGATATTGCATCGCCTTTTTATGATGCAGTTTTTTTTTATCAAGGTCAAAGATGCTCTATAAAAGTTCATATAGTTAATGGCATATTTTTAAAAGTCAAACTATGAGTATCTTAAAAAAATAGAATATCTCACAACTATGTCCTTCCATATGAGATCTTTAACATAAGTATCAACTTTAATTCTATTTTTATATCCACTTTGCTACAAGTAATAACCACTATATATGTCTGAAAGAATTGTGATTTTTCCCAATAGGATTTCATGTTTCATCAAAGTATATTGCCAGCTTGGGACCTTTGCCCCTTTGTGCTACTAACTGGTTCATCAAAGTGATGCCTCTTTAATGTGCATGATGACACTGCTCCTCAGCAGACCCAATAAGATCCTCAAGGTACACATCCTCAGACCGCTCATTCTAAAATTATCATGAAATACCTACAAGTGTTAAAAAAAATGTAACTTATATAAGTGTGTAGAGAATGTAATAAAATAATAAAACTTACACCAGACTCGTCCTGATGATGCACATTGTCATAGTGTTCATCCTGATGGTGCTCATCCTCATGGTCAGACGCCATCTAGAAATGTCATATTAAAAATAACCAAAGAATATAATATAAGTGAAAAAGAATTTAAAATGCACATGCAACATATGAAACATATATAACTGTAATAAGAATGTAAAATGCATATCTAGAATATAAACAATAAAATGCATGCCTTTAGTATTGATTGGATCTTTTATTAATCAATATTCCTTCTACGTGATCTCCATGTGTATATAATTCAGTGTTAGCTTCAACATTTACACTTAGCAAGCAAACTAAGAATGGAATAGAGTTATCATACTTGTCATAATACTCTACTTCATCTATAGGATCTTCATTGAACTGTTCGTAAGGTATGCCCATAGAGACAATCATGTGATGATTGATATGGCATATACCATAAAGGATTTGATTATTACTTATAAAGGTAAGCTTCAAACTCATTTCATTTCACTCAGTTATGAGATAATGAGGAAATATTATGAATGTCTAGAGAATAATATTACTCAATGACATATGTCTTCAAGTATTAGCCTTGGGGAAATGAGATCATATGGATGTTAAGAGTTCATATACATATTCTCATTAAGTCCCTAGTTGGTTGTTACTGTGGAATGTGGATACATACTAGTAACACATAAGACTAGAGTGTGAGTTGGTTGATGACTGAGTCTCACCAAGTCATGATATGGAAATATCAAACCAAGCACACAGATACATGTTAGGGAACAGTGTATCAGACATACCCACCTTGAGAGTGACACATGGAAACCAATATGGTAAGGCATAGTCATCTCTCATAGTGAAGGAGGTGATTGTGATTCTTAGACATGAAATCACTGCACTCGTCACATTTCATTAGGTACGCTTTGACATCATCAAATGTAGTCTTGAAAGATGGGTTGTTATATCGATGATGATTGGATGACTCTAACACATGGGGATAGACTGTGAGTGATATATATGGGATTTGCCCCTCCTACTGGAGTATGATATCCTGGCCACTTGATAAGCGAGACTGAGAAACACATGCGCATGCACATGTAAATCAATATGTGATATTAAGGTCACGTTATTCAGATAGCGTGCTCTTGGTTCAAGAAACATGAGATGAACGTTTATAGGATGACAAGTCCATGCCTCGAGTTTACTCTAGATATCAGAGATAAAGGAATTATACAATCACTGAAACACCTTACACAGATTGTAGGCTGAAGTTGTTCACCAACTTTCTATTCACTTAGGTAGAACTGATGTGCAAGTAGGCACTACTCTTTTCTTGTGATTTCATAAGTTGGTTATGGACATTCATTGCCAACATGATATGGGACCTATAGGGTCACACACAAAGGAACTCATCTAGAATAGGAGTTTATCTTGAATGATGATTATATTGATTATTAAAGAGTTTAAGTATTCTTTACGCAACAGATCAACTGATTGGCTGACTGGTATGCCAAACAACCATCTCATTGAGTGAGACGGCCATTTGGGAAACCAATCGGGTGTCTCAAGTGTTGAGACAACCATTTGGGTTGTCAGGCTATCAGGGTTTGAATTGCCTAAATTTTTCCCTTGAACCGACTGGTTCAATGTGATTGAACTGATTGGTTCAATGTGATTGAATTGATCGGCTCATCTCAGGTTCACCAGATGGCCATCTGGGTGAACGATACGGGCATATTTCCTAGGTGAGATGGCTCGGTTGGGTAGAAAGAATATTTTGGATGTTTTCCAAATAGTTTCAATTGCACATTACTTGTGTTGCAAGGAATTAATATGAGATATTAATTGGAATCAAAATTGCCAAATTCGTGTGTGATTGGGAAATTGCTAGACGACCATCTGGCAATAGGATATGACCATCTCACAATTCCATACGAATGTCTGGACTACCGAATGGCTGTTTCGGCTATCGTAGGTTGTGAAAATTCAAGATCTTCCGGTCCCTTCCACTCCCATACAATCTCGTACATATTAGGAACCCTGACCCTTACCCCGCCTATAAACAAAGGGGTACTGGGGGGATTTCCAGAGCACAACTACAACACAGACAACTGAGAATCAGTTCCTATGACAATTATTGTCCTCTCTGGTTGTGGTAACTGAGAGAGCCCAAGCAAATCCTACTCGATGAGGGAGGGATAGCTATAGGAGAGAACAACTGAGAGTTGTCGTTGTGGTAGAGCACTTTGGTGACTAGTACACCAATGGGAGGGACAACTCCTTCCTGTATGTTCTTGTTGGATGACATGAGTTCTAGTTGGTCTGTGTGGACTACTGCAGAGGCAGGAGTCCATTGGTTGCTGCTCAGAGAACAAAGTCAACTTGCAGTCTATGGAGAGACCATAGGAGCACTGCAGAAGTTTTTCATATTTGTTATTTGTGGTGACGATTGAGAGTTGCACAGACACCATCCAAGATCAACTAATTGACAATTGCATTATAGCAAGTTTTATCACTGGACTTGCTATAGGACCAGGTATAACTCGCTAAACCATCCTTCCCATTTCATAGTAATTGGCACAATCTTACTATTATGGGAATACAGATAGATAATTTTTTTTATTTCCGGTACTATATACTCTTTGCCCATATTTCCCAATAGTAGTATCAGAGCCACGCCAATTTATTATGATTTAGGATAATCAATATGATCGGATTTTTGATTTAATCATTTATTTATTGCATATGATGTAAATAATTAAATTGTCGCATATGCATATCTGATCAAAGACCACATAATCTCAAACTTATATATATATATATATATATATATATATATATATGTGTGTGTGTGTGTGTGTGTGTGTGTGTGTGTGATAGGTATGCAATTTACATGTGTCACCCTAAAAATGGTTTTGATGGTGGATATGTTGCATGGTTATGGCATAAACCCTATATTTATGTGTGGTTGGATGGTTTGGTTCCTCTTCATATTGGTCTGTAATCAAGCCTCTACCTGCCTCTTCCCAATGTAAAGTTAATGCTTTCCTACTAGTGCTACCCTTGAATGTAAGTTGAGGTTTCTCTTATTTAGTGTAATAAAGTAGCAACAACATAGTTTCTTTTCTTGCAACAACAAGGAAGATGATCATCGTCGGATGATACGACCAGTTCATAAGACAAGCCGACCATCTAGAGGACCATGGAGGATAGAACAATGGAACCAGACGACTACCTAGTGGGCCTAACTGGCCGTTTGGAAGGAGTTCAAACATTGATTGGATAGGAGGCCAGGCGACCATCTTGGAGGACCGGCCGACTAGCCAAGAGGTGAGACGATCGGTTCAAGGGTTGAACCAATCTACCCAGGTTGGCAAGCACAGGTCTACACCAACAACAGGTTCGTACATGTGATGTGGTGATTGGCCTATGTGGTAGTAATTCCTTGTGGCTCCAAGGAATTACAAGTAGTCATGGCCATAACCATCACTTTTTATTACATGTCTATGTTGTGGGATATAGCATGTATATGATATGTACTATATATGTGGTGATTTGATACAATATATGTATTTATATGATATATATTAAACCCCTCAATCAAACATATTAAGTCTTAGATGCTTTCCAATAGCAATACACATGAAAAACTTGTTTGACTAAGCATAAGTTACGCCTTCGTGTGGTGCGTCGTCTACCTTGTGGAAGTGTGATGGTAATAGTGTAGGTTCTACCTCCGCAAGGTGCATTATTATCGTATTGGTTGTTGGGTCAGGCTTAACTGGTGATTCTCAGAGCGTCTGGGCCCAAAAGCATGCAGATAATTATGGCAAAAAGGTGTGCATATTATCTATCAAGAATTTCATATGATGTAATTGGCAAAATTTACCTACCTTGGTAATTAACTATGTTTGCGTCATTGGTCAGGCCATAGTTGAATTATCTTGAATCTTGCTCATTAGAAAATTGATTCGTTCTAATGTTATGAATTGATACTTGAGGATTGTCAATGTGTTATATCCACATTGCAATGAGTAATAACCACTATATATGTCTGAAAGAATTGTGATTCTTCCCAATAGGGTTTCATGTTTCATCAAAGTATATTGCTAGCTTTAGACCTTTGCCCCTTTGTGCTACTAACTGGTTCATCAAAGTGATGCCTCTTTTATGTGCATGATGATGCTTCTCCTCAGCAGACCCAATAAGATCTTCAAGGTACACATCCTCAGACTTCTCATTCTAAAATTATCATGAAATACCTACAAGTGTTAAAAATGTAACTTATATAAGTGTGTAGAGATTGTAATAAAACAATACAACTTACACCAGACTCATCCTCATGATGCACATTGTAACATCCCTGACCTGGGTTATGCCTTAAACCTAGAAGTTTTGCTTAAGCAATATAATTATATCCTTAATTTTATTTGGTGAAAAGTAATTAAGGCCCAAGAGGAACTTATGTTTCAGTTTTGGTCATGTTTGAATAATATTGAAGCAATGTTTGCTTATTTTGGACTAAAGTGCAAATTACCCAAGTTGAGGGGTCAACTTACAAATGTTACTTGATAAATGTTCCTCATGTGTTTAAGCATCATGAGAATGAATATGATGCAGCGGAATGGCTTGTGAAAGCCTAAGTACCAAGAAAGAGCTGATAAAGCAATGTTTGTGCATTAAAACCTAGTTTTGGTGTAATGTGCAATTTACCCAAAACCTAGGGTTCAATATGCAAATTATCACTTCAAAATAGTCCCTAATGTTTCTTGGAATCATGTAGAGCAAATAAAATGAGAAGGGCATCTCATTTGAATTACTTTGGAGGAGAGAGAATCTTGATATTAAAATAATCAAGATTTAAGCATAATTGAAACCCTGATTCAATTTAATGCAAAAATAAATATATTAATTGAAATTCCTTTCAACCAAAATTGTAATGGTTGAATTCAGATATTTTTGGACGTCCTTGTGCTTTTCAAGGACCATGAAATATCTCAAGGAGGTGAAATACCCACTCACATTATTATAAGAAAAAGAAATATCCACTCACTTATGGATATTACTATTAAATGGATTAAGGTGCTTAATTTGCTTTTCTTTAAATTGTGGATAATTGAGAATAATAAGAGGCAAAGATGATAGCCTCGTCCCTAAGGAAGAGAAGGGGGAAAGTGTCAAGGATATGGGGGAGATAATTCCTACTTTCTCTCTCCTAATTGAAATTTTAATAAAAATTGCATATAAGCTCATGTATCCATAGAGTAAAGGGGGAATTTCGAATTCACTTCCACACTTTGCTTGCAAAACGACCTTGGGAGATTGGTAGCAAGAGGATAATGATCCCCAACCTTTTGTTAAGCTTCTTGACTTCCTTTCACCTTGATTCCATGGTGGAAATCGAAAATCAATGCATAATTTCTTTTTGTCTCGATCCCATCTTTAATTCTAACCATTCCTTTTCACTCAAAGCTTGAGGACGAGCCTTGGATTAGTATAAGAAGTTGCATCCACCATTTTTTACGTGAGCTTGAATCTTTGAAACTCAATTTTGAGTCAAGTTATATAACTTGAACCCCTCTACATTGTTATTCAATTATCAATCTTGCAATTTCATTGATTCCTTTATCTTATTGATTAATTGTTGGTTGAAATTGGTAATTCCATGAAATCAGAAGAACTAAGACCTTCAGGGACGAAGTTATATGATGATTACATCATCTTGGACTCATTTCCCAAAGAAATTGTATCTCATTCAGTTTCAACAAGTTGCTCATTCGGTTTCAACAAAACTGTTTGAAAGCAAACGGTTTCATCAAACTGTTTGAAGGTAAACGGTTTCAAATCATTTGGAAGAGTTGACCAGGGTTAATCGTTTGGAAAAAAAATTATTCTAATATTGATGATTGATGACCCATAAAATTTTATTGATTAATTCCAAAGGGTTCATCAATTGAAGGTTAATCAATTAGCAAACCCTAATCGGGTTAAGTGCTGAAATTCAATTTGGTTAACTTAGATTTTTGGGTGATTGAGCCCAAACGGTCTCAAGACCGTTTGGAGGTCACCCAAACGGTCTCAAGACCGTTTGGGGGTCACCTAAGACCGTTTGGAGGTCTATGGTTAAGTATGGTTGAGTAATTGAAGGTCCAGAAATACCAAATTGAAATGCAATTAAGTGCTGATTTGATGATCAATCTAATGATCTAAACTCTAATGGAATTTCACAAAATCCAAGGATAGGATGAGGCAAACAGTCTCAAGACCATTTCGAGGTCATACAAATGACCTCAAGACCCTTTGGGGTCTGGTCATATCAAAAATTTGATGATGATTCATTAGTTGCAATGGAATCAATTCTACAATGTTGATCATTGATGGCTATTCGATTCAAAGCCCTAATTGAAGGTTCCTTGAGTTGAAATCCTAGATCAATTGGGTTCAAAACCCTAATAGATGGTCTAATTGAAGGTTGATTCAATAATTCAAGTGATAAATAAATCAAGGACTCAACTGATAATCGGTTCATCCATTAAAATCATGAATCGTGTGAGTGTTGAAATGACTTTTTGGTCCATTCGGTTTTGAGATGGTTTGGAGACCCAAAGTTCAATCGGTTTCAACACCTTTCTTGTCCAATCGGTTTCAAGGGCAACTTGTATAAATGGTTTTCAACCAATTGAATTATGAGAACTAAGACCATTTAGGGTCCAAGTAATCAAATCTTTCGAGGTTCAACATGGTTAATTCATTTGGATACCTCATGTAATTGAAGGTCCAATATGGTCAAGCCAATTGGATACTTAATGCAATTGAAGATTCAATCGGTTAATCCAATTGATCACCTAATGTAATTGAAGGTTCAATTGATCAATTCATTTGGATTCCTCATGTAATTAAAGGTTCAATTGATTAAACCATTTGGAGACCTGATGTACTTAGATGATTGATATCCTTAGTGGGATTAATCATTGATGCATAATGATACAATAATTCAATATATCATGCTAACCCTAAATGCATGTATTTTAATAAAGAGTAGGCTCAATCTAATCAAGAATTTAGTAGCGGATATCCTAGAGAGGATGACAGAAAGAAGAATCCATACATGTAGAATAATCATGTAATGGATAAGACTCAATACTTTCAATATGAATAAACTATGAATTTTAGAGAATGATCCATGGTAAAGAGATCATGAAACCCTAATCAAGAAGATTTATGAACCTTAACTCTAATTAGGGTAATGCTAGGTATAATCCTAATATATGGTAAGGATGTAACCCTAATTAAGGGTGATGACATGTGAAACCCTAATTCAGGGTAATGTGATTCAAAACCCTAATTGGGATTGATAGTAAACCCTAATTGTGGGTTATTGAGTGTGAAACCCTAATCTAGGGTAATGTCATATGAAACCCTAAACAAGAATGATATTATGTGGAACCCTAAATAATGATGTGATGTGAGACTCAAATCTAGGGTGATGCCATGTATTGATATATGAAACCCTAGTGATGGTATATTGGTTAATACACTAAAGAAGGGTGTGGCTAATATAATCAAGTAAGATGAGAATGTTACACCCATGATGGGTAAAATTGATAAATCATATGAATGATGATATTGATACTCTAATGAGTAAGGGTATAAGGGACAAGATAATGCCTAGATCATTATATGTCTAACTCTATACATGTGTATCAACCCTATACACCTTATAAAGATGAGGACATGAAACTCTTAGGAATGATGTATATAACATTAAATTATGACGTGGATAACATCCTAAGAGTTGAAATACCTAAAGTGGTTGATAATGATTTATTATATATCAACAATACCTAACCATTTGATAAGTTCATATCATTAAAGATAGCTGGACAATTCTAATGTGTAACCTATGCACTACATGATAAAAGTGATAGGTTAGAGGATAAAGTATTAAGAGGAAAATACCTTAATACAAGATCAGTTGATTATCTTAAGTAAGATGGATATGAGGAGAAAAGTGATATATCAAGACATGATAGATATCACATTTAACATTTTAGGGATTGATATACCTTGATGCATCTCAATCCAACATATTTGGATAAGAAACACATGAAGTGTGAGTTATGTAGTTGTTACAATAAGATTGTAATGAGTTTGATATACTTTGATAAGTATAGGCTAATATACATTGTGAAAGGGGATAAGCCAAATTAATGAGTATGCTGTAATCATATCATGATAAGAATGAGAAATGAACTTGTACCTTGTATTGACAATTCTTAAATGATATATGATGAGAAGTAACAAGTATGAGTGAATACTTGTGATATCAATAGATGCTCCTAGAAGAGTGGAGCAATAAATTAGGGTTGGATAGATGATATAAACATAAAACCCTAATTAATGTGAAATGGGAAAACCCTAACCCTAATCTTTGGGTAAAGGAATGAAAAGCCTATTTGATAGCAAAGCCTAACCCTGATAAAGGAATGGTGGTGTTACTATTGTATCACATGATGTGATAAGTGATTTTTATGGCTGTTATCATGTGTATTAACCATGCAGATATCATGAGATGATGAACGTAGCCAGATTTGAGCTATAACATTTATATAATACAAATGTTGATTGGTTTTATATACCTTAATGTTGTTGTTGCTTAGTAAAAGTAACAAAATGTGCATGGCTTCTATGAGTCATATGAGTTAGTGGTTGCCTAGTGAAAGGTGACAATACACTTAATGGGCCTTGTGAGCCATGTGAGATGCTTGTGTAACAAGTATCATGTATACCTCAGTCTGAGGACCTAGAGGTAATAGTTACCTAACAAGTGGTAACAGTGATTAGTGATGAACTAAGGGTATGAGTACCCAAATTTGATAAGCAAGATAATGATGTTGCTGTGAGATGTGAATTTTCAAGTGATGAGATAAAGGATTAAGATCCCAATGTATTATAAGTTTTGGTAAAGCAATTGATAAGAGCTTATATGTTTCTTTGTAGCAATTTTCACAATAATTCCTATTTGAGAACTTGACTAATGCTAAAAGAATGTGCTAATGTACTTAATTAATCATGTGAAATCATATCATGTAGGGCCCTGACCATAGATCCATCAGCGTCGGAATTTATTGAATGGTGAAACGGGTTGCTCCGCGGCATAACCCGGAAGCCGCATATTTTTGAATATGTGGGGGTAATGGGTGAATATATCCTTACACCTCATAGGAATGGCTACGGGCCATATTCTATGCACAAGAATGGTTATAGACCATATCCCAATAAGAGTATGGCTACGGGCCATGACTCCACAATATAATACCAGGCATTGGCTACGGGCCATATCCTGAAGAGAGTATATGCTACGGGCTATAACTCTATAGCGAAGACACCAATATACCTTGGCAAGATATTTGCAGTTGCCACATGATGTCTCTGCCATATAATCTCATACTGACCGAGAAAGTTGAGGTCTTAGATTCTGGCTCTTCCATTGACCTTGTATGGTACCGATTTCAACTTTGCAGTGGTCGATTGGAGTATGAGTAGTATACCTCATCTCCTCTGGGCATAAGTGTGATTGTAAAATGTAATCAGTTGTATAGCATATTTTCTTAAGGATTGAATACGGAAATTTACTGGCTGATGTTACATTTCTTTTATGCATCTCTAGTTGATAGATGTTATTTGTATCTCTTTACATTCATTACAAGTAGATGAATGAATTACAACTCTACCATGGGTAGATGCAATGTCCTCCTTAGGAAAGGAGATTACTTTACTCTGCTCATACAAAGATTAATACTGCTATTAATATATAAGAACTTCTGCTCAGTTTTATTTTAATAATTTATAATAATAATGTTTTGGCGGAGAGTTATATCTCTCGCTGGGGCAATTTATAATTGTCTCACCCCCGTGGGATCCAATGTTTTTAGGTGGATGTGGACGAAGAGGCAGAAATCCTATAGTAGAAAAAGAACAGCAGCAGCATCAGGGACAGCAGTAATATCTCAGGTGGAGATACTACCTGTCAAGTCATATAGTTAGTAGTCCTATGTGTCGTCTCTATACTCTCAGATCCTCGAAATTTATAGTTAGTGTTTTTAATGAATCGATCTGAGATTTTGGCTTGAACGTCTCGAGGTTTTATGTTGCTTATGTATAGTTTGGAAAAGCAACTGTTGTATGTAATCCTCGAGAAGAGATGATACATGAAATGTATATTGAATACCTTGGTTCTTGATGAAAGAGTTTTCCTATATTTGGATCTTTTTGCAAAAAGTTTTAATTTTTAGTGATTTTCAATAATCCGCTACAAATGATACGCTTCCGCTTAAGTAAATCTTGTTTTTATAAATTGGATGTAACAATTTAGAGGTATCAGAGCTTTAGGTTCGCTGAGTCTATAGAGACATAGGACTAAGGTAGTAGAGTCTATTCTAGTATCTTCCAGTGTATCTGATAGTGTCTTCTGCTCATATAGGAGAAGAAGAACTTGAAGATGATTGGGTCATATGAAGAATTTGCTGCAGAAAGCAGCAATGTTGCACCAAGAAGAGGTGCAGGGGATCAAAGCATAGAAGAACATATACCTACACATCCCCAGTTAAACCTAGCCATAATAGAGAACCCAGCTTTCCCTGCTCTGTTTGAGCAATTTAGGACAGCTATGGTGCATATAGTAGATCGTGCATTAGCAATGCAACCTAGACTACCAGTCCCCAATGATGAAGTTTTGAACTCCAATAGGATTCTTGCTCAACATCATCATGTTGGAGCAATGAATAATGATGGAAGGAATAGGATACAACCTAAAATTAGGGTATGTCACAAGTGTAGGAAACCTGGACATATCAGAAGGTATTGCCCAGAGAAGAAAAATAAGGTGATGATTGAGAAAAGGCCTATCCAAATCCAGGAACAGAGGCCTAGTAGTTCCAAAAAGGGAAAGTTTTTGGTACCACCAGCACAACCAGGGCCTAGTGCACCAAGGCAATGGCTATCCAGAAAGGATAAAGAACCTTCTAGACCACATCTAGAGCTTAGAACTTGTTACCAATGTAGATAGGTAGGACATCTGGCAAGAGATTGCTCAGCCAGAAATGTTATGATGAATCAACCTCTGAGGCAGAGTCAGCCTGAGGTAGTAAACCATCCACGAACCATGACAGGTTAGATAAAATAATGTCATTCTAATATGTCTTTTTATGGTTTCCTAAGTTAAATTGAGAAAGTAGTTGATTGATCTTTCCTTTATTAGTCCTATGAGGACTTATATTTTGTACAGTAACATTATAAATGTTTCATATTGTTCTTACCTCTATGAGAGAAGATGAGGTATAGAAGAGATGCCTGGATAAAATCTAGGAATGTTAAATCTTATACTTGTGATAATATGAAAAGGAAGGAAAATAATAGTATATAAAGTGCATACTACTTAATCTCAGTATTTATATACCCTGGCCAGGTATACAACTATTGATGATAAAGTGAGTATGGAAACTCTTAGATTGTTATCTTTTTTATTGCTCTGATCAAGTAGTCATTCTGAGACAATCTAATGAGTATCATGAAATCAGAAATATAGAATGAATAAATATGTCATATCCTAAGTACAATAAAGAGAAGTCTAAGATCATCTCAGATAAGCATGTGTGTATGAGGAATTAAAAGTATACTCCTCATAAGATAAGAATGGGAACAAGGGAGATGATCCCTGTCCAATAAAGTTTGTAAGTATAATAAATATCTTTTTCCATAGTGTGAAAATGGGAAATGTGATGAGATCACAAGATGTTCATGTGATGGATACCTAGAAAAGTATCAGTTTATCTTAGACTTTGGTTCCAAGGTGAAGATATATGTAATAAGTAATGTCCCAAGATGAAAGGAAGATAAATATGTGATGTGTTTTCAACACATGTGCTAGATACCAAGGTAAGAGATTTTGGTATCTAAGAAATATCATATGGTTTATGTTGACGATCTGGAGTGGTCAACCATGAAATTAGATTAATTATGTAAAATAGTAGGAACATCATATGTTAGGGGTTTATGCTTTGCATAAACATAAAAATTAGTGATATCTTTAAGATAAGTTCTTAATTCATAAGTAACCTCTCTTCATGATAAGAGAATGTACAACTAATGAGATAGTTAGTACAAGTAATAAGGAAATCTAGTATGGTGTCACCTGGTGAGATGACACTACTAAGGTATGAAAAGACTTATAGTCCCAAGAGGGTGACAGAACATAATTGTGATCTTAAAAGTGAAATTCTGAATTAACTAAGGAGTATGGGAGACTCCTCAGAAACAAGAAATTGTCACATGAAATGGTAAAAATAAGGAAAGTGTTACCTGACACAGAATTAACTCCAAAGTCAATAATAAAAAGGACAGTGGAGTATGTGTCCCGTGTGAACTATTCTATGATAAACTTGTGTGGAATAACTTTATGTTGACCAAATATGTATGGTGTCTCCATAAAAATGAAATGTTATGTGGAGACTAGATAGTATGATGAATAAATAATATTTGTCTCCCTTTTATCTGGGATTGCGGGGACGAAATCCTTATTAGGGGTTTATAATTTGTAACATCCCTGACCTGGGTTATGCATTAACCCTAGAATTTTTGCTTAAGAAATATAATTATATCCTTAATTTTATTTGGTGAAAAGTAATTAAGGCCCAAGAGGAACTTATGTTTCAATTTTGGTCATGTTTGAATAATATTGAAGCAATGTTTGCTTATTTTGGACTAAAGTGCAAATTACCCAAGTTGAGGGGTTAACTTGCAAATGTTACTTAATAAATGTTCCTCGTGTGTTGAAGCATCATGATAATGAAGATGATGCAGAGGAATGGCTTGTGAAATCCTGAGTACCAAGAAAGAGCTCATAAAGCAATGTTTGTGCATTAAAACCTAGTTTTTGTGTAATGTGCAATTTACCCAAAACCTAGGGTTCAATATGCAAATTATCACTTCAAAATAGTCCCTAATGTTTCTTGGCATCATTTATAGCAAATAAAATGATAAGGGCATCTGATTTGAATTACTTTGGAGGAGAGAGAATCTTGATATTAAAATAATCAAGATTTAAGCATAATTGAAACCCTGATTCAATTTAATACAAAAATAAATATATTAATTGAAATGCCTTTCAAAAAAAATTGTAATGGTTGAATTCAGATATGTGTGGAAGTCCTTTTGCTTTCCAAGGACCATGAAATATCTCAAGTAGGTGAAATACCCACTCACATTATTATAAGAAAAAAAATATCCACTCACTTATGGATATTACTATTAAATGGATTAAGGTGCTTAATTTACTTTTCTTTAAATTGTGGATAATTGAGAAGAATAAGAGGCAAAGAGGATAGCCTCGTCCCTAAGGAAGAGAAGGGGGCAATTGGCAAGGATATGGGGGAGATAATTCCTACTTTCTCTCTCCTAATTGAAATTTTAATAAAAATTGCATATAAGCTCATTTATCCATAGAGTAAAGGGGGAATTTCGAATTCACTTCCACCCTTTGCTTGCAAAACGACCTTGGGAGATTGGGAGAAAGATTATAACGATACCCAACCTTTTGGTAAGCTTCTTGACTTCCTTTCACCTTGATTCCATGGTGAAAATCGAAAATCAATGCATAATTTCTTCTTATCTCGATCCCATCTTTAATTCTAACCATTCCTTTTCACTCAAAGCTTGAGGACGAGCCTTGGATTAGTAAAATGAGTTGCATTCACCATTGTTTACGTGATCTTGAAGCTTTGAAGATCAATTTGTAGGTGGGTTATATAACTTGAACCCCTCTACATTGTTATTCAATTATCAATCTTGCAATTTCGTTGATTCCTTTATCTTCTTGATTAATTGTTGGTTGAAATTGGTAATTCCATGAAATAAGAAGAAATAATACCTTCAGGGAAGAAGTTAGATGATGATTACATCATCTTGGACTCATTTCCCAAAGAAATTGTATCTCATTCAGTTTCAACAAGTTGCTCATTCGGTTTCAACAAAACTGTTTGAAAGCAAACGGTTTCATCAAACTGTTTGAAGGTAAATGGTTTCAAACCATTTGTAAGAGTTGACCAGGGTTGACTGTTTGTAAAAAAATTGATGCTAATATTGATGATTTATGACCCATCAAATTTGATTGATTAATTCCAAAGGGTTCATCAGTTGAAGGTTAATCAATTAGCAAACCCTAATCGGGTTAAGTGCTGAAATTCAATTTGGTTAACTTAGATTTTTGGGTGATTGAGCCCAAACGGTCTCAAGACCGTTTGGAGGTCACCCAAACAGTCTCAAGACCGTTTGGGGGTCACCCAAGACCGTTTGGAGGTCTAGGGTTAAGTATGGTTGAGTAATTGAAGGTCCAGAAATACCAAATTGAAATGCAATTAAGTGTTGATTCGATGATCAATCTAATGATCTAAACCCTAATGGAATTTCACAAAATCCAAGGATAGGATGAGTCAAACAGTCTCAAGACCGTTTGGAGGTCATCCAAATGACCTCAAGACCCTTTAGGGTCTGGTCATATCAAAAATTTGATGATGATTCATTAGTTGCAATGGAATCAATTCCACAATGTTGATCATTGATGGCTATTCGATTCAAAGCCCTAATTGAAGGTTCCTTGAGTTGAAATCCTAGATCAATTGGGTTCAAAACCTTAATTGATGGTCTAATTGAAGGTTGATTCAATAATTCAAGTGGTAAATAAATCAAGGACTCAATTGATAATCAGTTCATCCATTGAAATCATGAATCGTGTGAGTGTTGAAAGGATTTTTTTGGTCCATTTGGTTTTGAGATGGTTTGGACCAAACAGTCTCAAACCATTTGGAGACCCAAATTTCAATCGGTTTCAACACCTTTCTTGTCCAATCGATTTCAAGGGAAATTTGTCTAAATGGTTTTCAACCAATTGAATTATGGCACTAAGACCATTTAGGGTCCAAGTAATCAAAATATTTGAGGTTCAACATGGTTAATTCATTTGGATACCTCATGTAATTGAAGGTCTAATATGGTCAAACCAATTGGATACTTAATGCAATTGAAGATTCAATTGGTTAATCCCATTGATCACCTAATGTAATTGAAGGTTCAATTGATCAATTCATTTTGATTCCTCATGTAATTAAAGGTTCAATTGATTAAACCATTTGGAGACCTGATGTACTTAGATGATTAATATCCTTAGTGGGATTAATCATTGATGCATAATGATACAATAATTCAATATATCATGCTAACCCTAAATGCATGTATTTGAATAAAGAGTAGGTTCAATCTAATCAAGAATTAAGTAGCGGATATCCTAGAGAGGATGAGAGAAAGAGGAATCCATACATGTAGAATAATCATGTAATGGATAAGACTCAATACTTTAAATATGAATAAAATATGAATTTTAGGGAATGATCCATGGTAAAGAGATCATGAAACCCTAATCAAGAAGATTGATGAACCTTAACTCTAATTATGGTAATGCTAAGTATAATCCTAATCTATGGTAAGGATGTAACCCTAATTAAGGGTGATGACATGTGAAATCCTAATTTAGGGTAATGTGATTCAAAACCCTAATTGGGATTGATAGTAAACCCTAATTGTGGGTTATTGAGTGTGAAACCCTAATCTAGGGTAATGTCATATGAAACCCTAAACAAGAATGATATTATGTGGAACCCTGAATAATGATGTGATGTGAGACTCAAATCTAGGGCGATGCCATGTATTGATATATGAAACCCTAGTGATGGTATATTGGTTAATACACTAAAGAAGGGTGTGGCTAATATAATCAAGTAAGATGAGAATGTTACACCCATGATGGGTAAAATTGATAAATCATATGAATGATGATATTGATACTCTAATGAGTAAGGGTATAAGGGACAAGATAATGCCTAGATCATTATATGTCTAACTATATACATGTGTATCAACCCTATACACCTTAAAAAGATGAGGACATGAAACTCTTAGGAATGATGTATGTAACATTAAATTATGACGTGCATAACATCCTAAGAGTTGAAATACCTAAAGTGGTTGATAATGATTTATTCTATATCAACAATACCTAACCATTTGATAAGTTCATATCATTAAAGATATCTGGACAATTCTAATGTGTAACCTATGCACTACATGATAAAAGTGATAGGTTAGAGGATAAAGTATTAAGAGGAAAATACCTTAATGCAAGATCAGTTGATTATCTTAAGTAAGATGGATATGAGGAGAAAAGTGATATATTAAGACATGATAGATATCACATTTAACATTTCAGGGATTGATATACCTTGATGCATCTCAATCCAACATATTTGGATAAGAAACACATGAAGTGTGAGTTATGTAGTTGTTACAATAAGATTGTAATGAGTTTGATATACTTTGATAAGTATAGGCTAATATACATTGTGAAAGGGGATAAGCCAAATTAATTAGTATGATGTAATCATATCATGATAAGAATGAGAAATGAACTTGTACCTTGTATTGACAATTCTTAAATGATATATGATGAGAAGTAACAAGTATGAGTGAATACTTGTGATATCAATAGATGCTCCTAGAAGAGTGGAGAAATAAATTAGGGTTGGATAGATGATATAAACATAAAACCCTAATTAATGTGAAATGGGAAAACCCTAACCCTAATCTTTGGGTAAAGGAATGAAAAGCCTATTTTATATCAAACCCTAACCCTGATAAAGGAACGGTGGTGTTACTATTGTATCACATGATGTGATAAGTGATTTTTATGGCTGTTATCATGTGTATTAACCATGCAGATATCATGAGATGATGAACGTAGCCAGATTTGAGCTATAACATTTATATAATAAAAATGTTGATTGGCCTTGTATACCTTAATGTTTTTGTTGCTTAGTAAAAGTAACAAAATGTGCATGGCTTCTATTAGTCATATGAGTTAGTGGTTGCCTAGTGAAAGGTGACAATACACTTAATGGGCCTTGTGAGCCATGTGAGATGCTTGTGTAACAAGTATCATGTATACCTCGGTCTGAGGACCTAGAGGTAATAATTACCTAACAAGTGGTAACAGTGATTAGTGATGAACTAAGGGTATGAGTACCCAAATTTGATAAGTAAGATAATGATGTTGTTGTGAGATGTGAACTTTCAAGTGATGAGATAAGGGATTAAGATCCCAATGTATTATAAGTTTTGGTAAAGCAATTGATAAGAGCTTATATGTTTCTTTGTAGCAATTGTCACAATAATTCCTATTTGAGAACTTGACTGATGCTAAAAGAATGTGCTAATGTACTTAATTAATCATGTGAAATAATATCATGTAAGGCCCTGACCATAGATCCATCAGCGTCAGAATTTACTGAATGGTGAAACGGGTTGCTCCGCGGCATAACCCGGAAGCCGCATATTTTTGAATATGTGGGGGTAATGGGTGAATATATCCTTACACCTCATAGGAATGGCTACGGGCCATATTCTATGCACAGGAATGGTTATATACCACATCCCAATAAGAGTATGGCTACGGGCCATGACTCCACAATATAATACCAGGCATTGGCTACGGGCCATATCCTGAAGAGAGTATATGCTACGGGCTATAACTCTATAGCGAAGATGCCAATATACCTTGGCAAGCTATTTGCAGTTGACACATGATGTCTATGCCATATAATCTCGTACTGACCGAGAAAGTTGAGGTCTTAGATTCCGACTCTTCCATTGACCTTGTATGGTACCGATTTCAACTTCGCAGTGGTCGGTTGGTGTATGAGCATATATCTCATCTCCTCGGGGTATAAGTGTGATTGTAAAATGTAATCAGTCATATAGCATGTTTGCTTAAGGATTGAATACAGAAATTTACTGGCTGATGTTACATTTCTTTTATGCATCTCTAGTTGATAGATGTTATTTATATCTCTTTACATTCATTGCAAGTAGATGAATGAATTACAACTCTACCATGGGTAGATGCAATGTCCTCCTTAGGAAAGGATATTACTTTACTCTGCTCATACAAAGATTAATATTGTTGTTAATATATAAGAACTTCTGCTCAGTTTTATTTTAATAGTCTGTAATAATAATGTTTTAGTGGAGAGTGATATCTCTTGCTGGGGCAATTTATAATTGTCTCACCCCCATGGGATCCAATGTTTTTAGGTGGACGTGGACGAAGAGGCAGAAATCCTATAGTAGAAAAAGAATAGCAACAGCATCAGGGACAGCAATAATATCTTAGGTGGAGATACTACATGTCAAGTCATATAGTTAGTAGTCCTATGTGTCGTCTTTGTACTCTCAGGTCCTCGGAATCTATAGTTAGTGTTTTTAATGAATCGATCTGAGATTTTGGCTTGAACGTCTCGAGGTTTTATGTTGCTTATGTATAGTTTGGCAAAGCAACTGTTGTATGTAATCCTCGAGAAGAGATGATACATGAAATGTATATTGAATACCTTGGTTCTTGATGAAAGAGTTCCTATGTTTGGATCTTTTTGCAAAAAAAATTAATTTTTAGTGATTTTCAGTAATCCGCTGCAAATGATACTCTTCCGCTTAAGTAAATCTTGTTTTTATAAGTTGGATGCAACATACATTGTCACAATGCTTATCTTGATGGTGCTCATCCTCATGGTCAGACACCATCTAGAAATGTCATATTAAAAATAGCCAAAGAATATAATATAAGTGAAAAAGAATTTAAAATGCACATGCAACATATGAAATATATATAACTATAATAAGAATGTAAAATGCATATCTAGACTATAAACAGTAAAATTCATGCCTCTAGTATTGATTGGATCATTGATTAATCAATATTCCTTCTGCGTGATCTCCATGCATATATAATTCAGTGTTATCTTCAACATTTACACTTAGCAAGCAAACTGAGAATGGACTAGAGTTATCATACTTGTCATAATAATCTACTTCATCTATATGATCTTCAATGAACTGTTTGTAAGGTATGCCCATAGAGCCAATCATGTGATGATTGATATGGAGTATACCATAAATGATTTGATTATTACTTATAAAGTCAAACTTTGACTTCATTTCGTTTCACTCAGTTATGAGATAATGAGGAAATATTATGAATGTCTAGAGAATAATATTACTCAATGACGTATCTATTCAAGTATTATCCTTAGGGAAATGAGATCATATGGATGTTGAGTTCATATACATATTCTCATTAATTCCCTAGTCGGTTGTTAGTGTGGAATGTGGATACACACTAGTAACACATAAGACTGGAGTGTGGGTTGGTTGATGACTGAGTCTCACCAAGTCATGATATGGAAATATCAAACCAAGCACACATATACATGTTAGGGAACGGTGTATTGAACATACCCACCTTGAGAGTGGCACATGAAAACCAATATGGTAAGGCATAGTCATCTCTCATAGTGAAGGTGGTGATTGTGATTCTTAGACCTGAAATCACTACACTCGTCACATGTCATTGGGTACGCTTTGACGTCATCAAACGTAGTCCTGAAAGATGGGTTGTTATATCAATGATGATTGGGTAACTCTAACACATGGGGATAGATTGTGAGTGATAGATATGGGATTTGCCCCTCCTACTGGAGTATGATATCCTAGCCACTTGATAAGTGAGACTGAGAAACACATGTGCATGCACATGTGTGATATTAAGGTCACATTATCTCAGATAGCCTGCTCTTGGTTCAAGAAACATGAGAGGAATGTTGAGAGGATGACAAGTCCATGTCTCGAGTTCACTCTAAATATCAGAGACAAATGAATTATACAATCACTGAAACACCTTACATAGATTGTAGGTTGAAGTTGTTCACCAACTTTCCATTCACTTAGGTAGAACTGATGTGCAAGTAGGCACCACTCTTTTCTTATGATGTCATAAGCTAGTTATGGACATTCATTTCCAATGTGATATGGGACCTATAGGGTCACACACAAAGGAACTCATCTAGAAGAGGAGTTTATCTTGAATGATGATTGTATTGATTATTAAAGAGTTTAAGTATTCTTCACGCAATAGATCAACTAATTGGCTGACTGGTATGCCAAACAACCATCTCACTAAGTGAGATGGCCATTTGGGTAGTGAAGCAGGCATCTCAAGTGTTGAGACAACCATTTGGGTTGTCAGGCTAATCAGGGTTTGAATTGGCTAAATTTTTCCCTTGAACCGACCGGTTCAATGTGATTGAACTGGCCGGTTCAAGTGATTGAACTGACTGGCTCATCTCAGGTTCACCAGATGGCCATCTAGGTGAACAAGACAGGCATCTTTCCTGGGTGAGATAGCTCGGTTGGGTAGAAAGAATATTCTGGATGTTTCCCAAATAGTTTCAATTGCACATTACTTGTGGTGCAAGGAATTAATATGAGATATTAATTGGAATCAAAATCGCCAAATTCATGTGCAATTAGGAAACTGCTAGATGATCATCTCATAGTTCCAGACGAATGTATGGACTTCCGAACGAACGTTTCGGCTGTCATAGGTTGGAAAAATTCAAGATCTTCTGATCCCTTCCACTCCCGCACAATCCCGTACATATTAGGAACCCTGACCCTAACCCTGCCTATAAATAAAGGGGTACTGGGGGCTTTCCAGAGCACAACTACAACACAGACAACTAACAATCAGTTCCTATGACAATTGTTGTCCTCTCTAGTTGTGGTAATTGAGAGAGCCCAAGAAAGTCCTACCCGACTATGGAGGGATAGCTATAGGAGAGAACAAATGAGAGTTGTTGTTGTGGGAGAGCACTTTGGTGACTAGTACACCAATGGGAGGGACAACTCCTTCCTGTATGTTCTTATTGAATGACATGAGTTCTAGTTGGTCTGTGTGGACTACTCCAGAGGTAGGAGTCCTTTGGTTGCTGCTCAGAGAGCAAAGTCAACCTGTAGTCTATGGAGAGACCATAGGAGCACTACAGAAGTTGTTCGTGTTTGTTTTTGTGGTGACGACTGAGAGTTGCACAGCCACCATCCAAGAGAAACTAGTTGACAATTGCATTGAAGCAAGTTTTGTGACTGGACTTGCTCTTGGACTAGGTATAACTTGTTAAACCATCCTTCCTATTTCATAGTAGTTGGCACAATCTTACTGTTATAGGAATACGGATAGATAAAAAATTTGTTTCCACTACTATACTCTTTCTCCATATTTCCCAACAGTGGTATCAGAGCCACACCAATTTATTATGATTTAGGATAATTGATATGATCGGATTTTTTATTTAATCATTTATTTATTGCATATGATGTGAATAACTAAACTGTCTCATAAGCATATCCGATCAAAGACCACATAATCCCAAACTTATATATATATATATATATATATATATATATATATATATATCTGTGTGTGTGTGTGATAGGTATGCAATTTACATGTGTCACCCTAAAAATGGTTTTGATGGTGGATGTGTAGCGTGGTTATGGCCTAAACCCTATAGCTGTGTGTGTTTGGATGGTTTGGTTCCTCTTTATATTAGTATGCATATTGAGCCTCTACCTGCCTCTTCCCAATGTAAATTTAATGCTTTCCTACATGTGCTCCCCTTGAATGTAAGTTGAGGTTTCTCTTATTCAATGTAATAAAGTAGGAATAGCATAGTTTCTTTTCTTGCAATGATGAGGAAGATGATCATCACCGGATGATGGGACCAGTTCGTAAGACAAGCCGACCATCTGGATGACCATGGAGGACAGAATGATGGAACCAGATGACCGCCTAGTGGGCCTAACTGACCGTTTGGAAGGAGTCCAAACATCAATTGGATAGGAGGCCATGCGACTGTCTTGGAGGACCGATCGACCAGCCAAGAGGTGAGACAAATAGTTCAAGGGTTGAACCGATCTACCCAGGTTGGCAAGCACAGGTCTACACCAACAATAGGTTCGTACATGTGATGTGGTGATTGACATAGGTGGTAGTAATTCCTTGTGGCTCCAAGGAATTATAAGTAGTCATGGCCATAACCATCACTTTTTGTTGCATGTCTACGTTGTGGGATATAGCATGTATATGATATGTACTATATATGTCGTGATTGGATACAATATATGTATATATATGATATATATTAAACCCCTCAATCAAACATATTAAGTCTTAGATGCTTTCCAATAGCAATACACATGAAAAATTATTTGACTAAGCATAGGTTACGCCTCCACGTGGTGCATCGTCTACCTTGTGGAAGTATGATGGTAATAGTGTAGGTTCCACCTCTATAGGGTGCATTATTATCGTATTGGCTATTGGGTCAGGCTTAACTGGTGATTCTCATAGCATCTGGGCCTAGAGGCATGCAATAATTATGGCAAAAAGTTGTGCATATTATCTATCAAGAATTTCATATGATGCAATTGGCAAAAGTTACCTACCTTGGTAATTAACTATGTTTGCGTCGTTGGTCGGGCCATAGTTGAATTATCTCAGATCTTACTCATTAGAAAATTCATTCATTCTAATGTTCCGAATTGATACTTGAGGACTGTTAATTTGATCAAAATAATGAGAACGATAATGAATTAAAGACCCAATTGTTATCACCCAAATCTAATCTAATCAAATCAAAATGAGTTTTTGATAAAATTGCAAATCCTTTTATAGAATCAATTGGCAATGAAAAATAATCACCTTTCTCTGTGGTCGATCCTTGAGAAGGACAAACTAACTGAGAACAACTTCTATGACTAGTTTAGGACGTTGAGAATCGTTCCCACACAGAAGCCCAAGTTCTATGTCCTAGAAACGCCAGAATAAGAGGAACCACCTCAAAATGCGCCCAGGGATGACAAGGATGCTTATAAGAAGCATATGGAAGATGTCGTGGATGTTAAGTGTCTGATGCTATTCTCATTGAACTATGAGATGCAGAGGCAGCATGAGAATATGGGTGTGATTGAGATGGTCACACATCTCAAAAACATGTACCAAGATCAGGCAAGATAAGAGAGATACAATATCTCCAAGGCGTTGTTCAAATGTAACATGGCAAAAGGTGACCCAGTAGGTCCTCATGTGCTCAAGCTCATTGGGTATGTGGAGAACCTTGCTAGACTGGGATTCCCCTTGGGTCAATAGTTGGTCATTGATGTGATTTCTGTAGTTTGCCAAAGTCATATAGTCAGTTTATCATGAACTACAACATGAACAACTTTGACAAAGTCATTGACAGAGTTGTTGGGCATGTTGAGAACAGTTGAGGGACAGATGAAGAAAGACAAGCCCAAGTATGTGATGAGAATCAACAATACAAAGGGGAAGTATAAAGGAAAAGGAAAATTTAAGAAGAGTTCTACAGCTAGCCAGAAGCACGTCTTCAGATCTCAAGGAAAAGGGAGGTGTGAAAAAAGTGAAAGGTGATTGTCGCCATTGTCGCCGGCCTGGACATTCGAGAAGAAATTGGCCACTCTAGTTAGAGGAATTAAAGAAGAAGAAGGAAGGAACTGAGGCCTCCACTTCATGTATAAATGTTATAAGATAAATTTGATTACTTATTCATTTTGGTATGTGATACCAAATAGAGATCTGACGTGCTATTGTGTAGGATCTGACAAGAAGTAAAGGCCTTTATGCAAGGACATGATGGACAAGGCAGAGTAAGAGTTGTGGAATCTTTGGTCTATATTTAAATGTATCTTAGCCCAATGAGCATGTAATAGAGTTAGTTGAACTGCTATTTCATGATACCATAAGAAACAATTTACTTTAGAGCATCTTGTATGATAAGGATGATATACCAATAAAGTATGATATTATTGTTTCTATTTCAAAAGATATGATCTTGCTTGGCAATGCCCAAACATCTAAATGATCTTTATACGAAAGATTCTGAGATGAATGTTTATAACGTTAAATGCCAAAGGACTATAACTGATAACTCAATATTATCATTAGCAATAGTCATTTGGATGTATATATAAAAAATGCATATCTAGAATACATATTGATGTTAATATAGTCCTTTGGTTAATGAACCTAAGGAAATATGTGATTCTTGTTTGTACATAATGTGACATGTCATCCTTCACTAGATTTAGTGGGAGGATAAACATTTTGTCAGACCTCATACATGTGATGCATGAAGATCTTATGGAATCAATGCTATAGATGATTACTTATACTTTTTTGTCGATCAAAAAGTGAGTTACTATAATACCAAAAACTTTGGGCACTAAGTACCCCCATTACAGTAGAAGAGTTAAAAAAACTCAGCCTAGGATCAGATACCTCTCGCATGAGGTGCTCAGTAGAACACTAGAAAACAAGCAAAGAAAGGAAGGCCAAACAAGCTATAAAAACTAAAAAACTAGACATTCGATCAGGGGAATGGATATTTCAGCCTGCAAAACCCACAAATAGTAAATATAGGACAAAATAGAGCATACGCCAGGACCTCCTGTCTTGAGATAGCTTTAAGAAATTTTGACCTTCTCTGATTTTCAGGAGCTTAGGTATCTGTATGGATTGCACATCCACATAGAGACCTCATGAAACTACCCACAAAACTGGAAACTGTGTGACAAGCCTTCACCGATGTAATTTTCTAACAGGGACAAGCAAGAGCAAAAGCTCGAAGACAGACCCTCTAGCTTAGCACAACACCAGTTGATAGTAACCGAACCCACAAAGTGTGGCATAGCACCAAGAGTCGGGAGTTCCTTTCCACTTCTAACTCACTGATCAGCCCTATTAGTCCTGTAACGGTTCTTGCTTGATCAGCCCCAGTTCTTGATTCAGATGTTTAAGCAGAAGCTTGGAACAACTGACAGCAATTCTTCGAAGACCTTGAAGATGTTCAGCAGGAGGGACCAAAGAAGAGAAAAGGATGCAATCCACCCCCCACCCTTAAGCCCAACTCCACACGAGGCAGAATATTGCTTGCTCATAGATGCCTCATATAACACTTTGAGGGCGTTGGGAACCCGTGAATCAAAGACCCCCCAATGGAGTGACCCAACGTCACTGATCAGCAGGGGAGCGCCTCCAGTAGGGCAGGAAGGGAGCAGACCCAAGCCGCGATGCGAAGGGCATGATCATCACGGTCTCCAAGCAGCCCACCCAAAGGTAGGAGGAGAAAACCAGATGATGGCGAATGGGATGGAAACCACCTGCTGGACGAAGAGGACGCAACACGTGCCGCCCACCTAAAATCCACCCATCGCCAAGATCGGCGGGCAGATCCAGCCGCTTCAGGGGTCGCCGAATCCCTGGGTAAAACCATGTGTATCTCAGAGCAGAGAGGAGCAGATGCGGAGGAGGACAGGCAAGGAGCCCGATCTCTGTCAGCATCGATGGATCGGCACCGTGCGAGGATAGGGACAGTGGAAGCGGCTCTTCTCCATCCATCACGCTTGAATGGAATGGAGTCAAACTGCGTCGATTTGCCACCTCTCAAACCATCCTTAATTCGCGTGTAGCTTCTCCTCCTCTTCATTCCTGGATGCCAAGCGGGGGAACCCTAGCGGAGACGACAGATCGCTACTCGCTTTAGATCCTTTCTCCAGGGATCACTGCTGCCTATAATCAGGGAAGATCACGACTAGGCCGTTGAGGGTCGGGGGGAGGAAGGCACTGAGGGGGTGCTCCCTCCCCCCAGCGGAAGCCACCGGGAAACCTAGAGAGGCGAGAGCTAAACCCTAGAGAGAGAGAGGCGAGAGCTTACATAACAAAGATATGTATTAGCAAAAGATATGATTACTTATACTTCATATTCATTTACTAGTAATATGGTGATATGTACTCAATAAAATGGAAATCTCTTGAAACGTTCAAAGAGATTATAAATGAATTATACATTTTATAGAAGTATTAATAAACTTTGATGAGATCAAATGTTGAAATACTTTGCATCAATACCTTGAGAACCTTGAAGAATGAAATGTGATAATGTATCACAGGTCAAATTCATCATGACGATGTGTCGAAATGAAGGAATTACATCACAATGGGTCATGATATAATTATAAATTAATCTAATCTTCTTATCCTCATAAATAAATAATCACTAAATTATGTACCATTTGAATGGTTTATAAGACATCATATATGATATGATTTGGGAATGTCCCAATATATCTAAAGGATTGAAAACTACATTGAGAAAATAGTTTCTTGGAAATGGTTTATCCACTAACCATAATTGTCGAGTATTTCTATTAATCCCAATCCAATAACAAAAGTGTTTTGTTGATAGGATAATTGAGTTACTAAAGAATCAATGGGAGTAAAAGTAGAACTCGAAATGTTCGAGGTCAACAAAGAGGTACAATGAGAACTAAAGAATCACAAGTTGTTGTGGAATTTCAAGTTTGTCATGTAACACAGAACTAAATAGTTCTAGTAGAACGTATCTGAGATTGGAGGATTGTAAATCCAAAATTTCAGATGGGTTGGTCATAACAGGATGAGCTAACAAATCAACTAGAAGCTATTAAGTACCATAATCTGAGCAAAGGCTTAAGGCCATTATGGGTTCCATGTAGACTAACAAGGTATGACCTTAATAGCGCTACCTAAAGGGGTTATACCCAAAGGGTGCAATAGGGTATTGTGGCAAAGACCTACATGGACAACATAAAAGGACGGATTGGTTGAGTAGGTTTTCAAATCAGTTCAAGTTGTTGAACATGATATAAATTCCTTTACTAATTGTCGTGCTTGTTTTTGTAGTTAAAATAGACTAAGAGATTTGGCATATGAAGTTAAAACTGGATTCCTCAACGGGAATACATCATAGGATGTGTACGTGACACAACCTAAAAGGTTTTGTAACTTTGAGAATGCAAATAAAATCTATAAACTACAAAGTTCAATCCGGGATTGAAACAAGCATCTCAGAAATGGGATATTTTGACTTGACAAGATAGTCAAAGAGTTTGACTTGAATCAAGATAAAGATGAAATCTATGATTACAAAAAAATTAGTGGGAGCATATATGAATATTCCACATGAGATGAGGAATAACATCTCAATATTGTGAATATTGAGATCTCGCATTGGAAATTCCTTCAGCAAAGAAGGATTAAGTGAGACATCTTATGAGATAAGGATCAAGACCTATAAGATAGTTCTTGAATGTTTCACAGTGGAAGCCTGAGTACTTACAATAGCAATATGTTGAAAGAGTTCAACACAGAAGGATTCAATAAGAGAGAGGGTCGGATTGGTCTCTCATGAACCTTATTTTCCAATTCTTGTGAAGAATGGAAATGTTGTGATGAAGATGCCATAGGCTGGAGCAATGGATCTATCATGAATGCTATAAGTGTACTTTCCCCATATAATATTGTATGACAAGATGACTGTAAGTTCCAATAAGGGTTATTAGAATGTCATTAAAGACATCCATTAGTACTTGTAAAGCAATTAAAGATATATTGCTAGTCAATAAGGATAGCAATAAAAGGAAGAGTTGGATGTAAAGGGTTATATCGATGCAAGCTTCCATAATGACAAAAATGATTGCAAATTAAAATATTTTTGGATTAAAAGGAGAAATGTTGTTAGTTGGAAGGGTTTCAAACTATTATAAATTAATTATATTCTACAATAGAAGTTGAGTATACTTGTGTTGTGAACACAAAGTGATACTATATGGATCTAGAAGTTCATATGATGAACTTATAGATGTTACAACCATTGAGGACTCAATAGAAGTACTATAACAACAATGGAGCTACTTGTTAGGCAAGGAATATCATATATCATATTACGGTAGTTTCATCTCAGAGGAGAGAGATAAGAAACATGCAATATAGTGACTAAATAACAAAGTGTTGCCAACCCACTAGAATCAGCACTTACACAATAGAAACATGGTGGACATGTTTGGATCACTAAGAATAAGATTTGTGGGTGATTGGCTCTAAGTGCAAGTGGGAGTCTATTGGTAAGGTATGCCCATAGAGCCAATCATGTGATGATTGATATGGCATATACCATAAAGGATTTGATTAATACTTATAAAGGCAAGCTTCCAATTCATTTTGTTTCACTCGGTTATGAGATAATGAGGAAATATTATGAATGTCTAGAGAATAATATTACTCAATGACATATGTCTTCAAGTATTAGACTTGGGGAAATGATATCATACAGATGTTAAGAGTACATATACATATTCTCATTATGTCCCTAGTCGGTTGTTACTGTGGAAGGTGGATAGACAATGGTAAGTCATAATATGGCAATATCAAACCAAGCACACAGATACATGTTAGGGAATAGTGTATTGGACAGACCCACCTTGAGAGTAACACATGGAAATCAAAATGGGAAGGCATAGTCAGCTCTCATTGTGAAGGTGGTGATTGTGATTCTTAGACCTAAAATCACTCCACTTGTCACATGTCTTTGAGTATGCTTTGACATCATCAAACGCATTCTTGAAACATGGGTTGTTATAACGGTGATGATTGGGTGACTCTGACACATGGGGATAGACTGTGAGTGATAGATATGGGATTTTCCCCTCCTACTGGAGTATAATATCATGGCCACTTGATAAGAGAGACAGAGAAACGCATGCGCATGCACGTGTGAATCAATATGTGATATTGAAGTCACATTATCTCATACAGTATGCTCTTGGTTCAAGAAACATGAGATGAACGTTGAGAGGATGATGAGTCCATGCCTTGAGTTCACTCTGGATATCAGAGATAAAGGAATTATACAATCACTAAAACTTTAATGCCCCTCCAAGTACATACATGAAGTAGAAGTAAACCCTATGTTGTCCATAACATCAGTCACTTGGCTTGGAGGAACATTATAAAACATGATAAGTATAGCAATAAGGTAAACAAAACATCTTGTATTTATTGGAAATCTTAATTCATACGTTGTTCTTGGCATAAAGGAAACTACATCACATGCATCTATAAGATCTAATCTACTTGGTATCATAACTAAACATAATGGAAATATTTTAAAAATTCCAGATCGACTTGGTAAAAGGCACACCACCAGGATAAGCCTGAAGTTCTACTAGTCCTTGATTGTCCTTCTTATCCTTCACTTGCTCCAAGTCCTACAAACATCACGTCCCCAACCATGTTATACAAACAACACATCAGTAAACGGTATTTGGCACTTTATATGATAGAAAATAGTAATTTAACATGAGTAAACTTGACGTGAAATAATTGACATAACTTTAAACATGGATAATCTTAAGCATCCATTGGCTAACTTTAAACATGATGAATTTGAAAAGTAGATATATGCCACCTCTCTTAATTCCCCATAGGATCCCATGATTTCTAGGAAATCTCATAATGCTAGGAAAACCCATAATGACCCTTTTAGGTCCATGAATGAGACACACATAAAAACTCAGCCAATTCCTTAATTTTCATCATTAACTTAGGTCTTAACTTAAATATTAACTTTTCTTAGTCTTAATCTTGAACATGATGGGATTGCTCCCTCTTAATGCCATGATGGGATTTATCCCTCTTAAACCATAATATGGTTTCCTCTTCTTGAACATGATTCATTAATATTAATCATAACCTTAATTTGTGATCTACCATAGACCATAAATAAACAACCAGCCAAACAATGATAAATATACATGATGTATTCTTGAAAAGACATTCATAATTCATTAAATCAAGTAATGTGTATAATCATAGATAAACATTCAATCAACCAAAATTACTTGTGCCAAATATGCATGGATCGCTTAACTATAGCAAACCACCTTAACATCAAGTATCTTGACTTGATTAATTCTCTATTCACCTATAATTGGATTGGAAACATAACATGTATATAAGTTCACATCCCTTGAACCTTAATTTTGTTCATGAAATTATTGAGGAAATTTAATGTGGAAAATAGAGTTTAAAAACAACACCAGTCGATATAAAATCCTGAGAACTTTCCAAAACATATTTCTTTATATTTTTTTAGCATCCTTCAAATTATTATGATTTTTGCAAAATTGGACCAATCAGAAAAAGGATAAAAGCCACGTGTGTACTTTATCCACATAAATGGTGTGGCCTGGCACTCAGTTGGCCCAATCAGGAACTGCCTGTTGGAATCGAAGCCAATCCAGCCAGCGTGCACGTTAAATAAAAAAGCACGTTTAAAACCCAAAAAAGCCCTTGTGACATTGATTATACGATTGGCCTGCAAGGGTACCAAGGTCTAAACATGACCTAGATCCTTCTCCTTCTGGTCATGGAGCGAGGAGCATTTCCAGGGGATGAAGACTCTGACCAATACTCACAAAAGGCATTCATTCATAAGAGGATGAGACTGGAAGTGGCTTCTTTGATCCAAGATGAGTTCAATGAGCCTGAGCTTAGGCCACGGGGCATGTTGGAGCACTAGGTTCCATGGTACAACCATGGTAGCTAAAAACACAGAAGATCGAGATACTAAAGCATACTGAAATTGTGAGGAAAAATAAGGAGGGCACATCTGTGAGGATCCATCATGGATAAATCAACAAACCCACTTGTGGAAGAACAACCATGGCCATGGATTGACCAAACAAGAAACATAGATAGGGGAGAAAGTCAGAGAGGCAAAACCACCATTATAAATCGAAAGGGAGCTAGTTGGGGGTCATAGAAAGCTTCACGAAGATCAAACGGGGGTAGAGGATTGATTGCCTTGGCTAGAGGGTCCCTCAACCACCATGGCATCAAGCACCAGTAAGAGCATGTATCAATCCTTACATGATACAATGGTTGGAGCTCACCCATGGAAAATATCCTATTGGGAAACATCAAACAATTGTTGGTGGTGCTTACAGAGAGACAATCACGCCAAAGAAGATAGTGATGGCTAAAACAAGATGGTGCTTATTTGAAAAAGGAGAACAAATAAGCGGTAGAGATTTGGGGCACCTTCGGTCCAATTGAGGGTAGAGGAGACTAGAGTTGGTGGCGGTGGTGCTTTAGGGTTTTTAATAAAACAATGAGAAGGACCGCAATAGCGGCGATGAATATCAGTAGAGAGAGGGAGTGGAGCCCTAATGGGAATTTCTTATATAGAGTGAGAGAGGCGGTGAGTGATACCTCATTAGAACTGGTCGGAGGGAGAGATGAAGGCATAGGAGAAAGAATAGTGTAATTTTTATGGACAAATGAGGGAGAAAGACAGTCAGGGGAGGAGTTATTGTATCTGTGTTCAGACTTGAAAATGTCAGGAGATAGGTGACGGGTTGGTAACCGTCAGATTAGATTAAAATTTAATAAAGACTTCCGGATGAGTGCATGAGAAGGAAATAAGGTCAAGGTAGCACGTGACATCGAGTAGGTCTCGCAACTTTAGGGAAAATTGATGCATTTATGCATTTTGATTAAATTCTTTACAAAACTATATAGAAAATTGTAAAAATAATCTGAAGGGTCAAACGTGGTCAAAGTGCTACCAAAATTGGACCACAAGCTAATTAGAGGGTCTAGATTATTCCTAGACAATTTGATTTATGTTTTGCACATATTTTGTCCATAGTTTCTATTTAGGTTTTTTAACTTTAATTTAATGTCCAAAGTTTCTATTTAGGTTTTTTAACTTTAATTTAATGCATTAAAGGATGAAATAAGTGGAAACTACTTTTCCATTGTGACTTCTTATGTTTGATTTGATATAATCAACCATTACTCAATCAATGGCAATGTCTTGTATATTTTATACTCTTTTGAGAAACTTTCTTGGATGAGAGAGAAAGAGTTCATTTGCATCCCCCTTATTTCTTGTAACGAGCAATTAAAAGAATAGGAAACTTCTTGCCCAAGTTAATATATTCCCTATTTTCCGAATTCTACTCCTTTTATATTTCTCCTTTATTCATTTTTATAACAATTTCAAGAATAGGAGTGAGAAAAGGAAAGGGAAACTAATGTTTATCAACTCCAGTTAATTGCAACACATAATAAATAGATGAAAGAGGAAATGTATTTTGAGTCTCATTTTAATTTCCTAACTTCATTATCGTCTAAAATAATTAATTTCATGGTCTTTTTGCATTAAGGCCCTCCACTATTTTTATTTAAGAAAAACTACACTCTATGTTTTAAATTACTCTTAGGAGATTGGGATGTTACAATTCTACCCACCTTAAATAAATTTCGTCCTTGAAATTTCTTTATACTACCCACCTTAGACTTTCCATTTCCTTAGTGCAAAAACTTTAACATACTATACATGGTTCTAAACATTTGCATGCAACAAATTTTTTGAAAAGAAAAGGTATTATACTACTAAACTCTACTCAGTCTTATCATCTTCACTCTCATCTACCGTGGCAAAAACTCTAGCTTGTCTTTTAGGAGGCGGATTCTGGTCCTTGTTTTGGTTTTGTTCCTTCTTCAAGAGCTTAGGGCAGTTTGTCTTTATATGCCCTAGTTCTCTGCAATAGTAGCATGCTCCAGTACCCTGTCTGCATGGGCCTGCTAATGTCTCCTACAAGTCAAGCACTGGGGTCGTTCGGTTTTTGTTGTAGGCTTGGGTACCTTTCTCTTAGGGTTGTTGGGAGGTTGATATTAGTTGTTCTTCTGAGGAACTTCCTTCCTGTAGGATCTTCCACTTCTAATTCTAGGGTTGCATCTAGGGCAGCCTAGAGGGTTCTGTGGCCTCTTCATGACAAGGCAATGCTCAAGACGGGCTTGAGTCCTTGGATGAATTTCTTTGTTCTGCAACGTTCATCATAATCATAGCCATAATTTTGTAGGACCCTGAACTTCATGGCATATTGGGTCACAATCATGTCACACACTTGATCCAGGTTGGCAAACTCTAGCTCCTTCTCTATCATAGCTTCAGACCATAGTGCTCCTGGAAGGCTTCAACAAATCCTTCCCATGTGAGCATCAGCTGCCCTTGAGTTGAGGAAGTTTTCCCACCATGTGTGGGCTGCTCCCTTGAGCATGTGGGATGCAAAACAAACCCTGGATTGTTGTGGGTAGTTCATATCTCTGAAGCAATGCTCCATGCCTCTAATCCACTCCTCATCTTTGGTGACCACATCAATTTCTCCTTCACCCGAGAAAGAGTTGGGCCTTATCTTTAGGAAGTCGACTAGAGTCAACTCGTGATGTCTCAGTTGATGTTGCCTTTGTGCTAGGGCATTGGTGAGCACTTGGACAAGATCTTCTATGGTTGTCTTATGATTTCCTCTTGATCCACTCCCCCCCACTAGAAGAGCTAGCACCATCATCCTTATCCTTTCCCTTATCTGCTCTCTTAGGGGCCATATGAAAAAGACCTAGGGTTAGAACATATGAATCATACTCTTCCTAGTGGCCATTTACCAAAATCTCTCTAATGCCATATTGTAACGACCCTCCAAGTACATACATGACAACAGAAGTAAACCCTATCTTGTCCATAACATGGGTCACTTGGCTTGGAGGAACATTACAAAACATGATAAGCATAGAAATATGATAAACGAAACACCTTGCATTTATTGGAAATATTGATTCATACATTGTTCTTGGCATAAAGGTAACTACTTCACATGCATCTATAATATCTAGTCTACTTGGTATCATAACTAAACACAATGGAAATATTTTGAAATTTTGGATCGACTTGGTAAAAGGCACCCCAGCAAGCTAAGCTTAAAGTTCTACTAGTCCTTGATTGTCCTTCTTATCCTTCACTTGCTCCAAGTCCTGCGAACACTGTGTCCCCAGCCATGCAAAACAAACAACACATCTATAAGTGGTATTTGGCACTTTATATGACAGGAAATAGTAGTTTGACATGAGTAAACTTGACATGAAATAATTGATATAACTTTAAATACAAATTATCTTAGAAGTCATTGGATAACTTTAAACATGATGAATTATAAAAATATATATATGCCACCTCTCTTAACGACCCATATGAGCCCATGATTGCTAAGAAAGCCCATAACGACCCTTTCATGTCTATGAATGAGACACATATAAAAACTTAGCCAATTACTTAATTTTCATCATTAACTTAGGTCTTAACTTGAACATTAACTTTTCTTAGTCTTAATCTTGAACATGATGGGATTGCTCCCTCTTAATGCCATGATGGGATTTCTCCCTCTTAAACCATAAGAGGGTTTCCCCTTCTTAAACATGATTCATTAATCTTAATCATAACTTTAATTTGTGTTCTACCATAGAACATAAGTAAACAACCAATCAAACAGTGATAAATATACATGATATATTCTTGAAAAGACATTCATAATTCATGAAATCAAGTAATGTGCATAATCATAAATAAACATTCTATCAACCAAAATTACTTGTGCTAAATATGCATGGCCTGCTTGCCTATAGCAAACCACCTTAACATCAAGTACCCTGACTTGATTAATTTTCTATTCACTTGTAATTAGATTGGGAACATAACATGTATATAAGTTCACATCACTTAAACCTTAATTTTGTTAATGAAATTGTTGAGGAAATTTAATGTGGAAAACATAGTTTGAAAACAACACCACTCGATAGAAAAACCCGAGAGCTTTCCAAAACATATATCTTTATATTTTTCTGAGCATCCTTTGAATTACAGTGATTTTTGCAAAATTGGACCAATTAGAAAAAGGATAAAAGCCAGGTGTGTATGTTATCCTTATAAGTGGTGTAGTCGGGCGCTCAATTGGCCCAATCAGGAACCGTATGTTGGAATCGAAGCCAACCCAACCAACGTGTGTGTCAAATGGAAAAAGCATGTTCAAAACCCAAAAAAGCTCTTGTGACATTGATAATACGATTGGCCTTGCAAGGGTACCAAGGTCTAAACATGAACTAGATCCTTCTCCTTCTGGTCATGGCGCGAGGAATGTTTCCAAGGGATGGAGACTCTGACCAATGCTCGTGAAAGGCAGTCATTTGCAAGAGGATGAGATTGGAAGTGACTTCCTTGCTCCAAGTCGAGGTCAACAAGCCTGAGCTCAGGCCATGGGGCACGCTGGAGCACCAGGTTTCATGGTACAACCATGGCAACCAAAAACACAGAAGGTCAAGATACTAAAGCATACTGAAATCACGAGGGAAAATGAGGAGGGTGCATCCCCGAGGATCCATAATGAGTCAACAAACCCACTTGTGGAAGAATAACCATGGCCCTAGATTGACCAATGAAGTAATGGAGATAGGGGAGAAAGTCATAGAGGAAAAACCACCATTAGAAATTGAAAAGGGAGCTCGTTGGGGGTCAGAGAAAGCTTCACAAAGATCAAAAGGGGGTAGGATTGGCTGCCTTGTCCAGAGGGTCCCTAAGTCGCCATGGCGTCAAGCGCCAATGAGAGCATGTATTAGCCCTTACATGATGCAACAGTTGGGACTCACCCATGGCAAATTTTTTATTGAGAAACATCAAATGACCGTTGGTGGTTCTTACAGAGTAGACAATTGCACTAAAGGATATAGTGACGGCTAAAACAATATGCTTCTTAGTGGAGAAAGGAGAACAAGTAGGCGGCAGAGATTTGGAGCACCTTTGGTCCAATTAGGTGGTGCTTTAGGGTTCTTAATAGCACAATGAGAGGGACCACAATAGCGCTGACAAATATATATAGTGGAGAGAGGGAGTAGAGACCTAATGGAATTTCTTATAGAGCGAGAGTGGCGGTGAGTGATACCTTGTTAGAACAGGGAGGGAGAGATGAATGCAAAGAAGAAAGAATTGCATAAATTCTTGGACAAATGAGGGAGAAAGAGAGTTGGGGGAGGATTTATTATATCTGTGTTTGGACTTGTGAAATGTCAGGAGCTAGGTGATAGGTTGGTAACCGTCGGATCAAATTGAAATTCAATAAAGATAGTCAGATGAGCACATGAGAAGGAAACGAGGTCCAGGTAGCGCATGACAGCGAGTAGTTCTCGTGTCCCTATTTTCAAATTCTACTCCTTTTACATTTCTCCTTTATTTCTTTTTAGAACAATCTCAAGAATAGGAGTGAGAAAAGGAAAGGGAAACTAATGTTTATCAACTCGAGTTAATTGCAACACGTATTAAATAGATGAAAGAGGAAATGCATTTTGAGTCTCATTTTAATTTCCTAACTTCATTGCCTTCTAAGAAATTTAATTTCATGGTCTTTTTGCATTAAGGCCCTCCACTAATTTTATTTAAGAAAAACTACACTCTAAGTTTCAATTTACTCCTAGGAAATTGGGATGTTATAGAAACACCTTACACAGATTGTGAAGTTGTTTTCCAATTTTCCATTCACTTGGGTAGCACTGATGTGAGACTAGGAACCACTCTTTGCTTATGATGTCATAAGCTAGTTATATACATTCACTGCCAACATGATATGGGACCTGTAGGGTCACAAACAAAGGAACTCATCTACAAGAGGAGTTTATCTTGAATGATGATTAGATTGATTACTAAAGCATTTAGGTATTAAATTCATGTAACATATCAACTGATTGGCTGACTGGTATGCCAAACAACCATCTCACTGAGTGATATGGGCGTTTGGGCTGCCAGAATGGCATCTCAAGTGTTGAGACGGTTGTTTGGGTTATCAAGCTAATCAAGGTTCCAATTGGCTAAATTCTTCCCTTGCACTGACTGGTTCAATGTGATTGAACCAACTAACTCATCTCAGGTTCACCAGACAACCATCTGGGTGAATAAGACGGGCATCTCACCTAGGTGAGATGGCTCAGTTGAGATGAATGAATATTCTGGATGTTTCCTGAATAGTTTCCATTGTACATTACTTGTGGTGCAAGGAATTAATATGAGACATTAATTGGAATCAAAATTGACAAATTCGTATGTGATTGGGAAACTGCCAGACGACTGTCTGGAAGTATAAGACAACCTTCTCATAGTGACAGATGACCGTCTAGACTATCAAACGGCCATTTTGGCTGTCACAGGTTGTGAAAATTCAAGATCTTTCAGTGGACCCAGTCAATCCCGTACAGATTGAGAACCCTAACCCTAACCCTAACCCCACCTATAAATAGAGGGTATTGGGGGCTTCCTAAAGCACAACTACAACATAGATAACTGAGAACTAGTTCCTATGACAACTGTTGTCCTACATCATTGTGGTAATCGAGAGATCCCAAACAAGTCATACCCGACTAGGGAGGGATAGCTATGGGAGGGAACAACTAAGAGTTGTTGTTATGGGAGAGCATGTTGGTGACTAGTACGCCAACGAGAGGGACAACTCTTTCCTCTCTATTTTTGTTGAATGACAGGAGTTTGGTTGGTCCATGTTGACTACTCTAGAGGCAGGAGTCATTTGGCTACTGCTCGGAGAGCAAAGTCGATCAGCAGTCTGTGGTGAGAACACATGAGTGTTGTAGGTTGTTTGTGTTCGTTGTTTGTGGTGAAGACCAGGAGCTGCACAACCACCATCTAAGAGCAAGTAGTTGACAGTTGCATTGAAGCAAGTTTTGTCATTGGAATTTCTCTAGGACCAGGTATAACTCACTAAACCATCCTTCCTATTTCATAGTATTGACGCGATCTTATTGTTATGGGAATACAAATATATAAAGTTTTTATTTTTGTTTCTATACTCTATGCCCATATTTCCTAACATGAACTACCTTTTCCTATGAAGATCCATAGTCACTACTAAAATAATGGTCGATAGAATAAGTTTTTTTAAGCCTATAGCATCACTTTTTAACCAAAGTCTAAGTGGTTGTTGCTATAGAATTTGCTCTGTAGGGTCAGGTTTTTTGACCGAAGAAAATCAACCTTATAGAGTAAAAACTGACCCAAGAGGTTGTAAAAAACCTGACCCAAGAGAGAAAGAAGAGGTTGTAAGGTCAGTTATTTCTAAAAAAATGACCCTATAAGTGTCTTGTAAGGTCGGTTATTGCTAGAAAACCGACCCTATAAAGCAACAGAGGTTTTCTCGGTCGAGAAATACTTCGCCCGAGAAGGATTTCGGTCGAGAAAATTGTCGACCGAGAATGTACTATCTTAAACTTTTAGAGGTCTTCTAAGGCCGGTTATTTCTAAAAAAATGACCCAATAGAGTATAAAAATGAGCGTTATGATCCCATTTCCTATAAGGTCGGTTATTCCTAAAATCTGACCCTATAAAGCAATAGAGTTCCTATAAGGCCAGTCTTTCTCAGTTGAGAAATACATCGACCGAGAAGGATTTCAGTCGAGAAAATTATCGACCGAGAATGTAGTGTCTTAAGCTTCTTAGAGGTCTTCTAAGGTCGGTTATTTCTAAAAAACTGACCTTATAAAGTAACAGAGGTTTGCTCAGTCGAGAAATACGTCAACCGAGAGATCTCTAAGGTTGGTTATATTTAAAAATCGACCCTAGAGATCTCTAAGGTCGGTTATTTGAAGAAAACCGACCCAATAGGGAAGCGAGTACCTGATAAGTTTGCGTTGAAGCTATTAGGTCAGTTATTTTTAAAAAAAACGACGCAGTAGGTCTCTAAGGTCGGTTTTTTAAAATAGCCGACCCTAGAAGTCACATTTTTTTAAAGAAAAATTCTGTAGAACAGAAACCTACAGAACAGAATCTGCTTTACACAGTTCAAAACCTACAATAGAAATAGACTTGCAAATGCAATGATGCAAGCCAAAAAATCCAAAGCCATTTGTTAGCTTTTATGTCCAATCCTTTTTGAATTGATGTATCAATCTCCAAACCACACACATTCATAACAACAATAATTCAAAAAAATTAGTTGAGACATACTCATACACATAACACATACTAACATTCATGCAAGTCTAAGATAGATTCATTCAGTTGAGACATAGCACATACTAACATTCATACACATAGCACATACTAACAACAATGATAGATTGCAAGTCTAAGATGATATTAAAATTTATGTCAGATACAAAAGTAAATTTGATAGAGTTTCAAAATTACATACACAGATGAAGATATGCATTCAGTCCAATTCTATAGTCACTTCATTAAGAAAAGCCTCTGACCACTCTTCTCAGAATTCATTTAACTCATCAAGTGTATAAGGCTGAGTTGTAAGGATCTACAACAAAAAATGCACATGCTAATATTTTATAAAATGAGTACATCTCACTTGTAAATTAATGATGTTATTATTTATTACTTGATCTATAGTCTGAATGTCATTTGATGCTCCTTTGACAATAGCTTGCATATATTTCATTACATAGTAGCCACAAGCCCAATCATTATTTTGTATATGACACTACAAATAAAGAATTATACTTAATGTTAATAAACTACTATAAATAGAGTTGAGATAAGACTATAACAGTTGACATATAAGAGTTGACATATACCTTACTATAAGAGTTATACATATATAAGACTAAGCCGTCAAAGTAGCTGCCTTGATATTTTTCAAAGTCAATGTCTTTAATTTGGTGGGTATTATTCCTCCACCTTCACGAAAGGCCTTTATACCCCTATCAATTAATTGATTACGATAGTTGTCAAAATAGAAGTTCTAAGTAGAAATATCATGTTGAAGCATAACAATTGATGTGGTAGAAACTAAATTTATGCTTACTCCATAGTTGGTAATTTCGGTTTGTGACCCGTATTGTTATTCCCATTGGGTCAAGATAATAGAAAGTCATCAATTTTGGGACAACCACCACTAGTTCCCAATGTCTAGATTTGAGTAAAATGCATATTGAAAACAAATATTAGAATTATAAATTTAGTCAATATTAGAATTATATTGAATAATAATACTTACTTGACGTTTCCCCCACTGCCGGAGCAGATCGACTGCCAGAGCAGCAATCTCTAATTGATCAAGATATTGTCTCCGCCGCCTCACTCTCCCAATTTGCACATATGTAATGCTTCTCTTGTCTCTCTGAGTTTATCGTGAGCTTCATTTTGTGTTCTGGACATGTAGAGGATACAAGCCTCTTCCTCCTTTCTTTCGCCATTGCTGCTTTGTGTAATCTTTTATATAAGTGCTAGGATTTATGAGTGTCGTGCATCATTTGGGTTTTAGGGTGGCTTAAAGACCTGTAAATGGGCGTCATTACAGTCGTATACCCATAAATGATGTATGTTTCACAAAAATTTGATGGGAGATATCCCATGGGAAATATCCTATATTTGATGGCTTTTGCTTCGACGTCATTGCAGTCATTTACCCATAAATGATGTTTTTTTAAGTCTATTCAACACATTTTATATGACATCATTGCAGTCGTATACCCACATATATTGAACCCTCGCCTCTTCAACTGCAGGTCTTTAACTGATCAACATGGCAATCCAACAACCGGTCATCCTCTTGCTTACGGTTCTCTCATTTTCATCTCGGCGGCTCATGTCAGTTACATTATTTTTCCATTGTATTTGACTAGTAACCCAACCAATAATAAAAATATATATTCTTTCATATCTACATTTTATTATCAGTCACATATGTAATCATTGTATACATTCTAGAAATATGAGGATAGGAATTGTGTAGTCCCAGATTGACACTTTAGGGTTTATAGATGAGATCATCGATGCATGATGTTTAACTTAATATATAAATATGACAATAATACATTTATGCATGTATCAACTTAGAAACCCGTTCAAGATAGTCCCTGGTCTGGGACTGTTTTTGGATATTTAATCTCACTTAGGATGTAAATGTATAATGTATGTTTAGTTTTGAAGAAAATTTCAGTAGGATTTCCTCATTTGTTCTTTGGGTACATATGTGAGTGGTTATTTGCCATTTGCATCGGTGTACTTGGAGAACTTAGGGGAAATGCTGCTAAAATTTTCTTCAAGACTAAGCATACATTATATAGTTACTAGTGAGATTAAATATTCAAAAATGGGATAAGTGGTACACTTTAGTATAAAAGTAATTAACTTCCTATCAATAAAAATTTAGAACTTATAGTATCAATATTAAATGTTGGGTTTTATAATTAATTTTAATGTGATATGGAAAATGGATCGAAGTTGGATGTCTATCAAGAACCGTTGCAGTCCAAAGTCTGCCAAAGGTCTTGATGAATTTATCAGATTTGCTGAGGAACATAGGAAACTACCTATAGATAGGCTATATTGTCCATGTAGAAATTGTGGTAACAATTTGAAAGTTGATACTGGTGAGGAAATTAAGAATCATGTCATATGTAATGGGATCATACAAGGTTATAATGAATGATATTGGCATGGAGAGAAATTTAATTATGGACTAGAAAATGTCGATACTAATAGTTGTGGCATAGAAGATATAGATAATGATGATAATGTCAATGATGAACCGATTCAAGATGACCCGATTCAAGATGATATGGTTGATGAGATGCTACATAGTTGTTGGGACAATGTCATTGATCCACCTTCTTTATTTGCAAACATTGTCCATGATTATGAAAAACCATTATATAAGGGTTGTACTAAGTTCACGAGGTTGAGTGTTGTGATGTGATTATATACTCATAAAGCTCAAAACCGGTGGAGCAATAAGAGTTTCACTTCACTTTTGTCTTTGTTAAAGGAAATTCTTCCTGAAGGCAACGAGCTTCCAATTTTAACATATCAAGCAAAGAAAATAATGTGCCCAATGGGAATGGAGGCTAAGAAGATTCATGCATGTCCAAATGATTGTGTGTTATTTCAGAAGGACTATAGTAATTTGATAAATTGTCCAAAATGTGGTGCGTCAAGGTATAAGACCACAAATTCAGCTAAGGCTAAAAATGGCTCTCCTACTAAGGTGATGTGGTATCTACCAATAATACCACAATTTCAACACTTATTTGCTAATACAGAAGATGCACAAAATTTGTCTTGGCATGGGGAGTTAAAGGCCAATGATGATGGCGTCCTACGACATGCATATGATTCACCACAATGGAAGAAAATAGATTTATTATACCCTCAATTTGGTAAAGAACCAAGAAACTTAAGACTTGGACTCTATACAAATGGAATAAATCCCTATGGTACATTAAGCAGCCAACATAGCACGTGGCATGTTATGATTGTTATATACAATCTTCCTCCTTGGTTGTGTATGAAAAATAAGTATGTCATATTGTTAATATTGATATCAGGGCCCAAGCAACCTGTAAAAGATATTGATGTTTACCTTCAACCTCTAATTGATGACCTAATGAAACTATGGGAAGAATGTGTTATGACATATGATGCTTCACGTAAAGAGATCTTTAGTTTGCGTGCTATGTTTTTTTGCATGATTAATGAATTTCGAGCTTATGGAAATGTGTTTGGATATAGCATAAAAGGATACAAAGCATGTCCTGTTTGTGAGGAAAATATTGATTCAATCCAACTGAAACATGGTGGTAAAATTGTATATCTTGGTCATCAGAGATTTCTCCCACCAGTGCATCCTTATCGAAGGCAACGCAAAACCTTTAATGGGTCAACTGAGGAACGAAGTGCTCCTAAGCCTATACCAGGAAATGTTGTATATGATTGGGTGAAACATATTGTTAATGAATTTGGAAAGAGTTCAAGTAGTCATACTCTCGCATGTGACAAATCTCTATACAAGAAGAGGTCAATATTATGGGATCTTCCTTATTGGAGATCTTTGGCAATTAGACACTACATTGACGTCATGCACGTTGAAAAAAAAAGTTTGTGATAACATCATTGGTACGCTATTGAACATACCAGGAAAGACTAAAGACGACATCAAATCTAGAAAAGATTTAGAATAATGGGTATAAGAAAAGAATTATCAGTGGAGATCAGGGGTCGTCACACATATTTACCACCAGCTTGTTACACTTTGTCAAAGCAGGAGAAAAAGACTGTCTGTGAGTGCTTGTATAATATTAAGGTTCCACAAAGATACTCTTCTAATATTCACAGATTGGTATCAAAGAAGGATCTGAAGTCGATAGGTCTCAAATCTCACGATTGTCACACCTTAATGCAACAAATTTTACCAGTGGCTATTCGATTTATATTGCTGAAGCATGTAAGGTTTGCAATCACAAGACTCTGTTTCTTCTTCAATGAAATATGCAACAAAGTGATACATCATGATACTCTCAATAAATTACAGAAAGATGTAATTGTTACCATGTGTCATCTTGAAATGTACTTTCCTCCTTCATTTTTTGATATCATGGTTCATCTTGTAGTACATATTACAAGGGAGGTGAAGATGTTGGGTCTAATTTTCTTACACTGGATGTATCCATTTGAATGCTACATGAGTGTTTTTAAAGGTGATGTTCAAAATCATTATCGTCCTGAAGGGAGTATTATTGAGGGTTATGTGGCTAGGGAGGTGATGGACTTTTGCAATGATTTTTTGAATTGTAATGAAACTTCTAGCGATCTAAAAAATTCCCATAACACGGAATCTTAGTATGGCAAAGGAACTCTGGGAGGACGAGTGAATGGAATCAGTCATGAGTTATGGGAACAAGCACATTTGTATATTTTACACAACATCGATGAAGTTAGTAGCTACATCACAAAACACAATGATCTTATCAAGAGAAATCATCCGCGATCCAATTCAATGTGGCTTGCAAGAGAGCATAATCGAACATTTATTAGGTGTTTGAAGAGAAAGTCTTTAATCAACTATCTGAATCACCGAATAATGTTGCTGAGAACATAAAATGGCTCACCTTTAAGCCAAAAATGGATGTCATGTCATATGAAGGTTATGACATAAATAGATTTTCATACTACACAAAGCGTCAAGATGAAAGTAGTATAGTCCAAAATAGTGGGGTCATTGTTCAAGCTTGTTCGTTGTATTTTGCTAGTGCCAAAGATAAAAGACCACGCGAAGCTGAGATGTCATATTATGGTTTCATTGAGGACAAATGGGAATTGGACAATACAAATTTCAGAGTTCCTATCTTTAGGTGTAATTGGGTTGACAACAACAAAGGAGTTTTAGTGGATGAGTTGGGTTTCAAATTGGTGAATTTTGAAAAGATTAGTGAGAAAGATGAGCCATTCATCATGGCAGACCAAGAAAAACAAGTATTCTATATTGATGACCCGGCAAATAAAAATTGGTTTGTCGTTCTTCATGGAAAAAGACAGTTTACTGTAGATCCTATAAATGAAGAAGAATACTATGAAAAGTGTGATGATTCCAGCCCATTCTCAGTTGGTTTATCAAGTGTAAATATTGAAGATAACACCGATGAATACTATAAATGTCAAGACCATGTTGAAGGAATTTTACTTGACTAACAACTCAACCAATACTAGAGGTGTGTATTCTTTGAATTATTTATTTTATTATCATTCAAGCATGTAATCTTTTAAATATACATCATATATCATTCAACCACTTGTGCTTTTATTATCACTTATGTTTCTTTTATCATGTATACTTACATGTTCTAAAATGGCAAGTGAAGATGAACATTCTGAGCATGAGAACCATGAGGATGGTAGTGGTGATGCTAAGAAAAGTAGAGGTCCCACACTGATGCGTAGACTGCAGGAGCTCAGGGCCAAAGGGGAGAAATCAGTAGTCTAGTTTGATGTCATATGAGCACCTATTGGGGAACATGCTAGTGCTTTCAAGCATTATGTAGGGGCAACCACACGTAGTAAGGTGGCAATAGATATAGAAAATTGGCATGATATTTCTAATGCCTTAAAAGACCTCCTATGGAAAGATATATCTGTGAGTGGAAGTGATATTATTTTAATATGTTTTTGTTTATTGATTCTAATTTAGTTTGGTTGGAAAGACATGTCCTTTTTAAGACAACATTATTACTTCTTTTGCATGTATAGGGTGTTTTTCATCTAAATGAAAAAGATCACAAGAAAAAAGTGCTACAACGTTGTGGTGTACGATGGAGGGCTTTTAAGACATATCTCAAAAGGGAATTTATAGATAATCCTAAACAAAAGAAGAAAGCAACAAATATATATATACATATATATATATATATGTTTTTATAGATCATGAGGTGTGGGAAAGATTGATTGCAGCTAGAAAATCAGAAGAGTTTCAGGTAATAAAGATTGTTATGTATTATATGAATCTTTAATTTTATACAATTAAGGAGGTGAATCTTTTTATATATGTTTGCCAAGTCTGAATTGAAATACCTCATTTTGAATGATCAGGCTATTCACGAGGCCCAAAAGGAAAGACGGGCCAAAAATGTGCATGACCATCGCTTGGGGCCCGGTGGCTATGCCTTCCGCCGCCAACTACAAGAGAAGCAACTCTCTTCTGGAGAAGAGTCTAGTACAACTCAAGCTGAGCGTCCACCCCGACACTTGTAGTGGATTGATGTTAGAAGGAATCGAGCATGTGAAATTGTCAACCCTGCAACTAAGGAGGTGGCACAAAATATGGTAGGTTTATCCCAACTAAGTAAAGAGTAACTCCCACAAACTTAGATTTATTTATATCTAATTGATATTGTGATTTCATATTTTATTAACTATGAATAGATTGATCTCCATGAGTAAAGGAAGGAAGGAAAGTTCATCCCAAATGGCCACATGGATGAAATATCAGTTGCTCTTGGTACGGAGGAGCATCCTGACCATGTTAGGGGATTAGGAGCTGGCATAAGATTCAAGTCTTATTTTGGCCCTTCGCAATCTAAAAGAGGTCGTGCAAGAGGTCTTACACAAGAGGAAGTTGAAGCATTAGTAGCACATAAAGTAAAAGAAATAACGTCTTCATGTTAGCCTACTCAACCTTCTCAACTTATTCAAATTGTGCGTCTCTCAGATGATGAGGTACAAGCCCATGCTCCAATTGTAAAAGGTCATGGGAGCACTCCCAATGATCCACCACAACAATCTGCATTAAGTTTTTGTTCTATATGTTGTATTATTAGTATGATATATCTATATATATATATATATAGTGGATCTTTTCTTACCTACAACTTTGGTTATTGTTTCCCTAGGATATAGGTTTCATTAGGATATAGGTTTCATTAATGAAAAATCGACACTCATAAATCCATCTAAAGGAATTAGGATAATTTCCTTTCCCACACTAGCAAAATATTTGAATGTAGTATAGAAGTACTCATTCACATCCTCAATGTGTGTCTCCACTTGAATAGTTATTGAAGGAACTAAGAATCCAACATTCCTTATATCAAAGTTTGTCGTCTCGGTATATAAATGGCTGTAAAACATTTGTAATCATTTCATATATTAGAAATAAGCTAAAAATGTATATTGGAGTTTTCTATATTGATGAATCCTTACCTTATCCATACTTCTAATATCGAAGTATTTAGCCAATCGTACCGGAACAAATCTTTAATATCATTAAGAAAAATAAAATTCTCAAAGTCCCTCCCAGCTGCATCTTCTGTTAAATTGACCAACATATGTGATCCCAAGCTTTGGTTGGCTAAGTATCGACACAAACATTTACATTTGCTTCCCAATTCGTCGAATGTAGCTTTGGAAATGAAAGATGGCTTGGGCATAGGAGGATGACTAGTATAATTTTTACTTTTTGGTTTACAAACCTGTTAATTAAATTACATACTTATATTATACGAGTTCATATATGTAGTCAAATATGAAAAACATGGTAGATTTCATATATATATATATATATATATATATTTTCATTGATAATCAAGTGTTTAGGCCAACCCATCATAGCACCCTCTGCTTCTTCAACTATACTATATTTAGGATTATATATGGGTAGTGGTTTGTCCCCCATTCCATCATACACAAGATGGATGAACACAAGACAAATGTCATCAGAAACTGGTTGTTAATGCAATGTACCACCGAGGTTGTATACCTTACCCGCTGCCACAACATTATACTCTGGAACCTCTACTACAAGTTTATAGTTCATACCAACCTAGAATTGAAATAATATAAGTTATATACAAAGCGGTAAACCAGATACCTGCTACAACTATATATATATATAGGATTTCGGTTTCATTACGTCCCACACTACAATTAACTGCATTTTTTAGTAATTATTTATCTTAAATCATGGACCAACAAAATGTGGCAAATATTACCCACTCATAAAATGCAATGCTCTACTTATACTAAAGCAAATCCTACTCAGGTAGCGATTTAAGAGTTAGATAGACAAATTAAGGATATTTCTTGTCTATTTCTTTCACAATTGTAGGTCCTCTCATGAAGCACAATATTAACTATGTAATTCAATTATTTTTTTCTACCCTTAATTCCTCTCACAAAGTAATTAAAGGTCTAACTAATTGACTGTGGTGATCAAGCACATAGAATTCGTTAAGCTATGATAGAATTATGTCCAGATTCAAGAAAATATATGTATTAATTCATTGAATTTAATTACAATGCAAAACCGACATACTCCCGAGTCCTAAGAAACATAGGGGATTAGCCCCATAAAATTTCTATTATAATATATATGGAAGAAAAGAATAAATAAGTGGGAAACATGAGAATACTACTGTAACCCCTACAGAAACTCATCAGGATGATCCCTTATAGCTAGTATCGTGATCAGTAGTGTTCTGGTTGCAAATCCACTCTCTGGAAGTGCATGAATTGCCTGGGATGTGGTCGTCTCCTCTCCTGGTTTTGTATTCGACTGCAATAGACTGGGATGTAACATAAGTCTGATCAAACTCCCCTTAGGTTATAAGTGGTACTTTGGCCATAATTATGTCCTGACCATTGTATCTATTTTAATATGAATTATACACTGATCACGGCGGGTTGGTACCACCAGTAAGATGTCAATGGTACCGAGTTCCTGATTGACTCAAAACCCTTGCTAAATGTAGGTACTACTGACAATGCAGTCGGTAGAACCAAGTTGCTAATTTGTGGTTCATGTATTATCCTATTGCATAGTGTCGATACTGACGACTCTATGATTGGTAGCACTGAGTTGATAAACTCCATCCATGTTGCGTCTGGATCATAAGTCACTAACACCGACTTGTCATTTCGGTATCTTGAGCACTCTCTCAATAGCTCTGAGTTCCTTATTGGTAACACCAACTTTTATTTGATCAACTTTTCGAATTTGCGCCTTAAGACGGTACCACCGATGCTGGGATCAGTAGTGCCAAGCTGCCTTATAAGTGTTTCAGTTACCCGAAATGAGGGAAAACCAACATAAGTTTGGATAAAATATGTAAAATTGACATAATTTGATAAAAATACTTAATAATTGATGCAATAGTATTTCACAGGTCAATGATGATAAACAATGCATAAATGATATCAAACTTAGCAACTATGCATGAAATACATAGCAAACTAGCATGTGAAAAAGGGATAAAATTCAATGCATCACTCATGTTTTAACACTTCACTTGTGTGATTAGATACCCTCCTATGATGTTTGATTCGAATAATATGATAAGGAGACCTGGAAAATCTAGAGTGTGAAATAGTGTGAATACATGAGATTGAGAAATCACTAAGATATATCTATACAATTGTGTTTTATAGTTGTTTGTATGCCGTATTGAGAGAGAGGCATCCTCTAACCTAGATCTACCCTCATCTCAAGAGAGAGAAAGGTTTTAGAAATTTATGATAACTACTTGGAAAAATATTATGTTAGAGTATAAAATAGAAGTGAATATTATTGATTGGTACAGTTGGCAGATGGCACACAGATGTTTGAATGGTGGAGTGTGTGAAGGGGCAACTGGGGTATGATCAGTGACAGTGGCAGGATTGATGATGGGGACGTGAGGTGAGGGTGAGGGTGAGGGTGAGGGTGAGGGTTAGGGTGAGGGTGAGGGTGAGGCTCGTGGTCATGGACGCGGAGTTCAAGTCATTGGTTTGCTCCAGGGTTGATCCATCCTCAATAGATTTCTCAATGCCAGTGAGGGCCACATGAGCATGTCGAGTCAGGTGATTTGGGTGTTGAGAAAGCTAGGGTTTTGCATGCCCCAATGTCTACTGGAGAAGGTGATAAAGTTTTGTCATCACCCTGGACAGATCTCTTCAGACCTAGGAATCGAGGAGTGGAAGAAGGAAGTAGACTCTATACTGTTTCATTGTAGTTCTGAGAAGGGAAGATTCTATATCTGTAGGAGGTAGCAGAAGAAAATGCTAAGAGATGGAAGAATGACGTTGTTGGCTATGTTATTGATCTGAAGGTGCACCTTCCCACACTATAAAGACACCTAAGTTGGTTGTGGAAGGTAAGCAGTACCATTGAGATCATCTCTTGTCCCCAAAGTTTCTTCTTGATCAAGTTTTATGAGCTTGAGGATATGTGATATGATTTGGAAGACAGTCCTTGGTTTATAAAAGGTGAACCTCTTAGTAATCAAACAATGATAAATTGGGAATCAATTTGAGAAATTGACCTTAACAAAAATTCTAATATGGATTCATCTAAACAATATACCTTTGAAATTGTGGGGAGAAAAGATGTTTTGTAGAATTACTAGCTTTCTAGGGAAGCCGGTTGATACTAACAGAGCTACCAAATCTGGATCTAGGATTGAGTTTTCTCAATTTTTTTCCTTATGTCCACCGACTCATCTTTTCTGGATTCAATTGAACTGGCTAGTGATTCAAGTATTGAACATTGCATCGATGTTGGATGATTAGCTACCTAAAAAATGTTCTCTCTGTGGTTTGTTTGTTCATGAAAAGAATCTCTATCCTAAGCATGATAACATCATACCTCCTGTAAAGCAGCTGGATAGAGAATTCCCTAGGAAATAGTGGATTCCAAAGACTATAAATCTTGTTGAGTTGTGTAATCAGTATATTCACATATCTAGAGTGGAGGTTTGCAAATGAAAAACTATTGACACAACGTGCTTTTTCTTGAATGATACTTCTGCAGCTATTACCCCTAATATTAATCAAGATTCTATGGAAAGTCGGGTTATAGTCTTTAAAAATGACCCTAATATTGAATGCAAATGTCCTTCTTATGAGATCGAGGGTGGACCTTCTATTGAGAGCTATGATATTGTGGTGTTGTATACAAAGGATAGAAAAATAAATGAATTAGGAGATCTCACGAAGACTGGGTATGTCACACCTATGGGGGTTACCCTTGTATCTACTCCAAATGAGAAAAAAGAGTTTCAAGTTGATAAATCCAAATCTAGGTCACCTCCAAAATGTATTACAAAGACAAGCAAGAGTATAGTAACTTTTGTGACTAAAGGCATTGATATATCTCCTAATATGTTCCAAGATCTAGAATCCCAAAATGAAGAGGAAGGTAGAATTATTGTGGTTAGCAATAATCTAGCCCCCCCCCCCCCGATATAAATGAAAGAGACCATATCCATTACTTCCTAGAATGTTTGAGGGTTGAATAAATTAAACCACCAACATAGATTCTAGGAAGAATCTTCTGGAGTGTATCCTCCTATATATTGTATCCTTGCATCCAAAATTAGAAGAAGGAATATTGGGAGGTTTATGTAGAGAATGTGGCAGAAGCTTTGTTGATATTCAAAACATGATCCTCATCCTCTAGGGAGAATCATTATTCTTCAGGATCCCAGTGTTACGGATATGTCTATCATTAGTCAATGTGATCAGGTTGTTCATTGTCAGTGTAAACATGGAGATTCTTACTTTTATTTCACTATTGTATATGGACAAAATGAAGACAAAAGAAGAGAGAACATTTGGGGTTTCTTGAGTAATATTTCTTCCCGTATGAAGAGTAATTGACTCTTGTGTGGTGATTTCAACCGTTTTAGACTTACTTCTAGAAGATCTGTCGAATCTAATTTGTCTAGATAGTTTATGCTTTATTTTAATGACTTTATGGATAAAGTAGGGTTGTGTGAGACAAGTTTGAAAGGTCTTTGGTTTATGTGGGATAACAGGCAGTAGGGAAGTAACAATTACTACTTCTAAGATCGAAGAGTTATTTTCAATGATTCTTTTCTTCTTGATTGGTTGAATTATACTGGTGAAGTTTTCCTACTTTGTGTAATAACCACATGATTCTTTGTATTTATTTCAATTGTAAAGGGAGAGGATTGAATATCCCGTTTAGCTTTATTAATGCTTGGATCAAAATGGATAGTTTCCTAGAAATTGTGAAGAAAGGTTGGGAGATTGAGGTTTATGGGTGCCCCATGTTCAAAGTTATGAAAAAAACTAAAACAAATGAAACAAGGTTTGATTGTTTGGAATAAGAAGTGTGTGGGTACATCAGTGAGCTTCTAGAATCTTAGAACATGAGGCCTTGAAAGCTCAAGAGGTTATTCATGTATACCCTGATGATAGTAAGCTCTGAGAGGATGCCACTACTGCTAGAAAGTAAGCTATGGAATCCATGGATATGGAGGAATCCTTATGAAAAAATCCAGAGTTCAACGGCTTAATTTGGGGAATAAAAATTCTAAAAAAAATCTATGATTCTTTACATACTAGAAGACAAAGAAACTTTTCTGCATCTCTCTCTATTAATGGTGGCCATACAAATGATCATTTTGGGATATCTCCCATCAAATTTTTGTGAAACATACATCATTTATGGGTATACGACTGTAATGACGCCCATTTACAGGTCTTTAAGCCATCCTAAAACCCAAATGATGCACGACACTCATAAATCCTAGCACTTATATAAAAGATTACACAAAGCAGCAATGGCGAAAGAAAGGAGGAAGAGGCTTGTATCCTCTGCATATCCAGAACACAAAATGAAGCTCACAATAAACTCAGAGAGACAAGAGAAGCATTACATATGTGCAAATTGGGAGAGTGAGGCGGCGGAGAAAATACCTTGATCAGTTAGAGATTGCTGCTCTGGCAGTCAATCTGCTCCGGCAGTGGGGGAGCTTGTGCGGGAGAAGAGCCATAGCGAGAAGGCAAGGTTGCAACGGCCCTTGCAGTGTCGGAGGTGTCATCGCCGTCCAAGGAAGAAAGCGGCGGATGGGCGTTGTCATCCAAGGAAAGCTGCACTGGAGATGGTGGTTGGGGAGGTGACCCATGCAGTGCCAGAGGCGTCGTCACTGTCCAAGAAAGAAAGTGGCAGCTGGGCATCATCGTCGTCTAAGGAAAATGGCGTAGCTCGAAACCCTCATGAGCTCGCGAGGTAATAACCAAAGTTGTAGGTAAGAAAAGATGCAAAGAAGAATAGCGGAAATAACCTATAGCTCGCAGGGCTACCTATAGCCTACCACTAGGGTATGTCATGTTGGATTGCCATGTCATTATATATATAAATTAATGATGAAAATGAGAGAACCGTAAGTAAGAGGATGGCCGGTTGTTGGATTGCCATGTTGATCAGTTAAAGACCTGCAGTTGAAGAGGCGAGGGTTCAATATATGTGGGTATACGACTGCAATGATGTCGTATAAAATGTGTTGAATAGACTTTAAAAAACATCATTTATGGGTAAATGACTGCAATGACGTCGAAGCAAAAGCCATCTTTTGCTTACGGTTATTCCCGCTTGTGCGGGAGAAGAGCCATAGCGAGAAGGCAAGGTTGCAACGGCCCTTGCAGTGTCGGAGGTGTTGTCGCCGTCCAAGGAAGAAAGCGGCAGATGGGCGTTGTCATCCAAGGAAAGCTGCACGGGAGATGGTGGTTGGGGAGGTGACCCTTGCAGTGCCAGAGGCGTCGTCACTGTCCAAGAAAGAAAGCGGCAGTTGGGCGTCATCGTCGTCTAAGGAAAGTGGCGTAGCTCAAAACCCTCATGAGCTCGCGAGGTAATAACCAAAGTTGTAGGTAAGAAAAGATGCAAAGAAGAATAGCGGGAATAACCTATAGCTCGCAGGGCTACCTATAGCGTCAGTTAACAGGGGAAAACTGACACTACATGTGAAATGGTGCCCGCATTTTTATCTCGGTCAAGAATTTTTTCTACCGAGATGCCCTACAAGGTCGGTTATAAGCAAAAAACCAACCCTAGAGGTACTTATACACACGTGAAGGCAAAATGGAGCCCATTTTTGTCTCGGTCGGGAATTTTGTCGACCGAGATGCCCTATAAGGTCGGTTATAAGGAAAAAACTGACCTAGAGGTACTTATACACGTATGAAGGCAAAATGGAGCCTATTTTTGCCTCGATCAAAAAAAATTCAACCGAGATGCCCTACAAGGTCAGTTATAAGGAAAAAATCGACCCTAGAGGTACTTATACACGTGCGAAGGCAAATTGGAGCCAATTTTTATCCCAGTCAAATTTTTTTTTTGACCGAGATACCCTACAAGGTCAGTTATAAGGAAAAAACCGACCCTAGAGGTACTTATACATGCGTGAAGGCAAAATGGAGCCAATTTTTGTCTCAGTTAATTTTTTTGACTGAGATGCCCTAGAAGGTCAGTTATAAGGAAAAAACCGAACCTAGAGGTACTTATACACGCGTGAAGGAAAAATGGAGCCAATTTTTGCCTCACTCAATTTTTTTTCGACCGAGATGCCCTATAAGGTTGGTTATAAGGAAAAAACTGACCCTAGAGGTACCTATAGATGCGCGAATGCAAAATGGATCCTATAAAGCAAAGTTTGCTCAGTTGAGAAATACGTCGACCGAGAAAGTACTGTATTAAGCTTCTCATAGGTCTTCTAAGGTCGGTTTTTTAAGAAAACCGACCCAAGAGGTCTTAAATGGTGCCCGCATTTTTTGTAGACATATAAGGTCGGTTATTTGGAAAAATCGACCCTATAGATTGAGGCGCGAAGCCAAAATCGAGCAAATTTTTACCGCGGGAAACTTAATGGGTCGACATTCTGATCCCATTGCCTTTAAGGTCGGTTGTTTTATGAAAACCGACCCTATAGAGATACACTACAAGGTCGGTTATTTTAAGAAAACTGACCCAAGTGGTCTTAAGTGGTGCCTACATTTTTTATAGACATATAAGGACGGTTATTTGGAAAACCAACCCTATAGAGATACACTACAAGGTTGGTTATTTTAAGAAAACAGACCCAAGAGGTCTTAAGTGGTGCCCGCATTTTTTGTAGACATATAAGGTTGGTTATTTGGAAAAACTGACCCTACAGGCAACGACGTTATTGGCCAAAAATGTAGTAGTGAGTCTACTTTTTTTTACACGATTATAGATATAGAATACTTGCTTCACTTGTGATGCCATTATGAATGGTTCACCCTTCTTACCAATCGTTTCAAAATTCACTAATGTGAAACCTAATTCATCAACTACAAGTTCTTTATTGTTATCAACCCAATTACACCTAAAGATGAGAACTTTAAAATCTATGTAGTCAAAACTCCCATATGTCTTCATTGACACCGCAATAAGACATTTTAGCTTCATGTGGACTCTTATCCTTCGCATTAGAATATACAATGAAGATGCTTGAATGGTGACCCCATTTTTTTGGACGACACTCTTATCATATTGATGTTTTGTATTATATGAAAAATCAATTTATGTTAAATCCTTCATAAGACGCGACATTCATGTTTATTTTAAAGGCAAATAATTTTATATTTTGAGCAATTGATGTTTGAGATAGTTTATGAAAGACTTAATCTTCAAACCACCTAATAAATGTCCTATTATGCTCTCTGACAAGCCACATTGAACTGATTCAAGGATAATTTGTCTTTGATAAAATTGATATGTTCGGTGATATAAATACCCATTTTGTCCATATTGTGTAAAACATACAAGTGTGCTTGTTCCCGCAGTTCACAACTAATCACTTCCACTCGTACTCCTAAAGTCCCTTTGCCCTAAATAAGTATCAATATTCTTTTTGTTAGCAGGACCTTTATTAGAACTCATAAATTCATTGCAAAAGTTGATAACCTCCCTAGCCACATACCCTCAATAATACTCCCTTGATGCCAATAATGGTTTTCAACATCACCTTTAAAATAATCATGTACAATTAAAAGGATACATCCAATGTAAGAAAATCAGACCCTACATTTTCACTTCCCTAGTCAAGTGGACAACTAGATGTATCATGATATCAACTAATGAAGAAGGAAAATACATCTCCAACTGGCATAGGGTAACGACCTCTTCTCTTTGCAACTTATCAAGACTCTCATGATCAATAAATTTGTTGTGTAGACTGTTGAAGAAGAAATAAAGCCTGGTGATTGCAGACCTTACATGCTTCTGCGGTATATATCGAATAGCCACATGCAATATTTGTTGCATTAGAGTGTGACAATCATGAGATTTAAGACATGTCATCTTTAGATCATTCATTGATACTAATCAATAGATATTGAAAAAGTATCATTGTGGTACTTTAACATTAAGCAAGAACTCACAAAAAGTTATCTTCTCATGTCTGGACTAAGTGTAAGAATTAGGAGGTAAATATATTTTTTGATCACTGCTAAATTCTATTATTAATTCTTTCCTTATACCCATTTCCTATAGGTCCATTTTGAATTTGATATCATCTTTAGTATTACCTAGTATATTAATTAGAGTACCAATGATGCTATCACATACATTTTTATCAACATGCATGACATCAATATAATGCCTAACTTCCAAAGAACTCCAATAAGGAAGTTCCAAAAATATTTATCTCTTACTGAATAAAGATTTGTCACTTCATGTGAGAATAGTACATTATGATCTCTTACCAAATGCATTTCAAAGTCTTTTACTCGTTCATAAACATACTCCCCTGATACAAATTTAGGGACACTCCTTTCCTCTTATAAGCCATAGAATGCTTTGTGCAACCTTCGGTAAGGATGCACCTTTGGATGGAATCTAATTCATATTCAGTGAAGATTGCAAAACAACCTTCCAGAGATTGAAGGATGCTCTTATTTCAACCCTCATCATTCAAACACCAAACTAGAGTGCTCCGTTTGAAATCATGCACAATTCCAGTGATTACGCCATAGGTGAAGTTTTAGGGCAAAGGTGAGATAATAAGATTCATGCCATTCATTATGCAAGCAAGACCTTAAATGATGCTCAAATCAATTATACCACTACATACTTATTGTCATGTTTTTTTCATAGTGAATCAATGTTCTCCTCACATATAGGGTATACTTTGGATCCTTTTACATTGTATCCATACAAATTCCCATATGCTGGAAAGTTATTAATAGTGAAAAACAACATAGTATGCATACAAAATGTCTCTTTACGTGAAGCATCATAGGTCATCACACATTTTCCTTAAAGTTTCTTTAAGTCATCAATCAAAGGCTCAAGAAAGCATCATTATCACTTCCATGTTGTTTGGGCCTAATATCAACCGGGACACCATGACATACTTTTATTTCATACACAACCAAGGAGGAAGATTGTATATAAAAATCATAACAAGTCAAATGATATTTTCTTAATGTGTCGTATGATTCATCCCATCGGTACAAAGTCCAAGTCTTAGATCCTTGACTTCTTCACCAAATTTAGGATATAATAAATATATTTTCTTCCATTATAGAAATCTAATGTATGTTGTAGGATCCCTTCATTATTTTTCTTTATCTCTGCATCCCAAGACAAATTCTATGAATCCATGGTATTGGTAAACAAGCATTAATACTGTGTTATTATTGGTAGATACCATATCATATTGGCAAGATATCTAGTTTTAGCCTTAACTAAAGTTGTCTTGTACCTTGACACCCCACGTTTTGGACAACCATTCAAATCTATATAGTACTTTTGAAACAACACACTATCATTTTGGCATACATGTATCTTCTTAGCCCCCATTCCCATTGGGCACAACATTTTATTTATTTTGTATATTGAGATGGAAGCTTGTTGCCTTCAGGAAGAATTTCTTTCAACAAAGACAAGAGAGACGTGAAGCTTTTTTCAATCCATATATTATTAGCCTTCAGAGTATACAATCTTGACACATCACTTGGCTTTGTAAACTTAGTACAACCTAAGTATAACAAACTCTCAACATTATGCACAAGTCGTTCTAATTAGAGTCTTATTTGTAGGATTGAAGAGTTAACATTATCTTTAAAGATCAGGTATAGCTAACAACATAGATATATTTAACAACATAAGGATATCTAACAACATAAGAATGACTAACAACATAGTTACTTTCTCTTATTGCATTATACATCATCTATGTATGAAAGGAGAAAGCAAGGATTACCATCCAATGTGAATTGCAATATAACCCTAGAAGATATGCTACACAGCTGAATTGCATCTTTTATTAAGCCCTGGGGAGTTTGAGGTATACAAATCAAACACCCAAATAACCACTGCAAAGTGCTATTCAGTTCTGTACAAGATCTAGGAGAGTCAGAATCCTAAGATCTCTTCACCCTCGGTCAGTACAAGTCTGTCACAACGACATGTGTAGTCAAGCTACAACTTAGTTCACCCTTGGTATTTAGGTCATGACACTAGAAACCAGGATATATGACCCTATCATCCGAGGTACAACTGCAGTTGTCCTCAATCACATCACATATACATATATCTGAGACACAACCTCAAACGCATTAGTCTGAGGCATGCCCACAACCATCCTCCATACCTTAAAATCAATATGTCAAGGACACATAGTCTCTCACACCCCCATATATTCAATAGTATATGACTTCGGGCTTCCCTTCTGGTATACCCGTTTTTCCATCCAACGAGTCTTGGCACTAGAATGGTTCTACGACATAATGCATTGCATGATTAGGGTTTCACTTGATTAATTATTGCCAATTGGGTTGATTAAGACTGCATCAATGAAGATTGACATACAAACCCTAATTCATTTCTAACAAACATGGTTACATAACAACTTTATAAGATACAAAACATATGAGACATATTCATGATCACAACTTCACAATACACAAGTTCATCAACATCCTTGAAAGGAAACCATCATCCACTAGGGTTTACAACACTCCACTATTGCCATTCATGAAGATCCTATATTCTCATCAGGGATCAAGCATGCCCAAAAAGCCATTCAGGACAAAACAATACCACTTCCTCAGGTACATCATTATCCTTCCATGCCATCTTGAGTGCTCAACATATCGTCAACACACTCATTACCTTCAGACCCATCATCATGGCTCATCAATAATAAGAATAGTTATGACATTCTCAAGAGTAACATAACAAATATACCTTTATCAATAGAAGTTGTGTTTGTTCCTCATTTCAAAATTAAAGGAAGTTAGAGGCGTCCAACTATTACTAGAGTGTCAATAATTATAGACAAGCTTTGTATCATAACTCTACATTCATGTATAAACCACTGGTTCATTATCACCCTTAGGCAACACATAAGAAAACTATTGTTTCTATGACACACTTAGGTAGGCACACGAGCTACCCATCATTTTCTTTATTAGCTTACTTGAGTAAACACCTAGATAAATTATTGGTTCATAACTCTCTTAGGTGACCCATCGATTCCTTTATCTCATGTAGATATACTATTGGTTCATTCTTATACTTCATGAAAAACACCACTTCATATATCTAGAAATCCCATCGGATTATTGATGTACTTAGGAAAATCCAAAACCACCAGTTTATTGAAACTCTTAGCTCAAAGAACAACCAACGGATCATTAATGTTACTTAGATAAAACATGTTCATTGATTCACCATGGTACTTAGTCAAAAACATAATCGTAGAATCATTAGTGAACAACATAACCATTGGATTGTTAAATTACTTAGCCAAAAGGAAGACCATCAAATCTTTGAAGAACATGAAAATAAACATACCATTGGATCATTGAAGCATTTAGTCGAAACTGAGACCTTTGGCTCATTGATGGACAAAAAAACCATCAGATTGAGTGTTAGATAAATCATCATTCTATTCACCAATTAAACTTATCAATTCATTGGGATATTTGGTCAAAAACAAGATCATCGAATATTGAGAGTACTTGGTGAAAAACAAGTCCATCAGTTTATTAGAATACTTAACCAAAAATCAAATTCGTCGATTCTTCAAGGAACTCAACCAAAGGCAAAACCATCGGTTCTTCAAAGTACTTAACCAAGATCAAGATCATCATATTTTCTAAGTACTTAACCAAAAACAAGCCATTGGTTCATCAAATAACTTAACCAAAAACAAAGCCATATTGGTTCATGGGCAGCAACATTATCAACTCATTCACTTAACATAACCATTACGCTATGGACTTACTTATCCATTGATTCTTTTAACAAGTGAAATCAGGAACTAAACATTAAGTAAAGACCATCAATTTAGAGACTAAGTAGAGTTATTACAAAGTAACAACATGGTTTCCTTTACTCAAGTAAAACCACTGCTTCAAGGATAAAGAAGACCATCGATTCATTTTACTTAACCTAGTCATTGGATTATTGACTTGCATAATCATGGGTTCATTTATCAAGTAGGGTCAAAGTTTCTCACTCTAGGTAACGCCATAATCATCTACTCTTTTAAACAAACCATTATTCCAAATACTTGTAGAACTATCATTTTAGAGACTAAGTATAACCACAAATTCAACACCAAGTATCACCATCAGTTTCTATACCAATAGGAAATCAATTATTTACACCAAGTAAAAAACCATCCTTTCTTACCTCCAAACCAAGGTAATTCGTGTTCATACTAGAAGGAACATTCAAATGATCTAATGATAGCTTAACAACACACAAATATCATGCATGTATGTAGAATAGTGCATCTAAGATCATCTTTCACCATAATACTGAGTTTTAGGGCATGACCTATATACAACAAGTTAAAAGCAAGCAATAAATGGGATGGAAGTTATATAACTCACCTCAAGATGAAGGTGAATGTCCAAACAACAAGGTGACTCAAGAAAAACCCCTATCTTTTCCCTTCCAAAGCTCCAACGTAGTTCCTTGTTCAAGAACAAGGTAAATCTAGGGCAAAAGAGAGAAGAAAAGTGTCCTTTCACAACATGCACGACCTTCCATCAAGAACTCCTAGAGTTCCACCCATGAATGAGGAGAGAAAGAAGAAAACAAAAAGGAAACTATAGTACATAAGAAGATCTTACTTGGTTAGGTAAAGAAACTAGGTTAGGAAGCTTTAAACATCCTTAGAGAAGCTTGATCCAAATCCTAGGGCGACATGCATCCATCATTTCTCCATGATTCGGCCTCCAAGAGCCTATTATTCATAAAACAATGGCCTAGGGTCTCTTTTATAAGAAATAAAGAGATAAGGGAGGTAAAATGTTTGTTTGCGGGAGTGGTGGAGGGTATATATATCCAAGGAGAGAGGGAAGGGTGGATTGAGGTATCAAAACATGCATGCCATGTGTCCAAAAGTCAAAATCGGTCCTTCTTCATGCATGCAGAAGTTCCATCAGATCTTTACCATAATTTTTCATTACTTCATGCCTTAGTGAGATTACTAAGGTGTACTATCAGAGTTCCCATCAGATTATGCATATGTGCTATCGAAAAACCCATTAGATCATCACCATACTTGGTCATTTTGTCAATTCTGACCATCCATCGGATTGTGCACTTCAACTAGGGTGTCCATTAGATTATGGACCTCAAGGGGAGGCCATAGATATTCTTACTCAAGTAGAAACCATAGAATCATTACTCAAAAGGTGGAACCATCAAATTCCTTCCATGCTTAGAAAAAATCAGCACATTGGTGAGTAACCCTAAGTTCTCAACCCCAGAGGGATGGAGTAAACAAACATGATGGTGCACTAGGCATCCACATGTGCATCTATATCAAACATCATGAAGGGTAATATGAAGCACAATATGAATGTGTGAAAATTAAAGATAAAACCCTAATGGGAAAATTGCACAAAAGTCCATATAAGCATATAAATTGCAAAACTCTTTCAAACAATGTCCAAACTGGACCAAATTTGAAACATAGATTAGTATCATGATATCAAATCTTAAATTCAGGCATGATTCAGGAATTAAGCACCCAATTAAGATAAGTAAACATGTTTAATCATTAAGCCGGTCAGGGGTCTTACAACAACAATGCCGACTTTCAAATTGTTACTGGAATTCCTACATGGAAAATAGAACTTATCCCATGTCATTTCCTATGTTCCTCCAAATAATTTTATAAACCGATCAAGACCAATAATAAACCACCAAGTGCAATGATTTGGAATGGACATCCATGATCAATCCATTCTATGATCACATTGAAAGTGAGTATTGAATCATGTTTTTAGATTAGGGTTTAGAGATTAGAGTTTATCATTTAGGGTTTAGGGTTTACACACGATTTAGGGTCACTGTTCCATTCTCAAACACCTAATCTCACTAGTATTTTGATTTTCAAGAATATTTCAACAACATTTCAAGTACTTCTCCAAGTACACCGATGTAGATGGGCAAATACCCACCTATATATCTACTTAGAGAATAAAAGAGGAAGTGATGATGAAATATCTTGAAAAATGAATACACATTATACACTTACATCCTAAGTGAGATTAAGTGTTTAAGAGCAGTCCTTGACCGACGATTATCCAATATTTACTCCTAATGAGTAGATCTCAGACATGTTCCTACGCCAACAAATAATGTTGTCATTTATGTACCTATGATCTTAGTATTATCATTCATGTTGTAGGTGCAAAAATAAGATAGGTGTATTCTACACAACCTAGATAATATTTAAACAAACCAAACAAGCAACATTAATCATTCATTTTTCTAAGCATAATTTAAATTCTAATTAGATATACAAGTAGAGTTTAGCGACCTAGAATAATACATCACGCATGCATTTTCATAGAAAATCATAATACAATGTAGAATTTATTGACTAAACATAACATATATATTTTCATAACAAATCAACAATCACAATTTTAAAAAAGGAAACTACCTTCACTGGAACAAGGTGGTCGGGGGTTGATGAAGCACCACTAGTTGGTGGGGAAGTGAAGCAATGGAGCACTACTGGTCGATGGTCCAAGCAACACCGGTGATTGGTGACCCAAGTAGAGCTGTGAAAATGGAGGAAGACGACGGTAGCTACGGTGGAAAATGATGTCAGCTACGATGGAAACCATGACAGAAAATAGTGATAACTCTGACGACAGCTATGGTGGCACCAACAAAGACAATAACAGTAAAATGATTGTCATACTTAGGTACATGGGGTGAAATAGAGACTGGGGAAAAAATAAATTTCATAGATGATATAAAGTGGAACTTAGTCAATGTTTGCTGCCAAAAAGTGAGGACTAAACATATAGTCATTGGTTTTATAAGAAAAACCGATGACATAGTTCGATCCTCTATCTTTGGTTCTCCACCAAAAAATAACGCCATATGTACTTATCCCTATTAAAAATGTCAAACTCAATAAGATTTGTGTCGTTTGTGTTGGATCAATGGGCTCTAGAGGGGGGGTTGAATAGAGCTTCACAAATTCTCACAAGATAAATTAGACCACCAAATTATATATTTGAAAAGCTTAAACAAGCAACAATTTGATGTCCTAATCTAACATACATAGCAAGGATGAGAGATAGTGAAAAATAAGCACTTGGATAGGTGGTTCATAGTGGTTCCATGTCCTAAACTTAGGAGCAATGTCAGTCCACTACCTAGAGTGGGTTAGTCTCTAGGATTTGCAATCTTGGTACTCTTATATTCCACAATAAGATTACAAGACACAACAACCACACATCCAAGGGCTTCGTACCTCAAGCAAAGATCTTCAACCTATAGAAGGAGCTTACCCACTTGAACCATGGAGTCTTCAGCCATCAACATGGACTTACCCACTCCTTTCTTCAAGTCTTCTGCCTTCAAGGGATTACCTATCTTCCTTGAGCATTGCCTTGCTTCTCTCCTTCACTAGGAGATATGGAGCACCTATCTCCTTCAATTGGAGACCTGGAGTAGCTTTCCTTCTTCAATCATGAAGAACAACACCTCCTTCTCCTTCACTTGGAGAGGGATCTTCAACTTGACTTCAATAGGAATTGAGGTTGGAAGATGGAGGAGGAGAGATTTACAAAAATACATGGAGTAGCTCTCTTACACATGAACCTATCTCACTCATACTCATGAATTTGACTTGAAGGTAGAGAGAGAAAGTGGCTCAAAGGCTTAGAACACTCTCAGCTATGCTAGGACTAAGTTTGTAATGAATGAGCAGCCTTGGAATAAACTCCAAGTGTTCTATATATAGCTGAGGGTGTTGCTTTGAGTTAGGTGAACTCTTGGGTCGAAATATAGTTGTTTTCATTCAATAAAATGTCTCTATTTTCGATCAAATAACCCACCAACAGTCACATCACTTTTTTCTACAAATTTCATACAGTGCAATCAGTCGATAGAGTAAACGACAAACCGATTTTCAAAGTATCGGTCGAGTTTCTTCAAAACAAACTCGACCGATCAATGAATGATCGTTTTGGTCAGGTACTACATCGGTCGAAATCTGTGTAGACATAACTCGACCGATGCAATCTTCAGAGACTGTATCAAGATGGATCGGTCGAGTTTGTCCTGGGGAGAAACTCGACCGATTGACAACCTGATGTCAATATTTGAATATGCATCTAAAGTGATCTAACATTGGTGTTTTATGTCCCAATCAATTTTCTCACCATAGTTACAAGTCAATTCATCATCACAAGTGATTACAAATATGTTCTAAGGTCATGTACATAGATTTCCACAAAAGCACACTTGTAGCTCTTTGACTTGAACTTGAGTCAATCTAGGGTTTTGGATTTGGGATCCTTTTCATGTACCTAATACCTAAAATCAATCTTTAATACACATAGTAGATACATATGAATGGAATGGTTAAGTCATTATCAAAATATAGGCAATGTATAACCTCTAGGTCAACATTCTCCCCCATTTTGACAATGGAAAACCATTCCTCAAACATATTGAAAGGGATGTAGAAATTACACCTTTGCTTTGCGAAATAGGGAGATTCATGAAATAAACAATGTGAATTGCTCCCCCTCAATCTGTGCTTCTATTAACCTGCATGGTTACTCTATGTACACAATGCAATAGCAATATCCATGTAGTATGTAGTCCTTTGCAAGTTCACATAATAAGCAATGAATTGAACAAGAAAGGACCTCACTAGCAAAAAGCAATATTATAGCAAAGAAAAACCAATATGATTGAGTTTCAAGACTTGAGCTATCTCTTGAAATATCTCTCCCCCTTTTGACATTATCAAAAAGGCAGGGGGTAGAAGAGCATAAACTAGATCTTCTCCAAAACACACACATCCATATATGCAAAGGAATAAGCAACAGGTGAAAAGCATATATCACACAAGGACAAAAGATAACATACATGCCAAGTCAAAATCAAAAATATAACTCAAGATGGCACCAATGCATAGGATAAAAACAGAGGAAATAGCCATAGTGCACATCAAAGATATTACAACTCAGATATATGTCCACATGAGAGCAACTACAAGCACAAAAGCGATAAAACAAAGATAAGAAATAGTACAACTCAGAAGAATGTGCCAAGATGTTTCTTATATAAAAATAATCTAGAAAGATGTATATAATAAGCATGCTAGACTACAAACTAAGAAACCACCTAAACATGTAAGCTATCTATATCAACAACATCATCATCGCCAGGTGTGTAGTCCTCATCCCCATCAGAAGGTGGAGCAGTAGTGCCAGCATCATCGTCAGCACCATCACCATCACCATCGTCGGAAGCATCCTCATCGTCATCGTCATCATCATCAACATCCTCAACCTAGTCTGGCATCTCCTCATCAGCAGGAGGTCCAAAGGAACGACCGGGCCAGCAGACATTCTTGTAACATCCCTGACCTGGGATATGAACTAACCCTAGGTGTTTTGCTTAAGACATGTGATTAGATGCTTGTGATTATCTTTTGATATGTAATTAAAGCTCCTGAGGAACATATATTTCCATTTCTATCCTTTTTGAACAATGATGTAATGTTGTTTTGATTAATATGGACTTATGTGCAAATTACCCAATCTGAGGGGTTAACTTGCAAATTGCACATGTTACGATGTTCCTATGATTATGAGACATCATAAGAATGAATATGATGTAGTGATACGGATTCTCCAAGCTTGGGCACCAAGATATAGCTTGTAGAGCAATCCTTGTGCATAAAAACCTAGTTTTGGTGTAAAGTGCAATTTACCCAAAACATAGGGTGCAACATGTAAAATATACCCTCTATAGTATCTTTTATGACTCTTGACATAAAATAGAGCAAAGATAATGAGGAGGGCGCCTCATTTGAGTAATCAAATAAGAAAGATAATCCTTATATCTAAATGACCAAGTTTTAGGCAAAATGGCCTTTTATGCATGTATAACTTAGTAAGGTGTTTGGTTCCTTTTTCCTTAAACTTGGTTGAGAGAGGGGTTTTGCATGTAATAAGAAGGGATAAATGTGTCAAAGGAGAGGAGAAGGACCTATTTGAGAAATAAAGGAAATAACCTTCCTTGCCTTGAAAATATATCCAAAATATATAAGCACATCTCTTTCCATAAGCAAGGGATCGTTTTCCCTTCATCCCTTCACTTATCTCTTTGCATTGGCCAACTAAAAGGAGCTCAGGAGCAGAGGAGGACGACCAAACTGAATTGGGTAAGTTTTGAACACCATCTAGCTCGGATTCATGGAGGAAGTCTTGCTACAAGGTTGGTTTGTTAGTCTTTCTTACACAAATCTTCTTTCTAGCCATCTTCTCCATCCAATTCTTAAGGAAAGGACCATGGACGACCTGTGGAGCTCAAACCACCATTAAAGATACCGAGATTGGAGCTATATATCAGATTCTAAGGTGGGTTTTATAACTCTAAACCTTAAAGTTTTGTTATGCATCTTCTTTCCTTGAAAACGTTGCTTGTTCTCCTTTCTTTCACACTTCTATGTGTTCTTGCAACCAAAACCGTGAAGAACAGTCCATGTTATTGAGGTATAAGAAGGTGGCGTTAATTCCAAAGTTCATCCTGATCCTACTTTAGCAAACGGTCCTCCACCTCTTGCCTAAACGGTTTGCAAAACCATTTGGAAGCAAACGGTTTCAAAACCATTTGGAGGGCAAACGGTTTCACAAGATCGTTTGGAGAAAACGGTCTCAAAGACGATTTGGATGTGTTGACCAAGTGTTGACCGTTTGGAGGGATGTTGTACATATTATGGACTAATAACCCACCAAAGATCATCAACTAATTCCAAGTAAATCACTAATTGAAGGCACTTTAGTCACCTAAACCCTAATCGGGTTTATTGCTGATTTTAATGGTGCAGTCATGTTGAAGTTTGGGTTGAGTCACCCAAACGATTTCAAAACCGTTTGGGGATCACCCAAACGGTCTCAAAACCGTTTGGTGATAACCCAAGACCGTTTGGAGGTCTAGGGTCAAGTGGGGTTGATCAATTGAGGGTCCAATCACATCAAGTTGTTGAATAATCAAGTGCTGATTTTGTGACCTAAATTAGGGTTCAACCCTTAAGTGAATGACTTGGTTTTTGATGACATCATGGGAAAAAGGTCTCAAGACCATTTGGAGGATGTCCAAATGGTTTCAAAACCGTTTGGAGGTCACCCAAGACCGTTTGGAGGTCTAGGGTTGACCATGGTTAAGTGGTTGAAGATTGAAAGGCAATAAGTTGAAATATAATCAATTAGTGACCTAATGATCAAATCTATGGTCCAAACCTTAATAGGTTGAGTTAGTTTTTGATGTGGACTTGAAAAAACGGTCTCAAGACCATTTGGAGGATGTCCAAATGATCCCAAGACCGTTTGGGGTCAGGTCATGACCCAATTGAATGAGGGTTCAATGGTCTCAAGGTCAATTAGACTCATGTTGATGCATGTTGAAGGATGATCGTTTCCAAACCCTAATCCAATTGATCCAAGCCCTAATTGGTGATCAATTGAGGGTTAATTGAGTGTCAAATCAGTATAGGGTTGACCTAATTAACCCAATTGATAAATGGTTAACAAGTGCATGGTTGATTGAGGGGTTCAACAATGGAAACCCTAACTCAATTGGACGAGTTGACACACTTTTTGGTCCATACGGTTTTGAGGGTGTTTGGACCAAACAGTCTCAAGACCGTTTGGGGCCAAACGGTCTCAAGACCATTTGGGGCCAAATGGTCTCAAGATCGTTTCGGACCAAACGATCCCAAAACCATTTGGTGATCATGCGGCTTCAAGATCAAATTGCCCATGCGGTTTCAAAGTCAAGTTGGCCAAACGATCAACGAGACCAAACGGTCTTCACCTCTCCTAGGGCAAACGGTCTTGATGGTGTACTTTTCCATGCGGTCTTGAAAGTCAAAGGGACCAAACGGTCAACAACTCCATGCTGTTTCAAAACCGTTTGGAGGATAAAAGTGCAAAACCGTTTGGAGTCTTGTTAGGTCAAGATCGTTTGATGACTTAATGGTCAAGATGGTTTAGTAGTTGATTAACCTAAACCCTAAAGATACCTAAAGTGATTAAAGGGACAAGTGATTAGTTGGTTGATGCATGTTATGGTCAATGGTGAACATTACAGAAGTACCCTTAGTGGGTTAGTGTGACTAATACCCCTTGATCAAGCAAACCCTAATGACCATAATGGTGATGACATGACTTATGTTATCAAGGTTGATTTAACTTAATCTAATCAAGAGTGATGTAAACATCATCTAATAGCAAGAGGAGAGAGAAGATTCCTAATATGAAAGAGAATTAAGTAATAAGCTTCCAACATGTATGAATACACATAATTAGGGTATGATCCTTCATAGTGAGATCATGGAAACACTAATCATGATGATTAATGAATATTAACTTTATTGAGGGCATGAATGAAAGTAATCTTCATACATAATGATGGTATGATTATAATGTGAATAGAAAACCCTAATCTAGGGTAATGTGATGATATGAACATGTAAACCCTAATTCTGGGGTATGCTTTTAAGCATGAAACTCTATGATTGAAGTATGAGATAACGAATCACTATTCCTAATCAAACTAAGTGGTTAAATAACTTTAATTGGATTGAATAAGAATCCTAACCCTAGAAACCAGCCGTGGTAATATGACACGGTCGTGGTGAATCCTTTGTTGCACGACCGTGTAATGAAGCACGACCATGGTGGCTTACTCTTGCACGACCTTGCAAGATAGCACGGCCATGGTATCCTATATATAATTTGAAAAGAACTTATGTTGTGCTGATATAGTTACAATGTGCATGTTATTAGTAAATGTTAACCATGCATGTTTTAATAAAGAGGTGATCATATCTAGGTAAAGGGTTATGATGTTATATGCATTGAAAACACTTTACATGCTTCAAGTATAATGATATGCTATGTTACCTGGTGAGTGGTAACATATGAGCTTGATAGGCTGAATGAGCCATGAGAAATATATGCATTGTTATAATCAAAGGTCATACTGTTAAAATGACTGGATTATAAGATGTTACTTGGTAACAAGTGTTATGATGATTCAAGGGTTTGAATACCCTCATTCCTGAATCACACTGATGAGATGGTTAGGGATTGATATCCCAATGTTAAAAGTATGTGATGCAAACTTGATACAAATAGTACTCTTTCTTTATAGCATGTGTTTTATTGATTTATCTTTGAAAACATGCTTGATGCTAAAGAATGTCATAATGTATTTAAATAATCAAGCATAATGATATCATGTAGAGCCCTGACCATAGATCCATCATTGTCAGAAATTAAATTATGGTGAAATAGGTTTTCCTAAGGGAACTCCTGAAGAGCATACTTTTGAGTATGTGGAGGTTATGGACGTGAATATCCTTACGTCCTAATGTTGGATTTGATAGGATATGTACCATTAATCTCTCAATCCTTCATTATATGTTTATGTCGGGATGATGTATCACTAATCTCCCGATGATGTTATTAATGACGCATCAATGAGAGATAAGCAAGAAATCCCTTGATGGCAAAGAGAGTACAGAACACCACTATAACTCTAAATAGTGAAGTTGCCAGAATACCCTGGAAAGCTATTATAGCAGAGACACAAGATGTCATGCATGATGTTCCTCAAACTGACTCAGGAGTAATGAGGTCATAGGAATCCGGCTCTCCTGATGACCTATGTATGGTACAGATTGCAATCTAGTGATGGTCGGTTGGAGTATGAGAGGTGTAACTCATCTCCTCAGGGCATAAATATGTTTGTAAAATGTAATCAGCCGCATAGCATATTTGCTTAGGTTGAACTACGAGAAACAATGATTGATGATACATTGTTTATAGTGCCCTAGTTAAGTAATTAGTATACATGTTCTTCATTTTCTTATTGTTATATGTCTTGTCATTCAATTAAGTTATAATTGAAATGATTACTTATAAGCATGTTGCTTCACTTAGTTTACACAATGTTAAACCTGCTGTTGAATATTTATAATTCTACTGCTTTATGTTATTCCATTATTGTAATAACAAAGCTTCTGGTGGAGAGTTATAACTCTCGCTGGGACAATTATTCAATTGTCTCACCCCCGTGGGATTCGAATTTTTAGGTAGATGTCGAGGACGAAGGAACCCATCAGTGGGTGAGCAGCATCAGCAGCAATCTCAGGGACAGCAGTGATCCTCAGGTGGAGACACTGACTGTCAAGTCTCGTAGATAGTATGTCCTATGTGTCGTCTCTGTACTCTCAGGTCCTAGGAGTCAGTATATCTGAGATTTTGGCATAATGCCTCGAGATTTTGTATCTTACCTTGTACAGTTAACAAGGTGATTGATGTTGTAATTCTTGAGATGTGTTTGTTACAGATATGTAATGATGAAACATGTTGTAAACAACTTATCATGTTTCTTTATGGAAGAGTTTTATCGTTTGAAGATCTCTTTACAAAAAAAGTTTTAATTTTTAGTGATTTTTGATAATTCTGTTGATAATAGCTTCCGCATTCATTGATCTTGTTTTCGTGATTCGATCGTCTCAGTTTAGTAGTATCAGAGCTCTAGGTTCGCTGAGTCTACATAGACTTAGGACTTAGGATGTCAAGTTTGTTCTAGTACTTTTCAGTATGTCTGATAGTGTCTTCTGCTCCTCAGGAGAAGAAGATAAGACTAAGGATGTCTGGACCACACGAGGAATATGTTGCAGAGAGTAGTGTTGCTGCACCCAGAGAAGGTGCAAGAAACCCAGAGATAGAGCAACCTGTGCCTGAACCACCCCAGTTCAATCCAACTGACATGGGGAACCCAACCGTCCAGACCATGTTTGGGCAGTTTATGGCTGCCATGACACACATAACTGATAGGATACCTATGCATGCACCTAGGGCACCTACCCAGCCTGAAGGACAAGGAATCGACAAGACGTTTGAACGACTTCGCCGAGTTGGAGCCACAAAGTATTTTGGAACAGCTGATCCCGCAGATGCTGATTTGTGGTTAACTAAACTAGAGAAGGCCTTTAGAATCTTGAACATCCCAGAAGCTGAGAAGGTCAGACATGTTGTGTACCTTCTCAAGGTAAGTGCTGGTCACTGGTGGACCATGGAAGAGCAGAAGAGGCTTGGTGTGGAGGTTGCATGGGAAGTTTTCCGACGGGAATTTATCAACAGATATTTCCCTAAGATGTTTCTAGATGAGAAGATCTCTCAGTTTGAGAGGTTAAGGCAAGGTCCGATGAACATTAGCGAGTACGAGGCTAAGTTCATGGAGTTGTTGCGGTTCTGTCCGCACATGGCTGCTACAGATGAAGAAAGAATCAGGTGTTTCGAGAAAGGGTTAAACGCTGAGTTAACTACTCTCGTGTCTGTCCTAGAGAACAGAGAAAGGTTTGCTACCTTCGTGGAGTCTGTCAGAAGGGTAGAGAGGTCTGTAGCATAGAATAGATAGACCCATAACAAGAGGATGTATCCTCAGTTCCAAGGATCTTCATCTAAGGGTTTCAAGAAACCTAGGTTTTCTGCACCTATGCCACCACCTAGATCCAATACCCGGACGTAGTGGACGTCAAATAGGGGTAGAGGACAAAGCTTACCACTAGGAGGAGCTCACAGTTCAGCATCTATGTTGGTTACAAGACCACCCAGACCACAACAATTGAACAGAAGTTGTTATATATGTGGAAAGATGGGACATCTGATGAAGGACTGCAGAGCCAGAGAGGTGAGTGTGACTCAACCTCAGAGGTAGAATCAGCAAGGATCTCAAAGGCGACAGTTTCTAGGAGGATCTAGAGGACGCAGACAAGCGTCCCAAGCTGGATCATCGGCATCTAGTCATCAAGCACCGAATCAACCATAGGCGACAGCGATATTCTACGCGATGAATCCACCTGATGTAGTGATCAGCCCTCGGGTTGTGGCAGGTCAGGTGGAATTGTTATATTATGATATATCTACATCTTGCGTTGTATCTGTTTTGATTGATCCAGGTGCTACACACTCCTTTATCACTCGAAGAGTGATTCTTGACTGTAATTTGACTATAAGTCATAGAGCAGATAGTTTGTTGTTAGAAACTCCGTTGAGGGGGTCTGCTGTGTTGCAGGAGGTATGTTCTCCCTACATCCTCTTCTTTTCTGAACATCGCATTCAAGTGGATCTTATACCACTTGAGATGCATGGATTTGATATAATCCTTGGGATGGATACCTTAGAAAGGTATAAGGTTGTCTTGGATTGTGAGTCCAAGCAAGTTGTGTTCACTGATGATGGTGACACATGGATCTTTCAAGGAGAGAGAAAGATTCTACCTACCTGTCTTGTGTCAGCTATGGTTGCTGAGAAGCCGATGAGGCAAGGATGTTATGCATTCCTGGCCCATGTGGTAGATACTACCATGGATAGTCCTAACCCTGCTGAAGTTCCTGTAGTCAGGGAATTTGAAGATGTATTTCCTGAAGAACTTCCAGGTGTGCCACCGCCTCGGGAAATTGATTTTGAGATCAATTTGATCCCAGACACACAACCTATAGCAAAAACACCGTATAGGATGGCGCCTGCCGAGATGGCAGAACTCAAGAAACAACTACAGGAGTTGCTTGAGAAGGGTTTCATCTAACTGAGTACTTCACCTTGGGGTGCTCCAGTGCTCTTTGTTAAAAAGAAAGATGGATCAATGCGGTTATGCATTGATTATAGACAGTTAAATAAAGTAACAATAAAGAATAAGTATCCTCTGCCGAGGATTGATGATCTCTTTGATCAGTTGCGTGGTGCGACTGTCTTTTCAAAGATAGACTTGAGGTCAGGATATCACCAGCTCCATATTAAGGATAGTGACATACCAAAGTCTGCCTTTAGGACGAGGTATGGTCATTATTAGTTCACAGTTATGTCATTCGGACTAACTAATGCACCAGCTGCATTCATGGAACTAATGAATAGAATCTTCCGACCTTTTCTCAATCAGTGTGTTGTTGTCTTTATAGATGACATCCTGATCTATAGTAGAGATGCTCAGCAACACGAACAACATCTTCGACAGGCTCTAACTTTGCTAAGAGAACACAAGCTATATGCTAAGTTTAGCAAGTGTGAGTTCTGGTTACCGGAAGTATCTTTCCTTAGACACGTGATATCTGTTTTGGGTATTCGTGTTGACCCTAAAAAGGTAGAATATGTGCTACAATGGGAGCAGCCGAAGACACCGACAAAGATCTGTAGTTTCTTAGGGTTGGCAGGCTATTACCGGAGGTTCATTAAGAACTTCAGTTCTATAGCTTTACCCTTGACTAAGTTGACCAGGAAGGATGTTCCTTTTGTCTGGAGTGACAAGTGCCGGCAATCTTTTCAGTTGTTGAAGGAGAGGTTGACAAGTGCACATGTACTTGTATTACCTGAGCAAGAGAAAGGATATATAGTTTTCTGTGATGCCTCCAAGAATGGACTTGGATGTGTGTTGATGTAGGATAAACAAGTGATTTCTTTCGCTTCTCGACAGCTTAAGAAACACGAAGAGAATTATCTGACACACGATCTGGAGCTAGCTGTTGTGGTTCATGCCTTGAAGATCTGGAGACACTATCTCTATGGAGAGGCATTCCAGATTTTCACTGATCATAAGAACCTTAAGTACATCTTTTCTCAGCGTGAGCTTAACATGAGGCAACACCGCTGGATGGAGTTAATAAAGGACTACGATTGTACAATTGATTACCATCCAGGGAAGGCCAATGTAGTTGTTGGCGCTTTTAGTAGGAAATCAGCAACACCAGCTTTAGATAGAGCACAACTAAATTCTTTAGTGTGCTCAAGAAGAGATATGCTTATCTCCTTAAGACAAAACAATGTACAGTTAAAAGTATCATTGTTAGCTGGGTTGTTAGCTAACACTACTATAGAAATGGCTTATAAAGCCACTTTTCAAGGTGTCGGTTTTATACAAAAACTGACACCTAAAGTCTACAATTTCGGTTGATAACATAAATTGACATCCAATCTACAAAGGTCAACCAGACACGGGTACCGCTTTTATTAAGTGTCAGTTAATTAATAAATAACTGACACCTAAACTCAACCGCCAAACCCAAAATTCCAGCGAAAAAATTGGCTCCAAAATTTTACATATGGCGTCGGTCATAACTAAATAACCGACGACTAAAGCAAACAGGAATAGTTGTCGGTTGTCTTTTACTTAAAAACCGACGACTATAATGTAGTATAGGTGTCGGTTTTTTGTAAAGAACCGACACTGTAGGTTTAGTTGTCAGTTGTTTTAAATAACCGACACTTATTGTCAACTTAATAGCTGACCAGCCCGACCGATTCTTCCCCTTTCCCTGTTTCATTCCCAATTTCCCTAGCTCCGGTGATTTCCAGTGCTCCCTTCTCCGCTGTCGTGCTCCTACTCACCGGCGGCCGTGCTTCTGCTCACCGGCTCACCGGCAGCCGTGCTCCTACTGCCGTGCTCCTGCTCACCGGCGGCCGTCCGTCCCCTAGTTGCTGCTACGTCTGCCGCTGCTCCTCCGGCTCCACGCTGCTTCGTTCTTCTTCCTTCTTCTTTCTCCGGTAGGCCCTCCGTTCTTCTTCTTCTTCCTTCTCCTGCTCTTCTTCTTCCTTCTCCCTCTCCTTACCAACATCAACCACGGCCGTGTGGGCTGGCACAGCCGTGGCTGTGTTGGCCGACCACATGGCTGTGCTACCCAGCACGGCCATGTGGTTGGACAACACAGCCACGGCCGTGCCAGCCCACACGACCGTGGTTGCTGTTGGTAAGGAGGGAGAAGGAAGAACAAGAATATATATATATATATATACTAAAATGAAATCAATTATGAGTTTGTGATTAAATCAATTATATGATGAAATCCCTATTGCATGTTGAAACCCTAACATCTGGCCGAGTTGCATGATGAAACTCTAACATCTACATGAATCTCTGTTGCATAATGAAACCCTAACATCTACATACTCTATATGATACCTAAAATTGTGATGAAACCCTAACATCAATTGTGATAAAAGTTGGATTGTAGGTATTGGAATGACAATATACATGTATTGGGACTGTTATTGAACACCTAATCTGACTTAGGATATTTTGTTTGATTTAAACATGATTGGGCATTATTGCATGTTTGAAACTATTGAATTCTTGATTTATTATATAATAATGCTCTAATTGTGAGTGATGCAATGTAAGTGAGCAAATACATGTAGTGGATATGTACTCATTAGCCTAGAACCCCGTCCAAGATTTACTCATTAGGAGTAAATCTTGGATAGTCCCCGGTTTGGGACTATTCTTGAACACCTAATCTCACTTAGGATGTAAGTGTATAATGTGTATTGGGTTTTCAAGAAAATTTCGGTAGCATTTCCCCATGTGTATTGGGTTTTCTCGAAAACCCAATACACATTATACACTTACTAGTGAGATTAGGTGTTCAAGAATGGGATAGGTGGTACACATTTATTATATATAAGAATGACATCACATGTATTTGTTGGCCTAAAGTTTTAACCATGCAAAAACTCTAATCTGTTAACCCTAGACCCTAATCTTGTCCTAATATATACTTGTTTTCTCTTTGATCATAGAATGGATAGATCATGGATGTCCATTCGCAATCGCTGCACCCCAGAGTTTATTTCTGGTCTTGACCAGTTTATTAGATTTGCCGAGGAACATAGGAAACAACCTGAATTACTTTACAATGTGAACTTTACAATTTGAATTACTTTACAATGTGAGCTTTACAATTTGAATTACTTTACAATGTGAGCTTTACAATTTGAATTACTTTACAATGTGAGCTTTACACTTTGAATTACTACTTTACAATGTGAACTTTACAATTTGAATGTGAATTTGCAGATGGCTGACCATTCTCCTGATGACCGTGCTGATGACTACCGTGAGGGTGAGGACATCAATGTGCCGCCTCACAATGTAAGTTTTAAAAATATATCATATATTTATATCTATATGTCCATTTATAGTTATATCTTGTAAATGTGAATTATTTTGTCAAATTTTAGGTTGATGATGCACAGGTACCATCTGAAGCACTTGAGGCACTTGATCAACAACACCAAAAAGTTGACAAGAGAAGGGGCATCACTATGATGAAGAAGTTAATTGCGCAAAAGGGCAATGGACCCAAACTTGTTGTGGATTTCGATAATGCAGGAAATGCATGTGGTGTGAATCGCAATTCATTTATTTCATATCTTGGGTTTGTTACTCGTAGCCATTGCGGTTGTCGCTTAGATTCTTGGCATAAAGTTTCTAAGGAGAAGAAAGATTTAATATGGAGGGATTTATGTGTGAGTTATTATTAATTTGCAATTCTATTTTGTAGATTACTAAATTTTTGGATACTAGTTAATAGCAATTCTATTTTGCAGAGTATATTTGAATTGGACGAAAAGTTGCATCGTAAATGTGTGATGCAACGCTGTGGGAGAGTCCTAAGGAACTATAGGACAAATCTCACCAGAGAATACATAAAAGAAGCCGACAAGAGGAAGAAGACAGCCACTGAACAGTGGAACTTCCTGGACAAAGAAGAATGGGACGCGTTTGTCGCTTCAAGACAAATTGATGAATTCAAGGTATTAGGCGTCAGTCTCAATCTCATTAATTAATATATGTTGTATTCACTTATTCAAGATTAACATTTAGTGTTACTAACCAAATCATTAATTTGCATACTAACTAGGCCCTCAGTGAGGCACAAAGATCAAGGCATGCACTGAATGTGCATGACCACAGAATGGGTCCAAAGGGGTATGTAGGCGTTCGCCAAAGACTACAGGCTGAGGCTACTGCTGCTCAGTCTGCTGCTACTCAGGAGTCCTCTACCATAGGTATCACACCTCTGCCTCGCCATGATGGTTGGATAGCTGGGAGGCAAAATAAGAAGGGAGAAATAACTAAGGCCGCAACTACTGAGGCGGCTGCAAAAATGGTAAAATACAACTCTTACAGCAATCATTCGAATATTGATTATTTGTGTTGTTTACTTAAGTACAAATTTTTGTTTTGGCGATTAGCGGGAGCTGCACGAGCTGAGGAAACAAGGAAAGTTCATCCATGAGGGAACAAAGGATGAATTGACAGTTGCTCTGGGTAACCCAGAGCATCCTGGACGTGTTAGGGCTGCAGGCGCTGGTGTGGGCATCAAATCTTTTTTTGGGTCATCCCAGCGCAAACATGTCCCAAAAGCAGGACTTTCACAAGAAGAGGTAACATATTCTTTCTTTATAATGTTACTGTAAAAGAGAATTCAAAAATTAGAATTTGACATTTCTTTTATCCATGTATAGGTGGATAAGCTATTTGACAGGAAACTCGAAGAAGCAATGAAAAAGTGGCAGGCATCTTAGACTGCCACTTACCAGACAATACCTACTACAGACTCTACTCCTACTCCTACTGTAGAGGTTGGGAGTAATCCTGTAGAACCACCACCTAGCACATCCACTGTAAGTATTTTTATGACAGAGTAACTAGTTTTTTAATTCAAGATGATATGTATATATGAAATTGTAGTCGTTTCAAAAAAAGATGATATGTATATATGTATATAACATTCTTTACACAAAAATTTGTAGGGGTTGAAGCCATGCCGTCTAAAAAGTAAAGAATATGTCGTGGCAGAGGCGTCAGCTTACCCATCCCTACCAGGGGAAACATGTCACGGGTCTCCAGTACCAGCTGGTTGGATTCGGGTGAGCCCGATACATATATTCCCCCAGTGGATGGATCTTCCACTGCCATATGCCCACCCAGATTGTGAAACGCTTGGTGAGGCAGTAGGCGGAGTGATATTGTGGCTAAAAGTGGATGTCTTCTTTACTGATAAGGTATGGTAAATTTACATTACGTTCAATTGTTAGTGTGTGTATATGCTGGCAGTTGATCTGAAATTATATATATATATATATATATATACATGTTAAAAAGAAGACACCCACAACATCTAGGCCTCCACTTCCACCTCCTGTATTACCTAGTTGGGTTCCACAGGACCTACCTGTCCCGTTAGGTCCTAACTGTAGGGGTATGGCAGTATGGTTAGGGGAACATGATATAAACTCCCCTATAACTGTTTCTTCTGATTCAGATTCTACAGGTTAGTCATACAAAACAAAACTATTTATACAAGATATATTGGAGTTGTTTTGATGTGATTGGCTAAATACATCTGTGATAGAGCTATGGATAAGGTGAGATATTCTTTATACATCCATATACCTTGTGTATGATCTGGTGATCTGGTTTCTTATTTATTAATGCATGTGTAATTAATACATATTTTGCAGCTACTTAGACAACATATGTGCAAATTTTGGATTCGAACATGTAGGGTTTTTTATTCCATCCTTGATTAGTCTAGTAGCTAAAGACCCTACATCAGTTCAACAATACTGTTGTGAGTCTTTTTCAAATTTTGCTGTAAAAAAGAAGACGGTGATAATGGCTCCATTCAATGTAGAGTAAGTTTACTTTGCTTATTATAATTTGGACTTAAGAAAATTACATTTTATTGTGGATTTTGAGTTATTAATTTTTAACTTTTTTTCCTCTAGGGGTAGGCATTGGGAGTTATTGGTTATTTCCCCCGAGACGTTCACTGTGTATTATCTAGATCCTAGGGGGGGTAAATTGAATACAAGATTTGGACACATAATGAAAATGGCAATATTTCGGTGAGAAATATTTCATTTTTCATATCCGTTAACATATGTTATTACATTACTATTTAATTGCAATGTTCTGTGTTACATTAACATGTAGGGGTTTTGAGGAGTACAAAAAGGCTGGAGGAAAGGTCCCCACGAAAAAGAACCAGCCAATAATTTGGAAGAACGTGAAAGTAAGTTCCCGACTGCAATATATGTATATATTATTTATGTGAACAATGCTTAATTAGTTGTATTTTTTAATATTTTGTATGTTTGAATTTATAGTGTGCTACACAAGACAACGGATGGGCATGTGGATACTATGTCATGCGATATATGCACATGATTATCAAACATGTCGTACTGGATATCGAATGTATTGCTCAGGTATTACATAGTCTCATTAGATAATATGATCGAAATATATCAATCTTATTTATAGCTCATTAATTATATATATACATCATTCTCTTTATAGGTGTTTAAAGCTGACCCCATTACAGGAAAGGACTTACCAAATGTTAATGCTCCCTATACAATGGGAGAATTAAATGAAGTAAGAGAAGAATGGGCAATAGCCATACAATTAGTGGGGGCTTTAAAATATAATTGGGATCCTGATAGCGAATAATGACTAAACAATGATACTTTGTAAATGAATTTCTGAATTATAATATATGTGTGAATGTTTCTACATGTCTGGATGTTTCTACATGTGTCTGAGTGAAAATGAATGAAAGTGTTAGTTGCTATATGAATGTTTCTACATGTGTGAATGTGAATGAATGGAACTACAGATTGCTAGCATGTGTGAATGTTTATAAATGTGTGAAAATAAAATGGAACTGCAGGTTGCATTGCTAAATGCATGTGCTACTTTTTTATTGTTAATTTTGTAGGTTTGCAGCCTGTTGTCGGCTGATATCAATGGATTTTGTAAAACATGCAGTTCATAACTGAACTGAACAGGTTTCTCATCCTGCGACCAGCCACAGCAGGTCTGCAGACTGACAGGAAAAAAAACCAATAGGCATTGGTTATTTGTAAATAACCGACACATAATGATATAGTGTCGATGTTCCTACAATAAACCTACGTCTATGTCCTTAACACCACGGCCGTGCTGGATAGCACGGCCGTGGGGCGAAGATATATGGTGTCGGTTTTTTACTTATAACCGACACTGATAGTGCCCAAGATGGCGCCCTTTCTGTGGTGCGAAGGGTTTGGGCGTCGGTTTTCCTACAATAAACTGACGTCTATTTCCTTAACACCACGGCCGTGCTGGACAACACAGCCGTGAGGCGAAGATATATGGTGTCGGTTTTTTACTTATAACCGACACTGATAGTGCCCAAGATGGCGCCCTTTCTGTGGCGTGAAGGGTTTGGGCATCGGTTTTTAACTAATAACCGACGCCTATAGTCCCATGATGGCGCGTTTTCAGTGGCGCGTGAAGAGTTTGGGTGTCGGTTTTGGAACTGACGCCTGATGGGTGGACTTTTAGTGTCGCCCACATAGGTGTCGCTTAGAAACCGACACTAAAGGCTTTAAATAACCGACACTAAAGGTAGGTTCTGTAGTACTGTGAGATGCATATAAAACCTACTCTGAGAGAGAAGAACAAGGAGGCACAACAAGTTGATGTTGCAGTTCAACAGATCAGATCAGAGTATGGTAGCGGGAAACGAGATGGTTTCCATGACTCAGATGATCAAGTAGCCTGTTCTCATGGAAGGATGATAGTGTCGGATGTGGATAACTTGAGAAAGTTAGTCCTGGAAGAAGCTCATTCTTCAATGTATGCTATGCATCCAGGAAGCACCAAGATGTATCAGAACTTGAAAGATATGTATTGGTGGCCTGGAATGAAGAAGGACGTTGCTGAGTTTGTTATGCGGTGTCCTGTGTGTCATCAAGTTAAAGCTGAACACCAGAAGCCTACAGGAACAATGCAACCTTTACCCATACCACAGTGGAAGTGGGACCATGTAACCATGGACTTTGTTGTTGGCCTACCCAGGACAAGCAAAGGGCATGATTCCATTTGGGTAATAGTTGATAGGTTGACAAAGACAACACATTTCCTGCCTGTCAAGACGACCTATTCTGTGGAGAAGCTAGCACAGTTGTATGTTGAAGAGATAGTACGGGTGCATGGAGTCCCAGTTACCATCGTTTCTGACAGAGGTCCCCAGTTTACGAATCGTTTTTGGGAGCGACTTCATAAAACTTTAGGCACCCAGTTAAGGTTTAGTACAGCCTTTCATCCTCAGACTGATGGACAGTCAGAAAGAACTATACAAACCTTGGAAGACTTGCTTAGAGCATGTGTTCTTCAGTTTACAGGGAGTTGGGATCTGCACCTAAGCTTGATAGAGTTTGCCTACAACAATAGCTATCAACATAGCATTGACATGGCACCTTATGAAGCTTTGTATGGTAGACGTTGTAGATCACCCCTATGTTGGTGTGAAACTGGTGAATATCAACTGATAGGTCCTGATCTTGTGCAACAAACCACAAAGAAGATTAAAGTAATACTACAACAGATTAAGACTGCACAGGATAGGCAGAAGTCTTACGTTGATAAACGTCGTAGACCCTTAGAATTCCAGGTTGGAGACAAAGTGTATCTCAAAGTCTCACCTTGGAAGGGAGTTCTGAGATTTAGAAGGAAAGGGAAGTTAGCTCCGAGGTTTATGGGGCCTTATCCAATCATTGAACGGATTGGAAGAGTATCCTATAAACTAGAGTTACCACCAGAGTTACAGAGGTTACACCCTGTGTTTGACATTTCCATGCTGAGGAAATGTCACCCTGATACAGAATTAGTTCTGCAACCTATGGAGGTAGAATTGAATGATGATATATCTTATGAAGAAGGACCTATATCGGTCCTTGATAAAAGAATTAAAAAGCTGAAAAAGAAAGACATAAATCTTGTGAAAGTCCACTGGAATCATCGTGGTGTTGAGGAAGCCACATGGGAGTTAGAGGAAGAGATGAGAAGGAAATACCCTGCTCTTTTCTCTTAATATGTTTTGTTGATATGTTTTGTTGATTTCGGGGACGAAATCCTTGTAAGGGGTGGATAATTTGTAACATCCCTGACCTGGGATATGAACTAACCCTAGGTGTTTTGCTTAAGACATGTGATTAGATGTTTGTGATTATCTTTTGATATGTAATTAAAGCTCCTGAGGAACATATATTTCCATTTATATCCTTTTTGAACAATGTTGTGATGTTGTTTTGATTAATATGGACTTATGTGCAAATTACCCAATCTAAGGGGTTAAATTGCAAATTGCACATGTTAAGATGTTCCTCTGATGATGAGACATCATAAGAATGAATATGATGTAGTGATATGGATTCTCCAAGCTTGGGCACCAAGATATAGCTTGTAGAGCAATCCTTGTGCTTTAAAACCTAGTTTTGGTGTAAGGTGCAATTTACCCAAAACATAGGGCACAACATGTAAAATATACCCTCTAGAGTATCTTTTATGACTCTTGACATAAAATAGAGCAAAGATAATGAGGAGGGCGCCTCATTTGAGTAATAAAATAAGAAAGATAATCCTTATATCTAAATGACCAAGTTTTAAGCAAAATGGCCTTTTATGCATGTATAACTTAGTAAGGTGTTTGGTTCCTTTTTCCTTAAACTTGGTTGAGAGAGGGGTTTTGCATGTCATAAGAAGGGAGAAACGTGGCAAAGGAGAGGATAATGACCTATTTGAGAAATAAAGGAAATAACCTTCCTTGCCTTGAAAATATATCCAAAATATATAAGCACATCTCTTTCCATAAGCAAGGGATCGTTTTCCCTTCATCCCTTCACTTATCTCTTTGCTTTGGCCGACTAAGAAGGAGCTAAAGAGAAGAGGAGGACGACCAAACTGAATTGGGTAAGTTTTGAACACCATCTAGCTCGGATTCATGGAGAAAGTCTTGCTACAAGGTTGGTTTGTTAGTCTTTCTTACACAAATCTTCTTTCTAGCCATCTTCTCCATCCAATTCTTGAGGAAAGGACCTTGGACGACCTGTGGAGCTCAAACAACCATTAAAGCTACAGAGATTGGAGCTCTAGATCAGATTCTAAGGTGGGTTTTATAACTCTAAACCTTAACGTTTTGTTATGCATCTTCTTTCCTTGAAAACATTGCTTGTTCTCCTTTCTTTCACACTTCTATGTGTTCTTGCAACCAAAACCGTGAAGAACATTCCATGTTCTTGAGGTAGAAGAAGGTGGCGTTAATTTCAAAGTTCATCCTGATCCTACTTTAGCAAACGGTCCTCCACCTCTTGCCCAAAGGGTTTGCAAAACCGTTTGGAAGCAAACGGTTTCAAAACCGTTTGGAGGGCAAACGGTCTCAAAGACCATTTGGATGTGTTGACCAAGCATTGACCATTTGGAGGGATGTTGTACATATTATGGACTAATCACCCACCAAGGATCATCAACTAATTCCAAGTAAATCACTAATTGAAGGCACTTTAGTCACCTAAACCCTAATCGGGTTTATTGTTGATTTTAATGATGCAGTCATGTTGAAGTTTGGGTTGAGTGGTCCAAACGGTTTCAAAACCGTTTGGGGATCACCCAAACGGTCTCAAAACCATTTGGTGATCACCCAAGACCATTTGTAGGTCTAGGGTCAAGTGGGGTTGATAAATTGAGGGTCCAATCACATCAAGTTGTTGAATAATCAAGTGTTGATTTTGTGACCTAAATTAGGGTTCAACCCTTAAGTGAATGACTTGGTTTTTGATGACATCATGGGCAAACGGTCTCAAGACCGTTTGGAGGATGTCCAAACGGTTTTAAAACCATTTGGAGGTCACCCAAGACCGTTTGGAGGTCTAGGGTTGACCATGGTTAAGTGGTTTAAGATTGAAAGGCAATAAGTTGAAATATAATCAATTAGTGACCTAATGATCAAATCTATGGTCCAAACCTTAATAGGTTGAGTTAGTTTTTGATGTGGACTTGAACAAATGGTCTCAAGACCATTTGGAGGATGTCCAAACGATCCCAAGACCGTTTGGGTTCAGGTCATGACCCAATTGAATGAGGGTTCAATGGTCTCAAGGTCAATTAGACTCATGTTGATGCATGTTGATGGATGATCGTTTCCAAGCCCTAATCCAATTGATCCAAGCCCTAATTGGTGATCAATTGACGGTCAATTGAGTGTAAAATCAGTAGAGGGTTGACCTAATTAACCCAATTGATAAATGGTTAACAAGTGCATGGTTGATTGAGGGGTTCAACAATGGAAACCCTAACTCAATTGGAAGAGTTGACACACTTTTTGGTCCATACGGTTTTGAGGGTGTTTGGACCAAATGGTCTCAAGACCGTTTGGGGGCAAACGGTCCCAAAACCGTTTGGTGATCATGCGGTTTCAAGATCAAATTGCCCATGCAGTTTCAAAGTCAAGTTGGCCAAACGATCAACGGGACCAAATGGTCTTCACCTCTCCTAGGGCAAACGGTCTTGATGGTGTACTTTTCCATGCGGTCTTGAAAGTCAAAGGAACCAAACGGTCAACAACTCCATGCGGTTTCAAAATCGTTTGGAGGATAAAAGTGCAAAACCGTTTGGAGTCTTGTTAGGTCAAGATCGTTTGATGACTTAATGGTCAAGATGGTTTAGTAGTTGATTAACCTAAACCCTAAAGGTACCTAAAGTGATTAAAGGGACAAGTGATTAGTTGGTTGATGCATGTTATGGTCAATGGTGAACATTACAGAAGTACCCTTAGTGGGTTAGTGTGACTAATACCCCTTGATCAAGCAAACCCTAATGACCATAATGGTGATGACATGACTTATGTTATCAAGGTTGATTTAACTTAATATAATCAAGAGTGATGTAAACATCATCTAATAGCAAGAGGAGAGAGAAGATTCCTAATATGAAAGAGAATTAAGTAATAAGCTTCCAACATGTATGAATACACATAATTAGGGTATGATCCTTCATAGTGAGATTATGGAAACACTAATCATGATGATTAATGAATCTTAACCTTATTGAGGGCATGAATGAAAGTAATCTTCATACATAATGATGGTATGATTATAATGTGAATAGAAAACCCTAATCTAGGGTAATGTGATGATATGAACATGTAAACCCTAATTCTGGGGTATGCTTTTAAGCATGAAACTCTATGATTGAAGTATGAGATAAGGAATCACTATTCTCAATCAAACTAAGGGGTTAAATAACTTTAATTGGATTGAATAAGAATCCTAACCCTAGAAACCAACAGTGGTAATATGACACGGTCGTGGTGAATCCTTTGTTACACGACCGTGTAATGAAGCACGGCCGTGGTGGCTTACTCATGCACGACCGTGCAAGATAGCACGGCCGTGGTATCCTATATACAATTTGAAAAGAACTTGTGTTGTGCTGATATAGTTACAATGTGCATGTTATTAGTAAATGTTAACTGTGCATATTTTAATAAAGAGGTGATCATATCCAGGTAAAGGGTTATGATGTTATATGCATTGAAAACAGTTTACATGCTTCAAGTATAATGATATGCTATGTTACCTGGTGAGTGGTAACATATGAGCTTGATAGGCTGAATGAGCCATGAGAAATATATGCATTGTTATAATCAAAGGTCATACTGTTAAAATGACTGGATGATAAGATGTTACTTGGTAACCAGTGTTATGATGATTCAAGGGTTTGAATACCCTCATTCCTGAATCACAATGATGAGATGGTTAGGGATTGATATCCCAATGTTAAAAGTATGTGATGTAAACTTGATACAAATAGTACTCTTTCTTTATAGCATGTGTTTTATTGATTTATGTTTGAAAACATGCTTGATGCTAAAGAATGTCATAATGTATTTAAATAATCAAGTATAATGATATCATGTAGAGCCCTGACCATAGATCCATCATTGTCAGAAATTAAATGATGGTGAAACAGGTTTTCCTAAGGGAACTCCTGGAGAGCATACTTTTGAGTATGTGGGGGTTATGGACATGAATATCCTTACGTCCTAATGTTGGATTTGATAGGAGATGTACCATTAATCTCTCAATCCTTCATTATATGTTTATGCTGGGATGATGTATCACTAATCTCCCGATGATGTTATTAATGACGCATCGATGAGAGATAAGCAAGAAATCCCTCGATGGCGAAGAGAGTACAGAACGCCATTGTAACTCTAAATAGCGAAGTTGCCAGAATACCCTAGAAAGCTATTATAGCAGAGACACAAGATGTCCTGCATGATGTTCCTCGTACTGACTGAGGAGTGATGCGGTCATAGGAATACGGCTCTCATGATGACCTATGTATGGTACCGATTGCGATCTAGTGATGGTCGGTTGGAGTATGAGAGGTGTAACTCATCTCCTCAGGGCATAAATATGTTTGTAAAATGTAATCAGCCGCATAGCATATTTGCTTAGGTTGAACTACGAGAAACAATGATTGATGATACATTGTTTATAGTGCTCTAGTTAAGTAATTAGTATACATATTCTTCATTTCCTTATTGTTATATGTCTTGTCATTCAATTAAGTTATAATTGAAATGATTACTTATAAGCATGCTGCTTCACTTAGTTTACACAATGTTAAACCTGCTGTTGAATATTTATAATTCTACTGCTTTATGTTATTCCATTATTATAATAACAAAGCTTCTGGTGGAGAGTTATAACTCTCGCTGGGACAATTATTCAATTGTCTCACCCCCGTGGGATTCGACTTTTTAGGTAGACGCCGAGGATGAAGGAACCCATCAGTGGGTGAGCAGCAACAGCAACAATCTCAGGGACAGCAGTGATCCTCAGCTGGAGACACTGACTGTCAAGTCTCGTAGATAGTATGTCCTATGTGTCGTCTCTGTACTCTTAGGTCCTAGGAGTCAGTATATCTGAGATTTTGGCATAATGCATCAAGATTTTGTATCTTGCCTTGTACAGTTAACAAGGTGATTGATGTTGTAATTCTCGAGATGTGTTTGTTATAGAGATGTAATGATGAAACATGTTGTAAACAACTTATCATGTTTCTTTATGAAAGATTTTTATCGTTTGAAGATCTCTTTACAAAAAAAGTTTTAATTTTTAGTGATTTTTGATAATTCCGCTGCTAATCGTTTTCGCATTCGTTGATCTTATTTTCGTGATTCGATCGTCTCAATTCTGCTCAGCCCAAGACATACCAAGAGCGTGAAGCTCATTGGCCTATGGGAAAGATGGAGCAAAGTCACCCAGTGAGGCTAGCAGGGTGGCCAGGGGGCTAGTAGGTAACGGGAGGATGGTAGGAACAGAGCTACCAGCAGCAAAAGGTGGTGGAGCAGTAGCGGAAGGCTCAGGGGCAGGATAGTAATGATCATATGTATATGAAGCATAAGCACTACCAGGATAGGGCTGGTAGGTGGGATAGAGGTGAGAACATGAAAGGTTTATGGTTGAAATGATGGAACACAAATCCTGGTGCAGGTGGTCCTAAACTTGTTGGTTGTACGCACGTTGATGCATTATATAACCCAAAAGGGTTTCATTTGACACATAGAAAGATGCATGGTTGGGTCTAGGAGGAGGCTGGGGAGGTGGAGCTTGGGTAGAGGAGGATGGGGTAGTTGAAGTGGAGGCAGAGGCAGAAGCACCAGAGGTGGAGGAAAACACAGGAACAGACTTTTGAAGAGTGGTTTCACTAATACAAACACATTTTCTAGCAATCGGGTAATGGAAGTCAGAAAAAAGGGATTTGTCAGTGGCGAACTTGAAAAGACCACAAATCAAAGCCAGGTAGGGTGGGTGGGTGCCTTTGGTGTTCTTACCAGTGTCGAAGTAGGTCATATGATGCAATATGTATCTGGCCCACTTGACACCGATATTTTTCAATAAACAATACATAATGACTGCAATGTTCTCTACAATGTCTGTTTGATTTTTCTTTGGATGGACATTACACTTGATCACTAAAGCCAATATACACCTCTTTAGGTCAAGAGAGGATGAGGGCAGGGTGGACCTCTTCTTGTAAGCCACGTCGGGTTTCTTCAAAAATCGATGAATATCCGGTAACGTCAATTCATAGTGATTGTAAAAACCTTTCGAGTCAAGAAGATCGAAGTACTCGCCATAATCCTTACACCAAGTGTCATTTTCCTCGCCTCCGGAAAGAAATATATTTAAAGTATCCTCAGAGATTTGGAAACGACGTCCGACGATCATAGATGTAAGAATTACTTGAGTATTCGGCAGCGGGATAAGCGAATCGTAGTTCCAACGCAAGTTGACGTAGAACTCGTGAACAACCTTAGTGCTTGACATGGAGTTGTGAAAAAAGTCACGTTCGATTGCTAGGGTAGACAAATGGTGGACGGCGAGCAACCTAGCCACCTGAGCAAGAATCGCTTGATACCTAGGAGAAGGATCGATCAAAGCGCGAAGAGGAAAAGGGCTTCGAGGAAGAAGGTCTTTGTACCTATTTACAGCCTCAATCAACACAAAGGAGGTATTATCAAAGGGAGCCAAGCGATTTTGCGAAGAAGAGGCAGGTGCATTTCTTGGAGCAGCTCATTTTCTTCTTTGGGAAGTCATGGAGGTGAAAATGAGATAGAAAACGTGCAAACAAGCAAAAACAAACCTCAAACGCCGTTCAAAAACCACCAGAGACGCCCGAGAAGGTCTAGGTTGAGATTTCTAGGTCGAAATAGGGCTAGGAGTGGGAGGTTTAGGGCTGGGGTGAGAGTTTAGGGCTAAGAGATGAGGAATCGGTCGACTATTTTCAAGGGTAGAGGGAAAATAGTCAGTCGATCCTGACTTAATATTGGCTCAGCCCACGGATTGGTCGAGTTCTGAGAGTGTAAAACTCGACCGAACGGTTCTCTAAATAAAAACTCTCAGCTCCTGATCGGTCGAGTTTTTCCTGGTAAAACTCGACCGAAGGTCAACCTGACCTAAAAGTCACATTCTTGGTTTCTAGCCATATACATGCCAATTAAATTCATTTTTCAATACTATTATGTATCATTAACATACTTAGGCACATTTAGCTCATCATTGGGTACTATTTAGAGATAAAACAAGAACTTTGATAAAAAAAACCAAAACAAGCAAAAAACTATGCATGTTAACAAGCAATTTAGGCAGATTGAAGCATATATAGGCATATAAGAGGAGAAATGACATGAGCAAGCATATATGTTGAAAACAACTAGCTAGATCACATAGAAACATCATCAAAAGCAACAATAAGCAGTTTAGATCGAATAAAATTAAATTGATCTCTAGCTAGAGGTTTAGTAAAGATATCTACCAATTAATTTTCCGTGTCCACATGCATGATATTGATATCCTTCTTGGCAATGTGATCACAGAGAAAGTGATGGAGAACCTCTATATGCTTGGCTCTACTATGCAATATATGATTGTAAGAAAGACTAATTGTACTAGTATTGTCACAAAAGATAGGAGAAGCATCAAAAAATATGTTATAGTCTTAGAGCATTTGCTTCATTCATAGGACCTGGGCACAACAACTCTCGACTACAATGTACTCAGCCTCAGTTGTTGATAATTCCATGATGCTCTATTTCTTAGAGAACCAAGACACCAAGCATGGTCCTAGGAGAAAGCAAGTGCCACTTGTGCACTTTCTATCAACCAAACAACCTGCGTAATCTGCATCACTATATGCTCTAAGAGTAAAATCCCTTGATTTAGGATACCATAGTCCAAAATTTTGGATTTTGGCTAGGTACCTCAAAATCCTCTTAACAGCTATAAGATGTGATTTTCTAGGGCTAGATTGAAAGTGAGCACACAAGCCAACACTAAACATAATATCAGGTCTAGAGGCAATTAAATAAAGCAAACTTCCAATCATACCTCTATAGAGATTCTCATCTACTTTCTCACCTTCTTCATCTTTATCAAGTTTGGCGATGTTGGACATGGGTGTATCCATTGGCTTCATATTCTCCATCCCAAAGCGTTTGAGTAGTTCATTTGTGTACTTGCCTTGGTTGATGAAGTTTCCTTCTTTGGTTTGTTTGATTTGAAAGCCAAGGAAGAAGGTCAACTCACCCATCATGCTCATCTCAAACTCACTCTGCATAAGAGAACCAAAATCCTTGCAAAGATCAAGATCAGTTCTGCCAAAAATGATATCATCAATATAAATTTGAATAATAAGAAAATTGTTAGAAGTGTGAACAAGGTAGAATCAACTTTGCCCATGACATGCTCATTATCTAACAAAAAGTTCTTTAGTTTCTCATACCAAGCTCGAGGTGCTTGTTTGAGTCCATAGAGAGCTTTTTGCAACAAATAAACATGATTAGGTAGCTTGTCATTTTCAAAGCCCAGAGGTTGAGCAACAAATACTTCCTCCTCGATTTTACCATTCAAAAATGCACTTTTAACATCCATTTGATATAGCATGAAATTTTTATGACTAGCAAAAGCAAGTAGCATTCTAATGGATTCAAGTCTAGCAACGGGAGCATAAGTTTCATCAAAGTCAATACCTTCCTGTTGGTTGTAACCTTGTGCTACTAACCTTGCTTTGTTTATTACCACTTTGCCTTACTCATCTAGCTTGTTGCGGTAGACCCACTTGGTGCCAATGATCTTTTATCACTTGGTCTTGGTACTAGAGTCCACACACGATTCTTCTCGAATTGCTCCAACTCTTGCATGGCAAGGATCCACTCATCATCACCAAGGGCTTCTTTAATGTTCTTTGGCTCTAATTGTGAGATGAAGGCACTGTCTGCTTGTTCTTTGTTGTATGCAGCTCGTATCTTCACTCTCTCGAATAGATTATCGATGATTAGTTCCTTGGGATGATTCTTTGCAAAGTGGGGAGTAGGATCCTTCTTTTCTTCTTCTTCTTCTTCTATCACTTGCTTGCCTTTGTTGTCGATGTTGAGATCTTTTAAGATATGAATTAAGTCATCTGCAACATCATTATCCACAACATGCTTGCTAACAACAGGGTTAGTTTCAACAAACTTAACATTAATAGATTCTTCAATTTTAGACAATTCAATGTTGAATACTCTATATGCCCTGCTAGTAGTGTTATATCCTAGGAGGAAAGCCTTATAAGATTTCAGTTCAAACTTTTCAAGAGAATCCTTCGTGTTTAAAACAAAACAAGGACATCTGAAAACATGGAAGAAATCAATAGACGACTTTCTACCACGCCATAGTTCATAGGGGGTTTTCTTTAAAGAAGGATGTGTAAAAACTCAGTTTTGCACAAAGCATGATGTGCTAACGGCTTCAGCCCAAAACTTCTTAGGAGTGTCATACTCAAGAAGCATGGTCTTAGCCATCTCTTGTAGTGACATGTTCTTCCTCTCTACAACCCCATTTTGTTGAGGCGTATGAGGAGAAGAGAAATTGTGCGAATAACTAGATTTTTCACAAAAATGCTCGAAAATATCATTTTCAAATTCTCCCCCATGATCACTACAGATAGAAACAATTCGGCAAGAAGCTTCGTTTTCAGCCCATTTACAAAAGCTCAAGAAAAAATCAAGTGTATCACTTTTAGAAACGAGAAAGAAGGTCCAAGTATATCGAGAAAAATCATCAACAATAACAAGACAATACTTGGAACCACAAAGCGTTTGCATTTTCATTGGTCCGAATAGATCAATATGAAGAAGTTCAAGAACTCTCTTGGCACTCATGACTCCTTTGGATTTGAAGGAGGATTTGGTTTGTTTCCCTTGTATACAAGGTTGGCATTCCTCATACTTTTCAAAATCCAATTTAGAAAGTCCTCATACCAAGTCCTTTTTGCTCAATTTCTTCATTTGATGCATATTCACAGGACCCAAACTACGATGCCAAAGAGAAATATCATTTTATCCACTACCAAGCATCTATCTAGTGCGGGCTTAAGAGCATCAAGAACAATAACATAAAGATTACCATTTATAGTTCCCTTATATATAACATTGTAGGAGAGGAAATCTAGAAGCAAGCATTCTAAAGAAGTAAACAACACAAGATATCCATTATCACAAAGTTGACTCACTAATAAAATTGTGATGTAGGCCATCAACAAGCAACACACTTTTAATACATATCTCATTGCCCACATCACCCTCACCTATGACCTTACCCTTCCTGTTGTCTCCAAAGGTTATCGATCCTCCTTTCTTTTTCATGAACTTGTTGAAATGGCTGATTTCTCCAGTCATATATTTAGAACAACCACTATCAATAATCCATCTCTTTTTAACCTGAAAGAAAGAAGGATGTCAGAACCCAACTCAAACTTTGGGATTCGGGGTTAGCTTAAGGACCTATTTCATCTTTGGGTTGGTCCCCTTGGACTTGTAAGGACAATAAGTAGAGTAATGGTCATCACATTTACAATGAACACAAACCATAGGGTTCTTAGAGCCAGAAGTCTCTCCATGGAAGATAGGAGGTTTCACACTCTTCTTCTTACCCTTGTTCTTACTCTTTTCTTACCTTTGGGATCAATCTCATCATATCCCAAACTGCTAGTACCAACTTGTTTGGTAGAGTGTTCTAGGACATCATTGAGGGATTTCTTTCCCGAGAGAAACTTTTGCAAAGAAGATCTTAACTTGGCATTATCATCACTAAGGTTAATGATAGTAGTAGAAAGACTAGCAAGATCATCTCTAGCATGCAATAGGTCGGCCTCAAGACAGAGGGCTTTAGTATGAAGGGAATCTCTTTCTAAAGCTATGCTAGCAACTTCATTACTTTGCAAAATAGGTCTAGAAGATAAGTCATTTACTTAAGCAAGCAATTTAGCATTTTCAGATTTAAGCAAAACAATTTCTCTTTGATAAGCATAAACTTCATTTCTCATAGCATCATCCATGAGTTTGAGTTATACATTTTCAATTTTAAGACCATCAAGCTCATCTAGGCACTTTTGGTTTTCTATCTTAAGATTTTCAATATTTTTAAGATATACACCATTCTCAACCTCTACTCCATTATGTTGAAACTCAAGGTCAAGAAAATTGACCTTGCAAAGAGTTTATGCTATCAAGGAACACTTTTTCATTTTTATCAAGGATCTCAATTTTAGCATAAAGATCATCAACTATCTTGCCTAACCTTTTCTTTTTAGATTTGCATTTAGTAAAGGATGATTGGCATTCATTTAGCATATCAATGATAGTTTCTTTAGGCAGATATAGCAAATTTACTTCACTTACCTTGCTTACCTCACTTACCTCACATACATCTTCACTAGTAGATGCCATGAGAGCAAGATGACATTCTCCATCTTCAGATCTTGAGGAGCTTGAAGAAGACTCCTCCCAAGCTGCATGGGCTACATCTCTTGATCTTCTTTCTTTCTTGTCCTTCCTCTTGTACTTGCCTTCTTTCTTGTACTCCTTATCTTTCTTGTGGTTGCTCTTGTGTTGGCTCTTCTTGGCCTTAGGGCAGTCACTCTTGTAGTGGCCTTTTTGACCACACTCATAGAACCTTGGAGTTGAAGAGGAGGGCTTGCTCTTGAAGTGTTTGCCCTTTGAGTAGTTTGCCTCATGCTCATTAGGGCCTTCATCTTCACTTGAGGAATGGTTGGGGGACTTCAAAGCAAGTTGTTGTTGCCGCACCATTTCTTCAATTTGTGCTTTGAAGGTTGTGTCCTTTATCTTCTTGGATTCCTTTTCTTCTCTCTTCTCTTCCTCTTCTTGCTCGTCAAGCCTAGGCTCATGGGCTTGAAGATTAGTGACCAACTCCTCAGTTGATAGCTCACTTAGCTTGTACACCTCTTCAATGGATGTAACCTTAGGCTCCCATCTCTTTGGAAGAGATCTCAAGATCTTTGAGTTGATGGTGCCTTTATCTAGCACACTCCCAAGGACTGCCAGTCCATTTATGATGACATTGAGCATAGTGTACATATCAGCCACTCTCTCATTCTTACCCATTTTGAAGTTCTCTAGAAGACCACCAAGCATGTAGAACTTGGCTTCCTTCACTTGCTCGGTTCATTCATAGGTAACACACAATTTGTGCCATATCTTATGTGTGGTGTCCCGTGAGGAGATCCGGTTGAACTCGAATGGAGTGAGGGCATCATAGATGATGCTCACAACTTTGGCATTAAGTTGAGCATGCTTCATTTCAGCTTCAGTCCATGTGGTGATGTCCCCCTTTGGATCTTCATATTTGAGGTGGACTATCTTCCACATTTCATAGCTCACACCTTGGAGGTAGAACTGCATCCTTCTCTTCCAATAGAGGAAGTTGGTGTCGTCGAAGATCGGAGGTCTCATAGAGAAGCTTCCTTCTAGGTTAAGCGAACCAAGTGTCGAATCGCCCATCTTCTCCTACTTGTTGAAGTAGCTTGGAGAAGACCTACTCTGATACCACTTGTTGGATCAATGGGCTCTAGAAGGGGGGGTTGAATAGAGCTTCACAAATTCTCACAAGATGAATTAGACCACCAAATGATATATTTGAAAAGCTTAAACAAGTAGCAATTTGATGTCCTAATCTAACATACATAGCAATGATGAGAGATAGTGAAAAACAAGCACTTGGACATGTGGTTTAGAGTAGTTCCATGTCATAAACTTAGGAGCAATGTCAGTCCACTACCTAGAGTGGGTTAGTCTCTAGGATTTGCAATCTTAGTACTCTTATATTCCACAATAAGATTACAAGACACAACAACCACACATCCAAGGATTTAGTACCTCAAGCAAAGATCTTCAACCTAAAGAAGGAGCTTACCCACTTGAACCATGGAGTCTTGAGCCATCAACATGGACTCACCCACTCCTTTCTTCAAGTCTTCTGCCTTCAAGGGATTACCTATCTTCTTTGAGTGTTGCCTTGCTTCTCTCCTTCACTCGAATGTCTGGAGCACCTATCTCCTTCACTTGGAGACCTGGAGCAGCTTGCCTTCTTCAATCTTGAAGAACAACACCTCCTTCTCCTTCACTTGGAGAGGGATCTTCAACTTGACTTCAATAGGAATTGAGGTTGGAAGATGGAGGAGGAGAGCTTTACAACAATACAGGGAGTAGCTCTCTTACACAAGAACCTATCTCACTCATACTCACGAATTTGACTTGAATGTAGAGAGAGAAAGGGGCTCAAAGGCTTAGAACACTCTCAACTATGCTAGGACTAAGTTTGCAATGAATGAGCAGCCTTGGAATGAACTCCAAGTGTTCTATATATAGATGAGGGTGTTGCTTTGAGTTAGGTGAACTCTTGGGCCAAAATATAGTCATTTTCATTCAAGAAAACGTCTCTATTTTTTATCAAATAACCCACCAACGGTCACATCACTTTTTTCTGCAAATTCCATACAGTGCAATCGGTCGAGTTTCAATAAAGTTAACTCGACCGATAGAGTAAACGTCAAACCGATTTTCAAACTATCGGTCGAGTTTGTTTTGAAGAAACTCGACCGATCAATGAATGATTATTTTGGTCAGGTACTCCATCAGTCGAGTTCTGTGTAGACACAACTCGATCGATGCAATCTTCAGAGACTGTATCAAGGTGGATCGGCTGAGTTTGTCCTGGGGAGAAACTCGACCGATTGACAACCTGATGTCAATCTTTGAATACGCATCTAAAGTGATCTAACATTGATGTTTTATGTCCCAATCAATTTTCTCACCTTAGTTACAAGTCAATTCATCATTACAAGTGATTACAAATATGTTCTAAGGCCATTTACATAGATTTCCACAAAAGCACACTTGTAGCTCTTTGACTTGAACTTGAGTCAATCTAGGGTTTTGGATTTGGGATCCTTTTCATGTACTTAATACCTGAAATCAATCTTTAATAAACATATTAGATATATATGAATGGAATGGTTAAGTCATTATCAAAATATAGGCAATGTATAACCTCTAGGTCAACAGTTTGTTCTCTCAGAAAAATCATTGACATAGTTCATTCTCTATCGTTGGTTTGCCAACTAGAAATCAATGACATACATACTTATACCTGTTAAAAAACACAAGGTTCACTAAGAATTGTATCGTTGGTATCTAGCAAAAAAATAATGATATAACCCAACTTGAGGGGAAATATTTTTACAAGACATATGGCAAAAATTGTATATCGTCAGTTCTATAAGAACAAATCGACACCACTGACTTTATGAAGGAAAAAAATTCACGGTGTACGTGACCTATGATGTTGATTTTTATAGAGAATAACCAACGAAAAAGGATTTTTAGAGTCAAAATCTATTTACGGGAAGGGTTGCGTCGTCAATTTCTAAACAACTGACGCTAAACATCTTCTCTCCTCTGTAAAATTGAATTTCACAAACTGTCTATGACATTCATTCTACCTCAAGAAACTGTCATTATAAAAAAATAGTACCCATATTTTATTGTCGGTATCTAGCAAAAAAATAATAACATAACCCACTTTAAGGGGAAATATTTTTACAAGGCATATGACGAAAATTCTATGTCGTCAATTCCGTAAGAAGAAATCGACACCAATGACTTTTTGAAGGTATTTTTTCATGATGGACATGACCTACGACGTTGATTTTTATAGAGAATAACCAGCGAAAAAGGATTTTTAGAGTCAAAATCTATTTGCAGGAAGGGTTACATTGTCAGTTTGTGAACAACTGACACTAAACATCTTCCCCTCTATAAAATTTGTTTGCTAAATTAGACATTAGCATACCCTTTATTTTGATGATGACAAACACTTCATTCTTGTAGATCTAACGTGCTACTTGAGTATTTTAGGTTCAAGAAAATAAGGAGATCATACTAAGTGGATAATGGAAGATCAATACAAATTGAAGATAAATGTGCTTAAATGTTTAGTATTTTCATGATTGTACTCAATGTAAAAACTTGTACAACTATATAATGTAGAAGTACTTAGATATTGTGTAAATCAAGCATAAGATTTCCCCTATCCACCCAAAACCCTATCTTACACTCACATGAAGACTTTAGGGTGATAGGTTTCATATGATTCATCAACAGGACCTCACATACATTGCAAATCCTTGCAAAAAGTCCTTCTCGGTCGACAATATTGTGGACCGAGATATAGCCATTGTAATAGGTTTAAACAAGAGAGAAACAAACATATATCCAGCTGAACCCAGATAATCATCCGGTCGACAATATTGTCGACCGAGAAAAGTTCTTGAAACTTCACATTTAACGAACATTTTAGCCGTCACAACCCAACTACTTTCTACCTAACGACTAGTTAAGCACTAAGAACACTCTAGGCACTCCCTAGAACGTCCCTAAACACTTACAAACCATTCCTATAGATAGGAGACCACTTAGGACACCTAAAACATACAAGCTATACTTGAGCATCCATTCTAGAGAGCAACAAAGCTGAGATTCACTTGCTATCTTCTTCCTTGTGCTCTAAAGTTGTATCCTATAGCTACTATCTCCTAGCCACCACATAACTACATCCATACTAAGTTGATAGGAGATCTAAACGCTTGATATAGGAATCAAGGCGTTGTACTTCATTGGTTAAGTATTTCTTTCTTCCAATCTATTTATTTTTATTATACTTTGTTCTCCTTGACTACTCCTAGGGTTGGAGGCTGTTGAAAGGAGGTTTCTTGGTGCTACTTCAACAAAGTGAAGGTTGCTCCAAGGTGTGCTTGAGGTTACTTCAAGAAACCTACTTCAAAGAAGGTTGGAGCTACTGCTAGGTGAAGGCTATCTCAAGGAGGTGGAGCTACTTCAAGGAAGTCAAGGCTACTCTAAGGTTTCTTGAGGTTACTTCAAGAAGGCTACTTCAAAGGAGGTTGGAGATACTTCTAGGTGAAGGCTATCTCAAGGTGGTGGATCTACTTCAAGGTGGTGAAGGCTACTCCAAGGTTGCTTGAGGTTACTTTAAGACGACTGCTTCAAGGAGGTTGAGGCTACTTCAAGGTGAATGCTACTTTGAGTTGAAGGTGATTGTATTTTGTTGTAACATCCTTGCGAGATAAATAAAATAAATCACTTTTAAAAATCCTGATTAGAAATAATTGGGTAGTTGACTGACAACTTTTGATTCAAAGGTTGGAACCACTCTAAATCGAAGTGTCTTCATTATTTCCTCCTCCTTCTTTGCCTTAAGTTTTTAATTAAATTTTAAAAGTACCAAAAGCTCTATTTACCCCCCTCTAGATATTTCAAAATTGAATTTCACAGACTGTCTGTAACGTTTGTTCTACCTCAAGAAACTGGCGTTATTAAAAAACAATACCGTATTTTTTCTTATTTAGCAACACTTGATCAATAGTGACGTTTATGCTTTGCCAGTTGATGATATAAGTCTGCAGTGTCGATTTTCTTTTAAAACTGATGTTAAGAAAAATGACTCCGAAGTCAAAAATGTACTAGTGTTTTAAGCTTATTATGAAAATTATTTGCCAACCTGTCACATCAATGACTTTGCTTGAGACCGTGATCTGAGAATACACAATTACAATAATAATAGATGGTTATCTCTCATTTTTAGCCACTTTATGGTACAACTTTGTCAACAATTTGTGAAATGTATTATAAGTTCACGGCCTTAGTAGTGAGAGTGTGTGGGGAGGGTTTTAATATCATTTTGAGGTTATAAATATTTGCTTGCTTTCATACTTGTGATTAACATTAAACTTCTACGGCTATGTCTTTCGAATTGACGATGCTACAACTAGAAAATTAGGATCAAGATCAGACCCTTGGACATGGGATATGATATCTTGCTTTCATTTAAACTAGTTGTTATAAGAAATCCTTAGGTAAAGAAATGTGGTATTTCATGCACGCCTTTAGTTATTTGACTTTCAATGACTACCTTGAATGGGACATGCCATCATGTCTCATTAATCGAATGGGAAAGGAGATTACACGATCGACTATTGTGGATTTTTTGCATGAATTTTCAACTTCATCTTGGTTATAATGGTGCAAATCCAATTCTCGGCAGTGATAAAATCAAAATTCTGCAAAAATACAAAACTTGATATTACTCGTTCTTTTATTTAGTGACCCTATCTTGTTATTTCGGATACTTATCATGTTCATTGTTCATACTAGAACAATATGTTTCATGAACAATATGGAATCGATCTTTTATTTGCATGTAGTGAAGAAGGGGTTTGATTTTTTATTATTATTTAAAATTCTATAATTTATTATCATTTGGCGCCTCATTGTTAAATGCAAATCAACCGGTTCTTCACATGTAAGCACCGTGCTGTATGACATTTTTCTTTTTCTATTCTTACATGACAATTTCTATTTTTCGTTTTCTAGCAATTTTTATTATATGCTCTAGCTCGTCTAGTGTGGTTTCGTGATGGGGACATGGTAGAAGAGGAGGAAAGGAGGAATACATACAATGATACAAGTTTCCAGTAATCTATAATAGAACAACATGCTTAGTTCTTCAATTCATTTGCCAAGTTTGCTTGATTTTGGACAATCATATACCGTTGGTTTCCTTTTGCCCATTGCAAAGCAGATGTCGACTACATTCTTTCCCTTTTTACTTGTTTCTCAATGTTATATTCAACATGTATTTCCATACGAAGGCAATTAACAATGCATAACATACTTGATATAAACAACACAACATGTAAAAGTATTATTCAGAATAAATAAGTAGATACACAAAATTATGTAGGTAAATACAATGTACATGAATTGTGATATACATTATTAATTACCTATGACTAATATGACATGAACTCATAATGTTTTCATTAGAATTTATACTTGTAATAGAAATTACTAGGAAGAAGTGAATTTAACAAGCACAATAATAGCGCATACTATGTATTATCTTGTTTGTATACATATCATACGTTTAATGAATGTTAAATACATACTCATCCTTATGCATCACTTTATCTCTTTTGGTAGTCAATATTCTAAATATTTTTAGTTTTCTCCCCCTTTCTATTCCATGCATTTAGCTGTATAGTGGTGTATAAACGGATATTATGCATTACTTTATTTTTAAGATGGAAATGACATAATTGCAATTGCAATGAGGAAACAGATTAATTCACATAATTGCAATTGCAACGGGGAAACAGATTAATTCCTTTTTCTATTATTATATAAAGCTAAGGAGATAAAGGAGAAACTCTATTCATTCACTCCGTAAAACTCCAGCATAAACCTGCAACGGTGCTGCACTTTTTTTTTCTTTTTCCAACAGTGCTGCACTTAAGAGTATAGTAGCCCCAGGCCCAACAACCCGCAATAGCGACGATTGATAAAAAAAGCACAGCCTGTAGAACCCCACAATACCCTCCCCCACCTGAATCGCACTTCGACGCCTGCGTAGGGTTCACGACCGTGACTAGGGCAAGCCTAGGGGAGAAGACGATCATCGACCGAGCGACGAGGATCATAACGGCACCCGGCTGGGCGCCTGCGGCGACTGACGTGGCGTGAGCTGCCCCCCCCCCCCCCCCCCCCCCCCCCCCCCCCCCCAGTGTGGAGCAGAAGGCGGTCGGAGGAAACCTGCTATTCTTCCTGGAAGAAGCACCAGCGGTCTTCAACTAGCAGGGGAGCAAGGCGTGACAGTTGTGTTCGCGGTTTTGAACAGGTAAGCACCTACATTACCAGCAAGTCCAATGCGTTGTTTCTTCAAAGCATCTGAAGCTTCTTCTTCTCCTTCTCCTCTAAATGCTGAAATCAACGACAGTATATATTCATCCGTCCCAACTCTCATTCGGCTCATGCTATATAAGGACGGTGATTGTTTTGAATTTTTACGTTTTCGGGGTACCGCCTCACCCTTTCTTCACCCTCACTCTTCGTCTTAGCAAACTGTATTATCGAAAACTTAGTAAATCATAGTCAAATTGAATGGTTAAGATTGCCAAAATAGAATAACTACATCTAAAATATAGCCAACGGCACATGCGGAATGAAATACCAGACAATCTACTGTATAGTAAGTGTTATGGTCTGAGGGATAATATGGCTACTCTTCAGCTCCTCACACACACACACACAATTTTTTTTTTTTTGTATATCCGTACCCACATGGATCTACACCACAACAAAGTCCATAGCTTAGTATAATTACAAAACACAATAATATGACTAACTGTCGTAGGTATTACAAATAAAACACGCCTCATATTTTTGTGTAGCCTATACAACCGATTGAGCTTTTAATATTTTTAATTGTCCTATGATGATAATTGATGATGGAGACTGAGGGACACCCGGTAGTACAGTCAATAGGAGATTCGAAAAGCTCCCATGTGCCTGTATCAGATAATGAATGTGTTGCTATTCCACTATCCAGCAGAGTGAAAGCCTTCTATACTATTTTTAGGAACTTAAACGTTTGGCAAAGAAGAGGTGAAAGTAAAAAGTACAAGATAAAGTGTATTCGAAGAACCATAATGAGCTATAGGGTAAGACATACATGTCCATGCGTCTTTTCTGAAGATAATAGGTAAATGAACTCATTATCTTTTTGTTTTTAAATGACACGGAGGACAACATGAGGCAAAAAGGAGACTCATTGTTGTACGAGTTCTTCTTGCGTGCTTCATATAAAAAACCCGTTAGAGCTTGTCATTGGATGTTGTGGGAAACACTAGACTATACTACTATAGTCGACCGTATACAAGAGCAACAATAGTATAATCAATGATTTGATTTTGACATTACAATAACTTGATTAGCGTACTCTGGCTTGCCATGTTTTTTCCATCACGTCTTTACTATGAATGTTGCGTTGACAGCAAGAGCATTATGCCATTATAGATGAAATTTAGAGCCAGAACTGTAACATCACCCAACAAATGATTTTGGAACTGCAATATCATTCGTTCGCTGAGGAGACTCTACAATGGAGATGATTCTAAAAGGTTTTATCCCACATAGTTCTTGGTCACTTTTATGCTCAACATATGGGATGCACCTCGTGTATTGACGAAGAAGACCATGGTACCATTGGATTCCGAAACATCAACATGCATGCAAGAAACAACAAGACCAGAGATGATATATAGAGCTAGAGGAAAAATAGATGCGGGCATTGGAAAACCCATTTGCAGTTGAATTGTCCAACAAAAAAATCATGAATGTATATGGTTAGCAAAAGGTTGTAGAAGTCCTAGTGTTTGTTGAGGAAGGCGACAATAGGGAAGCTAACAATTACGACTGCACCTAGCTGTGTTGACCCTACCGTAGGAGTGGTTGAAGAAGCTACACTCGATGGCTAGTATGAGTATAAAAATTAAGTTGTAAATGCAGTGTATTGTGGGATTACTGGCATATTGTTAGGTCTATAGTGCTTATGACACCCATGAGCCAACTAGATGATGCTCTAGAGTAGGATTTCCATGTCTAGGATGGATGCGTGGGTTCCAAGAAGAAAGTGTCTTATTTGATGCTGTTTCAGTGGCCACGGAACAAAAATTTTGACAAATTTTGATGAAAATTTCAATAGATATATGCCTGAGGTTTCAACGACCAAATGATCGAATTTTTTAAAGAAATTTTACCAGAACAAGCTACTAGTGTAGATCTACTCAAATATGCAATAATATTTCATATTGGATATGTGAGAGGGTGGGGCTCCTCATGTGCGAGTGAAGAAAGCTGAACTTTTTTGACGGGGATTTTGATGGGAATTTTGAGGTCAAATTAAATGGAAAATGAACGAATTAGGTCATTATAGTTTGTAAGCATGATATATAAACTTGTAGACACAAATTTGTGAAAACATAACATGATTAGGATGCTAGGTAGGATGACAGGACGTAGTAGATAAACAATGTCACAATGGTATGTGAGTTAGTATTGAGGAAGCATGAGACAACTATAATTTATGTATCTAGTTAATGATGATTGTCATCCTCCTTGTTGATTATACCTATCAACATATTGGCTCCAGTTTATTTCGTTTTATATAAGCATAGATGTGTCTCAATGTTAATATCTATATGCCTACTAGTGATAAAATGCATACTCATGGATTAACACAAGCTTTGTTTTTAGTTGTGTGCTTTTGTAGCTAGAGCCAATAGGTGGCAACCATGTAGGTGTGATTAACAATGTCATACATACAAAATATCTCAGTGGTCATGCTAATTTTATGCACTATTATTACAAATCATGTGACCTCAGAAATGAAAGCTAGTGAGTCATCATAGCCATAGATATAACTCCCACATCCATTTTCAAATATTTCCTTGGTAGTATTTATAGAAGCGGAAGAAATATAACTTAGATTGCCCCTAAAAAGCCCAAGGAATCATATAGTAAAATCTGCAGACATCGTGCCCCATTTCTCGAAATAATACATGTGTTTCTCAGAATTTTGTTGAAATGCAGACGAAATGAGCTTTTTTTATTATCAAAATTTACCTAATTTCGTCGAAATTCGGAAACAACCATCAAAAGTAAATTTTTCTGGAAAAATTCCTTACGTACAAACATGTAACACTATTTCTATGTATGATGACTGTCGACATTGAATTAATTGGCAAAATTTTGCCATTTTCGATGAAATTTAGAACATTGCGTGGGCTGATGTCCTAAACTGTCAGAGTAGAAGGGGTCAATATCACCATGGGGCTAGGATAATGATGGCTAGAGTTTGTAGGCCTTAGTGGCGCAATTCGTTGGAGCAGAAACGACTACTAACCATTGAGATTAGGATGATAACTTGATTACCCACAATCCCTAACAAGTAACAACCCATGTCATTAAAGGGGGCCATAGGATGATGACGCATGAGGAGATCGATTTCCCCTCTCTTTATCAATTTTAATTAGAGTGTCCTTGTATCTCAATGCAGAGGTGAGACAAGAGCAACAGTACGGTTAGAAAGCACGAACACTTCCTAGGAGGCGTCGAGGCCATCCTGGACACGTGTCGACATAGCACGCCGTGGACAAGGCGCAGGCGTATCCAGTTTTTTTTGACTTTCTGGGGTTGGACACGGCGTGGACACGACTAAAACACTACTAGGACACGGACGGCCCAACCCATCAGCTAACTTAAAGTAAAAAAAAAACTGATGTCCCTTTGACTCCCCTATCCCTATCGATCTCCTCCCCAATTCTAAAGCTCAACTCCCGCTAAACCCCTGTGCCCTAGCCTCGTTTCCCGCCCTAATCCCTGACTCTGCTGCTCTCTATCCGAACTCCTCTCCTATACGTGGTGAACAGGGCACCGGGCCCGCGATTACGAGTTCACGAGGAGCAATGTTGACTGCAAGGAGCAACCAACCTGGGCCGCTGTAAAGAGCAACCAACCTGGGCCGCTGTAAAGAGCAGCCAACTATGCCGCTGTAAGGAGCAGCCAGCTGGGCTGCCGCAAGGAGAAAACAACGCCGCAAGCAGCAGGCTCCAGGGCTTCCGGTGAAAGGTAAATCCTTCATCCCTCTTCCTCCGCCACTGTTTCTTCTTTGTCTCTTCACTTCTTTCCCCCACCATCCCTTTCTTCCCTCTCCACGCCTTCCACTCCACCTTTTGAGGACAGGTCAGTTCTCTTCCACCTTTCTCCCTTTCTTCTTGTTTTCATCAGTTTACAGTGCCACTGTTATCTCATATTTCTTTGTTCGTGAAATTGTTTTCCTTCTTTCTCTCGTGCTATGCCATTTTCTAGCACCACTGGCCTACTTTTCTTCTCAATCTCTTCCTCTAATTTTCTTTTCTTCCTATCAACCCTATGTTCCTGTAATCCTATATGTTTCATTAACTGTTGTTCTTCGTATCTTCTCCCTCTTCAATTTCTATATAACAGTTACAGCAGTAACCCCTCCCATCTTTTTTTGGGTTGCAACAGCAAACGAGTCATGCTGATTTCCCCTTTTCTTGTTAATACCACCCTGCTCTTCTTCTCATTCTCTTCTCATCTTCGTGTTGTCCTTGATTTCCTATATTGCTATTGAACTATGTACTGCGGTTCTTCATATATTCTCATTCACCTTCTTCACTTTCTGTGATAGCAGTGGAATTTCCTCTCCATTCTTATTTCCCTTCCCGTTCTCCCATTCTCAAAATTATTCAAATTCCTATGTGTTTCCAACTTTGATACATTCCTCTTTTGGTTTTCTAATTCTTGTTGACTAGTTATTTTTTATTTGTTAATGTTTTAGTAGAACATCATACTCATCAACCATATTACTATTTTGAATTATAATCATACTTTATTACAATTTCATAGTTGCATAGTGTATCCAACTATCCATTACTCAGAGTGCTTGTATTGTTTGTATTGTGTTTGCACATCATGTTTGCTTTGATTGCATGTAATTTAGTTTTGGTTTACATCCATCGATGAATGAATGTTTTCTTGCCATGGTGTATGTTATGTTTTTTTTAATTTTGCTGTGTTGGTTCATTAGGAAATAAATCTAACATATGTTTATCTTAAAAAAATATACATAGGTGCATGTGAAAAAAGAATTGCCGTGTCAGTGTCCTAAATTTTTAAAAATCGTTGTGTCCCATGTCTGTGTCCGTGCTTCCTAGCAATAGGGGAAAGTGAGTAACTTTGTGATAGTACGAGCTTAACAATCAAGCTGCAAATCGAGTGTATGTGTATCATGGTATTGCACAATGCACACTACCTCATGACATATTGTTAGGACTCTAGAGCTTATGACCCCCATGACCCGATTGGCGTGTGTAGGAGGACCATGTGGCATGGTGTCTTAGCCTATCAAGCTACAAATGTATTGTATCATGGGATTGTTTAGGGCTCTAGAGCTTATGACCCTCATGGGCCAACTAGATGGTGCTGTAGCGAAGGATTGTTGTGTTTCGGAGGACCGTGTGGCCTGGTTCTTAGCCTACTGGAGTAGAAGGGGTCAATCGCACCAGGGGGCTAGGATGGTTGTACCTAGAGTCTGTGGGCCTTAGCTGCCCAATTCTTTTGAGCAGAAGCGGCGACAAGTACAACCCATTAAGACTAGGATAATAGTTTGATTGCCTGCAATCCCTAGCAATCCATGTCAATGAAGGGCACAAGCAGATTGATTTTCATTTTTTTTTTGTCAATTTCAAGGAGAGTGTTCTTGTTTGTTAACATAAATGTGAGATAAGAGAAAGGGTAGGAAAAAGAGAATAACTTTGTGGGGTTTCCACTTCTTATACCATGTAAAAGAAGGGAATGCCATGTATTCAACTGAAAAGGGGCATGCTTGTTTATAAGGCTATGGGCGTTACTAGCCCAATTCATTGGAACCGATGGGGCGTGACTCGTCGAGTCTAGGATGATGGCTTGGGGGTCCAGAACCCCTAGCCACCCATGCCATTAAGGAAGTTGGAGGGCGATGCCACATGTGGAGACTGGTTTCCCTTCTCTTTGTTGATGCAGAGGAGTGTCCTCCATGTTTGTCAACGCAAAGGTGAGATAAGAGAAAGAGTAGGGGATTAGATTAACTCTATTCGGTTTCCAGCTCTGATACCATGTAAAAGAAGGGAATGCCGCTGAAAAGGGGCATTCTTGTTTGCAATGTTAGGGTTAGTGTTCAAAACTTAGATGCACTAGGTGGAACTAACCCACAAGGAGTGGAATTGAGCAAGGATGGCCAGTTAATGCAGCTGTAGGGCCCACAAATGATGCGGCCAAGGTTTGAACCTCTAAGAAAACATCCTTGATTTGCCTCCCTACTGCTCTTCTAGGGGTTTGTCCAGTCATTAGCCACATTAGCGCAACAAAGGGGTCATCCCGATACTGTTTTTCCAAAAAAACCCGGAGAGTGGTATAGGTGTAGATATGAGACATATATATAAGAAAACATCTATACATGTATTTTTCTAAATTATTCACCAAATTGAGAATTCTGTGAAGTGCTTTCTGCATAAATTTATCCCAAGGTTTGCGTGCTGATATATAAAATGAAATTTGCACCCTTTTAACTGTCCTTTTCCTTTTAAGCTGCTAAAGAAATTCCCCTTATTTTGCTAAACAAGTTGTTAAGCTATTGCTAAAGCTGAGTTCTGTAATGGAAGACGACAAATAGGCTGAACTTAATATTAGCAAACAAAAATGTGTGCATACTTTTTGAACCGGTCGTGTAGATATGCTCAAGCGCCCAAGGTTCTACATAATTGAGCTCAATCGAATCACATTGGGGTGCTTATCTCCAACATATCGTAGGTGATATGCTCAAGCACCAAACTGACCTATGAGGTTGGTTGGCTCGTTCAGCATCAACATCAATTTGATTTCAGTTTTAAGTCTTTTCTTTCTTATTGATGCTGTTTGAGTTGTGGATTTCAATTCTTAATGCTCATTTCATCGCCATGGATTCTGTTAGGAATGCACTTAGGCCCTGTTTGGTAGAGTGTACTCGGGTGTAGTTCAGCATATTGAAAAGTCAGCCAAATATAATCATGCTTTCCTAACGACTATATATTTATTTGGTACGTGTAGTATAAATTTGTTACTTTTCACTACGATTGTTTGGTGGATCGAAAAATAACAGTAACAACTAGACTGCTAACGATAAAGTTTTAGTCTCCATATACAATATACTATTGACGCTAGTAGAAACAAATGCAGTTTGTCGTGAACGGTTTCCTTATTAATCGGCCGCTGGCAACAGATACATATTGTTTTATAATGAGAGAGACGGCGATATAGCTAGCTATCCAACGGTGACAGCTGGCATGGCTATCCGGTGGTGGCATGCAAATAGTGTGAACACGGATCATAAACTGCACGCGACTGCGCACAATAACAACGCAGAACAAATTCCCGGAATTTGGGGGTGAACTGGGTACTGTGATGTCGTTGTAATTCAGTCATCTGCATCGCACTAAGTCCTACCAAACAAAGCCTTAATGTGCTCATGGTGTGGAAGATATATGGAAAATGTGAAAACTGGCTATATAATCAGCCACTACCCTCTCAGATGCCCAATTGTCCTCCAGGGCATCCAAAAATTGTTGGGCGGGCCATCTTTTGTCCTTTAAATGTTTGGGAGTGGACGGCTGCTAAATACAAAATTTGCAGCCTGCAGTTTCTCAGGCTTACATCAATGTCTGCCTAAAATCAAAAGGAGGATAGCATGGAAACCTTATATGAAGTTTGTTTTGATGTCACCTTTATAAGCAGCGGGTGTTCAAAGTTGTTTGCAGATGATATGCTATGATTTTTGCTATGATTTATAGGCATATGTGTGTTCCGAGTGGATACATGTGTTTTACATTTAGGGTCTGACTGGTTTGTTGTAACTATAACTTTCCAGGAATTTCTTTTCCCGGAAATGAAATAGAGTTCCGAGAAAATGAGTTCCAGGTGATTGGTTTGAAAAATGAGGTTTCCTGAAACTTGACTTCCATCGGATTGGTTTGTTGTAAGTTACTTAACATGATGTATATAATGTTCTCGCCTCACACACGAGCCATATAATTATGTTTTATGTGTGATATTTTTTAGATGGTTCAAATAAAGGATACATTCCATTTTGATCTGTGCGAAAAATATAACAATTTTGCTTCATACAAATCACATAACAAACTTATTACAGTACTAAGAACTAACAAATTAGCGATCTTGGATTTCCATCGAACGGCTTCAGTGCATAACATCAAATATGCTACTATATGTCTTTGGTATCATATCAAACAACTTCAAGGCATCAATGATCTAATAGAATAGAACATACGCCATTCACAATCAGATCTGGAATAAGGGAACACAAATGAAGGACCTCGTTTTCTAAGAACTGAACAAGAGTTTCCGGGAGTTGAATTGGAATCTGGATGAACATCCTTGTTGTTCCGTCATAGTAGTACCCAAAATTATGAACACGGTGCACTTGATTCTCAATATGACGAGAAAGCTAATCAAAACTTCTTTCCCAATAAACTATTGCACTGTTGATTTCAACCAACACGATCCAGCAAACCAAAGCTTTTTCCACAATAAACTATTGCATAGAAACAACACCACTACCATTCAGCCACGAATCAAATACTCTCAAATAAGACAATCATGTAGTATCACGCCGCCGCTCTCCAACAATAACAATCTAATCTATAAGAGGGGATAATAAGTAATCGAAGAGAACGAGACCGATTGTCAGATCTGTATCTTGCTTTCCGCCGCCATGAGTCACCAAGTTTTCCGAACGATTTCAAGCGGAAGTCAGAAACAGCCTCTTATTTATATCTTCGGAAGTTCAGAAAACTACGCGGAAGTCAATTTACGGAGTTCTATTGAACCAGTCGAGCAAAAATGGATGCGGAACTCGAGTTTCGATGTTTTCCAGGTAATTTATATTGAACCAGTCAGACCCTTAGCAATAGTCTGCTATCAATGAATGTTTAGACGATAGAAACATGTTCAAACTGGATGGCTGATAGGGTAACAGTAACTGTAGTCTGTAGTTGCTTGGCCTAAATGATATTCACTACAAATCAAAATGACAATAAAATCTGTTTTTACGGACCTCCCATAATCATCATGCCTTGTGTTGTTTGCATATGGTAGATATTATCAAAAAATTAACATGCCGATTTTAATGCCATTTTGCCACCTGCAAAAATGGAAATTATGGAATTTGTGATACTGATTCCAATGGAAATTTTATAACGTAGAAACCATAGAAATTCAATGCAAGCTGTGGAAATTCATGATGTAGTCTTAGGTACATAAAAACATGTTTACAAATCAGAATGTTTATAGAGTGACCACATAAAATGAGATTCATAACAATTCAAACACTCATAAAGCCTAAAACATTAAATATAGTTTTACGCAAAATGGTTAAATCAAATGAAAATATACCCAAAATAACAATCTTTTGATAATAGAAGTTTTGCTGATCTTGACGATTTCAATGAAAAGTAACTGCATTCTGCAGTTGCTTGGCCTAAATAATGTCCACCACAAATCAAAATGACAATAAAATCTTAGTGACCTCCCATAATCATCGTGCCTTTTGTGTAGTTTGCATATGGAACGTAGATGTTATCAAAAAAATTGAAATGCCGATTTTAATGCCATTTTGCCAGCTGCGGAAATGGAAATCATGGAATTTTTGATACCGGTCCCAATGGAAATTTTATAACATAGAAACCATAGAAACTTAATGCAATCTGTGGAAATTCATGATGTAGTTCTAGGATAGTGTCAGTTACATAAAAAACATGTTTACAAATCAGAATGTTCACAGAGTGACCACATAAAATGAGATTGATAACAATTCAAACACTCGTATAGCCTAAAACATTATATATAGTGTTACACAAAATGATCAAATAGAATGAAAATATACGCAAAATAACAATCTTTTGACAGTAGAAGCTTTGCTGATCTTGATGATTTCAATTAAGTTTGTATATTTTTAAGTCTGCTTGTCGATTGATATACCTATATCTCCATGAAAAAGTCGTTTTACCATAGACCAACCATTTTGCATGTCACCCCTTGTGCAAATGAAAAATTTCATGGATGTTTCGTCCTTGCATGTTATGAGTTTTCTAGGCATACAGAGTCTTTCTAGTGGATATATATCCTTGTAAAAATTGGAAAATTTCACTGAAATTTTGACCATTTTTGTCGGAACATAGATCCCTGCATGTTATGAGTTTTCTAGGCATATAGGAGTCTTTCTAGTGGATATGTTTTTTTTTATAAACTTATGGACCACTATGAGAATGGTACTGCAACTGCTTGTCCCTCTTGCATATGCATTTAGTGAACAAGTGATAATAGACACGTGCAAATTTTGGTGATGCTAATTTTTCTTTGCATTCTTACTGCTATCAATCCTGATTTTGATATACAACACAGGGAGAACTATCTTGGCTTTGGAGTTACTGATACTTTGGAACAAAATGTCAAATCTAACAATAAATAGTGTACTAGAAAAGGTAAATGCTCAAGTTGTTATTTTAATCCTGATGTATAATGTGGTCCCCATTTGTTCTCACTGCCCCAATCTGCATTACTTTGTAGATGACCGGTAAGGATAAGGACTACAGATATATGGCTACGTCAGATTTGCTCAATGAGCTCAACAAAGAAAGTTTTAAAGCTGACAGTGAGTTGGAGCTAAAACTTTCCAAAGTTGTTCTACAACAGCTTGACGATGCCGCTGGTGATGTTTCAGGGCTTGCTGTAAAATGGTTTGTCTTGCTCCTGGAATTTGTTTCTTTTTTCTTTTCACGATTCACTTGGCTGAGGGGGTGGGAGTGGAGATGGCTTGCTATTTCCTGCAGGAGATCCATGCGAAAGAGCCTCAGCATCCTGTCTTATTTTTACTTATTTGGGGCCGGGATGTTTTTTGTGTGCAGTTGTCCTACTTTCCTGCTAAGAATTGAGTGATGCCATTTTTTAATGGAAGAAGTAATCCCTACTTCTTTAACCTATCTTGAAAGTCAAATGACTGGTGCAAATTATATGTAAATCTCAAGTTATTCATCATTAATCACTAATTTAGCTGTCTTACTAGGGTTAGGTCTAAATAGTCAAAAGGAAGACTTGTAAGCTAACAATGCTCCATTTAGGGTTAAATTCCAAACATGATCTTAATAGTTGCACCACTTTCTCCTAGCGCTGGCCTTTTTGACCTGGAGGTCGACCTGACAAAGCTCCTGGGTCACGGGTCTCTGGTTCAACCGTCGGGTCAACCCGGTTGACCCCAGGGACGTCATCATGACACCATATACATAATATTATGATTGACATGTATGTATATGCATATATGTTACAATAATATGTAAGTCCATACATAAATAACAATATAAGTGTGTGTATATATCTACATAAACTACCGTTTGAAACCATGAGACGATGAATTATGAAACATCAAACATACAAAACCAAATATCTATTAAAGAAGCAAACAAGTTGTCTTGCAATACTTAAAACAAGTGATAAAATACAATTAAGTGAATATATCAAAGCATGGAATAGTTGGGGTTGCATGAAAGGACATTAAAATCACTCAAATGGTCATTTAGGGAAGGTAACATAAAATCAACAAAACTCTGACGGGTCTGACTCGAGGGCCGGGTCACCGGGTCAGTGGTTGAACCGGCCGGGTCACTGGGTCAACTCCGGGTCCTGGCCCAAAACGGGTTTTAGCCCCACCCGACCCGCAAAACTTGCCAGGTGGAGGTCCAACTGGTTCAATCGGCCGGGTCGGGTTTCAAAACTGTGCCTTTTTGGCTCAAACAAGGAGGAGCAAGCACCATGGCTTCCTTAGTATCTGATCAAGCAGGCTAGTTAAACCGTTGGAGCAACCCAAGAGGAACTCTAAGACCACCTAGTGTAAAGCGCCACCTCTCCTTTTCAACCCCAACTTTTGGGTTGGAGACAATTTTGCATCTTTGGTTTGCTCTCATCTCGCCAAGCTTCCTTTACATCCACACAGACATAAAGAAAGACACCTTCACGTAGTATTATCAGGCATTCATTATCTGCACATCTAGTACAATTTATATATTTTGCATGATTTATAGATCAGACAACAATATAATGTAGACAAGGTGAACTCTCAATGTGTACAGTTCCTATCTCGTGGTTATGGATATCTCTAGGCTTGTTCATCACCAAAAAGACTTATTCAAATTCTCTCATCTCTAGGGTTCAGATCCTATGTCATGGTTATGGGTACCTCTAGACTTGTTCCTTGTGGAAGGCAAAAGTCGGCACACCAATAATTGATGATTGGATATCCTCTAGGATTGACCTGTTGGTTAATAGGTTTCTTATGTTGTGCCTCTAGCTCCAAATCTCTGGATTTCTGGTATTTGTGTGGAGAGAAGGGTCTTAGATAGAGTGGATGTGAACGGTCCATCAGGCAGGGATTGCCAGTGGTGTTGAGGTTCCTGTGGAAATTGCACATAGAATAGGGATGGTACCATTCTCCATTTATGGCTGTGTCCCACGGCTCTCTGGTCTGAGTCAAGAATCATCAGGAAAAAATAATCAGGAAACAAATCTGGGGGTGCCTTGTGTATGTTGTGCAACGGAAGTTGTATAGGAAAATAAGGTAGCTATGGTCCAACCAGGTGGCAACTAGGGATTGCACTGAATGAGTTTTAGACTAAGTTGCCAATAGAAATGTCTATCGACTTGAGAATAACACAGGTGGTCGAAACAGGTGTGACTAATGCCACCTAACTCCTGGACGTTCCCAATATTAAATAACTAAGAAATCATGAACTTTAACTAGTAAATTGATTTACTGGATGCTGATTGCTCCATAATCCTAGAAAATGCAAAAAATGTGATATTAGAGAAAAAAAGTTTTATCTTGTCCTACTTCACAGCCGGATTGTTACATACTAATACAGATTTTCTTTCCAAATTGGAAAGAGATACATCCTCTGCTCAATATGCTGCCAGTTCATATTTTCTTCTTCTTGTCAACATATTAAGACATAATGTAAATTATGAATATTAAGACTAATGCCACCTAACTCCTGGACGTTCCCAATATTAAATAACTAAGAAATTATGAACATTAACTAGTAAATTGATTTACTGGATGCTGATTGCTCCATAATCCTAGAAAATGCAAAAAATGTGATATTAGAGAAAAAAAGTTATATCTTGTCCTACTTCACAGCCGGATTGTTACTAAATAATACAGATTTTCTTTCCAAATTGGAAAGTGATACATCCTCTGCTCAATATGCTGCCAGTTCATATTTTCTTCTTCTTGTCAATATATTAAGACATAATGTAAATTATGAATATTTCCATGTGAAACAATACTTGCTGAACTCACGTGGCTTGTGTTAAAAGCAGTTAACTTCAATTTGATTTTGATAAAAAAAATGACAATTTCTTGTGTTTTGTAGTCTAGCGCCGTTGGTGAAGAAGGTCAGTGAAGAGAGAGTTCTGGAGATGAGCAATAAGTTGTGTGATAAACTGCTCAATGGAAAAGATCAGCATCGTGATATTGCAAGTATAGCTTTGAAAACTATTATTTCTGAAGTTACAACAGTTCATGTAGCACAAAGAGTCCTGACTTCAATCTGTCCTCAGTTGATTGGAGGTTTGAATTTTGTAAGTTCGTCTTTAAATTCCTTTTTTTTTAAATTTCACAGCAAAAATCAAAACTTCACAATGGCTGATGAATTTGCTTAACGAGGGACGAGGGCTGTGATTCTAGTTGCATTGCGTCACACTACTCATTTCTGATGACGGATATCTTTACATTTTACTTGATATATGGGAGAGTGGTAAATGTAGCCGGTCCCAAGCCCGGGTAAAGGAGGAGGGTTGGTGGTAGGTTGACAGCCAGCCTATAAAAACTGTCACTCTTTCTATGACATGGATCCTTATAAGAATTTTGTTGGAGCGTCCCTACCTAGCGACGCGCTGCACCGGCACCCGGGTGCAGTGATAAATATGCAAGGGGTTTCGACACAATGACGCCCGGTTGTGTTGAAGGATAAACAAGGGTTTCCACATCTTGGATGGGTGTGGGTAAAGAAGCTAGTCCCGCTGCATCATCGCCCGGAGGTAGTGAAAAATGTGCAAGGGTTTCCACATCTTGGACGGGTGTGGGTAAAGAAGCTAGTCCTGCCGCATCATTGCCCAGATGCAGTGAAAAATGTGCAAGGGCAACATTTTCGACGAAGGCAAGTAAAGAAGCAAGTTCAACAAAAAAGGATTAGAGTTGGATCTTGGAATATTGGCTCTTTGACAGGGAAATCTTTGGAGATAGTGGATACCATGATGAGAAGAAAAGTCAATATAGCTTGCTTGCAGGAAACCAAGTGGACAGGTATTGATAAACATAGAAATGGCGTAGGTATTATCGTTGATAAGATGTTGAAGGATGACGTCGTCAAGATTACAAGGATGGGTGATAGAATCATAGCCATCAAGGTTGTTCTTGGGGGAAATATTTTTAACATTATTAGCGCTTATGCCCCCCAAGTTGGCCTTAGCGAGGATGCGAAGAAGGATTTTTGGGATGACATTGATGAATTGATGCAAGGAATACCGATCGAGGAGAAGATTATTATTGGGAGTGATTTAAATGGCCATGTGGGGAGTGGTAATGCTAGATTTGAGAGAGTTCATGATGGTTTTGGATATGGCAACAGGAACGGAGAAGGAGAGAGGATATTAGATTTTGCAGTTGCATATGATATGATTTTGGCAAACACCCATTTCAAGAAAAGAGAATCTCATAAGATTACTTTCAAGAGTGGGCACAACTGTAGCCAAATTGATTACCTCCTTACAAGGCGGGTGGATCGTAACATATGCAAGGATTGTAAAGTGATTCCTGGCGAAGAACTCACGACCCAACATAGGTTGGTAGTTTTGGATATTAACATGAAGATCAATAAAGGTAAACATAACGGAAACCAAGATAGCAGGATCAAGTGGTGGAATCTTAAAGGAGAAAAGAAATTGACTTTTCATGATAAACTCATCAAGGAGGTAACTTGGAACTTGGAGTCTGATGTTAACACTATGTGGCATAACATGAGCTCCTGCATAACAAAAATTTCCAAAGAGGTTTTGGGGGAGTCTAAAGGTTGTGGACCTCCACAGAAGGAGACTTGGTGGTGGAATGATGAAGTACAAAAGGCTATTAAACTGAAAAGGGAGATCTATAGGAGCTTGCCCAAATCTGGAGATGATGCAACGTTCCAAAGATACAAGCAAGCAAAGAAAGAAGCTAAAAAGGTGGTTCGGGAGGCAAGGTCTAGATACTTTGATGATATGTATAAGAAGCTGGGCACTAGAGAAGGAGAAAAAGATATATATAAAATGGCTCATATAAGAGAAAGGAAAGGAAGAGACTTGAGTCAAGTAAAATGCATAAAGAATGAAGATGGTAGAGTATTGGTGAAGGACGATGATATCAAAAACCAGTGGCGAAATTACTTTCATAAGCTTTTCAATGGAGATACTGCATATAATGTTAGCGACTCGTGTGACATGAATACAAGAGATATCATTTACACACGACGAGTTTCACCATTTGAGGTCAAGAATGCTTTGAAAAAGATGAAAATGAGAAAGGCATGCGGACCAGACAATATTCCCATTGATGTATGGAAGAGTATGGGGGATGAGGGAGTTACATGGTTAACAAATTTCTTTAACAAGATCATGAAGACCAAGAAGATGCCGGATGAGTGGAGAAATAGTATTATACTCCCAATCTACAAGAACAAAGGTGACGTTCAGAGCTGTACAAACTATAGAGGTATCAAGCTGATGAGTCACACGATGAAGCTTTGGGAGAGGATTATTGAGCAGAGGTTAAGATCTATAACGCAGGTATCAAACAACCAATTTGGTTTCATGCCTGGAAGATCAACAACAGATGCTATTTTTCTGATAAGGAGGCTTATGGAGGAGTATAGACAAAGCAAAAGAGATCTTCATATGGTGTTTATCGATCTAGAGAAGGCTTATGATCGAGTACCCAGAGAAGTGTTATGGATGGTTTTGAAGAAAAAGGGTGTGCCTATCCAATACATTGACTTGATCAAAGACATGTATGATAGCTCTACTGCAAGTGTCATGACTCCTGGAGGAGAGACACCAACTTTTTCTATTACAGTTGGGGTACACCAAGGATCCACACTCAGCCCATATCTATTCGTTCTGGTTATGGATGAGTTAACAAAGAATGTTCAGGATGATATTCCTTGGTGTATGTTATTTGCTGATGATATTGTTTTGATTGACGAAACAAAAGATGGATTGAATGATAAAGTTGAATGTTGGAGAAAGGCATTGGAATCAAATGGATTGATGATTAGCAGGAGCAAAACTGAGTATATGCATTGCAATTTCAGCCAATCTCGCAGTGTGAATGATGGAGCCAAGTTGGACGGAGTAGATATACCAAAATGTGACAAATTTCGTTACTTAGGTTCTATTATTCAAATAGACGGGGATGTCCAAAATGATGTTTGTCACCGGATCACTGCAGGATGGTTGAAATGGAGGAGTGCAACTAGAGTTTTATGCAATCAGAAGATCCCTCTCAGGTTAAAAAGTAAGTTTTATAGAACAGCTATACGACCAGCCATGCTCTATGGGAGTGAATGTTGGGCGGTGAAGAAACAAGGTCTCAACAAGATGAACGTGGCTGAAATGCGTATGCTGAGATGGATGTGTGGGAAGACAAGAAAAGATCGTTTGAGAAATGACTATATCAGGAATAAAGTGGGGGTGGCGAGCATTGAGGACAAGTTGCGTGAGGGCCGACTCAGATGGTACGGACATGTGCAACGCAGACCTACTAGTGCGCCTATACGAAGCAATGCTATTGAGCCAAACACTATAAATAGAAGAAGAGGAAGGCCTAAATTAACATGGGATGAGCTTATAAAGAGAGATTTTGAATCTCTACATCTCAATCAGAATATGGCCCATGATAGAGCTGAATGGAAACGAAGGATCCATGTAGCCGACCCCAACATAGTTGGGATTGAGGCTTACATGATGATGATGATGATGATATGGGAGAGTCTTTCATTTTTCTTGATACAATGACATCCAAAATGTTCCCATCTTTTGCTCTTTGAATGATATTGGAAAAATTACAGAAATATAATGTAGAACAGAACTTGCAAAAAGAGCTCAATGTTGCCTTGCATATGAGGGGCTGGCTGCGTTCTGAAAGTAGTTGATCTGCAATATTTTTCTGTCCAAACTCCAAAGAGTTTAAAAGATATGCCAGCTGCGTGCATTTTGAACCCTAATTCTGTTTGGACATTGAATGCAACAATTCTTGACACTATTCAACACGCAATATGCAAGGAATAAAAGGTTAACCTGGTGAATGTCAGCTGATGCAAAATTTGAAAGTATGACAATTATAACAATTTTTTCTTCATTGTTGAATGAAATGGTTTCACTTTCATGATGTCTTTAGATATATTGAAATGAAATACAGTAGTGTCTATGGGTCAGCTACTCTTATCTTGTCAGGTTGTAAGGTAACAATTCAATCATAGTTAAACTAATAGACAAAATTAGAGTCTATCTCCTTACGGATGGGGATAGATTCTCAACCTTCCTGAAGGTTCAACAGCAAAGGGTCTAGCTATAGTTGATTCTTTCCGGTTATTCTTTTTGGTGGAGATATCATTTTCTAGGTCTTTTCTTATTACGAAGTATTTTGATTTTAGCGTATTAGAGGTTAAGGTAGGTTCAGATATATCCTATAATTATAATCATGATCTTGTCATTTGGCTTCATTTATAAAACTGCTAGAGGTTAAGCTTTATCAAAAAGTAAGTTTTATAGAACAACTATACGACCAACCATGCTTATGGAGTGAATGTTGGGCGGTGAAGAAACAAGGTCTCTACAAGATGAATGCGGCCGACATGCGTATGCTGAGATGGATGTGTGGGAAGACAAGAAAAGATTGCTTGAGAAATGACTATATTAGGAACAAAGTGGGGGTGACGAGGACTAGGGACAAGTAGTATGAGGGCCATCTGAGATGTGTGGACATGTGTAACACATACTGACTAACATCACCTATTCAAAGCAATGCTATTGAGTCAAGCACGATGAAAAGAAAAGGAGGAATGCCCAAATTAACTTGGGAAGATCTTATAAAGATATATTTTGCATGGGAAGAGCTTATAAAGTGATATTTTGAATATTTATATCTTTGATCAGAATGTGATTCATTACAAAGCTGATTGCAAAAAAATGATCCATGTAGCCGAGCCCAACCTGGTTGGGATTGAGGCTTAGATAATTATGATATGGCATCTGAGCATGTTTCTTCATGTGCATAACCTAGCAATGAGGGCTTACAAGTTGATTGAGTGGATTTTGCAGATTGATGTCATTGAATATTTCTTTCAAGTGATTATGTTTTTGATTGAACATGTAATTGGAATTGTCCTTGTTGGAATATAGGATTGTGTTGTTGTATATTGATATGTACACCCCTGTCCTATATATAGGATAGAAGCAATTACAAGGAAGCACAAAGAAGCGGACCGAAACCCTAATGAGCCATGGGCTAACATGCCCATGTATACAATAGATTAATTAACCTATTAACTAAATAGGCTAATATTCTAGCACTCCCCCTCAAGCTGGAGCATGGGTGAACGCATGTCGAAGCTTGGAGTTACATGACTCGATTGGACGATAAGAAATAATCAATAAATGAAAGATAGAAGTGTCACTCCCCATACAAAAGTTGTTACTCCCCCTTAAACAAGACTTCCTAACTAAAAAAAATATGATGTCGCCTCTTTGAGATGAATTCTGCAGGTTGGAGAAGCTCGAGCTTTGAAGGTCTTTTTCTTGAAGAGCATCTGGAATGAACATCTGAAGTAGACAATCATAAATACCACGACTACGCCATCTTCATAGGAGAGGAATGCGGAGTGGAATAAGCGCACTCGACTCATTCCATGTACATAATGCGGCAAAATGCTAAGTAATGTTAATATAGCAGTACAAGTGTTTTTGAATTGTCTGAGAAGTGTAGCCAACTGGAATTAGTGTAGATGACCACCGACGTCCATAACGTGGCACAAACATGCTGGGACGAGGTGCTGAGGTGTTGTCTCAACATGTAGAAGTAGCAGATGCAGCTCAGACCTCGGAGAAGACGTGATGAAGTAGCTCGGTGAAGATCACTCTGGATGAATTTTTGCAGATATAAAATTTGCTCAGGCTTGAAAATGACGAGCTTCATAGATGAAGAAGCAACTACCTGGAACACCATCAACGCAACATGCGTCATCAACACCAAAGGGACTAGAGGCCGGAATTAGCCGCAACAGCTCTTGTCTAGACGCACATAATGCAGTATCAACGTGAAAATCTTGGTGTCAATGCTGCAACTGTGAGATCCTTCAATGCTTTCTGAAATGTAAAGTGATGCTAAGTGGGAATGATGCGCCACAAAGCTATCAGTTACGCAGATGTGCTGAAGAACATGAAGCTCCATGAAGATAGCCTGGAATGTATCATCTCATCTCATCTCATATCTCTCTCATGTCCTCCTCATACCCTCCTCTCTCTCTATTCCCCCGTACACCAAATACGACGAGAGTGAGTAGATGATGTAGAAAAAGGGAAATATGACCCCCTTTCACGTGGAAAGACGCACACATGATGGATGTGATGGTGGGAAAGGGAAAAGATAAAACGAGAGGTGTAGAATGTAGAGAAGAACAAAAAGAAGACTACCAAAATGGAAACTCGGTAGAAAGAGGAGATACACTAGAATGTTATTTGGTAGGAAAGAAGTGCCACTGTCGGAATGGTTCTCGGTTGAAAAATTGATAATTAGAATCAACATGCAAAACAACCAGAAAATAAGATCCGAACAGAGAAAGTAAATGGATCTTTACTTAGGTAAAAAATAATAGGATCTGATTATCAAGTATTGGAGGAGAGATAAACCTTTGGAGGACGTTATAGCTGAAATTGGAAGTGCACAGATCGTTGTTGACACGCCGTGTCTGTGACTTGACACGCTGTGCATATTGTCGGGGGTGAGAGGCAGACTTCTGATGACACTCTGTGCGGAGATGCGACACGCCGTAAAGCTCTGATGGTTGATGAAGACAAGCTCCAGCATCATGCCGCGTGGAGATGCGACACGCTGTGTCGATGTCGGAGGTGTAAACTGAATATCCGTCCACACACCCTGTTCGAAATTGACACGCTGTGTCGGATGTCGAAGGCGTAACTCTGATCTCCGCTGAGACGCCGTGTTCGAGGATGACACGCCGTGTATGTTGCGATTTGCGCCGTTAGGAAGAGTTCTGGAATCCAACACGCCGTGTGGGTTGCGATCTGAGCGAAACTTCGCGATGTCATGATGATTTTTGGAGCGCAACACGTCGTGTTGTTTGAACAACATGCCGTGTCGGCGGCGCGTGATGCACGATCTCGACGGAAATTTGTGCCGTCAAGGAGACAAGTACACCGGGAATTAGCACCATGGGTCGACGGGCATTAGCGCCATCTTGTACTCCTTTGATCATGAAACGTGGTGATTCCTTGCTTGACCACAGACGGATCTGGACAAGAATTAGCGCCGTCTAAGATCTTAAGAGATGGTGTGCGATGGAGTGATGGATGGACGCTTTGATGGCTGGTGCGGCGGCTTGATGCGGAGACGACATGGCAACAACGTGGTGAAGACGGTTGCTGGAGCAGAAGGCTGATCTACTTGATGTGGCTTTTTCAATAGCGGCGGCTGGAGCTGCTTGACGATCAGATCTTATTTAAGGAGATAGGGAAGGTGATGACGACGACAGATAGATGTGGATGGGAAATAGCGCCGTCTAAAGACTCAGACTGGATAGAAATTGCCGGGAAGGATGGCACTGGCTCATAGATAAAATCTATGTGAAAGGGGAAGATGGTGCGACCATGGAGATTGGGAGGTGCCTAACGGGCGGCCGGCCTAAGCCATGGAAGAGGTGGCGGCAGCCACCCGCAGGTCGGCGCTCCCGTGGTTGTTCTCTCTAGGAGAGAGGGCGGCAGGCGGCTAGGGCAGGAACTTGCGACAAAGAGAAAAGGGAAGGACGAGCGGTGGCTAGGGTTCTATTACTAGGGTTATTGCTCTAATACTATGTTGGAATATATGATTGTGTTGTTGTATATTGATATGTACACCCATGTCCTATATCTATAGGAGATTGAGGCAATTATGAGGAAGCACAAAGAAGCGCTCTGAAACCCTAATGGGCCATGGGCTAACGGGCCCATGCACACATTAGACTAATTAACCTATTAACTAAATTAGGCTAATATTCTAACAGTCCTTTCTTATAAAGAGGCTCCCTTGGGATTCAGAGCCTAATTTATTATAGAGGATAAAGCTGTTTTAGAAGGAAGCTTCCTTGTGACAGGAAAGAGATGGATGAGGGGTAGATGGCAGGGATAATGGTTGAAAATGAGGAAATTGGGAGTCACTTTTAGGTTGAAGAAAATCCTCCAGTATCAAAGGTGATACTTGACTTGTGGGAATGGGTACCCGATGGCGTTGGACTATGGAAATTTTACCTGTCTTTACTTTGATGAAAATCATAGAGCTTTTGTTTCCTGCAATTTTAAAAGCATTCGTCTTGTTATGTCGAGGTTTAACTGCCTAAGAAAGTCAAAACCTCTCTAAGCCATAATGTGGGAATTAGGAAGCCAGAACTTGGCAATTGATTAATCTTGTTTTCTTGGTATCTTGAGATACATTTGTGGTGGATGGTATGCTGGGTGTCGTGCAAGGTTTGCAGGCAAGCTGTGTGGCCTTTGGGTACTGTGGAATGATATTTTAATTGTTGTCTTTTTGCTAATTCTGTTATGGGTTTTGTAATCTTATTGTCACGTTTTTTAAATTAGCATTAATTGCTCCTTGTTCTGTCTGGTTCACACTTTCTTCTAATCAAAATTTATATATGAATATGACAGGGAAAACGCACGGAAATTAAATGCGAAGCTCTTGATATTATGTGTGATATTCTCCATAAATTTGGAAATCTAATAGCAGCAGACCATACTCTGTTGCTGAATGCATTACTGTCTCAGCTGGGATCCAACCAAGCTATTGTTAGAAAAAAGTCAATATCATGTATTGGTAAGAAAATAAGATCCAACATTTCTTTATTTTAAGTATCCGTTGTTATTATCCTTTTCTTGATTTTCAACGAGTAGATCTAGCCATTTTTATCAAGGAAAATAATGCTGACTTTTTTTTTTTATAGCGGCTCTTGCTCCATGTCTCTCGGATGACCTTCTGGCAAAGGCTACCACTGATATTATTAAGCTTTTGACCAATAAGACTTTGAAACCTGAAATGACCCGCTCAAATATTCAAATGATAGGAGCATTGAGGTAGTTACTGAAGTATTGACACCGTTGCTTTTGTCTTAGTCTCTCTTTATACCTCAGAAGCCTTGATGTCTATGAGTTATCCTTATTTCTACCATGGCCTTTTCTTTTTTAGTAATTCTTTCATGGTTCTGTTTTTCCCATATAATGTTACCTTCCGATGCTCTTTGTTAATAATTTTGGCAGCCAGTTATCTGTTTATCTTTTTGCACCAGTATAATCATTATTCATATTCTTCCTAAATGATACTTTTCTTTATGGTAGTACCTCAAAAACATGCAGGGCTACTATGTTAATGCAATCTTGGTGTATCTTTATGTTGCAGTCGTGCTGTTGGATATCGGTTTGGACCGCATCTTGGTGATACTATTCCATTTCTCATTGGTTATTGTACAAGTGCATCAGAAGCTGACGAAGAACTACGTGAACACAGCCTTCAGGCATGTTTTTTAATAAATTTTGACCAGTTTTTATATACAACAACTATATTTGGGCTCACTTCATTATATCTTGTGATGGATGATCACTTGTAGGCACTGGAGAGCTTGCTGCTGAGATGTCCCAGGGACATTTCATCATACTGCGATGACATTCTGTCACTTACGCTTGAGTATTTAAGCTATGATCCGAATTTCACTGATAATATGGAGGAAGATACTGATGAAGAAAGCCTTGAAGAGGAAGATGATGAGTATGATTTTCATGATGCCTCACGCCACAATCCTTTTTTTCGCACTGAAGTTTTTTCTCTTATCTTTTATTTTTGCAGTGACAGTGCAAATGAATATACTGATGATGAAGACATCAGCTGGAAAGTTCGAAGGGCAGCGGCCAAGTGTCTCTCAGCCATAATTGTTTCTCGTCCAGAAATGCTTTCAAAATTATATTCTGAGGCATGAGACTTACCCAGTTACCCCATATTAGCATAAATTTGTTGCTTCACATATTACGGGTGTCATATAACCAGGAACCATGGTATTTGACGTAGACTTAGAGTAGATTTAGACCAGGTGTGGAAGTGGACGTTTTTGATCCTTTAAGGAGCTTTCCGTGTAAAATGTCAATGCAGCAAGCTAAAAAATAGTGAGATAATGATGGAATTTACTGAAACCATCAATTTAGCTAAAATAACAATATGTGTATCTTTTTCAACAACAAAACTAAAATACATGTCTAAACATATAGATTCTGTATTCATAATTATCAAAGTTTTTTTAACATAGAGACAGTTAACAACTAACACATAAGAAGTAAAAAGTACATCACAATATAAAGTTTGACAAAATAGTTAAAAAATCAAAATAAAACATAAATAAAATATTAACACTTCCAGATGAACCCAAATTTTTTGGTTAACTTTTACTAATCAAATTTTCGGTATATTTATTGGACTTACTAATCAAATCACGATGAATAATCACATATTACCAGATTTCAAGGATATTTGGAGTCAAATTTAAATTCTTATAAACCATAAGATTCCTGCTACATAGGTTTTTGATGCATTTAGGTTGATTACATAGCCTTTATACCTCGATATCTCAGTCGTTAGGTAGATGAACCAGATTATGGGTGCATGGCATGGGCAATTCTGTTTATACTTTTGTTTCTTCAGAAGACGTTTATGCCTTATTGTATGTAATAAATGGAACGCATGGAGGTCGCCCTTTTTCTGTCTTGGTTTTGCTTCCACTTTCTTTCTTCTCTTCTAATTAATTGGCAACTATAGGTAGTTCACTTATTTTAGCTACTTCAATTCTAGTCACACGGTCACCTTGTGTTTGCTGGGCTGATATATTATTTCATTTGGTAACTACGGTGAACATATATGTTTTCAGGCTTGCCCAAAGTTGATCGAGAGATTTAGAGAGCGAGAAGAGAATGTGAAGGTGATGAACCGGAACTGCACTTAATGAAAAATTTTGATGTTAAGATTTGTATCTAATAACTTTGGTGTCATTCTCACAGATGGATATTTTCAACACCTTCATTGAGCTGCTACGTCAAACTGGAAACGTTACAAAGGGACATAATGATTTGGACGAGTCAAGGTAAGTGAGCTTGGCATACACTGCCTGCAAAAATTGCATATGTATACATCTTTGAAACGTTAGGAATGTACTCCCAGATTCTGTGATAACTATTTAAGGTCAAGAGGAATGACTAGAGCCTATCCTGTAGTACAACATATCATTCACTGACCAGATATCTTGTCTTCTAGGTGATCATTAGATTCAAAAATTCGTAAACTTGATAGAATACAGGTCAAGCAAAATTATCGCACTGAGCAAAGGAATGCTATCAAATGCCTAAAGACACATGACTTAGATGACTTTATTGATCTCTAGCAGCTTTCTTTGAGCAGGAGCACTTAGAGAAGTTCTCTATACATAATGCATAATAGTTTGTAGGGAAGGTGAAGTCCATTAAGGGCTAGTTTGGTTGGGTGTAATGGGGTGTAGTTTAGTGAGTTCGCAATGTAAAAATGTACATCAAACACACACTTTGTTGCCCAACTACACCCTACAAAACAGGCCTAAACTATTATTCTTTTAAGGTAGAATGCAATAAGTACACATGTCAACTCAGAGTTGCCAAATGTCAAAAGTGGGCACTGTATAGTTTCTGTTGGTAGCATTTTTCGATTCTACTTGTAATGGCCAGTAATTTATAGGGGAAGATCGAATTCATTTAACTAAATTTGGTCAGAGGTTGGGAGGCAAGAAGGCACCTATTAACTCAGGGCCGCCTTCTGAAATTTCTAAAAGTTGGCACAATATGGTTACCGATTTCAATGCTCTGCTGGCTGGCCACTAGAAATGTATCTGTTTATGTAATGGATGGGTAGCATTTATTTTGTCATCGATAACATGTCTGATCGTCAATTGGTGCACCTATTGAAGAAACTCTTTCATTCCGTGTCAATGGATTTAACAAAATTTTGAAAGTAAAAAGGCTCTGTTTTCAGACTGCAATTTTGTTTGCCCTCTCGTGTAAGTTGTGACTATGCACAATTTTAGCGTATCACAAGCTCGGATAAAGGAGGAATAGACATAAAGCGTGTCAAGTATCATGACGTGGATCCTTGTACATGTCGAGATCGATATGTGGGAAGATGTCATATTTCAGATTAATGTGTAAGAAATAAGGTGCATGTGTCAAAAATTGACATGCACTACGAATGTGGCATCTTAAATGAGGGGGCGTGCACAACATAGGCTGACAAGTACAGGAGTGATGCTTCTTCTGGAGCAAATGTAGAAGAGGAAAAGGCTGACCCAATTAGCATGAAGATAGCTTATAAAGAGTGGCTTCACTAAAACTGAGGTAGACCCAAGTACACATGTTAGGAGTGATACTCCTCCTGGAGCAAATGTTAGAAGAGGAAAAGGCAGACCCAAGTAACATGAAGAGAACTTATAAAGAGAGACTTGGCTTCACTACAACTTAGTGAAAATATGACACAAACTAGAGCTGAGCAAAAAGAAGGATCCATATAGGTGGCCCAACAATGTAGGGTCGGAGGTTTTGAATTATGATGATGTGATGATGAAGGTTTTGGAGAATTTATTGAGGTTGTATTCTGCATAGTTTGCATTCTTTTTTAGGGTTGTACAAATTTTGAGCTTCCTACCAGGCAACATAATCTTTTTATTTTTGCTATTTTTCTTCACCTTCTTAAACTCTTTTGTTAATGTATTGTGATCGTGATATAGAAAAACATGATGATATTGCTGATTTCTGTTTATGATCTTGTTACAGCCCAAAATGGTTGTTGAAAGAAGAAATCCCTAAAATTGTCAAGTCCTTGAATAGGCAGCTTCGTGAGAAATCTATCAAGACGAAGGTATACTTCTGAATATTGACTTGTTGCTGTTGATTTGGATTATTTCTTACTAGTTTTCTTGTCAGATTGGGGCTTTTTCGGTGCTGAAGGAGCTTGTAATTGTGTTGCCAAACAGTCTAGCGGACCACATTGGATCACTTGTTTTTGGGATCGAGAAGGCTCTAAATGTAAGCTTGTTTTACGCAACACCGTTTGCTTACTTTTATTAGGTTTGAAAGCACTTCTATTTGGTGATTTTTCTTTCACTTTCTGTTTCTTTTCAGGATAAGTCATCAACCTCAAATCTGAAGATTGAAGCTTTGGTGTTTACAAGATTAGTTATGTCATCACATTCACCTTCTGTTTTTCACCCATACATTGAGGTAGATCTCCCTTCTTGTAAGCTTTTCAAACTCTTTTCTTGTGAGCATTTTAGACTCAAAGATCATGCCATGTTTAGTTTCAGTCTTTCAGACAATCCTGTTCATGAACATATTTTTTAGTTTTTGCCATTTTTTTAAACCAAAGAACCCTAATGTAAGCGTAATGCCTTTTTAGCAGACTGATATTCCTTTTTATAGACGACTCACAATCTTACCACCGTAATTACTCCAAATCATTGAAATATATAACTTGAATGGCCATGATAGTTGTCTGCAGCCCTCAATAAATAAAGACAAACTGTGAGATGTGATTTTGGGAAGAACCTAACGAAGGTTCTCTTCTTAAAGGCTTATGCACATTTTATTGTTTCTTAGTGCACAGAAATATGTAGAATCATAGAGTCCAACCATCATGTACATAGCAAATTTGTTCTTCAATTGTAAAATGTGTGAAACATAAGACCATGCCATGGTTGTAAGAAGTTGTAACGAACCAGCCGGTTGAAGCTGGAACCGGTGGCTGAGATGGTTCAGTTCTCTCAGAAACCTAGAAATGACTCAAACTGGCCAAAACCGGACAATTCACCGGTTGAACCGGTCAATCAGTCCTGATTTTCTTCAACTGGACGGCTCTTAAGCCATGTGTAGACTTTGACCAAAGACCCAGTTTTATGAGTATTCCACTTACTCGTTCCATATTCTCTTCCCCCTTTGCTCTCCCACTAAAATTTGGCACAGGAATTGTAATGTTCCGTTGAATTTCTATTCTTGTTCTGATATTCTCCCTTGATATGTTTATTTTTCTTGACTTTTTATATATTATAAGTTTTTTTAAATAATTTATGACGTCACTGGTTGTGGTCGAACCGGTCCAACCACTTGGTTACCAAAATCCTCACCATTTCACTCACTTCTGACAACCTTACATAAAACATGAATTCACATAATTATGCATAAAGATTAACCACATGTTTTCTTGTCCATGTCAACCAAGGGCGATAAATGATAACCATCAAGCAGTCCATTTACATATAAAATATAATATTCGTCATTTTTTATTTATATATTTAATTTAATTATGAAACGTGAAAATCCTTAGGTGTAACCACTTTCTGAATACCTTGTTGCAAATATGCCTGTGGGAGCTTCTTGAATGCCTAAAATGGCACTTACATTGCCTAGGTTTATGCTCAAAGTGCCACCCAATTGTCAAAAAATACATCTTATTAAAGCCCCTATGAACACGTTTCTAGGTAACACACCGTAACCTTAGTTATCAAGGCGCCCACCTAGGCGCTAGCATAGTGACCAATTCGGCATTTGGCAACTTTTTGGCTGGCTGAAAAAATTGTGAAAAATCGGGAAAACATTGATAAAAATTGGTCAAAGTTCATTGGGAATGAATCGCCTATATATACATACATACACACACACACAGAGACATGCATACATACATGTAGAAAAAAATGATCATAATTCTATCATTATGTATTTCTAATCTTGTATAAATCGAATGCAATTATGCATTGCTATAATTTTGTATTCAGAGACATATACGAGATACAATAAAACAAATACAAACAAATATCAACACAAATCAACAAGCTCATTATGGAGATAGATAGTACACTAATAATGAAATGGCAAGTAGACAATTTATTTGCATATGCCAAACAAATCTCAACACAAATAAGCAAATGGAATATAGAGTCAATAAGACACTTAATGGCATGTCAAATAGACAAGGTATGTCAAATCTTTAGACAAGATATGTCAAATCTACAACAAATCTACAATGGACTATCATGGCATTTGGTATTTCAAATTTCACTAGAGAAATGTGACAGTAAATTATAACCAACGTCAGATAATTAATAGGAAAACAGAAAACAAGATAAGAAAGGATTATATTGATGAATAGCGAAAATAACATCAGTTGATTAATATCAATTGAGGACACTGTGTGGAGTGGGGGTGTGTGGGTAAAGGAACTAACCTGCTGTACCACTACGTGGTGGTTGAGGAAGTGGGTGGGAGTGGGCGTGCAGGGGACTTAAAAGAAGATGGGAATTCGTTGGAAGGCAGTGAGGAAGGCGAAGCATGGAAAAATTAGGAAGGTTACATTGGATTAATGGATTTGAAGGGGGACAGGAACAACTACGTTGGATTTGGGAGTTGAGAAAGGGGGGAACAATGAAGGAAAAGTATAATAATGTAAGGGAATAAATTGGGTGAGGTAGTAAGGAAGAGGAAGCAGGAAAAATTAAGAAGGCTGCATGGAGAAACAACTGGAAGAGCGGCGTTGGATTGGGGAGACATAAGAAAGGAAAAGTGCAAACGAGAAGGAATATGTCGGCTAAGGTAGTGAGGAACGGGAAACATGGAAAAATAGGAATGGCTGCGTTGGAGTTGGGAGGGGCTGAAGTAGTGTGGATGTGAGGGGAAATCGGGAAGATAAGGGGAAAGCTGGCGAAGGGCAGGGAGGAATGGCCAAGCAAAACGGAAGAAAGAAAAATCAAGCTATGAGGTGATTGAGAAAGGAAGAAGGGAATACAAGAACGGACCTGGAGGGAGGAACGAAGTGGAGCTCACTAGGCCCGACAAGCTCCATTGTTGCTTGAAGCAGAGCTTCATTGCTGCTTGCGATTTGCGGCGGCCTTGCTTGCGACATTGCTGCTAGCGACGGGGCTGCTTGCGATGGCAGCTACAACTCCAATGGCTGGTGGGTTCGCCACTGACTGGTTCAGGTCCAGTGGCCGACAGTGTCGTGTCGTTAGCTACTTTCTCTGGCCCTGTCGACGTCTAGGAGCGGAAGGTTTCGGGGGAAAGGGATTGGGAGTGGGAGGGTTTGGGGGGAAAGCGTCTCTGAGTTGAGGGTTCAGGTGGGGTGAGCGGGAGGAGAAGTGAAAAGGGGTAGCCGATTCACAAGGAAACTGGTTTTGCCGCAAGTTGCTGAGCCGCCTAAACACGAAAAAATGGCGAAAAAACGTGAAAAGCGTGAGAAGTGAAAAAACGCAAAAAATCGTGAAAAATTGGCGCACGGTGTTTTAAATATGCAAAGCATTCGGCGAGGCAATAGTACGTGAAAAATTGCCGATTTTTGGAAAAGATCGCCGATGTTTGTTGCTATGGGGGCTAGGCAAGGAACCTCACACTAGGTGCCCAGCCTATTAAGCGCATTAAGTGGGCTTCTAAGGCCTTTTAGGTAAAAATTAAGCCATTTAAAGGCCAAATTAGCACGAATTGAGTCTAGATTTGATCAAATTACATCACCTTGTCATTTTATGGTTGAAATAGGTTGATGTGCCAAATTAGGTCCAATTTTGGCAAATTAGGCTTGATCTGGGGAAAACAGGTCTGATTTGGGGAATTAGGTCTGATTTGGGCCAAATTGGTAAGTCCTTATAGTATTGTTTGTTATATTTTTTCTGCTTCCTCGTGTCTTTTTTTCCTGCTTCTTTTTCTTTTCTTTTTGTATCCTTTCTCCAGCATTTTATTCCTAAGTCCTGCTACTATTTTTTTAAAGTTATTCTTCCTATATCCCCTCCTACTACTTTGTGGCCCCATTTGGTTCGTTGGAAAGGATTAACATAGGATATGAAAGGAGAAAGGATCGGAAGGTACATGAATATGATGAGATTGTTTGGTTTCCCGCCCCGTGTTTGGATGCAACTAAGAATAGGATTTGCAAAAAAGTCTAATTTAACATTTTTATTTGTTTGGCAATGGATCATGATAAACATGTTTAGGCATATTTTACAAGAAGTATTTTATGTATGAGATAATACTATGAAGGATCTTTTCTCTGTGTAAAATGACAACGAACTTGATTCATGTCAACAAATTTAGTTAGTACGTTACTTGATGAACCTCCACAATTTATCTACATTCTGATTAATGTCCGACGAATGAATGTACACGGTATATATATGTAGGAAAAAAAATTAATCAAAAGACAAAAATCAACAAGGGAATCCGATTCTGATGTCAAGAAACAACGGAGAAGAATTGAATAAAAACACAAATAGAAGATTTTCTGTTTGAATCTGATTTTATAAATCATCATAGCTATTGTCCATGTATAAAAAGAGCAACATTGACTGACTGACTGCTCGTTGAGGGTTGTTTCTAGCATAACCTAAAGATTGGAGAAACAATAAAACTTGAGCGGAAAAAAAGAACATGATGATAAGCAGAAGTAAGAAAAGAAATTGAAGAATCAAGAAAGAACGTAGTAGTGATGGAGGCGGAAGAAAGAAAATAATTGAAATAAGGAGAAGATTTTGAAGAATGTAGTGACGGAAGCGGAAGAAAAAAAGAAATTGAAGGAGGAGAAGATTGTGGAGAACACATGAGAACAAATTGACGGGGCGGAATAAAGAAAATAACGCTGTGTGCTGGAGTATTTGCAGAGACAGGAGAACGAACTGACAAATTGATCTGAATATGATCAAAGAATGTGGACGATAAGTGGAGATTGATTGTAGTGAAAAGAAAAAGAACACAGACTACGATCTGCGGAAACCAACCTGCACGAACACAATCCGATGACAGCGAGGCAGAGCAGACGATCGACTGTGCAAAGCAGACAATTGACAACGCTAGGTACACGGGGTGCGGAACTAGAGCAAAAAAAGGTCGGGGAAGGGGTCAGGCGTCACGGAATGGGTCGGGGTCTTCAAGAGATCTAATACTGCGCAAATCCCTGGGGTTCACCCGGAACTTCAAAATCCCAATGAGCAAGGAGTCTTATGCAGGCCAAATCCAATCCTATTATAATTTTATTATAAGCAAACGTGGTACTACAACTATTAATGGGATTATAATCCTATCCTATCATTAATCCTGTAAACCAAACGGGGCCTGTGAGTATGTGCATATTTCTTATTTCATATATTTGTTCTTCTTTTTCTGTTTTCTTCCTTTTAAATCTCCTCTTACAGATACTATTGTTTGCATGTTTCCATTTATTTTTACTGACCTAATCTTCCTTCATCCATATTTTCTATTTCAGCACCTGCTACTGCTGTTATTTTTTTTGTTTTGTTGAATTTTTCCTCTTTCAATCTTCTTTTACTGCCCTTTCATTGTCTTATTCTGACTTCTTGCAGAACTCCTACCATTTGCATGTTTTTTTTATCCTGTTTTCTTTCTCCAATTCCTACTTATCTTCCTCTTACTGTTTTTTTTGTTAATTCTCTTGCCCCTGATTCTCCTATAGTTATCAATTCAAATTAGACTTATATAATAACATTTAATGAATAAACAATGACATTGTCACATACGTGTGCAAACATTAAAATAAGTAATTGGGAAAAAAGTAAAAAAAAAGCCCAAAAAAGTCTAGGTGCCTACCTAAACGCGCCCCTTGGCTTTAATCTCACATCCTTGACGCCTTGACAAGTATGACCGTAACAACTATGAGTCACTATATGAACGCGCATATCTCTTCCTACATCGTTAAGAATATGAATTTATATGTGCTCAGGTCTGACTAGGTGCACCGTAGAGATTCATGTGTTTCTATCCTTGTTTGAGAACAATATTTTATAACCTGGAGTTTTGACTTCATCCTGTGTCACATGTATCAGCTGGGATCTTGGAAGCATTAGGAATTATAATTTTAGAAACTATTGGACATAGACACAGCGACTCAAAAACATTGGCAATTGTATAATTACAACATTGAAGAATTGTATCCATAGAAGAAGCTACACCGTTAGTTCAATACAAGTTAAGAAAGAATTTTTTTTATTGAACTCCCATCCATATATCATGTATAATGCCCGATCATGTGATAAGACTACCAAGTACTGACGCTACCTATGCCATTTATTGTATGGACTAGACAACATCATTAGACTTCATCGTAGTCTTCTACATGACTTCAATATCTCTTGAAGTTTAATGAGCAACTAGAGGTGCAATTGGACGCATCAATGTTTATATTTAAGACAAATTCTGATACAATTTTAGTCAGCTTTATTTCGGTAGCAACCAGTGTTATCAAGGCGCCCGCCTAGGCGCCCTAGGCGTGAAGCCAGGCGCCTCAAACTAGGCGCCCAGCCTATTAAATGCATTAAGTGGGCGTTTAAGGCGTTTTAGGCCCAAATTATGCAATTTAAAGGCTAAACTAGCATGAATCGAGTCTAGATTTGGTCAAATTAGATCACCTTCAGTCATTGCATGGTTGATATAGGTCTGATTTAGAGTAAATCAGGTCAAATTTTGGCAAATTAGGTCTGGTCTGAGGAAAATCAGGTCTGATTTGGGGAAATGAGGATTGATTTGGGCCAAATTGGTATGTCCTCATAGCGTTGTTTGTTAAGTTTTTTCTACTTTTTCATATGTTTATTGTTCTTGCTTCTTTCTCTTTTCTTTTTTTTATCCATTCTCCTGCATCTTATTCCTGAGTCCTGCTGCTATGTTTTTTCTGAGTTATTCATCCTATATTCCCTCCTACTACTATGCAAGCATGTGCATATTTTCTTTTCAAATTTGTCCTATACATATCTAATTTTCTTTTTCTGATTTCTTCCTCCTAAATCTCCTCTCTTAGCCACTGTTGTTTGCATGTTTCCATTTATTTTCACTGACCTATTCCTTCCTCTATATTTTCTAATTCAGCACCTGCTACTGCTGTTTTTTATTTTGTTTTGTTGATTCTTCCTCTTTCAATCTCCTTTTACTGCCCTTGGTTTGTCTTATTCTGATTTCTTCCTACAGAACTTCTACCATTTGCATGCTCTTTTTATCCCATTTTCTCTCACCAATTCGTACTTGTCTTCCTCTTACTGTTGTTTCATTTTCTTCATGTTAATTCTGTTGTCCCTGATTCTCCTATAGTTATCAATTCAAATTAGACTTACAATAACATTTAATGAATAAATAATACATTATCACATATAGTATCATGTGTGTGAACATTTAAATATGTAACTGAAAAAAAAAGTAAAAACAAAAACGCCCAGAAAAGCCTAGGCACCCGCCTAGGCGCCTAGGCGGGCTAGGCGCCCCTTAGATTAAACCCACTGCCTAGACGCCTTGACAACCATGGTAGCAACAACTTATGTAAATTTTTAACTGAACATTGAAGAAAGCGAGATATAGTGAGACATTGGCAGAACAAGGTGAAGGTATTTACTTTTACAATTTTAAGATATGAGGGCGTACTTGCACATTTATTTGGATAAATAAGCGTCAAGGTTTGATCATGTCTTTTGATGCACTTGATCAGTTGGGAAATATAGATGAAGGCCCTAAGCCCGAGAGTAGATGCAAGAGCTGAGAGATTGGGAATAAAGGCACAAAAACTAGTGTCCTATTTTCGGAGTGGGCTCTAAATGGGCTGGGCCATGCACAACAAGTCTCTAACTAGTGTACAACTATATAAAAATGAAAAATGTTGGACACGGTTGGAGCAGCGTCCAATATGTCTCCAGAATGGGTATGACACCTATTTTAAAGTGTCCTTGCTTCCTAGCTTGGGACACTTAAGGTTTTCACATTATATTCATCAAAATCTTCAAGGCATGGATGGTGGCAGTTTCCTTGTTTTATTTTTCACATAGATTGGACTAACTTAGAGTTTTGGCTTGCCAATTTTGAATCTCAAAGTTTAAGCGGGATGGAGGTCGCTCATGGTTAACATAAAAAGTATATGCAATTTTTTTGCCTAAATTTGACTTATATTTACAAAAAAAGTGAAGTTTTAGTACATAGATATTGATCTCATGTAGTCAAACTAACCACTTATCCAAGTTCTGGATAACTCTATCAAGCATCAATCCACCTCCTTAACTTGTTGATTAGTTGAAATTCGAACGTCTTACTCCCTTATGTAATACTGGTATAGCAATATTAAAACCAAAGTTTTGACAAGTTATTTAGCTTCACGAATATCATATTATAAAAAATGACACACACCAAGGAACGTTTTCATGAACATGTTTGTTAGCTCTTTCATAACTAAAACAAGTAGGAATTCAGAACGGGTCCTTGATGGTGATGATGTATAAAAATTTGCAAACTATAGCGATGAGATGTTTTATACTTACTAAATCATAAAGCATGTTGTGCTGATCTATGCACACAATACTTCATATAGACTTCCAAGCCATTTTGTACATGGATCCATCTTTTCCAATGAACTCTTTTATGGGTCATACTGTGATCAAGATCTAAAGATTCAAAATCTCTATGCATAAGTTCTTCCCAAGTTAATTTAGGGCTGCCTCTTCTTCTTTTAATTGTGAATGAATCAATAACCTTGCTTCAAATAGGTGCATTTGTCTGTCTGCACTGCACGTCCATACCATCTTAGATGACCTTCACAACATATCCTCAATGCTCATGACCCCCGCTTTGTTCCTGATATAGACATTCCTCAGACGATCTTTTCTTGTCTTCCAACACATCCATCTCATCATAATCATTTCAGTCACATTCATCTTGTGGAGATTTTGTTTCTTCACTGCCCAAAATTCACTCCCATATAGCATGGATGGCCGTATAGCTGTTCTATAAAACTTGCTTTTTAATCTGAGAGGGATCTTATGGTCACATACTACTCCAATTGCACTTCACTTCAACCGTCCTGCCGTGATCTTGTGACAATAATCTTGAACATCACCCTCCCTTTCAATAATAGGACCCACAATACGAGACTCGTCACATATTGGTACATCCATTCCATCCAACTTGACCCCACCATTCACAATTCTTGATTGGCTAAAATTGCAATGCATATGCTCAATTTTGCTTTTACTGATCATAGGTCCATTAGATTCAATTGTTTTTTTTTTCAAAAGTTCAACTTTATCATTCAATACTTCTTTTCTTTCATCAATCAATACAATATCATCAACAAATAACATGCACCAAGGGATATTATCTTGAACATGCTTTGTCAACTCATCCATAACAAGAACAAACAGATATGTGTTAAGTGTTGATCCTTGATGTGCCTCAATGGTAATAGGATTAATGTTTATATATCAATCTAGTAAATGAAATCATATGTATTTTGCTGTGTTGTATAGGCGGGCGCCCAGGCACGATTTTATCTAATGCTTCGTATTTGTTTATCTACTGATAGTATTTATTTATCTAATGCTTTAAGCTTACTTATCTAACTCTTTGAAATTTTTTATCTACTAATTTGTATTTACTTATCTAATGCTTTGTATTTATTTATGTACTGATTTGTATTTACTTATCTAATGTTTTGATTTTTTTATCTACTGATTTGTATTTACTTATCTACTGATCTGTATTTATTTATCTACTGATTAGTATTTACTTATCTCTTGATTTGTATTTATTGTCTACTGTTTTTATTTATTTATCTACTGATTAGTATTAATGCACTGTTTTAACTTGTCTACTATTTGACTTTATAAATCTACTGTTTTGTTTTATTAATGCACTGCCTCATATATAGAAATACATATATAGTTAACATTTCTGATTTCTGATTTATGTGTAATCAATTTGTGATTAACTCAAATTGGCTTTACAAAAGTCCAATAAAGGAAAATGAAAAATATCTCCCAAAAAGTACTGCAAATTCAGGTTTTTGAATGTACTATTTTTACTATATATGCAATTTAGATATTTCAATATATGTATGTCTATATATATATATATATATATATATATATATATATATATATATATATTACTTGAGTGTATTCTGCTCTGAATACACTCGAGTGTATTCTAGGCTCAAGTAGTTTTTCATGATGCAATATTTTTTTCAAAAATCTAATCCGTTGATCTTCTTAAACATCTCGTGAATAGCTCATACGCAAAATTTGAGTACATTTGGACATTTATAGGTCATGTTATTAAGACCGCAAAAATTATGCATTTCAAATTAGTTTCGCGCGTTGATTTTGTTGCCTTTGGATGAGTGCCTTACACTCATCCAAATGGGCTCAAAATTTGTATGTAGCCTATTTATAGTATGACGGTGAAGATCAATGGTTTACATTTTGCAAAAAATAGTCTTGATATGCAAACACACTTGAGTGTATTCGTGCGATCTGTACACTCGTGTGTATTCTAGCCTGACTCTCTCTCTCTCTCTCTCTATATATATATATATATATATATATATATATATATATATATATGCATGCCTGGAAACGCCTGGGTGTCCATATGGAACGCCTGGCCGTCTATACAACCATGGTATTTTGTTATTAATTACTAGAAGAAATCATGTGCTAAAACATGTTTTGCAGTTTAGGTTATGAAAAACGAGAAGCGAGCGGATGGACCTCCTAGCCTAGGACGCTTAAGCGTGAAGCGGGTTCTGAAGCGGGCTCTTTTTGAAAAAGCGGACATCATATGTAGAAATTACTATTTGCCAATACTAGACTGGTTTATTGAAGGCTAACTTGGCTTCAAAATGTTAATTAGAGGCTGACAATCCGAATGTCATAGAGTAATTAAGAAATCATGATTCATTAATTTGAATGTTCTACCATCTCAAGTTACATAGTAGGTAAGCTTCAAAAGTTGCAAACCATTAGTAACTTGGTAGTAACTAACCCTATAAAGAAATTTCCAATAGTAAATTACTACTGAATCTTTACTGTTGAATAATTACTTGTGTTGAAATAAATAATCACCTGCTACTCATCAATAATTAACGACACCTACAAATGTTGAAAAATTGGACTTGAGAACAATTTATGTTAATTATTCAGTAGTAGTTAATTATTCTAGAGTACACTACCAGCAAGGATTACTAAGACATCAATAACATTCAAAAGAAAATTGTAAATTGTTGTTGGAAAAAATGTATAATACATCTAATACATGATGCATTATTAGTTTGTTGTTTGCTTATGGTAAATTAAAACAACATGGTGAGAGGAAGACTGAGTTTTAACAATATAAGCGCAATATCTGGTAAAAATTAGTACTTTTGAATAGCATAAAAGGCATAAGCACATGTATTTGGTAGCATTTAGCATTGATAGCAAATATTATCGGTAAAAAGAATTGATAGAGTATGTGTATCACTTACTTGATTACTGTATTGTCAACCTAACAACTTTTTTAACAAAAGCTCGCTAAATGCGCCGTCTAAGTAGGCTGCTTAAGCGGGTCAAAGCGGGGGAAAAGCCGTCCAAAGCGGCCGCTTCACTGCAATTCGCTCAGCAGGCCGCTTCAACAATAATTCCTACGGAGCTACTGGGCTGACCGCTTAAGCGCTGAGCGGACTGCTTTTAAATCAATGTTTGCAGTTGAGTTTACATAATAAAATAACACAAATTATGAGAACATATATAACATAGGCAATACAAATTGATATTTGCAAATCACACAAACACATTTGATCTTTATGTACATGAGCTTTTGATATGGCGACAACATTTTGTTTCTTACTTCGCCAAGTAATCAAATCTCCTTCTACAAAGGTACAATAACTAGAGGTAGATCTCCTATCAGATTTAAACCCTACATAATTAACATAAGAATATCCAGTAACATCGATGCGACTATTTCTTTTATAAAATAATTCCTATCTAGGTGCGCTCTTCAAATATCTCAGTACACAACATGCTGCCTCCAACTAACACTGCCTAGGGAAATCCATAAATTGGATAAGACACCAACAACTAAGTATATATTTGGCATGGTAACAATGAGATATAAAAGTTGGCCAACTAGACGCTTATAACTAAAGTTATCTTCTAAGGGCTGAGTAGATCATGTGCTTGATCCATAGGGGGGACTGCATTCGACAACCCAACATTTCGATTTCAGTCAGTAAGTCTATACTTTCTTTGAGATAAAGACATTCCATCCTTGTTGTATGCTACCTCAATGCCAAGAAAATACCTTAGACGCCTAAGGACTTTGGTTGCAAAATGCTTCATAAGATATTGCTTTGTATCAATAATCCCTATGTCATCACTACTAGACAAGATGCTGTCATCCTCATAAACAATGAAGAATAATAATACCAGCAGTATTGGTTTTCATAAACACAAAATGACCACACTGAGACCATTTGAAATAAAATTTGTGTAGTATAAGGGATAATTCATCAAACCATGCTTGTGAACTCTCCTTGAGGCCATAAACAACTTCTTAAGAAGATGTAGTTTCTCAGAATACTCCCCGTGAGCCACATAAACTGGAGGTTGTGACATAAATGTGAGTCTTTATTTCATTCTGAAAATTGGAGAAAACATCTAAAATTCCGAGATCATCCTTTAACAGATTAAGACAAGTGGAATGGGATTAGTCATCGATAAAGTTCACAAAATATCACACACCTGTACGATTGCCAATACGACATGATCCCCATACACCAGAGTGAACTAAATAAAACAAACTCAGACTTCGATCGTCACTTCGAAGAGGAAACACCAAGTGTTTCCAAGGGACAAGAGTGGCCATGCAAATTTTCAAAAGATAGATTCAGATATAAAGACTTCAGCTTTGTGGTAGAAGGATGGCCAAGCTGTAGGTACCATTGATGAAGAGAGGTAAACTGGTCCACAAGTGCAGTAGCAGGAGAGGTTGACGAGGTTTGTAGGTAGTACAAACCGTCTCGACCTTCAGTCCCCCACCGATCCTCTCCTTCGTCCTGAGATCCTACATGGAGACAGTTTAAGGAAAGAAAGTTACACTGCAGTATAAAGTCTTGGTAATTTTACTGACCGACATCAAGATTAAAAGAAATCTGAGTACAAACAAAACAAATTCAAGAAGATTCCTATTCTCATCTCTCCAGATCACCGGAGAAGTGGATCCATCAACTAGACGTACATGAGTATGACATGTAGACTTCTTTAGGGAAGTAAAAAGATTCTTATTACTGATTTACCAGTCATATGAGCTGTATCACCTGAATCAATATTCCAATCCTCTTTTGAAGAAGAAGAAGCTTTAAGGAATCACCTGAGTGTTGAGCAATATTTACTTGAGGTGTAGTAGTAGTAGAGGAAGCAACCTTGATGAACTTGTTAAGATTAGAAGAATTGAGTGTTACCATCTAATGATTGCCGATTCATACCAGTAAAGGCAGGTGTAGATTCTCCATCAACATCAGTAGTTGATGCCTAATAGCCATTCAAGTTTCCCATGCTTTTTTCACATATGTCCTCATTGTGATTAGTACGTTTGCAAAAATTACAGAACTGAAATGGGGAAGATCTTCTCCCAATGTTGTTGAGACTTTTTCCCTGACCACGACCATGATTACCACGCCCTCGTCCAACAATGACAAGGACAACATGCTCATCTGTAATGGTAGTAGACACAAAGCAAGATAGCCGTAGATAGACATCATCTAACATTCACAAGGGTTTAAATGCAAGAATTTGCCAAAAATTAGTTTTATAACTGGAAGGTAGAGATGCCACAAACTGACATAATTGTACTTCATCTTGTCAAGTCTGTAATTTGACAAGATCAGATGATAGGGGATGATGAAGTTGGAGTTCTCCCTAGAATCCTTTTAAAGTTGTCAAAATGTGAAGCAAAAGATGATGTGTCTTCAAGTTTCAAAGAATGCATGTGTTTGTGGTTTGTACATATAAATTACTCGGCATGCATTGCCTTTGCTAGAATACACCTGAGCAATATGATCCCAAACCTCCTTGGTTGTATCAATGAAGAGGAGCTTAGTGAAGACATGTTTTATATAGCTATTAAGAATCTAGGAGAGAACCAGAGAGTCACGTTCTACCCATTTCTTATACTCCGTCTTCTTTTTGTCAGACATCTCTTCTTTAGATGAAGGCGGATCGGTGAGATGCTTCAACTTTCCGGAAGAGTGCACACAAATTAGAAAGGAGCGTGCCCATAGGATATAACTAGAACCATTAAACTTCACAGATATTGCACACTTGGAGTGTGTTTCAGGGACCTAGGTGTGGGCATTGACGGTAGAGAAGAGAGAGAGGAGGTGATGAAGGGAGGGAGGAGAGACGGCGGCGGCGGCTTGGAGTGAAGGGACTCCTGAGATGGTTATATGTCCTGCTCTGTTACCATGTCAAATTAGCCGTCTTTCTATGTCTTAGAAAAGGTAAAACCCTCTCCTACACAGGAGAGGGGGAAATACAGGAAAGCAAACAAAAACCCTAATGGGCCTATTATACTTAAGTAAAAAGGGAAAAGGTAAACATGAATAAAGAGGTGTAGGAGAGGGGGAAATACAGGAATGCGAACAAAAACCCTAATGGGCCTAGTATACTTAAGTAAAAAGGGAAAAGGTAAACATGAATAAAGAGGATACAGCAGTTATACATAAATATATCTCAGTAATACTTATCTTTTCATTTGATGGCAATGACAAGTCTCTATGATGTGTGTTTTTGTAACTTTTATGTTTAAGGGTAGGTGATTCTGAATGTTTATCGAGAGTTGTTGACAGAAAGAAACAAATTTCCTTGGCTCTGAGAAATCTTGTCACATATTCAGTTATCTTGAGGGGAATACACAAACTAACCTGATTTCTACTTAGACGCCTTGCAAAAAATGTAGTGTTATTAGTTGCTTGACTAGGATCTCATTGTATTGGCTAATGGATTAACTGACACTTTGCTACATCAAATACTTTCCCATGAGACCATTAGCGAGGAATACATGACTGCCAACAATTATTTAGTTTCCTGTGGTTTTTTGGACACTTGTATCATCTCACGCTTTTTCAGACTTATAATCTTAGTTTGCTGCCAGCATGCCACATCAATTACTTTGCTTGAGAGTTGAGACTGTGACCCAAGAATATATGATTACAGTAGTAATTATTTGTGTTCTGTGACTTTTAGGCACTTTCTGGTCCAGTTTTATCTGCAGTTGGTGAGAGGTATTATAAGGTCACTGCTGAAGCATTAAGAGTGTGTGGGGAGCTTGTTCACGTCATTCGCCCAAATTTTGAGGTTAATATTTGCCTACCTTGATTCTTGCAATTCAGATTGTATGTTCGATAATATATATTGTTGTTTTTTCAGACACTGTCATTAAATTTCCAAAGGTATGTCCGTCCAATTTATGACGCTATCTTGACACGATTGGCAAATCAGGATCAAGATCAGGTCCGTAGAGATGGGATATGTATATCTTGTTTTTTCATTTATTTAACAATTGGTTGCTGTCTTAAATCCTTATTTTGGACACAGGAGGTAAAAGAATGCGCTATTTCATGCATGGCTTTTGTTATTTCGACTTTTGGTGACCACCTTGAAAGGGAGTTGCCATCCTGTCTTCCTGTTCTTGTTGACCGCATGGGAAATGAGATTACACGGCTGACTGCTGTGAAGGTAATAGTTTAATGCTGGATGAACTTGTATTTTTTTTAAATTTGCATAACATTTTAGTCTTCGGTAACTTATGATGGTGTGAATCAAGTTCTTGAAGATGATAATTTCTGTTTTATTTTGCAAAAGCACAACTTCGGTATTTTCTCTTCTTGATATTTAGTGCCCTATCTGCCAATTCAAATATTTGTCTGTTTATACTAAAATAGCGTGGTGTTATTATGAAGAAGGCGTTTGATCTTTTCATGGTGTGCAATTAAGACTGGATTTGATTTTATGATATATTTTGTTTTATATCTGGCGCTTCCTTGTTAAATGCGTAATAGCTGGCTGTTAATATGAAAGCAGCATGCTGCAGTAGATTTTTCTATTTGTCTTCTTACTCGAGAATTTCTGTATTTCTTCTTGTAGCAACTTTTTTTATATGCTCTAGCTTGCCTGGTGTGGCTTTGTGATGGAATAGAAGATGTGGAATATATCTAATTGGGTGCTTAGTTCAAACATAAATTTATTTTTACTTCATTCGTTCATACGACCTTGTTTCCTCAATCAAAAAAAAAAAAATCTGTGGCCTGGATGGAGCCTCTAAGTTTGACAATATATAGGGACACATTTTTTTGATAAATTGGCAATTCATTCATCCGGTCGCCGGGGGGGGGTTCGAACTCACAACCTCTCGGTCTTACAACATCACTTTTACCACTTACAATGTATAGGGACACATGAAAAACAAAATGTCCCAATTCTAGTTAACTTCTAAAATATAATGAAAATAAACAACTTGACTAGCAACAATTGGAAATCCTCCAATTTGAAGTTTGGCCCGCACAACCGCTGGTGTGGTACGACCCAATGCCCACATTTCATGTGTAAGCGGCCTAGTATGCGACCAGTAGGCACATATGCAACCCTGTGCGACAGGAGCATACACGGACGCTGTTTAAATGTAAATTTTGCATACATAGTTTGTTCAATACAATATGCTTTAGTATATTTTAAACTACTTAGTCACCCATACACCCACCTGACTACTTAGTCACCAAATACACCCACCTGACTACTTAGTCACCAAATACACCCACCTGTAGATATGTATATGTATATCTATTTATAAATTTCTGTAGTCCATCCATCCGTCCGTCCATCCAGATTTTGATATATGTACATGCATACATGATGATGATGTATATTGAAATTTACGTATTTACATCTCTCATCATGAAACTATATATTAACATTTCAAAGTGTACATCTGCCATATTATACACACACATTTCAAATATGCTACATATGTACACTCATATCTCAATATGTCATGCATCTATATTTGGACACATTTATGTCTAGGACACCCATAAAAGGCCCCAGGAAGTGTCTGTGCTTCGTACGTGGCAGGTTGCAAGGAGTGGAAACATTGGGACGTTGGTGCTTTCTGCTTTTCTATAACGCTAGAGATGGAAGGCTGTAGGTTGATGGGATTGCCTGTCTGGTTTGGTAGGGTGGCTAATGGGAACCGGCCTGCATGGTGGTTGGTAGTGAGATGTGGTTGCCAGAGATTGAGGACGTAGAAGCTGCCTAAAAGGTGCATAGGCTACATTACTTGGAGACAATGACTTGGTTGGTGTGAGCATGCAACAGGATGGAGTATGTGGTCAGAGACCTGGAGCTGGTGATTGTTGGTATTGCCCATGCACGCAAGAGGTCTTAGCTTGGTAACAACAATAATGGTGGGCGACCGAGCCGGCGTTGTGGCAGTGTGAATGCTTAGTGATAGCTTGCCATGGTGATCTTTTTTTTTTTTTTTGCAATTTGGAGCGTATTACCAATAAATTTAGCCTTCCCCATAATGAGCAATAATGATTAGTAGAGCATGCATGGTGTGAATTACAAGAGGAATTGGGATGTGGATGAGGCAAGAAAAGCCTAAATGCTGGCCTATAAGGCTGGTCTATTTTAACTCATTTTCCTAATCGAGATAAACTTGACGAAAGAGTTTTTTGATTTACAATAAATATCTTAAATCCCACATACTTGATCCTTTAGTTATTCTTGCTATGTATTTTGTGTGTGTATAATGTAAATGACCGATGTTATCGTGGCCTTCTTTTGTGCTACTTTCTGTAAGTGATGTACTGACTTTACTTTTCTGTGCTGCAAAATGTCCAGGCATTTTCTGTGATTGCTTCCTCAAAGCTCCACATAGATCTTTCATGCGTCCAGGAGCACGTCTTTACAGAACTAACGTCATTCTTGCGAAAAGTATGTTCATGTCCCAATTATATATAGCTTCTGCAATAAATGGTATAAAATAGGCGGTGTTGGTCAGATTTTTGAAGTAGTAAAAGAACCGAATTATAACTGTTGCATGAAATTTTAATTTAGACTAATGTTTTCAAATTAAGATTGTTTTGGTCAGCGGGGTCTTAAGTTCTTGATGCTCTTCTCATGAAAACTGAGCGCCAGTAATAGATTCTCTGGTATCTTAAAACATATAAGGTTCTCATAAACTGTCCTCCACTTATATATATCTCTGCCTCTCTTAGATTCTCCACCAAACAAAAAACTCTCTATCTTTCTTTGTGCAAACAATTTCAGCATAACAAGGATAGTTTGTCTTCTTTTCCCTCTTTTTGGTTTATTGAAGTTGACACGAGGAGAATTGACATTGCATGTTTTTATAGGCTAATAGAGCGTTACGTCAGGCTACATTGGTCACATTAAATTCCCTGGTTGTAACATACGGAGATCAAGTTAATTCCTCTGCCCATGAACTAATTATTACTGAGCTTTCAGTGCTGATAAGGTATGCCGTTCACTATTCTATGTAGTGTGTTTCTTCCTTTGTTCATCAAGTTTCTTCTTTTATGCTTCAGTGATTCAGACTTGCACATGACTGCGCTAGCTTTGGAGCTGTGCTGTACTCTGATGACTGTGAAGAAAACTAGCAAAGTTGTTGGCCAAGCTGTTGGACGAAAAGTGCTGCCACAGGCACTTGTGTTAATTAGAAGTTCACTGCTTCAGGGTCAAGCTCTTCAAGTATGCATACCGTCTTCTTTTTTGAGTATTATCACTTCAATGTTTAATCCCTTTCTTGCCACACAGGCCTTGCAGAAATTTTTTGCCACGCTAGTTCATTCAGCCAACACCAGTTTTGATGCATTGCTGGATTCTCTTTTATCAAGTACCAAGCCCACCCCACAGTCTGGAGGTCTTGCCAAACAGGCCTTGTATTCTGTAGCCCAGTGTGTTGCTGTACTTTGCTTAGCTGCTGGTGATGATAAATGTTCATGTACTGTTGAGATGCTTAAAAAAATTCTGGAACATGATGCAAGTACCAATTCGGTATGATGAATTTCTGTTCCTTTCCTCCTTCTCAAAATAGAATGAGATAACTGATCCCCATACATATTATTTTCCTTCTATAGTGTTCTTGTGAATATTCTAAAGACTAGTAGAGAAATGATAGAATTTGACAATATGGGTTGTATTCTTTCCAAAGGAGACTGGCTTCTCCTTGAAGAAACTAAATCAGTATGTTAGATATTCGACTTCAACAATTTAGCATGTTAGAAATTCGGCTTCAACAATTTATGCTGCAATTTATATTAGTTGCCATTCACGCATGCAAACATGTGGTGTTGCATATGTACACATACGCATGCTAGCAGGTGTGCATTCACACATCACCTCACCCTCAAAGAACACACCGCATATACACACCTACCTTACTATGGTTTCCTTTAACCATTGTAACAAAAGTCTCCGAATTTTACAAAAAATCGGCAATTTTTCACGATGTTATAGGCTCCCGAATATTCATCACGATTAATACGCCGATCGCCGATTTTTCACGACTTTTCACGATTAATCCCGCTCTTTCGCGATTTATACGATTTTTTACGATTCTTCATGACTTTTCACGATTTTTCACGACTTTTCTCTTTTAAGTCGTTTGCTCTTTTTTTTACCAAACCATGTACACAAAATTCTTAATACACACTCCACTCCTCTGGACAGTTCATATTATTATTACTCAACTATTTTTTACTTCTTTTCCTACTTTTTCACTCACTAAGATTTGTATGTCTTGTGGCTGTAACAGTTACATGCATCATATATGTATGTACATACATACATTTATCTATATATATATACACACATACATACATACATATATATCTATATACATACATATATATGTATATACTTATACATCCGACTTATTCTCGATTATTTCTGAATAGTTGCCCGAACTTTGACCGAAATTTATTGATCTTTTCATGACTTTTCTCAATTTTTTCCGAATTCCGATTTTTTCCAGCCAGCTGAAAAGTTGCCGAATCCCGAACTTGTTACTATGCCTTTAACCATCACTAATGTGGCTCTTGCCTTTTGGGTTAAGTTCCTGGTAATGGCCTTTATTCTCATTTTTAGGGTGCTGATTGTAGCTGACATCAGGGTCCTCAATGCCTGAATAAAATCCCTTAATGCATTCATCATCAACTGAGCCTCACTCTGAACTATGGCGCAGTTGACTTTGTTTTCTTTTCCTGTTATGTATCTCTCCTTATGAGTTCCTCCCTAAATTTATGTAGGCCTGTCTATGAATTTTTGATAATTTTTCCATGAATCGTTGTAGTGGGTGGTAGGGATGGCAAAATGTGGACGTCTACATCCACCACCAAGCACAACTGTCCATCCATTTTAAAACAAATAATGGATAACCGTATACCAAATGTGAACGGTGGAATGGATAATAACAAATGGAAATCCGTGGGTCTATGGATAACATCCACTCGTGGCTTTTTGTGTTTGAGAAAAAAAATCCTACAATGACTTTTCTCCTTTATTCATCTGGCCATCGACCTTTCTCATCTTCGAAGCTACACAGTGATGAGCCGGCTACCAATCCTCTTCATGAATGCAATCTCCTCACTGCTCCACCCTTCATCTATTGAGATTCATCCCGATGCTTTGGCCCAGGAGGACGGTGAAACCTTCAGTTACAACCCCCGCCGGCGCCTAGCGATGACACAATGGCCATCTTTTCTGGTTCCATTGTGTCCTGGGTTTCCTTGCTTGTCGTAGTAGACAATTTGGCAATGACACCTGAATGGATTGAGAAGAGGTGCTCGTTATGGCATCGTGGTCTAGTGACGATTGTGTTGGCTTGAGGGAGAAGGGAGCAGATGAGGATGACAAAGTTGGGAGTCGTCAAAATCCTTTTTGAGGTCATCCTGCTCAGTGGCAGTGATTCGACAAGGAGAAAGGCTAGCCAGAAGATGGACTGCTTTTGCCTTGAGTGTTGCACATGGGCGCCTATGAATCTACCATGATCCTGTACTGGTCCGGCGACTGCAATAGTGTTATGAGCAGCATCAACGGCGGTGTTGACAAAAGCTCTAACGACATTCACCACAATGCAGGTCACAGGGAACGATAGGGACTAGTAATTGCCAGTTCATTGGACACTAACATCTGCATTATCTAAAAGGTCATTAGGATTTTGGACCACTGAATGCACACTGGAGGTGGCAGAGGGGACTATGTGAAACCAAATGAAGTCTAGTTAAGTGGAACTCTGTCAAACTCAGGGCAAGGGTACGACAGGGTTACATGCAACCCTGGACGACGGTAGAGGATGATGCATGGTTGATTGAAGGCTGGAGGAGTATGAAATAGGATATCCAGTTTTGAAAAAATAAAACTGGATATCCTTGCACATATGTCCAATTTAGAGTGGATGTTAAAATAATCGACAGAAATCGGTGTGGATAGATTCAGATGCATGTTGGCACTGGGTGGAGCGTGGAGCGGGTGAGTTTGCTAACCCTAGTTGCTAGTCCACGTTGCATGTGCAAAACTTTTATTGCTACACTGCCGCAGTTTGCCATTAGTACTCGCTACTCTTAACTTAATTTCTCTTATAGTCATTCTACTGAGGTTTTGTGTCATTTTCCTAATCGTTTATTGTAGCATTCCCATTTCAGGGCACCCATTTTCTGAACACCTTGCTTTTATCAACTGACATTTTCTAGTATACGACAGGGCTGGACGTATAGATCTCAACTAAACTTGGCTTTCAATCTGAGTGGCGTTTTATGGTTGCGTACTATTCCAATCGCATTCATCCATTTCATACACCATGTGGTGATTCTATGAGAGAGATTCTCGTGTTCTTCATGTAGATTATTATTTCTTTGGACTTTCACCCCATCCAAGTTGGTTTGCACGCCTTAAGACTCCTATAAAGGTTAAAACTGTACATCTCTACCTATGCTTACACGCATAGTCAGTAATTTACGAGTTTGCGCAAGTGTAGCTGGTTTAAGTACAGATAAAAATATGAAGGTTGGCTATAGGCTATAGCTGACAACCGGCTGATGGACTTTGTCAAATTGCATAACATAATTCCTCGAAGGCTGTAATGTTTTATGTTTTCAATAATATATGTAAGAAACAGCCTAGGAAAACTCTAGATTGATTATCATCTATTCACCTTGTCCATACCATCATAGTAACAAGTTCGGGATTCGGCAACTTTTCGACTGGCTGGAAAAAATCGGAATTCGGAAAAAATCGAGAAAAGTCGTGAAAAGATCGATAAATTTCGGTCAAAGTTCGGTCAACTATTTGGAAATAATCGAGAATAAGTCGGCAATATATATATATATATATATATATATATATATATATATATATATATATATATACATACATATATATATATATATGTATGTATGTATGCATATATATGCATGTATGCATGTGTATATATAGATAAATGTATGTATGTACATACATATATGATGCATGTAACTGTGACGCCCACAAGACATACAATCTTAGTGAGTAAAAATGTAGGAAAGGAAGTAAAAGATAGTTGAGAAATAACATGAACTGTCCAGAGGAGTGGAGGCTTTGAGGTTTAGTGTGTATTAAGAATTTTGTGTACATGGTTTGGTAAAAAAAAGAGCAAGCGACTTAAAAGAGAGAAATCGTGAAAAATCTTGAAAAGTCATGAAGAATCGTAAAAAATCGTATAAATCGCGAAAAAGCGGGATAAATCGTGAAAAGTCGTGAAAAATCGGCGATTGACGTATTAATCGTGATGAATATTCGGGAGCCTATAACATCGTGAAAAATCGCCGATTTTTCGTAAAATTCGGAGACTTTTGTTACTATGCATACCATGTCACATCTGCAAGCACTACCCCTGGAACAAACACTATCTCATGCTGTACACAGTATACTTCATGCAGCCTAGAATAGCTTCGTTATTTCTTAATAAACTAAACCATTTTTTTGAAGAATTAAAGACATTGAATAACACCTATTCTATTTTTTGGCTATAAGCAAATTTTTATCGTGTTCTATATACAAACTTAATGTTTCTCTGGAGCTGTAACAGTCGTAACCTTTTATAGCTGTTTGGTTATGTTTTTTAGGAAGCTTATGGTTTGGTATCCTAGTATAAGTTGCAGAAAATGCTTTTAAATTTTGCTCCTCAGTTCGGGCTAGTGTATCAGTCTCAGCTGATGATGCTGGCTTCAACTTCTTGAAAGATTCAATGTAGACAGTGCAATGCCTGTTTATGTAAGCTAAATAGTAAATACTACCACAGACAATTAATAGTTAGAGTTCTGTAAACATCCTACCAGCGAAATAATTGTTTGTCTGAAATTTTGGTAGAATTTGGTTTACATTCTGTATTATCTTATGCTAGACATATTTGGGCAAAGTAGGGTATTGATCCATCTGGCTATTTAAAAACAATGAGGAAAATACTCCGGAACAGAAAACGTGATTTGGTTTATTTGTTGAATATTTTTAAATAAAAAGAGGTTTTTTATTGATCCCGCCCCCCGCCAAGCCACCTCTCAGGAGACATTGCTCAACTTGTTATGATTTGGTTAATTTGTTGATTTCAACTTGTTGTATAGAAGCTTTTCTATTCGTTTTTGAAACATGAGTTTTCCATTTTAACTGGATCTGTGCTTATCCTTCTGACTTCTTGTTTGCGAAGGCCAAGCAGCATTTAGCTCTCCTTTGTTTGGGAGAGATTGGAAGGAGGAAAGACCTCAGTATGCATACGCAGATTGAAAATATTGTCATTGAATCGTTCCAATCTCCTTTTGAAGAAATAAAATCTGCTGCTTCATATGCTCTTGGGAATATTGCTGTTGGAAATCTATCAAAATATCTACCATTTATCTTGGATCAAATTGACAACCAGCAGAAGAAGCAGTATCTTTTGCTACATTCGTTAAAGGAGGTCAGTGTATTTCTTATATCTTTTGGTATAAAGAATTTACGTTCCGTTGCTTGACTGAATCTCTGATTATTCAGGTCATTGCTAGGCTTTCTACGGATACATTTGGTCAGGCAGAACTTCAAGAGTCAGATGTTGAGAAGATTCTTAAGTTGCTGTTTAATCACTGTGAAAGTGAGGAAGAGGGAGTTCGCAATGTAGTTGCTGAATGTCTTGGGAAAATTGCTCTCATTCAGCCCAGAAAGCTTATCCCTGAACTGAAGGTTTTCATTCACTCTCTATATCTTGTTTCTCTAATATATATACTGCTTTTTTACCCTTCATAATCCAATGTACTTTGTTTTTAGGTGAGGACAACAAGCCCAGCTGCTTTCACAAGAGCAACTGTGGTCATTGCTGTGAAGTATTCAATTGTTGAACGACCTGAGAAGATTGATGATATTTTGTATCTTGAAATATCATCATTCTTGATGTTAATCAGGGATGATGATCGGGTAAGTTTGAGTTCATTATTGTTTGCCAAGTATATGAATTGTGTTGTCTTAAATAATTTGTAAAATCCATTTGCAGCATGTTAGGCGAGCAGCTGTTCTTGCATTGAGCACAGCAGCTCACAACAAACCAAATCTTATAAAAGCCCTTCTTCCTGAACTCCTGCCTCTTCTCTACGATCAATCTGTTATCAAGGTTTGTTTCCTTAATCTATTTCTGTAGTTTTCATAGCATTAGGGGTCTGTGGTTACCTCCAACACGTTGGACCCCTAGGAGGCACCTCAACTGTTCAGCATACACAATTTTTTTGCCAATCTCTTTTTGGGATTCTGTATTTTTGATTTTATTAAGATATATTTCTCTCTTTTATTTCTTGTTTTGTGTCTTTCTTACTTATCCTGTAATATGGGCCTTTGTATTAGAGGTCCATTAGGGTTTTTCTTTTTGTTTCCTTGTACTGCCTCCTATTTATAGGAGTGAGCTTTCCATTTTCTAAATATAGAAAGACAACACACTTCCACATCGCATTAGAGCTCGATACCTAATTTGGGTCCTCCCACAGCAAGCCGTCGCCGCTCTCTCTCTCCTTCCCTCCTTCGAGTTTCTCCCTTCTCCATTGCCGCTGTTGATCATGCCTAAGGGGATCTACTCCCCTCTCTAACCCTATCCTCTTCTCCAACAAGAGGAGGATCCAGGGACATGGCTGACGGTCTTTTCAATGGTCATATGCACTGAAGACTGCTATTTGGAAAACCGTTCGGCAAATCTTTATGGTCATCCATGACCACCTTTTATAGGGCTCTATCCATCTTGTTATTGATATGATTGGATCTATCCAACATATCGCTCTTCTTCTTGGTAAACCATAGTGTTTGCCATTCATTATGGGTATGTTGAGACTTTATTCTGTTGGTTCGCCGCCGCCTTATACGACGTGCTTGTGACTCAACACGGAGTTGCTGCCGCCATCTCCTCCTAAATTGGCGAACTGCCCCTATACTTGACACGTCGTGTCTCTTTTGTTGTTTGCTGCTAGTATCACACGCCGTGTCACCGTCTTGACACGCCGTTTCACTTCTTCTGGAGATTTCTATCAACTCTAGACACGTCGTGGAACTGCTTCTAGAGACTTCTATCAACACTACACACATTGTGTCATTTTCCTGACACGCCATGTCATTGAATCTGGATTAGCTGGTGTACTATCAAAACACGACGTGTCATGTTCCTGTTGTTATATCTTTTTGGAATCAGGGCTTCATCCTCTTCCGCTGTTGAAACCCTTGAGACACATGCTAGATGTGTAACTTCCCTCTAGTTCGATGAGTCCAACTATATCTTATAGACTCATAATTTTTAAAGTTATGCACACTCTTCGGGCAAGCTTGGGCATCTCACCGAGCCCCCTCCTAAAGATGAAACGATTGACAAAAGAAAGCTGAGTATAAGAAATGGGCAGTGTGACTCTCAAGTCCTCTCCTGGATTCTAAATAGTTGTGAATCCCATGTATCCACCAATCTTCTTTTCATCGATATAGCCAAGGAAGCTTGGGATCATATTTTTTTAGGTCTATTCTAGCAAGGGAAATGCCTCCCACGTTTTTGAACTTTATAAATGTCTGCATTATCTAAGACTTGAAGACACTACATCTTTTGCTTCACACTTCGATACCTTTAAATGTATTTGGGGCGAGCTCAAACTCCATCCCTTGTCTACTGATCTCACTAAACTACACATCAACAAGATGAAGTTCATCTATGTTAGTTTTTGGCATCTCTGCCTCCTAGCTATGAAGTTGTTCGTCAACAAATCTTGACATCTGAACCATTGCCCATGCTAGACGATGTTTTTATCTTCAGCTACCTCGCTCGGTGTCCTCTACTACTGAAGAAGAGCCTCCTGCTCTAGTTGTTGCTGGATGAGGGTGTGGTAATTCTGCTTGTGGACGGGGCTGAGGTCTCAACAATGGTGGAAGAGGGTCCTCTCCTCTTAAGCCTATTGGAAGGTCCTCTCTTCAATCTATGTTCTGCAAATTCTACAAACGGACTAATCATACTGAAGAAAAATGCCAAAAGAAGCATGGAAAGCCAGAATGGGCAAACCAAGTATCCACAATTCATGTTGATGGAGAATCTACATATGCCTACAGTGGAACCACTCCTAAGATGGTAACAGTAAGTTTGTCTGACCTTGACAAGCTAATCAAAGCTGCCTCTGTTATAACTGCCACACCTCAAGCAAATATTGCTCCATACTCAGGTGATCCTTCTTTTTGTCTTCAAGCTTCTTCCTCTTCGACAAAAAAAGATTGGATTGTTGATTCTGGTGCTACAACCCATATGACAGGTAATAAAAATCTCTTCACTTACCTAAAAAATCCATACATCATCCTCCTGTGCGTCTGGCGGGTGGATCTACTTCTCCGGTCACTGTGATAGGGGATGTTAATAATACCCTTCTTAAATTTGTTTTGTTTGTGCCCTAGTTTTCTTTGAACTTGATGCCTGTCAGTAAAATTACCAAGTCTTTAAACTGCAGTGTAACCTTCTTTCCTTACACTGTCTCCATGTAGGATCTCAGGGCGAAGAAGATGATTGGCGGGGGATATGAAGGTGGACATGGTTTGTTCTATCTACAAACTTCTTCAACTTTGCTTGCTACTGCTCTTGTGGCCCAATCTACCTCTCTTTATCAATGGCACCTGAGGCTTCGTCATCCTTCTTCCATTAAGTTGAAGTCTTTATTCCCAGCTTGTCTTCTAAAATTTTTACATGTCAGTCTTGTCAACTAGGAAAACACCATCGCTCTGTGTTTTCTCCTCATCGTGACAACATGAGTCCAAGTTTGTTTTATTTAGCTCGCTCTGATGTTTGGGGACCATGTCGTATTGGTAATCGTATTGGTGTGCGATATTTTGTAAACTGGTCTTGTGCCAGTTCACTTTATCTTTTAAAAAATTGATCTTAAATTTTAGATGTTTTCTCCAAATTCCTGAATGAAATAAAGACTCAATTTTATGCTACTCCTAAGTTTGTTCGCATTGATAATGCCTCTGAATATGTGCAACTTGGTTTTCAAAAGATTTGCATCTCCAAAGGAATTGTTCATCAAACCTTTTGTCCCTATAGTCTACAACAAAATGGTGTAGCTGAAAGGAAAAACAAACATCTTCTCGATGTAGCTCATACACTTCTAATTGAAATGAAAGTTCCTAAGTTTTATTGGGCTAATGCCATTCTTTTAGCAAACTACTCATCAACCGGATGCCTTCCTCTGATTTACAAAATAAAATGCCCTACCAACTGCTCTACCTTCATGAACCAATTTTTACCCTACTACCAAATTTTATCAACTACCTATGTTTTGTTCACAATCTCCAACCTAGGCGTGATAAATTGTCTCCACAAGCTCTTCACTATTGTTTCCTTGGCTATTCTTGAATACAAATGGGATATAAATGTTTTGATCCTGTTGCACGTCGACTGTATATTAGTGCGGACGTCACCTTTTTTGAAGATACAACATTATTTTCTGAACCATGTAAACAAGCGCCTCTTCCTACTGTGCTACTCCCTAATGTGCCACATCCTAGTGTGCCTCCCTTGGATAAGTCTTCTACTCTTGTTTCAGAAGTGTATGAGAGGCAAAACAAATTACCTTTACCTACAATATCCACTGCTATGACCTCTTCTGAGACTGATGATCCACCACAAGATGATGGCAATTTTACTGCTTCTATTTCAATTTCTGATTTGAACATTCCTATTGCATTACGAAACAGATAGCGGTCTGGTGCCAAATATTGTATTTCTCAACATGTTTTACACCTATTTCTATTCTCAAGAATGTTCATCAAGCACTCCTACACCCTGGATGAACACGTGCTATAAATGAGATGGATGCTCTTCGATCCTGTGGGACATCAAAACTTGTTGATCTTCCTAGGGGAAGCAATCCTATTCACTGTTGTTGGGTGTGTACTGGTAAATATTTGCCGGATGGGACGGTTGAAAGTTTGAAGGCTCGACTAGTTGCTAAGGGATACACAAAGGAATCTGGAGTTGATTACTTTGAAACTTTTTCTTGTGTTGCTCATCTTAATTCTGAACGCATTCTTTTTTCTGTTGCTGTCAATCAAGGATGTTATTTACATCAGCTAGATGTCAAGAATGCCTTTCTATATAGTGATTTGCAGGGGACTGTCTATATTAGCACAAATTTATACAAACTTAGATCACATAACGAGAAAAGAAAAAAAACATCAGATTGGATCTCATCCATAGTTAAACTCTTTTAGAAAACATGCATTTGCTGACTGCTAGAAATCCAACACCATTATATTCCCAAATCAAATGAGCAATGAGGACAAATGAAATTTTCTGGAAAAGAAGAGAGCAACAATCCAACTGAATCATTCATCACCACATCAAATTGGTCATTGGTAGATGGACTTCGTTTCAGGTTGAACCTATGAAACAAACATGGAGAAGGGAAGTTTACTGCATATCTAGTTAGCAGTCACAGGGACGGTGGATGGGTAGGTAGTCAGATGTACGAGTGTCTTGTAGATTCTAGAGTAGGAGATGATCCAGATGACGAAGAATAGAATAAATAGAAACAAAAAAAAGCTTATATTGAAGAACACTGTCACACTCTTATTCACTCTTGAATATACGTCTTTGAAAAATCTACTTCTATTAGTTCTCGTGTTGCTCAATGTGATCTTTCGAGACCCCATCATCTTTCGAAGTAACGAGAACCACCAACATCACCAACGAATTGAGAATGGATTTTAGAACTCAACGACAACAATGATCTCATGATGGCCTCTAGAACCCGCCTTCGACAATGTGCTCATGTTGGCATTCAAAACCTAGCATTGACAATGACCCCGGGAGGAAGTGTCCATTCCACAAAGGGGCCAGGCGAGTGGAGACGGCGGAGAGGATGAACTCGAAATTGAATCGTCTGCAGTGCAAACCACAGATCCAACCCGCAAAGGGGCCAGACGAGTGGAGACGACAGAGAGGATGAACTCGGAATTGAAGCATCAACGGTGCAAACCACAGATCCGAGCATAGGTGATTTAGGAGAGGGGGGAGATCTTGGGATTTGAGAGGGACCGGAGAGGGGAGGAACCTCACATAGCGTGGTTGGGAAAGAGACGGGAAGCAGCGGCGGGCGTATGTGGATTTCACCCGAACCGATCACATGTGATTTAAACCCGAACCGAATAAGATGGGTGTTCTCTGGTTTCACCCGAACCCGAACTGAAACCCGAACAAAAGACTGAAAATCCGAATTTTTGGGTCGGGTCGGTTTGGGTTGGGTTCGGGTAGATTATTTTTCCATGCCTACTTATAAGCTTTAAATGGCCCTAATGAAGGCATTTGGCTGCCTAGGCTATTCTAGGGGCTGTTATGATTACAAAGAAACATTATAACTTTGTCAAAGACTTGAAATATGTCATCAGATTTCAATTCCTCTGTGGTTAGTTAACGTCTTCTAGTTTCTTTTTTGTGTGTCATGAACGTCAAGTTGAAATAATTTGAAATATTCTTTATTTATGCATGGTTTAAGCCTTTATTTTTCCTATCCACCACAAAACATACATACATATATATATATATATATATATATATATATATATATATAGAGAGAGAGAGAGAGAGAGAGAGAGAGAGAGTCAGGCTAGAATACACTCGAGTGTACGGATCGCACAGATGCACTCGTGTGTTTGCATATCAAGACTATTTTTTGCAAAATGTAAACCATTGATCTTCACCGTCATACTATAACTAGGCTACATACAAATTTTGAGCCCATTTGGATGAGTGTAACTCACTCATCCAAGGGCAACAAAATCGACGCACGAAACTAATTTAAAATGCATAATTTTTGCGGTCTTCATAACATGACCTATAAATGTCCAAATGTGCTCAAATTTTGCGTATGAGCTGTTCACAAGATGTTTAAGATCAACGGATTATATTTTCAAAAAAAATATTGCATCATGAAAAACTACTTGAGTGTATTCCGCTCCGAATACACTCGAGTGTATTCTAGCCTGACATATATATATATATATATATATATATGTCAGGCTAGAATACACTCGAGTGTATTCGGAGCGGAATACACTCAAGTAGTTTTTCATGATGCAATATTTTTTTTGAAAATATAACAACTCATACGCAAAATTTGAGCACATTTGGACATTTATAGGTCATTTGAGTGACTTACACTCATCCAAATGGGCTCAAAATTTATATGTAGCCTATTTATAGTATCGCGGTGAAGATCAATGGTTTACATTTTGCACAAAAATAGTCTTGATATGCAAACACACTTGAGTGTATTCATGCGATCTGTACACTTGAGTGTATTCTAGACTGACTCATTATATATATTGAGAACAGAGAAATTAGAGAGCGTAGGGTTACACGTGTGTACCCTGATATTTATATAAGTGGTACAATTACAGTGAGGTCCATATAGAAATGTAAAATAACAGAACAGTAAATAAAGACATATATGAACACTCCCCCTCAAGTTGGAGCATAGATATCAATCATGCCCAACTTGTCCACAAGAGAATTGAAGTGCTGTTTTGCCAGTAATTTGGTAAATATGTCAGCAACCTGATCTTCAGAGCGGGTAAAAGGAGTGCAAATCTTGCCAGATAGAATAGTCTATCTGATGAAATGACAGTCGACTTCAATATGCTTTGTGCGCTCATGATATACATGATTGTTAGCAATAAAAATAGCCGCCTTATTATCACAGTGCATAGGAATAGCAGTAGAAGACTCAACACTGAAGTCTTTCAGAAGAGATTGCACCCATAGGAGCTCACTGGCAGTGTGGGCCATGGCCCTGTATTTAGCTTCACCACTGGATCTAGCAACATTTTGTTTCTTACTTCTCCAGGTGACCATGTTACCTCCAACATAAGTACAGTAGCCAGAAGTAGATTTCCTGTCTATCTTACTCCCAACATAATCAGAATCAGAATAGCCTTCCAGAGAACAATGCCCATTTATCTTATAATAGAGGGCTTTGCCAGGTGACTTCTTCAAATATCTCAAAATATTGCATAGAGCATCCCTGTGACATTGTCTAGGCTTATCCATGTACCTACTAAGAAGACCCACAATAGTACATATATCAACTCTAGTCACAGTCAGATAGATCATCTTGCCAATTAGCCTCATGTATTTTTTGTTGTCTTGAAACATAGGAGAAGAGTCATCATCCCAATTAACATTGGGATCCAGAGGAGTATCAGCTGGCCGTGCACCAAGCATCCCAGTTTCCTGTAATAGATCAAGTACATACTTCCTCTGAGATAAAACAAGAGCATTAGAGGTTCTAGATACCTCAATGCCTAGAAAGTATCGCAGTTTCCCCAAGTCTTTAGTAGCAAAATGTTTACACATATGAGTTTTAGTAGCCTGAATTTCAATAGAATCACTGCTAGATAAAATGATATCAACATATACTATAAGAATCACAATACCAGAGGAGGTCTTTTTTGTAAAGACCGAATGATCAACCTGTGATCTCAGAAATCCGAAGGTAGTCAGAATTTTACTCAACCTGTCAAACCATGCTCGAGGACTCTGTTTTGAGTCCATAGATAGATTTCTTTAACCTGCAGACTTTATGTGACTCCCCCTGAGCAACGAACCTAGGAGGTTGCTCCATATAGACCTCTTCTTGAAGATCACCATACAAGAATGCATTTTTAACATCCAGTTGTATAAGAGGCCAGTCAAGATTAATAGCAACAGAAAGTAGAACTATGACAGAATTAAGGCGGGCAACCGGTGAGAAAGTCTCAAAATAGTCAATGCAACAAGTCTGCGTATACCCTTTCGCTACCAGGCGTGCCTTCAGACGTTCTACTGTACCATCAGGTTGATATTTCACAACATATACCCATCGGCAGCCAACAGGTTTGCACTCAGGAGGTGGATCCACCAGCTCCCAAGTTTCTCAATCAGCAAGGGCATACATCTCCTCCTTCATGGCAGTAGTCCATGCTGTACTTTGCAGGGCATCATGCACAGTCTTTGGAACAACAATAGCAGATAGGGCAGTGACAAAATTACTTGCATGAACACTCAGATGTTCAGTAGAGATATGATTAGCAATATTATGAGTAGTACAGGAACGAGTACCCTTTCTGGAGGAGAAGATTGATGTTCATTGGGGGGTGCTTATCCAGGTTGGGGCCTGTTCCTACGTTGATATACAATAAGTGGAGGGGTAGTATTTTCAGGACTTGAATTATCAGAAACACAGTCACTGGTAATAGGCAGAGGAGAAGCAATAATATCTGAATTCAAACTATCTCCTTTAGCTGAGTGAAAAGGCGTATCCTCAAAAAAGACATCACTGCTTGTGAACCACTTTTTAGTAGTAGGGTTATAACACTTATACCCTTTCTGTGTACGAGAATACCCAAAAAAAATGCAGTTTGCAGCTCGTGGAGATAATTTATCATAGGTTGGCCCAAGTAACCGTACAAAACATGTAGAACCAAATATCCGCGGAGGTACAAAAAACAATGCTGCATCAGGTTGTAGAACTTGTACGTGAATCTGATTTCCAATCACAGAAGAAGGCATTCGATTTATTAAAAAACAGGCAGTCAGAATAGCTTCAGGCCAGAATAGTCGAGGCACATTAGAATGCAGCATGATAGTTCTGGCAACCTCTAGTAAGTGTCTATTTTTGCGTTCCGCAACTCCATTCTGCTGAGGTGTATATGCGCATGACGTCTGATGAATAGTGCCAACCGATTTACAAAACAATTCAACATCATTCTGAACAAACTCTTAAGGCATGATCAATTCTAAAAACTTTAACAGGCATAGAATATTGTATTTTTATTTCAGTAAAAAAGAATTTAATGGTGGACAACACCTCAGACCGAGTTTTCATAAGAAACAACCAAGTGGCACGAGAGACATCATCAATAAACAATATAAAGTATTTGTATCCAGACATACTCGGAACATGACATGGACCCCATACATCAGCATGAACAAGATCAAAAATATTTTTGCTACTAATCTGAGATCGTTTAGGATAAACAACCCTAGTCTGTTTTCCTAACTGACATGACTCGCACTGAAACAAATGTGTCCCTACACCAGATACAATATGTCTCAGCTTCTCAGAAGATGGGTGCCCAAGTCTGTAGTGCCATTGTAAAGCCGAAACAAATGAAGATAAAGCTGAAGTCAATGCCACATTGTCCACCTTCTTCAGATTGTCCATATAATATAATCCATCAGATCCTTCATGCCCCCACCAATCTTCGTCCTCGTGCGAAGGTCTTGAAAAACACATGAACCAGGTTCAAAAGTAAGACTGCAGTTCAGGCTACGCAGAATTTTGCTAACAGATAATAAATTGAGCGGAAACCGAGGCACATATAGGGCATATTTTAACAGAAACTCAGAAAATATGTCGCCAATCCCAGAAACAGTAGACTTGGAGCCATCAACAAGCATAATAGAAGAATGAGATATCGGTCTAGATAAACTTTTGAAAAGAGACCGATTCCCAGATATATGAGAGGAAGCACCCGAATCAATAACCCATTTGGTATTACCAGTACTAGGTGAGGGTGCACTGAGGAAGGCAGTATCACAACCAGAATAATTCGCAGCATGTCCTCCAGAAGCAGCTCCAGAGGATGACCCAGTACGCTCAAGCAGTAGACGCTCCACCTCAGCACGGATGAAGTCGGCAGTAGTAGAACTGGATGCATCAGTAGCAGTAGGCTGTGACACTACCTCAGTGGTAGCATGGGTATCAAAAGCTGCATTAGCCTAGGCGGGCTTTCCATATTTCTCCCAACATTTTTCTTCAATATGATTAGACCGGCCACAGAAGCTGCAGAACCATTGACCAGTCTGATCCAAGAGGAGGACCAGAAGGTGTTCCACGTCCAGAAGAACTCCCCCTCCCAGCACCAAGAGGAGGACGGGTTTTGTGAGAACGACCGCGTCCACGGCCATGACCACGGCCAGACATAGCAACAAGAGAAGAGGTATCACTAGTATCAGAAGGTGTCTCAGATGAGGATGACGTCAGGCGCTGTAGACGCTGAAAAGCACTATGTACAGTGGGTAGTGGATCACTGGCCAGAATCTGATCCACAACCCTAGCATATGAGTCAGGTAAGCCACACAGGAATTGGACTACTTGCAACTCCTGGCGTTGACGTTGCATGGTAGCCAAGTCTGTCGACAAGGGATGGTAGGCCTCCAATTCCCCCCAAAGTTCCTTGAAGGCAGAAAAATAGTCAGTAAGATTAGATCTCGAGAAGTGTAGACGACTGAGTTGCTTGTTGATATCAAAGACTTTCTTCGAATTCTGGCTGTGAGAGTAGGTACTAGCAAGCTGATCCCACATCTGCTTGGCTGTATAATAAGGTGACACTAATCTTTGTCTCACTGCTATTCAAAATCCAAGTCATAACAGTAGAATCATCTTTAACCCAGTCATCATATGCTTTGACATCCTTGGAGTCGACGGTGGTAGAAGGTACATGAGGTGGATCTTGCGTCAAATGCGACAGTTTCCCTTGAGATTTAACATAGATCTGCATAGAACAAACCCAGTGCTGGTAGTTTCTCCCATCCAGTTTAATAGTCGTAACCTGGCGACGCAGATCCTCATGAGAAGATGCCATAACAGGCAGAGCACCAATCATCGACAACAAGCTGACACAGGCAGAAAACGACCGCGTAGTTCCTCAGCTAGGCGGCAGTAGGCACAGTTAAAAAACTGGACGGACCAGTTACATACGGGCTACGCCGCGACGCAGCAGAAAACCCGGCGGCTCAAAGGCCTACACGGGCAGGCAGAAAAAACAGTTCCGAGAGAACTCCCCAAAGTCGTGCACGTAGGAGATCACGCCAGGAGAGACCAGATCAACAACGACCACCGGCTGCACGAGGGCAGCGACGCCCTACGCTGTGCACGCCGCGACAACAGCTGACCGTCGGCGGCGGTGGCTGCGACGGGCTGGGGGTGGCCGACGGGCGGCTTGCGGCGGGTGGGGGGGGGACGGCGGTGCCGGGTGAGGGAGGGAGGGGAAGAGAGAGGGGCGGCGCCCGGATCAGAACTGCTCTTTGTACCATGAGAACAGAGAAATTGGAGAGCGTAAGGTTACACAACGTGTGTACCCTGATATTTATATAAGTGGTACAATTATATATATATATATATATATATATATATATATATATATATATATATATATATATATATATAGGGCCCATCTTTATTGCCCGTGCGGGTAGCTACCCGCCCACCCTTCCGACCACTTTTTTTCAATTTTTTTTTCGCAATTGTAGATGACTATTTTGTCTAGCTCTCCAAAATATTTTAGCCAAAAATAATATCATTTGCCCCTCCAAAATAAAAAAACCCGTCTTTATATATATCTGCTGTATTTTTTGGCCAACAGAGTTACTTTTTTGGCCAGTAGAGTTACTTTTTTGGCCACCATAGTTACTTTTTTGACAGCAGAGTTAATTTTTTGGCCAGGAGAGTTATTTTTTTGGCTGCCGGGTAGCGAAAATCCAGGCTACCCGCGCGGGCAACGAATGAACGCCCATATATATATATATACGCACACACACATGGGAATGAGGAATACGACCACAAAATGTACTTTATATGTATTAGGAAAACCCCTTTAACATTAATAAAATGTGAAGGTGTCTGGCACATTATGGAACCAAGCCTGGCACATTACCGCCTTGCTGTCTTGACGTTTTTCTTGCATAACAAGTGCGACAGTGCTTGATCGTTGTTTCACACTATTCTAACTTTTTTATTGACACATTACCACCATGGCTCTGTTATTGCAGAAAGATTTAATTCGGACAGTTGATCTAGGTCCTTTCAAGCATACTGTGGATGATGGCCTTGAGCTTCGGAAGGCTGCTTTTGAGTGTGTAGATAAATTACTTGACAGTTGTCTGGATCAAATGAACCCTTCTTCTTTCATTGTCCCATATCTTATATCCGGTTTATCAGGTCAGAAACTTCTTTGTTGCTTTCTAATAAGTTTTTGAGCTAGCACTTTGCAAGACTGATTCTTTCTTGTTCTGGTTTATACATCTAATATAAAAAGGTCAAAACAATTGTAATCTTACCCTTTTAAATGTTTTATCCTTAATCAATTGAGCGACCACCTGAAGTATACATTTCAAATTTTCAGAATCTTAGGCAGGATGGCTTCTTTACTTTTTTTCATTCATTTGTTTATCAGTATTTGGTCTTTTTGTCGTTCGGGAGCTTAGAGTTTATTTCCGTAATTTTCTTCTTGCAAAAGTATATCAGACACAAGTGTAACGTAGGATATAAATGTATTTTCTTTCTCACTACCTTACTGTATGATTGTCATGAACCCGTCTTTCTGTCTGTAGGCATTCCAAAAGTAAATGTAGTCTCTTATGTTAAAAAATGAATTTTATGGTTGCTTATATAGGTTTCTAATTAATGACTCAAATTACAGATCATTATGACGTGAAAATGCCTTGCCATCTTATTCTTTCAAAACTTGCTGACAAGTGCCCATCAGCTGTCTTTGCAGGTTTGTCTTATCATTCAGCTAATAACCAAGTGTTCTGTTGAATTACATTTTTTTTCGTGCTTTAATTTTTTTCCTTGCAGTACTGGATTCCTTGGTAGACCCACTTGAAAAAACTATCAATCATAAACCAAAAGTTGATGCCGTGAAGCAGGAAGTAGATCGTAATGAGGACATGATCCGCAGTGCTTTGCGGGCTATTGCGCCTTTGAACAGAATAAGGTTTTTGTTAATCTCACATTTCATATACTTTTCTGGAAACTACTTATTAGGTAAACGTCTGTTTAATACACTATGAGGCTGTTTGGCACCATGATTCTACTCGCTCTGTGATTGTCTGTCGCACAACTCTATATCATGAGGTTTGCTGCTGTGGGGATTCGTTGATGAACTGCTGCTTATGACCACTCACTGAAATATGAACGGGAAATCTCGTAGTAGCTGATGTAGTTTAGCATAGCGGTGGTGAGCTTTTGCTGGTGTCCACATTCATCGTTACAACTTACAACTAAGGGTTGGCATGGCTTGGTTTTGATCAGTTCAGACATATAACTACAAACCAAAACTGATCTTGCAAGTTTGTAAATATTTCAAATTGAAATGAATTCGTCATAAATTGAATGTATTTCGAAGTTTTTGAGTCATGTATAAGCGATAGCCTTTTCATTCTGTGCTATTAGGTTGCAAACCTTATAATTGTTCTTGACATCTTTTAGCTCATCTGACAATTTTTTTTAATATGGTGTTCGCCATGGATACGTTTAATGAGCTGATTGTGGATATTTGCACATTCTGCAGTGGGGTGGACTGTAACCTAAAATTTAAAGACCTAATGCAGAGGATAATGAGCAACAAGGAGCTCTCCGAGAAATATAATTTTGTTCGTAGTGAGTGAAAATATTTTGCTGCTGCTCACCCAGAAAGAAGCACCCATGTCATTAGTTACACGCCATCATCGACAGTGAGGGGCCTAAAGCGAATGTGGTTGGGTTATATAGTGTATCTTTCTTGGTACTACAGTATGAAAACATTCTTTTATCACATCAAATAGAGCTGATATGAAGATTACCTTTTTGCAAAATTAGTTATTGAATTCTTGCCTGATTGTGGTATGTGATTTTGTTCGGTTGTGATAGAAAAGGCATTACAATTGTGGAACAGTGCCAAAATTTCTGCTAGACCTTTCATTCGTGCATAGGAATATATTGTTGTATTATCTTGCAAGCTTCAAGGGTTCTCATATTAGCTCTGTGGGGCATGTCCTGATAGTGATGTCAGTCTAACGTCAAGATTGAGAAGTCGCCTTGTGAACTTCAGCAGGTAACGGGTTACAGTTAATTGCTTATAAAAACTAGTGCGCTAATCAAACAATTCAGCTATCACATGCATTAGTTATTGTCAGCATTAGTTGAAATAGTGTTATCATTGCTACAGGTGCTCATTGATTGCAGTCCACCGTCATGATACATATTTTGTATATTGGTTGCTTGAATTGTGGGTAATTTGTGAGACGTTGCATCCCTAGCATGATACATTTTTTATATATTGGTTGCGTGAATTGTGATTATTATTGAGACATTGCATCTCTTATATTATAGTGACAGATATTGGTGAATTGTGCATTATTATAGAGACGTTGCATCTCTTAGGTTATTATGACAGATGTTGGCCGTGCCTGCGGTTTTTACAAATTATTTTCAGACGTTGCATCTTAATGGGTTGTACCATCCCAGATACAGGTGAGCCCTTCGGCATATTTTTAATTTGAAAAACAGGTTTTACTTCATCCTTCTAAGGAAAATGTTACAATTTCAAACCTCAACTTTCTCAACTCTGTATTTGTATATTTTCTTTCAATTTCTTGTAATCTATGGAAGTACATACGTAGAATAATGTTAGAAAGATCTTTTTCATAGTAATGACAATGTATGGCAGAACATGAAATCGTGAATTGGAGTCAGGAGAGTGAGGTAGCATTGGTTTGCAAATTGTTGTCCTTTATTTGGATTTACATCAACTATCTATGTTACAAACGTTTTGAGCCTGCCGTGGTTGATTTTGCCTGCCGTGAACTAGCATCACGGCTTTTTCTTATTCAATCAATGATAATCCCTTAAAGAGTTTACGTGAGTAGTGTCCTTTGGCAACTGAATTGGTTGCGGGTCTGGCAATTCAGAGTGGATGTCCCGTGGCATCCCATGTTTCCTCGTCAGAGCACACGTGACTACTTAAGATCTACCCTTTTCTTGAACTTATTATGGTTGGCATTGACCTAGACCACGGTATGAGCTCAACATAGTATGTGAATCAAAGGATAATGAGACAGCATGAATGAAACATGTGTAGTAGAGCCTATGTTTGGCACGAAACCCACTTGGCAGCAGTGCTTGCATTTTTGCGCTACCTAGGTGCCACTTGAGCACAAAGTCGAGATTTTGCATCATGCTCTGATCACACGTTGTTTGGTAGAAATGGGGCTAAAGGGTCCATTGAGGATTCTATATATCTCATATTTTGAACCAACTTATTCATGCTTTGAGCGGGATTATGAACCATAGTTTGGATACAAGTTTGTCTTATTTGTTATTTTGTTTTAAATATAATAATAAAAGTGAGACGAATCCAATTGGGTGTCAATCATGCTCGAGCAGCATTGCATATCCTTGTTTGGATCTAGTTCTGTGTTATTTGCTATTGTGTATTATGTGCAACACTGAAAATGAGATCTGTGACAGAGTCAGGTATTGCAGAAAGCTCAGGGTTGCACAACGTGTGCACCCTCATATATATATAACTGTGACAATTACAGAGAGGTCTATATATAAAGGAAAATAACAAAATAAATAACATGCTTAAGTAAAACAGGAAATATCTAATGTAACACTCCCCCTCAAGTTGGAGCATAGATGTCAATCATGCCCAACTTGTCCGGTAGCATGCAGAACTGTTTCTTAGCCAAGAGCTTGGTGAAGATATCATCAACTTGGTCTTCAGATCGCGTGAATGGAGTGCAGATCTTGCCAGCAAGAATAGACTCTCTGATAAAGTGGTAATCAACCTCGATATGTTTGGTGCGCTCATGATAGACATGATTCTTTGCAATGAAGATGGCAGCTCTGTTATCACAATGCATAGGAATGGCCGATGAAGACTCAATCCCAAATTCTTTCAGAAGAGAACGCACCCATAGCAACTCATAAGCAGTATGGGCCATGACCCTGTACTCGGCCTCAGCACTAGACCTGGCCACCACATTCTGTTTCTTGCTCCTCCAAGTGACAAGATTGCCCCCTACAAAGGTACAATAGCCATAAGTAGATTTTCTATCAACTTTGCTGCCTGCATAATCAGAATCAGAATATCCTTCAAGAACACAGTGCCCATTTTTTATTTATAATGAAGTCCATTGCCAGGAGATCTTTTTAAGTATCTCAAGACTTGGCATGCAGCATCCCAGTGGCATTGTCTAGGTTTGTCGAGGTATCTGCTAAGAAGACCCACTGCAGTAGCAATATCAGGACGAGTAACAGTCAAGTAGATCAATTTACCAATCAGCCTCCTGAATTTTTTATGATCAATAAACATAGCAGAAGAATCATCATCCCAATTGACATTGGGATCAAGAGGAGTATCTGAAGGTCTCGCACCAAGCATACCAGTCTCCTGCAGTATATCAAGAACATACTTTCTCTGCGAAAGAACCAAGGCATTAGAATTTCTAGAGACTTCTATGCCAAGAAAGTACCGGAGTCTACCTAGATCTTTGGTAGCAAAATGCTTGGCCAAATGATCTTTAGTAGCCTGAATACCAAGAGTGTCGTTGCCAGAAATAATAATATCATTACCATATACAATCAGAACAGTAATACCAGCAGAAGTCTTTTTTGTGAATACAAAATGGTCAATTTGTGACCTCAGAAAGCCAAAATCAATCATAATCCTGCTCAGCTTATCAAACCAGGCACGAGGACTCTGCTTGAGCCCATAGATAGACTTTTTGAGCCTGCATACTTTGTGAGACTCCCCCTGAGCAACAAACCCAGGAGGTTGCTCTATATACACCTCCTCCTGTAAATCACCATATAGAAAGGCATTTTTCACATCAAGCTGCATAAGAGGCCAGTTTAGATTCACAACAACAGATAAAAGAATCCTGACAGAGTTAAGACGAGCAACAGGAGAAAAAGTCTCAAAATAATCAATTCCATAAGTCTGAGTGTATCCCTTCGCAACAAGCCTTGCCTTCAACCTCTCAACCGTACCATCAGGTTGATATTTGACTGCATAAACCCACATGCAGCCTACATGCTTACACTGAGGAGGTGGATCCACCAGCTCCCAAGTGTCTCTGTCAGTAAGAGAAATCATCTCATCATTCATAGCAGATGTCCAAGCTGTGCTTTTCAAAGCATCCTGAACATTCTTTGGAACAACCACAACAGATAAGGCAGATACAAAATTGCTGGAATGAGTATTTAGATGAGCAGTCGACACACACTGAGCAATGCTATGGGAAGTACAAGAACGAGTACCCTTGCGGAGAGCAATAGGTATGTCAAGATCAGAGTTTACCTCAGGAGCAGCAGAACCTTCTGAAGGAGAAGATTGGTTGTCTTGGGGGGGTACATTTGTGGAAGGTGCTTTATTCCTGCACTGATAAACAATAAGAGGAGGGTCTTGCTTTGCATTAGTCTCAGTGTCAGTACGATCAGGCATATAGTCAGCAATAACAGGTAAAGGAGGAGCTAGAATATCAGTCTGCAAACTATCTCTAGCTGAAGAATAATACGGTGTGTCCTAAAAAAAGACAACATCATTACTAGTAAACCACTTTCGAGTGCTGGGAGTATAACATCTGTAACCCTTTTGAGTCCGAGAATAGCCCCAAAAAAATGCATTTAGCAGCTCGAGGAGACAGCTTATCAGAAGTAGGTCCAAGCAACCGAACAAAACAGGTACATCCAAAAATTCTAGGAGGCACAGGAAACATGGAGATGTCGGGGTGCACAACTTGGAAGGGAATTTTATTCCCAATAACAGACGAAGGCATCCTATTAATCAGAAAACATGCAGTTAAGATAGCTTCAGGCCAATAAGATCGGGGCACATGAGAATGCATCATTATTGTTCTGGTAACTTCTAATAAGTGCCTATTCTTTCGCTCAGCAACACCATTTTGTTGTGGGGTATAAGCACACGAAGTTTGATGAAGAGTACCCACAGATTTACAAAAAATAGCTACATCTTGCTTAACAAATTCTAAAGCATTATCAGTGCGAAAGGTTTTAATAGGCAAGCCAAACTGAGTCTTTATTTCAGCAAAAAAATATTTAATAGTAGACAACACTTCAGACCTACTTTTTAACAGAAACAGCCAAGTAGTCCTCGAAAAATCATCAATAAACAGAATGAAGTACTTGTAACCAGACAAACTTGGTACATTGCATGGACCCCATACATCAGAGTGAACTAAATCAAAAATGTGTTTACTGGTCACAGAACTACGTCTAGGATACACAGTACGAGTCTGTTTCCCTAGTTGACACGAATCACACTGAAAATGACAGCTGCCAATATCAGGAACTAAACTACACAGCTTCTCTGAAGAGGGATGGCCCAGCCTGTAGTGCCACTGGAGAGCAGAAACAGAAGCAGATAATGCAGATACCACAACAGCTTGCTCTGATCTAGGTAGCTGGTCCAAGTAAAACAGCCCATCAGCACCTTCATAACCCCCACCAATCTTCATCCTCGTGTGAAGGTCCTGAAAAGTGCATGAACCAGGAACAAATGTCAGGCTACAATTCAAACTCCGTAAAATCTTGCTGACAGATAACAGGTTAAGAGGAAATCTGGGCACATATAAGGCAGATTTTAGGTGAAAATGAGAACTAATATCACCAACTCCAACGACTGACGACTTAGAGCCATCAGCAAGCATAATAGAAAAATGTTGGGCAGGAGCAGATATATGCGTAAATAAAGATTTATTTCCAGAAATATGTGCAGAGGCACCAGAGTCTATCACCCATTTGGTATTACCAGAAGGAGAAGGTGAGGAGGAGCTCAGGAAGGCAGTGTCATAACCAGAAAAGGCAGCATGTGCTACACTCGTAGATGCAGCAGAAGAGGAACCACCACGCTCAAGGAGAAGACGCTCCACCTCAACACAGATGTAGTCTGCAGTGGCTCCCGCAGGCTCTGGTGCAGGTGTCTGAGTAGCACCCTCAGACACAGAAGAATCGACCGCAGCATTGGCCCATGCCGGCTTACCATACTTTTCCCAGCATTTTCCTCAATATGGTTGGAACGGCCACCGAAGGTACACAAGCGCTGTCCTTGCTGAGGACGTGCAACAGCAGAGGGTGGGGCAGCAGGAGGAGCTCCTCGTCCAGCACCAGGTCCACATCCCCGGCCTGCACCCAGGGGAGGACGACCATCACTGGAGCGGCCACGGCCACGACCACGACCACGACCATGCCCGCCCCAAGCGGCCAAAGCAGTAGAGTCCCCTGTCTCAGAAGGCGGAGACGGTGTCGATGACGGAAGGCGCTGGAGACGCTTGTAGGCAGTATGCAATGTAGGGAGTGGATCACTCGCCAGAATCTGATCGACCACTCCATTATAGGACTCAGATAAACCACTGAGAAACTGAATCAGCTGAAGCTCCGCCCGCTGTTTCTGCATAGTAGCTAAATCAGTGGACAGCGGGTGATACATCTCCAATTCACCCCACAGACCAGTGAAGGTGGAGAAGTAATCTGAAATGTCAGAACTAGTAAACTGCAGACGCCCCAATTGCTTTGTGATATCAAAGACCTTCTTCGGATTTTCACTGTGCGAGTAGGTACTGGCGAGCTGATCCCACATCTGCTTCGCCGTAGGCAGCTGAAGAAGAGTGACGCTAATCTTCTCAACAGAGCTGTTGAGAATCCACGTCATGACAGTCGAGTCATCACGAACCCAGTCATCAAAGGCCTTGAGATCTTTGTCATCCGCCTCCGCTGTAGGCTGAGGCGGACCCGTCCGAATCAAGTGAGAGTACTTCCCTTGTGACTTGGCAAAGATCACAAAGGAACAGACCCACAGCTGGTAGTTGCGCCCGTCAAGCTTGACAGTAGTGACTTGACGGCGTGACTCTTTCCACATGTCATCCCCGGAAGACGCCATGAGAACGGCAGACACAAGCAAAGGTAGAGGACGGACTACGCCGTCAGGCAGGCAGAAGTAGACAGAAACACGTCACTGTGGACCTCTCACATACGCACTACGCCAAGGCGTAGCAGAGAACCCGGAGGCCGAGGCCTACACGGGCAGGCAGACACAAAGAAGCACGAACCGACAGTAACCCCTTAGACGAACAACACGCTGATCTCCCCCTGACTACAGATCTAGGCCATATCTACCAGTGGGTCAGTGGTCTCGTAGATACGACCACCCAGCAGCGCACCTGCTGTGCGAACAACAACTACGGTTGCTCAAACACTAGCGGTGCACCACGCCAGGAGGCAAGACGGAACTACAGACCCGACGGAGAGACTTGCGGCCCGGTGGAGGCGACCGGCCGGAGCTGCGGCGGCCCTGGCTAAGCCAGCGGCAGCCGGCTGGCTGTTGCCGGCGGTGGGCGGCGGGGGGGGGGGGGCGCCGAAGGAGAGAGAAGGGAGGGAGGGAGGCTAGGTTAGAGCCTGCTCTGATACCATGTGACAGAGTCAGGTATTGCAGAAAGCTCAGGGTCGCACAACGTGTGCACCCTCATATATATATAACTGAGACAATTACAGAGAGGTGCATATATAAAGGAAAATAACAAAACAAATAACATGCTTAAGTAAAACAGGAAATATCTAATGTAACAAGATCAATTCAGTTTAGGTGTTTATTGATATAAAAACAATAAAAAATTAATATAAGGTCAATTTAATATCTATTCAAACTTATTTTTCTCATTTACTTTGAAGGTGTTGGGCTGCACCGATTATAGTAATGTTGGTATTTTGCCTCAAGTACAATGATGTTTGGTTGTAGAACAAAAATAATGAGCCATTTTTAGGTACTTGTGGTAACATCACACAAGTTCATAATTGCATCAACCGACACATGTTTGACATCATTCGAGCCTCATGATGTTTTTTTTAAACACCTAACTAATATTATGAATTTTAGATAGTAGACTCCACATCTTGAATGGTTACATTATTAGGTGGTGTTTGAAGCTCCTCTTCATAATGTATGGAGACGAGCTCAGGACACACAAGCCATTTACAAGAATTGATATTGTTCTTTGTTGAACATTTAGCAAAACTATCAATAATCTTGTTTGAAGATCTTTTCTTGTGAGAGATGATGAAATTGCTTTTACGTCTTTGTAGGCGCTTGAATTTTAGAAGAAAAGGCTTGAATAGATTGGGTGTTGTGTGTGTTTGAGAGGGTTTTAAATGTTGTAAGACTATTAGATTCAACGATGATGTCTCTGGGATCAATGATGAATTTTTGGAAACATTTGATAATTGCTTGTATCTCTACTTGAACCATATCCTTACAAATAGTCTTCCTAACCCTTTTTTTGATCCACGTGCCCATGTCTCTTAAGACAAAGCTAGTACCAACTGAGTGAGTTAGTTCTCTTGATAAGTGCAGAATCAACATTAAGTTTTTTAGAGTGTTGTAGTGGCAATGACCATGAGTTAGGTATGGTATTATGTTGTATGTGTCGGGTATGTCTAATTAAAGCATTGGTCATGAGGGAGACTTGTTTGGAGAGAATACTCATAGATTCAATTATCGAGCAAATCTTTTTATTAAAAACTAGACTGTTCCTTGCTTTCCAGAGGAATTTAACAGTTAAGGAGAATCACATCTTGTGATTATTAGAACTTTTTTGTTTGGTTTTTTTTTTGACGAATTCACTGCTTCAGTGAAGGTTCATTACCCACCCAATCCATGTTGAGTTTTGATTTTCTCGCAAACACTGGAGGCTAAGGAACAACATTTTAGGACGTGGATAGTTGTTTGAATATGAGAGTAACAACGGGGGCACAAAACATTGTCTGTCAAACCACTTATAGATTGGTTATGGTTTATCAGTAGGACCTCATGCAAAGACTTCCAGAGGAAGTACTTTGTTCGATGTAGGAGAAATTTTGATATTCACCAGCAACCTTGGGTATTGATACTGAAGTTGTTGATGAGGTTTCTATAGATCATACTTGAGATGAAGAGTCCATTGGATTTGTCAGTGTGGATCCATTCATCATTTTGGGCACTTGGTTCAGGTGGGATCTTTGGAATTTTTGTGGAAGTATCATCGTCAAGCCAATGAGTGATAAACTGATGTTCCATGTACCATTGTTAGTCATTGAACAACTTTGAGATTAAGAATGTCAATGGGGATAATTTTATTTGGCATCAGTGTAGGAAGACGGGAACCGCCAACCCATTGGTCATTCCAGAGTAAATCGAAGGATCCATTCAAAATTACTCAGTCAGCACGAGGTGCAATAGATGGTACTTGAGAATGAAAAAATTTCCATAATCTTAAGCCTCCACCCGTTGTTTTTCAGGTGAGAGTACTTGGAGGTCATAAACACCCTCCAATGTATGTTTCATTTTATGGTGAAGTCCCATACATCTTTAGAAAGTAAGATTCATTGTGTATGGATGCATGTCTGATACCTAGTCCTCTGTCATCTCTAGTGGCAACAATTTTCCTCCATGACACTGTGGGTATTTTCTTCAGCTCATCCTTGCTTCTACATATGAATTTACTAATGGTTTGGTCTATGTGATCACAAATTGACATGGGTAGATGAGTTGATTGCATTATGTAAGAAGGCATCAAGGTTAAACTAAGCAAGCCAGTGTCACTCTTCCTATAAAAGAGAGGGTACGGTCGACCTAGGTGGATATTTGGCATCAATGGCATTAAGAGTTGATAGGTAAATAAATTTGTTTTCTCTTGAGTGCAAAATTGGAATGCTAAGGTGTTTTCCCAAGTTGTTGGTTTCTTTGATCCTCATGCATCTGTATATTCTTATTCTGGTTAGGGTATAAGTGTTCTTAGAAAAGAAGATGGTGGATTTTTCTTTTGATAGATTGGCCCGATTCTTGCTCAAACCTTTTTAGACCGTTCATAATAGTTGTGGCTTGGTTGAGAGATGCCTTAGCTAAGAGGATGGTATCATTGACAAAGAAAATGTGTGGAAGGGAGGGATGTTCCTGGAAGTTTTCAGATGGATCCATTTTCCAAATGCTTCATCTTCCTCGATAGCTTGGTTCAATCTGTCAAGGTACAAGACAAAAATGTAGGAAGAGAGGGAGTCTCCTTGGTAGACTCCTCTTGAGGGTTTGAAGGGGGGTAGTGTACTTCCCTTTCATGCAATAGATATATGACTAGAGTAGTGATGTTCATGATTAGCTGTGTCAAAGAGTCTGTAAAGTAGTTATTCTAGTGTCATGGATAAAATCTTAGTTCATTATGTTGAAGGATTTAGAGAGGTCAAGTTTTACTACCATATTACATTATTCGTGGTTTACTACACATTGTGTGGATAATCTCCTGAGCAAGAATGATGATGCCAAATATTCTCCTTCTTGGTACAATGCTTGATTAGAAGGGGGAGATCCAACTGTCCAGGTAAGGCTTGGTGCACTCTACTACTATCTAGGATAGTAGTTTGATACTAACATTATTCATATCTATAGGACATATTCGATTGCATAATTCTTGAATGGCGACTTTGAGAATGCATGATGTTAACTGTTTAGTTTATCCTCTATTCATTGTTTAAGAATAAAACTTGGCTCTTGTGTTTACTCTTATTTCAACCAATCACATGATCAAAATGTATCACTTGCTTTTTGGCTACACTTACAACACGGTCTTGTATATTACTAAATTGGGTAATCCCATAAATGTAGATTTACAACAGTCGTGTATATTACATATTCCTAAATGCATGTTTCTTTTCCAATCAAGGCTACACACCACCAAGATTATGATAGTTTTAATTCTTGTTATGGGGAAGAAGGCATTCTGCACCAGACTGATCGACTAGAGGACCAATGAGGCCTGACGATAGGAGGAACCGAACCGATCGATTGGTGCCCAACTGATCAACTGGAGGTGTCCAAAAGTCATTTGGACCAGAGATTAATTGACTGACCAGGAGGAAAACTGATTGGTTCAAGAGTTGAATCGATCGACCTGGATATGCTAGATCACCTATCTTCATCAACAACTTATTTCTACATATGGTGTAGACCTTAGCTGGTAGTAATTCTTTATGGCTCCTATGAATTACAATCATATGACCATAACCATTACTTGTGTTTTATAATTGCATATTTTATTTGTGGGATATAGTATGTATATGATACATATGAGTATGTGGTGATTGGATGTGTATATATATAAATATAAAATCCATCAATAAAATATTACGTCTTATATGCTTTCCATTAACAACACACATGAGAAACTTGATCGACTAAGTGTGGGCATGCCAAGCGTGGTACATTATCCATCTCGTGGAAGTGTGATGGTAGTCATGTGGACCTGCCAAGCAGGGTGCATCACTAAAGTGTTGGCTTTTGGGTCAGAGTTAACTAGGTGATCTTAATGAGTGTTAAGTACCTATAAGCATGTATATGACTATGACAAAGAGTTGTGCATACCATCTATTCAAGAATTGCATAAGATGCAACTGGAAAAAGTTGCCTACTTTGATGATTGATTATGGACACTGGCGTTGGCCGGTAATAACTCAATAGTTTTGGGTCTTGGTTCACTAGAAGCTTGTACGCTGCAATCTTCTAAATTGATATGTGAGGGCTATCAGTTTGAACAAAATAGTGGGAGTGTTAATTGATTAAAGGCCTAATTAAACACTATCAAATTTGATTTTGATCAAGTCAAATTATAAGTGTTTTGACTAATTCATCTCTCTTGTAGAATCAAACGTCAACCAATGACACGTTTTCCTTGTGACAAGTCCTTAAGAAGGACAAGTTGAATGGGAATAATTTCCATAACTGATTCAGGACATTGACAATTGTTCTCACATAAGAGCGCAAGCTCTATGTCCTAGAAAAACTAGAGCCAGATGAACCACTCCCATTGTGCCTAAGGTTGACATGTATGCTTACAAGAAGCACTCTTGAAGATGTCGTTGATGACAAATGCCTAATGCTGTGCTCCATGAACTATGAGTTGCTGAGATAGCATGAGAACATGGATGTTATTGAGATGGTAACACATCTTAAGAACTTGTACTAGGATCAGGCAAGACACGAGAGATATGATGTCTCTAAGGTGTTGTTGAAGTGTAACATGAAAGAAGGAGATTTGGTAGGTCCCCATCTACTCAAGTTTATTGGGTATATGGAGGACCTTGCTAGACTAGGATTTTCCTTGGGTCAAGAGTTGGCCATTGATGTGATTCTGCAGTCACTTCCAGAGTCATACAATCAGTTTTTCATGAACTACAACATGAATGATTTTGACAAACTATTGTCAGAATTACTTGGCATGTTGAGAATAACTGATGCAAAAATGAAGAAAGACAAGCCTAGGTCTATGATGATGATCAACAGATCAAAGGGAAAGTCCAAGGGTAAATGCAAACTAAGAAGAGTTCTAAAAATGGTAGAAACCCTTATCTTCTGCACTCAAAGCAAAGGGAGGGGTGACCACGGGAGGCAATTGTCACCAATGTCACCAGCTTGGACATTGGAAGAGGAGTTGCCCTCTCTACTTGGAGGAATTGAGGAAGAAGGAGGGGATAGAGATGTCCACTTCAGGTATATATGATATCGAGATAAATTTGTCTACTTACTTCATCTTGGGTACTAGATACTGGATGTAGATCTCACATATGTTTGAATAAAGAAGATTTGAAAAGAAGTAAGCCTTTTATAAAAGGGTGAGGCTGAACTGTACGTCGCAAATGGAGTAAGAGTTGCTGCCACCGCAGTTGAAACCTATAATTTATCTCTTCCCATAGGGCTTGTAATAGATTTAATGAACTGCTATTTATACCTATCATAAACAAAAACAATATTTTTGTTTCTTGTATGGGAAAGGATGTATATAAATTTCATATAAAGAATGGTCAATGTTCTATTCCAAAAGATGAGGTCTTTTATGGTAGTGCCCCAATGTCTTATGGTCGCTATTTGTTAGATCTAAGACAAATTTTATGACATAAATACCAAAAGATTAAAACTTGATAACTCAAACAAAACATATCTTTGGCATTGTTATCTAGGGCACATTAATGAGAATCACATATCTAGACTCTATAAAGATAGTTATCTAGACTCTTTTGATTTCAAATCAATAGAGACGTGGGAGTCTTGTTTGTTGGGTAAGATGTCAAAGACTCCCTTCATTGGAAACAATGAGAGAGCTAGTGATCTATTAGGACTCATACATACTGATGTATGTGGTCCTTTTAGAACAAACGCTAGAGGTGGTTATCAGTACTTCATTAGCTTCACTAATGACTTCAATAGGTATGGTTGTGTTTACCTGATGAAACATAAGTCAGAAACCCTTGAAAAGTTCAAAGATTTCATGAATGAAGTATAAAACCAACTTAATAAGAGTATTAAGGAACTTCATTTTGATCGAGGTGGAGAATACCTAAGCCAAGAGTTTAAATGCCTTCTATGAGACCGTGGTATCGTATAAAAATGGACTCCACCTGGAACACCACAACATAATGGTGTATCAAAAAGAAAGAACTGCGGATTGTTAGATATGGTGCGATCAATGATGAGTTTTGCTAATCTTTTAACTTCCTTTGAGGATATGCTCTAGAAACTGATCATTTACACTAAATTGTGTACCATATAAAATACACCATATGAGATATGGTATGGGAAGCGTCCCAATGTGTCTTTAAAGAAGATTTGGGGCTATGAAGCTTATGTGGGAAAACAACTCTAGAAAATCTTGGACCCAAATAGGATAACTATTATTTTTTAGATATCCTAGGGAAACTAAAGGATATTACTTTTATACTCCATCTGACAACAAAGTGTTTATTTCCAGGGGGAATTCATTTCCAAAGGAATCAGTGGGAGGAAAGTAGGATTTGAAGAGTTTCAAGACCAAGTAGAAAGCATTGAACCTATAGAGGTACATGAGGAATATAGAGAGTCACAAACCATTGTGGAATCTCAAATTCCTCATGAAACACATGAACCTCATAGATCTAGTAGGACACACCTTGAGCCAGATAGATTTGGTAATCTTGTGACTCAAGAAGGCGATGAGTTAGACATTGATGATGAGCCAACTACCTACCTAGAATTTGTTAAGGGACCAGAGTCTAAGAAATGGCTTGATGCCATGACATCTGAGATGGAATCCAGGTACACCAAGATGGTATAGACCTTGATGGATCCACCCGAAGGGGTAAAACCCATAGGGTATAAGTGGGTCTTCAAGAAGAAGACTGACATGGATGGTAATGTACAAACTTACAAAGGACAATTGGTTGCAAAGGGTTTCAGACAAGTTCAAGGTGTTGACTATGAAGACACTTTTTCTTCAGTTGCCATGGTTAAGTCCATCTAGATCATGCTTGCCATTGCAACTTATTATGACTATGAGGTTTGGCAGATGGATGTTAAAACCACGTTCCTTAGCATGAACCTTCTTGAGGATGTGTACATGACACAACATGAGGGTTTTATAAATCCAAAGAATGTAAATAAAGTCTGTAAGCTACAAAGGTCAATCTATGGATTGAAGCAAGCATCTTGGAGTTGGAATCTTTGATTTGATGAAATAGTCAAAGATTTTGGCTTTAATAAAAATGAAGATGAACCATGTGTTTACATGAAGGTTAGTGGCAACATGATTGTATTCCTCATATTATATGTCAATGACATACTATTGATGGGGAATGACATCCCTACTTTACATATGGTAAAGACTTGGCTAGAAAATACATTTTCTATGAAAGACTTAGGCAAAACATCCTATATTTTAGGAATCAAGATATATAGAGATAGATCTAGAAGGATTCTTGTCCTAATCTAGAGTACATACATTGAAAAAGTGATGAAAAGGTTCAACATGGAGATCTCAAAGAGAGGATACTTACCCATGCTCATGGTGTTAGTATCTCTAGAGCTCAATGCCCCAGTTCTTGTGAAGAATGAGAGCGCGTGGTAAGATTCCATATGCATTTGAAATTGAATCTGCCATGTACGCAATGTAATGTACTCACTCTATTGTCTCATATGCCTTGAGTATGACTAACAGGTACTAGTCAGATCCTGATGAATGTCACTGGACTGCAGTAAAGAACATCCTTAAGTACTTGAGAAGAACTAAGGATCAATTCCTAGTATACGATGGTGAGGAAGAGTTGGTGGTAAAGGGTTACACTGATGCAAGCTTTCAAATTGACAAAGATGAGTATAGATTGCAGTCTATTTTATATCTTGCCTAAACAATGGAGCTGTAAGCTGGAAGAGTTCCAAGAAGTAGACATTTGCTGATTCTACAGTTGAGGCTGGGTATATTGCTGCATCCAATGTATAAAGAAGGCTGTTTGGATCAAGAAATTCATTTATGAACTTGGGGTGGTTCCAAGCATCAACAATGCAATTGGGCTATATTTTAACAACAATGGATCTATTGCACAAGCTAAGGAACCCATATCGCATTAGAATTACAAGCACATACAAAGGCAATTCCATCTCATACGAGATATCATATAGTGAGAAGATGTGAAGATTTGTAGAGTACCAACTGAGAGCAATGTGGCTGACCCCTTGACAAAAACACTTTTGCAGTAGAAGCACGAAGGTCATGTTAGATCACTTGGGATCAAGTTCATGGGTGATTGACTCTAGGTGAAAGTGGGTGTCTGTTGGCATGTATGCCCAAAGAGCCAATCAATGATTTTAATGGCATATCATGTAAACAATTTGATTAATAATAAAGGGAATCTTCCAATTTATTCTATTTTATTTAGTAATGAGATAATGATGGAACATAACAATTGTCTAAAGAATGATGTTACTCGATGACATCTTTTTTCAGGTTGAGGACCTGAACAATGAGATCATGAGGATGTTAAGAGTATGTACATTCTTGTTGTGTCCCTAGTCGGATGTTATTGTGGAAGCTGATAGACATCAATAACACATAAGACGTTGGTTGATGATAAAATATCATAAAGTCATGATATGTGATATCAAACCAAACATATAGATACTTATTAGAGAATAGTGTATTAGACAAATGTACCTTTAGAGTGATGCATAGAAACCATGGATTGATAGTCACAATTATCTCTCATAGTGATATGTGGTGATTGTGGTTCTTAGTCCTAAAATCACTACACTCATCACATGTCATTCGATGTAGTTTGACATCATCAAACATGACCTTGAATAAGGGTTACCATAAAGGTGATGATGCTCAGATAGATTGTGACACATGGGGAATGACTGTGAGTGATGTAGATGTGATTTGTCCCTCCTACAGAAGTTTGATATCTCGACTAATTGATAAATGAGACTATGAAATGCATGACCATGCTTGTATGAGTCAGTATATGATATTGAGCTCACATATATCTCCGACAGTCTACTCTAGTTCAAGGAAAATGGATTGAATGTTGAGGAAGATGATGATTCCATGCCTAAAGTTCAATTTGGATATCACTGAAAAAGGAACATACAATCACTGCAACACCAATCATAGATTGTAGGTTGAAGTTGTTCTCCAACTTTTCGATTACTTGGGTAGCAATGATGTCTTTCTAGATGCCACTCATTGCTTGTAATGTCATAAATCAGTTATGGACATTCACTTCCAATGTAACTTGGAACCTATAGGGTCACACACATAGGATACATTTAGAATAGAGTTTATTCATGAATGTAGTTTAAAATAGATTACTAAAGTATCAGGTTAAACAACAATAATTGAAACTTGACTGACTGGATTGTGAACTGACTGATTCATGTGTTGAACTGATCGATTCAAGTGTCAAGTCAATTTGAACTAGCATTGTCATTTAGAACTCTAAAATGAATGATTCAACAAGTGAACCGATCAACTGATATCTATGAACTGACCATTTGGTTGATGAATATGATTGGATCAAGGATTGATGCTGACAATTTTTGTGCATTTATTGTATATTAAATGCCAATACAAGTGCCATTAGGAAGCATAGTGAAACGATCGGTTCAAGGGTTGAACCAATCGTCTCATGTGTGAACAATCGGTTCACTGGTGAATCAAACGATTCGTGGTTCACAGGTTTCAAAAATTCATGAAAAGTATGTCTCTTTGACTCCCACAGACTAGAAATTCCGACCTTAACCCTCCTATAAATAGAGGGATAGTCGATGCTTTCTAAAGACACAATATTGAGCTCTATCAATTGTTGTCTTCTCATAGTTGTGGTAGCATGAGAACCTGAGCAAGTCCTATCCGTCAAAGGGAGGGATAGCAAGGGAGAGACAATTGGGAGAGCAAGTCGACGCTAGCACGTTGACTAGAACAGACAACTCCTTCTTGTCCCTTCATCTAGAACGATAGGAGTTTCCAGTGGTCTGTGTGGACTACTATAGAGGCGAGGAGGCCATTGCCATCTTCTAGGAGGATGAAGTCAACTGCCGTCTACAATGATCAACTAAGATACTGTTGCTGATGCCGTCCAGGTGCAACTTGAAGAAAGATGCATACTACAATAAGAGATAGTCATTGGACTTTCTCCAGGACCTAGTATAAACCTTGCAACCCTCCTTCGCATTACATAGATGTTGACGCGATCTACTGTTTGAAGGGGAATATGGCAACTAAATTTTTATTTCCGCTATCATATTTGAAACAATATTTCCAAACACCAACTCATCACGATCTACAATTGCAAAGGAGTGAATACTCTATGCTACTAAGATGGTACTCTGTGCTATAGAGAGAGGCGTCGATGCTACAAAATCTAGTGGTCAGTTCTACTAAATCATGATATATTGAGCATCAAAATTTGAGATGATTTGTCTCAATGCCACAAACTCACTTGTCAATGGTATCGACTTCAACATCCAGACCTCTACAAGAAACAACTTTGGTGTTGACACACATGTTCGTAGTATCAACACAGTTTGAGGAGATGCAATTTGGTTGACCACTCGGTGCCATCGACACCTCATTGATGGTATTGACACTGTGCAATCAGAGAAGGTCTGAAATTTAGTCAGATCTAATGCCCATGACTTAATGAGGGCTAAATCCTTGTTTATAACATGAGAAGTACAGACAAAGTGAGGATCACCTTATTATAGAGTGCATAGCCCAGTAGGAAGAGATGAAGGGGATAGCTGCCAAATGGACACTCCAGTCACTTGTGGAGGATGGATTTGCAACTTGGAAGCTATAGATCAGAGTGTTCATCAAAGGGGATCACCAAGACAATTTCTTTAGAGGTTTTTATATCGATTTTCTAGTGTTTAGACTATTTTCCTCTTCTTCCTCCTGTGTTATGATGATGACAATAATACAGGACTAAACCCCTTATCTCTTAGGACTAGGGAGTAGGCCAACGTTACCTCATATTTGAATTCTATGAGTTAATAAATTTATTTCTTTTATCTAGAATGTGAATATATAATCTCTTCAACACAATAGTACCATAGATAGATGTGGTGGGCCATATCATAAATAGAGATAACCTTCTTAATTGAGTGACATATAATGTTGGGGATGGTTCTGCCATTTACATGTGGAAGGACCCTTGGGTAGATGGTCAATTCTTGCAGTAGGTCATTAGAGATCATCTAAAGATATGAATGGGGTTTGATGGATCACAACATATGAACTCAATAATCAATACATGAGAATATTATGTTCACAATATTAGAGGCATCGAGGACCTGAAAAGGATTGTCTCTAGTATTAATTTTAGGAGTAATGATTCTTTCTACTATGATGGACTGACAAAATTCTCCTTGAAGGGAGCCTGAGATCAATCCAAACTCATCACCCTACTCTTCACTTGGCCCATTGGTTGTGGATAATCAAAGCTACAAACATACACATGATCTTCAGTTGGAAGTTCCTACAAGATAAACTCATCATTGAACTCTTCCTGTAGAATGGGTTCACCCTTGCATCCACATGCATTCTCTGCATGCCAGCAAGGGAGGAGTCTCATCACTTGTTTTGGGGGTGCATATTTTTCATGGGTATGTGGTCTAGAGCATATAATCACCTGATAAGAATTCTGATATCCATTAGAGATTTGCTAGGATAGACAGTGAAGAAGAAACTTCATGAGCTTGATTATCCTCTACCATATTTGGTTTATGAGGAATTAATCAATTTTTGATGACTTCAGGCCAATATGTGAGTGCAACTTGGCATAGAATTACATAAGATTTCTCCTACCTAATGCATAGATAATTTTTATTCTCTTTGCTTTTCATACCACTTGTATATATTAAAAAGTTTGAATAAAATTGAGAAGCATTCTTACCTTTAAGAAAAAGAATTTGTTTATGCTTGATCACCATAATTTAAGTAATAAACTGCTAATTACTTTAGGAGAGGGATGTCAAACAAGTTTTAGATTCACAAACCCTATACTGCACTTTGGGGGAAGGCTTACAACTATTAAAGAATAACTTAGAGATTATGACCATGCATCTGAACTAATACTTAAATCCTTATGGGAGTGAAGTTTGTTTTAGTTTTGGAAGTGCATTATGCTGCAGGAGCGGGTAATATTTACTATGGATCTTTAGTCCAAAGTAAAGGACGAATGTTTATTAATTAAAGGGAATTTAAATGTAGTGTATGTCGTCATGAAACCACAATCCCTAAGGAATCTATCCACTTCTAATAACAAACTTCTTAAATTTAGTTTCATATCTCAACTCTTAGTTAATTAAACAACCAACCAACAATTTGCTAGGTCTAGCTGATTTAGTTTTAGTAAGTAATAGTGTATGGTGAACATTTCCCTAGGTTCGACACTCGGGCCTCATAAGCCTATATTGCAACACACATACACTTATGTTTTTTAGGAACATTTCATGTGTGTTAACCCCTTCTCTACCCAATCATAAACTCCTCGACCCATCCCAAAACCCCCTAGAAAGGACACCTAATTGCTTGGCCTTACCAGAGAATGAATTGATGCAAGATGCACATCCAAATATCACATTGCGTCATGCATAATTGAGAGTACAATTAGCTTCCCCTCATACTACTATCTAGAAGCCTAAAATTGAGTCCTACATATTCCCCAACTATCCTATCAAGCTCCATCTCATCATACAAGATCGTCAACCGTGAAGTCAACATTCATAGATTCCCTACACAATAAAACTAGTGGACAAACTTTGCCTCATTTCGATGTTGCTTCCTACCATTTGATTGAACACAAAGTAGATTGCATTTCCAAGACATACTTCACATCCATATCTAGCAAGATTGACTTCGTCGATGATCTTCACACCTCCTCAATTCTCTCCACCACCTCCATTCTAGTCCTCTCCATTCTAGCTTAAACTGTGACCATGAGAACCTTGGTTCCAAATTTCCTTGTTCCCTAGTTGAGCTTAGAACTCTACTATAGTCTTCAACAACCCTATGGCAAGGAGCTATAAAGTACAACCCTCTTTGTGAAGGCATTTGCTGCTAGTCAAACTTTGGTGATCCCTTAGGGACCTTGGTAGTGACTTTTCTGAGCCTAAGAAGTCCCCAAGCTTGCCGACATGTACACCTCATATTCTCTTCTTCTTCTATTGCTTTTATTATATAATTAATAAAAATACTTTGATGCAAATGAATTCATAAGGAAAATAAAAAAAGAATAATCAGTAACCTAGGATATCATAATAATGGAACCTAAGTTATTAATATTACATACTCCAACTTATATAAAATATTGATCAACGGATTTACATGATTAATGGATAGAAAATATAGAAAATAATATACTAAACTATAAATTGTAGAAAAATAGGAGAAATATCAAATGGATAAAAATGTAGTTCTATATCTTATTCAAACTAGTTTTACTCCCAATAAACCACTTTTCCACATCAATTTTTTTTGGATCTAACTTCTTAACAAAGAGGGATATTTGTTACATAATACTTTTAAATGGAAAAAAATTGGGAAAATAAACTGTGAATGAAAATTGTAAGATTGGTGACATATGACTCTCACATGATTGAATGGATATATTGACATAAGAGTGGTATGCATGTATATGCACATATGAATATGCATGTAAGTGATATGAATGACAACCTTGAATGATGAATGTTCCATATGTGATTACAAGTAGTATGATTATGACTTTATAGAAATCAAAGACACATGTTAGGGTTTCTATGCATGGAGGTAATGTGGCAACCTGCCACACTAAATGAGATTACTCAAAACCAAAACGTCAATCAAACACTAATCAATCATATAACTAGAAAGGTACATAATCAAAACCAAAATAACTTTCTAAACATGTAAGAGAAGATTTACATAGAGGTCCATCATATTGCATATAAATACAACCATACCCGATATCATTATATCTGTTCTGTGGTCTCAACCACAACCTGTTATACAAAATATATTGTCCACATATTTACAACATGTACAAACACAAGTACACTACTAGAATCTCGAGTCAATATACATCATCTACAAAACATCCCTACCCAGACCAGAGTATAGAGGGATGACTCTGGGACTAACTAAACAATCCACCAACCTTCTTACTCTATAGATCTTCAAACTACTCCTCCTTGCTACCACGGGTCTGATGGCGCTATTGACGAACACCTAAAAGGATGTGGTGACCCACAAGGTGAGACCCATGTCCCAACAAGAGATATAACTTCTAAAAACATCTGTTGCTTACAGAAGGATTATGTAATATAAACAATTAAATTGGATAATAGTGCATAATTGAAAGACTATATAGCTTACACACAAGAACAAGCATAGCTAAAGTCATATTGCAATTGAATTCTCTTACCGCATTATAAACTATCTACAAAACTTAAAGAAACAAATCAAGGATCATCATCCAAATCTGAGTAACCCTAAAAGATATGTTACACTGCTGAATTACATATTTATTAAGCCCTAGGTAATCCGTGGCATACCAAAAAATTACTAGCTAGCTACTGCAAAGTTGCAACCATCCTCGTATATGATCAAGGATAACCAAAATCCTAAGATCTCTTTCCCTCATTCAGTATGAGTTTGCCATAGTGGCATATTAGCTCAACTACAAACAACCTAGTCCGCCCTGGTTACACCAGTCATGACACTAGGAAATAGGGTATTCAACCCTCATATTTGTGTTACAAATACAACCACTCACAATCACCTATATGTCCAAGACACAGTCTCGACCACTCTCCAAACCTTGGGATTAGGGTGACAAGGTTATACTCTCCCTATACCCACATCTACTAAAAAATATATGACTTTGAGTTCCTTTATGAGGATACTCATTTCACTATATAGAAATCCTAGCACTTAGATAGATATACGGTCGTAGGGCACTAAATGAATTAGGTTTCACTCGATTAATTAAGCCAATCAAGTGTTTCCAGACTGCATCAACCAAGTTGCATGCAAACTACTAAGTTGTTCTTATAAATTAATGATACATGACTCTAGAAGATATAAAATGTATGAGACATGTTACTTACTACTTCATCATGATATACTTGTCCCTTATTATTCATAAAGAGGACTAAACCTCAGATTAGGGCATAAAACAACCCAAAAAGCAATTTAGACCAAAACAACAATACTTCCTATAGGAACATCATTATCATCCAAAATCTTACTGAAGGTTCAACATGTCATAAATGAGCTCGTTACTTCCATGCTTATCATAAGTGTTCATCAGATGTAGGAATTATGACATTTCCAAGTATAGCATAAAAGAATTACTTTCAACATTATGAATTTGTCCAATTATTATTTCAGCATAAATAGCAAATAGAAGCACTAAAACCATCATTAGTTAGCCACTATAAGGAAAGGTTTAAATGTGTGGATCGAATTTGTATCACCAAAATAGTTACATTAGCAGAAGCGTCAGTTCTTACACTAATTTAAAGCATCATATCTTATACTCAGTAAAACCATTGGCTCTTACACTAAATTAAACCATCGCATCTTATAATTAGTAAATCCGTTGGATATTACACTAAGTTAAACCATCATATCTTATACTTAGTAAAACCATCAGATATTACAATAAATTAAACCATCAGATCTTATACTCAGTAAAACTATCAGATCTTAAATTAACTTGAACCATTAGATCTTACCTTACAAGTCCAAGATCTGAGGGTAGTTTAACAACACACATAACTACCACACATATGTTTAAACAATGCATAAAACACCACCTTTCTTCATATTAACATGTTTCTAAGCAATATCTACATATAACAAGTTAATAGTAGGCAAAAAATGGGTTAAAAGTTATATCGGTCGCTTGAAAGGTGAAGAAGAGAGTCAAATCAACAAGATATCTCAAAGAACAGAAGGTAAAACCCTAGCTTTGCACTTACAAAGCTCCAAGGTAGCTCCCATCTTTAAGAACGAGGTAGATCCAGAGAAAAAGAGAGAGAAGAAAAGAGGTTTCTTCAACCTTATGCACGAGTTTCCATCAAGAACACCATGGTACCACCCATGGAGGAAGAGAGAAGAAAGAGAACATCAAGAAACAAGGTTAGGGAAGAAGATCTTACTTGTATGAAGTAAGAAGCTAGGTTTGAAGGCTCCAATCAGTCCTAGAAGGGTTAGATCCATGAGCTAGCCAAGCTTTGTCTACTTCACCACCGATGGGTTTAGATCGCTCCAACAACAAGAATAGGTACCAGGGTGAAAATGTTTGTTTGAAGGAGAGTGGAGGAGTATTTATAGTTAGGATGAGAGAGAAAAGTGGTCAAAGGTTGACAACTTCTTTGCCATATGTTAACATATGAGATCTCCTTTTCCATGCACTAATGGAAAATCCATAGTTTTGTCTCCCAGGAGAACCATCAATTTGTGCACTTGTGGAACCATCAAGTTTCACCTTCAGGAATACCATCAGTTTACAAGCTAGTCTCTCCATCAATTTGCAAACCCAAAACCACCATTAGTATCCACCCTACAAGGAGAACCATCAGTTCTCAGACCATCAAGGAGAACCATCAGTTCTCAGATCAACAAGGAGGACCATCAATTCTCAAGATAAAAGGGAAAACCATCAGATCCTTAGTCCACAAGGAGAACCATCGATTCTCAGGCCCTCAAGTGAGAAACCATTGGTTTCCAACCTTGAAGGAGAAAGAAGCAAACATCCGATGGTGCACCCAAGCATAAAAAGGTGCAACCACATCATACAGATTAATAAGAGTACTTATGAAGCACAACATACATGTGTTAAAATTACAGATAGATCCCTATAAAAGGAAAATTGCACAAAGGTCCACAAGGAGCATAAATTTGTAAAACTTAAGCAAACTAAGTCTGATTTGGACCAAATTGAAACATGGCTTTGTCAACTGATATTAAAACATAACTAATTTTTAATCAAGGAACAAATCACCCAATTAAATCAAACAAGCATGTTTAAGCATAAATCTAGGTCAGGGGTCTTACAACCATAAATCCCTAATAGGGATTTCGCCCCCAAAATCCTATGTAAATAAGGAAGGGTACTTTGTACACATCTCATCCTCTAACTCCCATGTGGCTTCCTTTACCCCATGACGATGCCAAAACACCTTCATTAAATCTATGTCCTTCTTCCTCAAATTCCACACACAGATTTTTAGGATCAAAACTAGACTTTCAATATAATATTAAACATCCTAAACTCCACCTCCATTGGCTGTATCCTCTAATATGTATCAGGGTGACCTTTCTTAGCATTGAAACATGGAAAACATTATGCAACATATGAAACTTTGGCGGTAACTCCAACTTATACATCACCTTTAACCTAGAACCATTACCAAATCTACCCTTCCAAGTGGATACCTTGAGATACACATAGTCTCCAACTTGGAACTCGAATGGTTTACAACGATTATCAACATATGATTTATGTCTATCTTGAGCTACTTTTAACTATTGTCAGATTACTTTGATATTCTCTATAGTCTACTGTACTAACTCAAGACCCAAAAGCTGATACTCACCTACTTCATACCAACAAGGAGGTGACTTGCATCACCTAATGTACAAAGCCTCATATGGTGCCATGTTTATGCTTCTCTGGTAGCTGTTGTTGTAGGAAAACTCAATCAGACTCAGGTGAAAATCCTATCTGCCAAAAAACTAAAGAACACATGCTCTCAGAAGATCCTCTATGTCTGAATGGTCCTCTCTGATTGACCATCTATCTGTGGATGAAAGGATTTACTGATCCTCAACTGTGTCCCCAATGTTGAACGTTGATGTTACCAAAACCTAGTCATAAATTGAGGACCTCTATCAGACACTATGGTAACCGGTATGCCATGTAGACAAACTATCTCATCAACACAGTGTTGTGCCAACTTCTCTGCTGTATAGGTGGTCTTGACTGGAAAAAGTGAACTGATTTTGTTAGCCGATCAACGATCACCCAAATGGAACCATGACGTTTGGTTGCATTTATAAGGCCAAAAAAAGTCCATGGTTATGTGATCCCATTTCCATTATGGAATTTACAAGGGCTGCAACGTCCCTATGGGATTCTGATGTTCTGCCTTAGCCTGTTGCCAAACTGGACACTTGACCACAAACTCTACCACATCACACTTCAATCCTATCCACCAATACAAATCCTTCATATTATGATACATATTTGTACTACTAGGATGCATTGTGTACATTGAGAAGTGAGCCTCCTCAAGTACCATCTCCCTCAGACCATCAACATTTGGAACCACTGTACAGTTGGGGGAAAGCACATTGTTCCATCATCTAACTCATGAAAGCCATCATGCTTCTTGCTTCTAAACTCTGATATGATGTTCTGTATCACGATATCATCCTTCGATGGATCTCTAATCTTCTACATCAATGTCAACTTGACCTGTAGTTGTGCCCACAAGCTTGCCAACAGAGATACTTCCAAGTGTACATTTATCTACCTAAGTGACACTAGCATGTCCTGCTTGTGACACGCTATAGAGTGAAACTGTGTTTTATCTTTAGGTGATGATGAAAATGACTTCCCGCTCAATGCATCAACCACCACATTTTCCTTTCCAGGATGATAATCTATCGTGCATTCATAGTCCTTGATCAACTCCATCCACCTTCTTTGCCTCATGTTCAACTCCTGCTTTGAAAAGATATACTAAAGATTTTTGTGATCTGTGAAGATTTGATACTTTTCCCCATACAGATAGTGCCTACAAATATTCAAAGAAAGAACTATAGTGGCTAACTCCAAGTCATGAGTTGGATAGTTTTCCTCATGTTTCTTAAACTGTCGAGAAGCAAAAGCATTCACGTTCTTGTCCTGAATCAACATGCATTTGAACCCATTCTTTAAAGCATCATAGAAAATGATGTAGCCTATTTCTTGATCGAGCAACACTAAAATTGGAGCACTCGTCAACTTCTCCTTCAACAATTAGAAAGAACGCTGACACTTGTCATCCTAAATAGAAGGAACACCCTTCCTAGTCCATCTAGCTAAAGGTAGAGCAGCAGAACTAAAGTTCTTAATGAACTTCCTGTAATAGCCAGCTTGACCCAGGAAGATTCAAACCTCAGTCGATGTCTTGGGATGCTCCCACTCCAACAGTCACTCCACCTTCTTAGGGTCTAAACAAATACCTCTTGTTGAGATTACATGACCAAGGAAAGACACCCCAGTCAGCCAAAACTCACACTTACTGAACTTAGCATACAACCGATGCTGCCTCAACAACTCCAACACTTGACCAAGATGTTGGTCATGCTACTCACTGACCCTAGAGTATATCAAGATAGCATCGATGAACACAACTACAACCAATCAAGATATGGTCTAAACACTTTGTTCATCAAGTCCATAAATGCCGCCAGTGCATTGGTTAGGCCAAACGTCATAACCATGAGCTCATAATGACCATACCTTGTCCTAAAAGTAGTCTTAGGTATGTCATCTACCTTAATCCTTTGTTGATGATATCACGATCTCAGGTCTATCTTGGAAAACACTATAGCGCCTGTCACATTATCAAATAAAATCATCTATCCTTAGCATGGGGTACTTGTTCTTAACTGTAACCTTGTTCAATTGCCAGTAGTCTATGCAAAGCCTTATAGAACCATACTTCTTCTTCACAAACAACATTGGAGCACCCTAAGGGGAAGTGCTTGGTTGTATGAAACCTTTCCTAAAAACTCTTGCAACTACTTCTTGAACTCCTTCATCTCAGCTGGTTCCATGCTATAGGGTGTTTGAGCTATGGGTTGTGTTCCAGGAACTAGATTGATCTCAAAATCAATCTCTCTAGGAGGTGGAACACCAGGAAACTCATCTAAAAAATATCTTCAAACTCACACACCACAAGTACATCTTGGATACTAGGACTCATCACCTTGATATCTACTACATGAGCTGAGAAAGCTTTACATCCATGTCTCATCAACCTCTATACTATCACAACCGACACAAGAAAAGTAGGAATAATGTTCCTATCTCCTTGGAAAATTCAAGAGGCATTCCCATCATAAAATGTTGCAACTTGGAACTACAATCTAAAACAGCCATATACTTTTCCAAGGTTTCCATCCCTAGTACACATCAGATCCATGCATATCAAGTCGCATGAGATACACTTGAATGTTGTGTCTCAAGAAGGAAAGAACGCAAGATGGACACACCTCCTTCAACATGCCAGAACAAACCAAAGGGGTTTCTAATAAAAGGATATCATCTCTACTATAAATAGACAAGGACAACTATTTCTCACCTCTCCAATCATAAATTAGTGCGTCAGACCCGATTCAACTAAAATAGATACGAAGGCAAAAATAGAAAAGTCAAGATGAAAATGTTCCATCTGAACTATCATGACCAATGGGTTGACCACTCCTTCTGACTGACTCATGGTATAGAATCTAGCCGTTGCATGTTTTCATCCTTAACATCTGCTAGTTGGTCCTGATGACCCTACATGTGATGTCTTCCCATGACCTCTACTACCACCACCACTGCTAAACTATTATTTCTATTAGCTCCACTGACTCTACCTCGACTACTATGAAACCTCTTGATCTTTCATAGGGAATGACATCTCATATGCCCGACTTGTCTGTACATGAAGCATGCTGTGTGTCATACTACGGCCTAGACGACGCTATCACCAAAACTGACCCAGAATTATTTTCCCCAGCTGGAAAAAAACTGTGACCTCTTCCTTTGCTAGGAAACCACTGCGACTATACTTGTGCCCTTGGATCAGAAACTGCTAATCTATGTGGTGACTGTTGGTACCGCGGTGAAGAGAACCTTGAATTCTTGAATCTACCAGACGGTTGCCCTTGGAATTGGGGATATCTCTTCCTTGTGTTGGCTTCTCACTTCTTTACAGCTGACCTCTCTATCCTCCTCATGGATTCCACAAAGGTGGAAAACTTCTGCTAGTTTTCCAAAGTGGATGTTGTTGTTGACAACTCAGTATTCAAACCTTTCTTTTACCTTCTAATACTCTCCTTCTCTGTGGATTCCATATGACAATAGAATCTCAACTACTCCATGAATCTCGCCTCATAGTTGTTGATAGACTACGATCCCTATCGCAACTGTTCAAAAATACCCATCTTCTCCTCCAGATACATCTCAGGAAAGTACAAACTGACAAACTCCTACCAAAACTCCTCCCAATCGATCATCTCTCCATGTCTCTTCTCGTCAATGACCCACCAATAGCTAATACTACCTTTCAATAGGTAGACCACGTGCTTAGCCATGTCCTCCTCTGAGATATTCAAAATCATGATTGCCTTCTCTAGCTCTATTAGACACATATCTATATTAGTTGGGTCAGCTGTGCCCTCATACTCTGTGGCTCCTACCCATTTCAGCCTCTCAAAGGTATTCCCTAGACCATGAGATTACACATTGGGAACATGTCCCATTGGATGATGTGTAGGTGCCCTATCTGATAAATGTGTAATCGTCGCCATATGCTGTCCAAACATAGACTAAGAAGATGGATCAACCATGGTTGGAGGGCCAAATGGAGGTAGTATAGGCTGTTGTGGCCTCATCTCAAGTACTCTTCCTTCATCTCTTAGCCTCCTACCTCTACCTCCTGGTTCCACAAAGCTACTCTCTACATGCTATTCACATTTTCCAGACATATCTGCATAACCATAGACCATGGTCAGATATGTTGGATCACGTAAGAATAGACACAAAACCTAAGTGCTATGTCCCTATAGACTCAGTGAGCCCTAAGATCTGATACCAACCATTTGTGGCAACCTACCACACTAAATGAGATTACTCAAAACTAGAACGTCAATCAAACACTAATCAATCATATCAACAAAAAGGTACAAGATTAAATTTGAAAGAACATTCTAAACATGTCAGAGAACATTTACACAAAGACCCATCATCTTGCATATAAATACAACCATACCAGGCATCTTTACATATGTTCTATGGTCTCAGCCATAACCTATTATACAAAATATATTATCGACATATTTACAACATGTACAAACACAAGTACACTATCGAAAAATTGATTTGATGTACATCATCTACAAAACTTCCCATCCCAAACTTGAGGGTACAAGGATGACTATAGGACTAACTAAACAACCCACCAACCTTCATCCTCTATAGATGTTCACACTGCACCACCTGGCTACCATTGGTCTGATAGCACTACTAACAATCACCTAAAATATGTGGTGAGCCACAAGGTGAGACCCACGTCCCAGTGAGAGATATAACTTCTAAAAGCGTTTGTTGCTTACAGAAGGATTATGTACTACAAACAATTAAAATAATAATGTTTCACAATTGAAAGACTATATAACTTACACACAAGAACAAAAAGTCATATTACAATTGACTTCTCTTTCCACATTATAAACCATCTAAGCAAGGATCATCATCTAATGAGTCACTGAGTAACCCTAACAAATATGGTACACAACCGGATCAAATATTTTATTAAGCCATGGGTAATTTATGGAATACCACATAAATTACTAGCTGGCCACTATGATTTTGCAACCAGGCCCGTACATGATCAAGGATAACTAGAAAAGATCTCTTCCCCTTGGTCAATATGAGTCTGATGTAGTGTCATATTAGCTCAAATACAAACAACCTAGTCCGCCCTGGGTACACAGGTCACGACACTAGAAAATGGGTATAAACCCTCATATTCATTTTACAACCGCAAACACTCACAATCAGCTATATATCCGAGACACGCCTTGAACACTCTCCAAACATTGGGATCAGGGTAACATGGATATACTCTCCCTATATCAACATATACTCAATAGTATACGCCTCCGAGTTCCTTTCTGGGGATACTTGTTTCACTATCCAACAGTATTGACACTGAGATAGATCTACGGTCATAAGACACTACATGATTAGTGTTTCACTCGATTAATTAAGCCAATTTAGTGTTTTCAGATTGCATTAACCAAGTTGCATACAAAATACTAAGTTGTTCTTGTAAATTAGTGATACATGACTCCAGAAGATATAAAACATATGAGACATGTTCCTTATTACTTCATCATGATATAGTTGTCCATTGTTATCCATAAAGAGGACTAAACCTTCGATTAGGGCATAAAACAACCCAAAAAGTCATTTACACCAAAACAACAATACTTCCTGTAGGAACATCATTATTGAACGTGTTACTTCCATGCTTAGCATATGTGTTCATCAGTTGTAGGAATTATGCATTTACAACAGTATCATAAAAGAGTTATTTTTAGCATTATGCATTTGTCCAATTATTATTTTAGCATTGATAGCAGATAGAAGCACTAAAACCATCATCAATTAACCACTATAAGGAAAGGTTCAAAGGTGTGGATTGGATTTGTATCACCAAAACAACACATATTAGCAAAACCATTGGTTCTTACACTAAGTTAAACCATCAGATCTTATAGTCATTAAATCAATTGGATCTTACACTAAGTTAAACCATCAGATCTTATACTCGATAAAACCATCATATATTAAACTAAGTTAAACCACAATATCTTACCTTGCAAGTCCATGATAGCTCATTATAGAGGAAGGAACGTTTGTAGGATCTGAGTGCAGTTTACCAACACACAAAACTACCACACATATGTTCAAATAATGCATAAAAGACCATCTCTCTTCATATTAACAAGTTTCTATAGCAAGATCTGCATATACCAAGTTAGCAGTAGGCAAGAAATTGCTTAAAAGTTATATCACTCACCTAAAAGGTGAAGAAGAATGTTAAATCAACAAAATATCTCAAAGAACGGAAGGTAAAACCCTAGATTTGCACTTCCAAAGCTACAAGGTAGCTCCTATCTTCAAGAATGGGACAGATCTTGAACGAAAGAGAGAGAAGAAAAGAGGGTTCTTAACTTCATGCACGAGTTTCCATCAAGGACACCATGGTAACGCCCACGGAAGAAGAGAGAACAAAGAGAACATCAAGGATAAGGTTAGGGAAGAAGATCTTACTTACATAAAGAAAGAAGCTAGGCTTGAAGGATTTGATCAGTCCTAAGATCCATGATCTAGCCAAACTTCATCCTCAAGAAGCTCCTACTTCACCAACTGATGGGTTTAGACCGCCTCAGCAACAAGAATAGGTGAGGGGGTGAAAAGGTTTGTTTGAAGGAGAGTTGAGGAGTATATATAGCTTGGATGAGAGAGAAAAGTGGTCAAAGGTGAACAACTACCTTACCATCTATCAACAGTCATTATCTCCTTTTCCATACCCTGACAGAACATCCATCAGTTTGTCTCCCAGGAGAACCATCAGTTTGTGCACTTATGGAACTATCAGGTTGCATCTCTAGGAAGACCATCGGTTAGCAAGACAATCTCTCCATTGGTTTGCAAACCCAGAACCACCATCGGTTTCCACCCTATAAGGAGAACCATCATTTCTCAGACCATCAAGGAGAACCATCGATTCTCAGACCAACAAGGAGGATCATTAGTTCACAACATACAAGGGAAACCCATCAGATCCTCAGGCTATAAGGAGAACCAAATGTTCTCAGGCCCTCAAGTGAGAACCATCAGTTTCCAACCTTGAAGGAAAAACAAACAAACATCTGATGATGCACTGAAGCATCAAAAGGTGAAACCACATCAAACAGATTAAGAAGACTACTTATGAAGCACAACATACATGTGTTAAAATTACAGATCAATCCCTAGAAAAGGAAAATTGCATTGCAAAACTTAAGCAAACTAAGTTCGATTTGGACCAAATTGAAACATGTATTTATCAACCTATATTAAAACATAACTAATGCTTAATCAAGGAACTAAGCACTAAATTAAATAAAACAAGCATGTTTAAGCATAAAACTAGGTCAGAGGTCTTATATCTATAGATGATGTCTTATTACCTTTTTGTTGATAGCTTGGGTTTGATTGAGATCATGATTGATCGCTATCACTTGTCGACACCTGGCTTGAAAGGGCAAACTTGATATATTTTTTGAGTTTTTTCTACCTTGGTCAACTTTTTAGGGCTCAATAGGTATGATGTTGAGTTCTTAATGGTTGATAATTATTGTCAGTTGATCAGTTGGTCTGTTATGGCTGGTTAATCGGTTGCCATCCTATCAATATATATACTCCATAGTTGTTTTCCTAGTGCTCAAGTGACCCATTTATATGGTACTGACATCTTGCTTGATAGATGTTTATCAAGGTATATTATGTGTCGGTGTTGATTAGCATGGAAATGATCTTTATTGTTTCTTTTTGCATTTGATACCTATGGTGTGCTTGTTGATGATATGATATCTCATCTTTGACACCTTCAACATGTAATTAATATGAATCTAATGATGTCTTCATATACATACAATAAATTTTATTTAGAACCATAAGTTTCACCATGTAGAAAGGGTAGTTAGACAAATTTTGTCTTCCACGCTCTTATAAAGGTCTTTTTTGTATTTTCCTTTGTACTCACAAAAAAGAGTAGGGATTTGACATAAACATGTGTCCTTTCAAAATTAAGTGATTAGTTCTTTATTGTTGAATTGTCCAAAGTATATTTACTATTCATTTCTAGGGTTTTATTTTTACAATGAAGTATCACATAATAAGTAGTATTACCATTATAAGTCATGTGGTTTTCATAAGGTGAAATTACCACCTTTATTGTGAGACCCCTGACCTGATTTTATTCTTAAACATGCTTGATTGATATAATTGAGTGCTTAGTTCACTGATTAAACATTAGTTATGTTTTAATATTGTTTGATAAAGACATGTTTCAATTTGGTCCAAATTGGACTTAGTTTGCTTAAGTTTGCAAATTTTTGCTCCTTGTGGACATTTATGCTATTTCCCTTTTCTAGGGATCTCTTTGTGATTTTAACACATGTATGTCGTGCTTCATAAGTACTCTTCTTAATCTATTTGATGTGGTTGCACCTTTTGATGCTTGGGTGCACCATCATATGTTTGTTTCTTTTTCCTTCAAAGTTGGAAACTAATGGTTTCTCGCTTGAGGGCCCGAGAACTGATGGTTCTCCTTGTAGCATGAGTATCCAATGGTTTTACCATGTAGCTTGAGAACTGATGACCCTCCTTGTTGGCCTAAGAACTGATGATTCTCCTTGATGATATGGAATGATGGTACTCCTAGTAGGGTGGAAACCAACGATGGTTCTGGGTTTGCAAACCGATGGTCCTCCTTGTTGATCTAAGAAGTGATGGTTCTCCTTGATGGTCTGAGAACTGATGGTTCTTCTTGTACGATGGAAACCGATGGTGGTTCTAGGTTTGCAAACCAATTGAGAGACTAGCTTGCAAACCCATCGTTTGGTGAAGTAGGAGATTCTCAAGGATGATAGGATCTACCTTGGAGCTTTGGAAGTGCAAAGATATGGTTTTACCTTCTATTGTTTGAGATATCTTGCTGATTGGACACTCTTCTTCACCTTTTAGGTAGTGATATAATGTTTAACCCATTTCTTGCCTAGTATTAACTTGTTATATGTAGATCTTTCTCTAGAAACTTGGTAATATGAAGAAACATGGTCTTTTGTGCACTATTTGAACATATGTGTGGTAGTTATGTGTGTTTTCAAACTACTCTTAGATCCTATGAATGTTCCTTCCTCTGTAATGAGCTATATTGGACTTGCAAGATAAGATATGATGATTTAACTTAGTGTAAGATTCGATGGTTTTACTGACATAAGATCTGATGGTTAACTTAGTGGATATGATGATTTAACTTAGTGTAAGATCCGATCGTTTACTGACTGTAAGATTTGATGGTTAATTTAGTGTAATATTTGATGGGTTTACTAAGTATAAGATCTGATGGTTTAACTTAGCGTAAGATTTGATGGATTTACTGATTATAAGACCCGATGGTTTAACTTAGTGCAAGAACTGATGGTTTTACCAAGTGTAAGATTCAATAGTTTACATTGGAGCAAGAACCAATGGTTTTGCTAATGTGAACTGTTTTGGTGATACAAATTTGATCTAGACCTATACACCTTTCCTTATAGTGGTTAATTGATGAGGGTTTTAGTGCTTCCGTCTTCTATTGCTGCCGAAACAATAATTGAACACATTCATAATGATAAAATTAACTCTTTTATGCTACTCTTAGAAATGTCATAATTCCTACATCTGATGAACATTTATGCTAAGCATGTAAGTGACAAGTTCTCTTATGACATGTTGAATCTTCTGCAAGATTTTAGATGATAATGATGTTCCTACAAGAATTATTGTTGTTTTGGTCTAAGTTAATTTTTGGGCTATTTTATACCCTAATAAGAGGTTTAGTCCTCTTTATGGATAACAATGGACAAGTATATGACGATGAAGTAATAATGAACATGTCTCATACGTTTTATGTCTTCTAGAGTCATGTATCACTAATTTATAAGAACAACTTAGTAGTTTGCATGCAACTTGGTTGATGCACTCTGAAAACACTCAACTAGCTTAATTAATCAAGTGAGACCCTAATCATGTAGTGCCTCGTGAGTGTAGATCTATCATAGTGTCAAGACTGATGGATAGTGAAACAAGTATCCCCAGAAAGGAACTCAGAGTTGTATACTATTGAGTATATACAGGTACATGGAGAGTATATCCTTATTACCTTGATCCTAAGGTTTTACAGAGAAATTGAGGCTGTGTCTCAGATATATAGGTGATTGTGAGCAGCTATGGTCGCAACATAGATATGAGGGTTGAATACCCCATTTTCTAGTGTCGTGACCTATGTACCCATGGCAGACTAGGCTGTTTGTAGGTGAGATAATATGTTACTATGACAGACTCGTACTAACTAAGGGGAAGAGATCTTAGGATTCTGGTTATATTTAATCATGTACAGGGCTGATTGCAACTTCACAGTGGTCAAATAGTAATCTGTGTGGTATGCCACAAATTACCCAATGCTTAATAAAATATGTAATCCAACCATGTAGCATATCTATTAGGGTTATTTGACGACTCATTAGAGGATGATCCTTGCTTTGTTTCTTTGAATTTTTTAGATGGTTTATAATGCGGTAAGATAAGTCAATTGTAATATGACTCTAGATATGCTTGTTGTTGTGCGTAAGTTTTATACTCTTTCAATTCTACAATATTATCTACTTTAATTGTTTATAGAACATAATCTTTATGTAAGAAACATATGTTTTTAGAAGTTATATCTCTCACTGGGACATGGGTCTCACCTAGTGGGTCACCACATCTTTTGAAGTGATCACCAGTAGCATCGTTAGATCCGTGGTAGTGAGGAGGAGAGATTTGGAGATCTATAGAGGAAGAAGGTTGGTGGGTTGTTTAGTTAGTCCTAGAGTGGTCTCTGTAATATCAGGTCTGGGGAGCGAATTTTTGTATATGATGTACATCGACTCAAGATTTTGATAGTGTACTTGTGTTGTACATGTTGTAAATATGTGGACAATATATTTTGTATAACAGGTTGTGTCTGAGACTACATAACAGATATAAAGATACCTGGTATGGTTGTATCTATGTGCAAGATGATGGACCTCTATGTAAATGCTATCTGACATGTTTAGAAAGTTATTTTGATTTTTAATTCTGTACCTTTTTGGTGATATGATTGATTAGTGTTTGATCGATGTTCTAATTTTGAGTAATATCATTCATCGTGGTAGGTTGCCACAATAGAGGTACATCCTTGATATTTGGGCTTGCTAACTCACCTCCATGTGGATCAATAAGATTATTTTGATGACACCTCCCATTACAAAATGCACCTATAAATAGCCCCTCTTGGCCTCATTTCCAAGGATTCTTGACTTTTTGCGAGCAAGAAAATACCTACTCCACCAGTTCAAGAGCTAGAATGACAATGATTGACCACTCGATTGACATGTCACTCTACCATTTAAGAGTCTCCTCCTAGATCGACTAGAGAGATACCTCAAGAGAGGAGCATCTGTCAAGTTTCTCTGCTTCTAACGATCTAAGGTGATCAATCAATTAGCAGTGGTCGAGGTCCACTTGTACTTTAATGAGACCAATCAATCAACAGAAAAGAAGAAATTTTGATTGATAAGATGGATAGATCTTAAATGATCTACCTTGCTATCAATCTATTTTGTAATTATCACATCCTCATCATTCATTTATTATCTGATCAAGGAAACAACCATGTAATATTGTAACTTGATAATGTCCATCCACAACATGAGTGGCTAGACTCCTTAAACTTGGGTTGGGAGTAGCTAACTAGCCCTCCAAGATTGTGATTTTTATTCTTTTATTTAATATATATCCTCACAATCTTACTCATTGACACCCTGTAATTATGTGTGTAAAACAAAAGTGTATGCATTGAGTAGTATAGACCTATGAGGCCCGAATGTCGAACTTAGGAAAATGTAAATCCAAAAGCTACTACTAACTATAACTTGATCAGCTAGACCTAGTGAAAAATTGTTTAATTGTTCATTAAACTAATTGCAGTAATTGAAATCTAAATTAAATCAGATTGTGATCACAATTGGATGGATTCCGTAGAACTTTAGTTTCACCAAGTATCACACTGCAATTACCTCCAATTAATTAATAACTATATATCTAAATCCTGGATCAAGGGACATGTGGCAAATATTACCCACCCACATGGAGCAATATTCTACCTATACTAAAGTAAATCCTATTTTAGAGATTTAAGAGTTAGATAGGCACATTAATGATATCTATCGACGATTCCCTTCACAATTATAGGACCTCTCATGAGGCACAATATTTAATATTTAATTTTAATATTATCCAACCCTTAATTCCTCTTACGAAGCAACTAATGGTCTAACTAATTGGCTATGGTGATTAAGCACATGCAATTCTTTAAGCTATTATAGAATTATGTCCAGATTAATATATGTCCAATTCATTGAATTCAATTACAATCCAAAACCAGGATACTTGCAGGTCCTAAGGAACAAAGGTGATAAACCACACATGATTTCTATTGTCATATCCATGGAAGAAAAGAAGAAAAATGTGGGAAACATGAGAAAATTAATGTAACCCTTAGAGAAACTCATTAGGACGATCCCTTCTGGCTAGCATCTTGATATGTAGTGTTCCATCTACAAATCCACTCTCAAAAAGTGCCTGAATCACCCATGACGTGGTTGTCTCCTTTGTCGTCTCCTCTCCCGGCTCTATAATCAACTGGAATAGACCGGGACATGATATATAGGTATGGCCAAACTCCCCTTAGGTCATAAGTGGGACTTTGACCGTCATTAAGTCCTAACCATCATATCTACCTTAGTCTGAATTGTGTCCTGATCATGGCAGTTCGATACCGCCGATAGGATGTAGGTGGCACTGGGTTTCTGACTAACTCGAAACCCTTACTAAATGTCAATACTAATGACAATGCGTTTGGTAGCACCGAGTTGCTAATTTGCAGTTCCTATATTCTCCTATTGAGTAGTGTCAGTACTACCAAATCAATAACCACTAGAACTAAGTTGATGAACTCCATCCCTATTGAATCTGGATCTTAAATCGATAACACCGACTTGTCATTTCAGTATCTCGACGGTAGCACGTAGTTCCTTCTCGGTAACACTAAGTTTTCTTTGATCAACCTGTTGGATTTCCACCTTAACTTGATACCATCGATGCTGGGTTTGGTAGTACCGTGCTGCCTTATAAGTGTTTCAATTACCTAAAAGAGGAAAAAACAACATAACTCCAAATAATATATGGAAACTTAGTATAATTCGGTAAAAATACTTAATAACTGATGAAATAGTATTTCACAGGTCAATGATGATAAAAAATGCATAAATAATATCAAACTTAGCAATTATACATGAAATACATAGCAAACTAGCATTTAAAATATAGATAAAATTTAGTGCATCAAAATACCCTAAGCTTAAATGTTGCTCGCCATCAAGAAACACTACCTTTGGATCCATTTGAGACAAGTTAGTAAGATGAAAAACAACATGAACAACATTTCTCAAATACCCCACCTGACAGTCCCAAACCAGCCCTTACCGACCACTGAACAAATAACTACTCTATAGAGACCAAAAATGTTCATTTAAGATGTCCAACTTAGATCAATGAAACACTATTAATAGAACAATTGATATCATAGACAATAGGGTATTTGTTTGATGCACCATGTGATTCTCTATATACATTGCTCTTATCTACCTACCAACTACATTGGAAGCAGTTCCCCATATGAAAACAAATCAGGGGATCAATCATATATGTGGCCTACTGTAAAGAGAAATGGATGGAATGAAGTAGGTGGTTGTGAATAAGAATGACAAGTAACATTCATATCAGTTATGCAAAAACAAAATGTGATGAACCTATGGTTATGAAGGAAATAAGAAATGCATGAACCCTAATGGATACTATTTTGTTGGAATGATGCATGCACTCAAGGTCTCATCTGACTGATGAGAGTGGAGTAAAAGAATGCATATATGTACTATTTTTGCTTCTCCTTGACAAAAAATTCAAATTAAGTTGAAGGAATCCTTTTATCCCTCTTTTTTGATATTATCTTGTTTTTCCTTCTACCCTCTTGTGTAAGCACGATTGAGATTTTTTTCTTGGGCTTTTCTTCAACAACACATTGCTTTTTTTTCTTTCTTTCTTTTTTTCCTTTCATTTTATAGGGGTATGGAAGTGTATCATTTCACTTTATATTTGAGGAAAAAACTAAATAGATACATGATGTAAAGAATGATGCAAAAGAAAATGCAATACACGAAATTTGTTATGAAACTACTTGATATGAAAAAAAATCATTTTCTAACTGATGCAATACAAATACTAACTATCATGCTATTTATTATCCTATGCAATGCAATCAAAAGGAACAATTCGGGTTCGTTGACCATCTAATGGTGGTGGATGAAATGTAATGAAAAGTTGGTGCAATCACATGACTAAGAGACAATGCATGTCTTAAACAATGATATGTCCCTATCCTATCAACATGTGTATAGGGTGACCTTAGAGTTTCTTTCTAAAAATCCAATTTAAGGTCCCATTAATTGTTTGGTCGATTTGATCTCCAACGCCATCGTCATCAACAAATCTTGGATAAATTAAATTTTTTATTCATATTAAATGTCCTCAAACCGACTAACCCATACACTTCCTCTAGGTGGTGTTACCTTAGAGTTTTCAATTCAAGCTTAAAAAATATGATCATTTTAAAATTTTATTTTCTTTTAATTTCCATTGCAAAGGCATACAAGGAACTCAAAGGAAAGTGGAAGAAATCATGAATTAAACTCCACTATTACACTATATAGATGTGGATCCTACAATTTTGTAAGTAGTTCCATCACCCCCTAAGCTTGAACTTGACCATGCCTCATGGTCAAAATTGAACTCAGAGGTGGAACAGAGGTACCTGATGAGAAAGGTGGTGGCTAGATTGTTCCTGGCAGCATCTTTGGATCTGGTGGGTAGTAGGTGCCAGTGAACGTGGGGGAATGGAAAGTCATATTAGGTGGATGAGGGTAACTAGAAAAATGGCCCTAACTCCAATAGTGGCTGTAGGTTGGCTGCTGGTAGTGCTTAATGTGTTGTATGCAAGTATGAACATTCTCTTGATTGGCCAGGAGAAGGCGCTCATTGGTGTAGCTCGTCTACTGCTTGTGAAGTAGTTACTCATGGACCCCGTGGATATGGGTCAGGTTAATTGAATATTATTGTTATCCCTCCTAGATAGATTGCAACATCCCATACATGCCCTCCATGGAGAAGGCATCTCCATGCAGTGGAGGTGGCTAAGATACAGAGCTAGATGCTACATATCTACGAGGTGTCATGTATAGACGCTGCCTCTGTGTGAAAAGGCATGTCGTTTTACTCCTCTTATTCCTTATCTTCTTCCTCTTTGTCATCTGCCTTAGTCTCGGGCTCGGGCTCCTCCTCCTCCCCTTTTGGAACAAGTACATCATCATATCCTGGCCATCTAAGGAACCACACTCCTTGGAGATGGAAGATAGGGCCAGGAAGAGCTCTCTCCTTCAACTTCTCCTCAATGGCACAACATGCATACACCTTTCCCTCATGCTTGGAGATGAGGTTGGAACACTTGAAGTACTTGAAGTCGAGTGTTGAAGATGTCTTCATGGCAGTGGCCTTGGAGAGGTCCAAGTAGAGATGGAGAGCCAAGGGTGTGAGCAAACGAACAAAGTGAATGGGAGGCTTCCTCTGAGCTTATCTTTTCACTGCTAGTATGTGATGAACAAAGGAAAAATTGAGGTTGATATTCTCCCCCCAAGTGTGATAAATGCCCACTGAACGTACATGCTCACCCTCTGTGGCTTCCCTTGTCCCTAAGTTGACCTGGAGAAAATAGTGTTCATAAAGTAGCAGTGCAGAATCTATACGAAGGGGTGTTTTATGTCCATCACCGAGGCCTGGTTCTAGTTGACGTTTAATCCCTCTGGTTGGGATGTCATCTACCTCCAAGCTAAGGCATACTCAAAGTCGCTCATTTGAATCAAACTCCACCTACTGCCCAACTGTATATGGCATTGAACTGTGCCAGCGTGAGGTGGTGGGTGGTTCTGTAGAGTCTAAACTGAATCCACCCATCTTCCCAGCCTTCCCCATGCTCAGGAATGCAACATACCTCCAATGATGCAATGACCTAGCATACTATCTCCTGATAAGTAGGTCACTAACCTAAGAATGACTGATCACCCACCATGCCCTTCCCTTGGCAGACCTAGTGGTGACTGCCGATGAAGCCTGTCTTGGCAAGGAAGGTTCAATCACCATACCGTGTTGGCATGAACTCCCTTTTCATTAGACTGGAGAAGATCTTCTTCTGATCTTCTTTTGCAAAAGATAGTCAAGATGGCTTTAGTACCATCTGCTTGGATGATAAAGCTTCCTCCTTGACGCATTTGATGTTGAAAGGGGAAAAAGAGGTTCAGAAAGAGAGTTCAATGAAGACTCAGAGACGTCAGAGAATTGGAGAAGCCTTTGGGATTTCCTGGTACCTTCTCTATTGCAAGGGGAGTGATTTAGGTGTGTTTGAACAACAATCCATGCCTCCCCTTTTATAGTTTTGGTTGGCCCTGACACAATGAGTCAATGCCACTAACTTTTAGAGTTGGTGGTACTGACTTGATCACTATATGTAGATCATCAGTGTCATCTGTTGGTACGGATGACCATGAGCCATCGATACATCGAGCCCAGGATCACCATATATCAATGGTACCAACTACAATTCGGTGATACTGACATTTGGTTTGTGCACCCAAATCGTGCCACCGAATCATTGGATGAAAGCGACATTGATCGTCAAAGTCAATGCCATAGATTTTGGTCATGCGAGTCAGTGCCACTGACATTTTATCAGTGGTATTGAGCTGATTGTGGACCATAAATTGTGGCTTTGTGTCAGTGCCATCAACAGTATGGTCAGTGGTATCGAGTTGATTTGGGCCTGCTCCTGTAATATTTTATCCATGCCACCGACTTTGAGGTCGGTGGTACCGATATGTGCCATTTGGTCCTTCCCTTCCTTGGTTCTATTCAAATGCCTCCTTGATATATCAAACCTAGAGAACTCTCTATATATCGGTGCTACTTACTTTATGTTGGTAGTACCGACTTCCCACAGTAAATTTGGCTTATATTCTATAGAGAAATTAGTGCCATCGACTTTGGAGTTGGTGGTATCAAAATATTTTATGCCTCCTTATTGATTTTCATCCCAAACTCGGTGCCACTGACTGATGTGTCGGTGGTACCAAATTGTCCTATTCCTACACACCAAACAAAACTCTTCAAGGTATCTTTTTCACATCTAAAAAGAAAAATAATCTAAAATACAATTATGAAAACTACTTCTACACATTATTAAATGAAAAAATAACAAACTGAAAACTAAACTATGGGTTACATCCCATGATCACGCTTGTTTCACATCCTATGCTCGACAAACTTTTATACTCAAATCTCAAGTAAGCTTAATATCAATTCTTCCTCATCAAGGATCACCTCCCCTCCATAATAATGCTTGAGGCATTTCCATTCATTAAGAATGTTCTTTCCCCATCACTAATCTCAATGAATCCATGAGGAAATGCCTTGAACACCACATATGGTCCACTCCACTAGGAATCAAATTCCCCAGATGCAATTTCATCCTAGAATTAAACAATAACACCCGTTATCCCAGTAGAAGTACTCTATGTAGAATGTGGTGATCATGCATTTTCTTTGTTCTTTCTTTGTAGATTCTAGAACTCTCATAAGCGTCTAGCCTAATTTCATGAAGCTCATCGAGTTCTAATCTACACTTCTTCTCCACACTAGAGAGATAAAAGTTTAATTTCTTTAATGCCCATTTGTCCCTATGCTCTAATTCCACGGTAAATGACATGCTCGTCTATAAACAAGCCAATATGGTGTAGTGCCTATTGGTGTCTTAAAGGTTGTTCCATAATCCCATAGATCATCATTTAGTTGCATGCTCCAATTGGTCCTATTGATTGAGACAATCTTCTCTAAGGTAATTTTGATTTCCCTATTTGAGACCTCAACTTGGCCTTGTGTTTGGGGATGGTATGGGTAGATATGGTAGTCAGAATCAACTCTCATAGTGATGGTGGTGATTGTGGTTCTTAGACTTGAAATCAATATACTCATCACATGTTGCTTGATGTACTTTGTCATCATCAAATGTGACCTTAAATAAGGGTTACCATAAAGGTGATGCTCAAATGCATTATGACACATGGGGAATGACTGAGTGAAGTAGATGAGTTTTGTCCCTCCTACATAAGTTTGGTATCTGGCCACTTGATGAGAGACTGAGGAATGAATGGATATGCTGGTGTGAGTCAATATATGATATTGAGCTTACACATATCTTAGACAGTCTACTCTTGTTCAAGGAACATGGATTGAATGTTGAAGAGGATGATGATTCCATGCCTTGAGTTCAATATGGATATTAGATACAATGGAACTATACAATCACTGTAACACCAATCACGAATTATAGGTTGAAGTTGTTCTCCAACTTCCCAAATTACTTGCATAGCAATGATTTCTTTCTAGATACCAATCATTGCTTGTGATGTCATAACATAGTTATGAACATTCACTACCAACATAACTTGGAACTTATAGGGTCACACACATAGGAATGCACTTGTAATAGGAGTTTATTCATGAATGATGTTTAACATTGATTACTAAAATGTTAGGTATTCAATTTAAACAACAAATAGCAATCTGCAACCTAAAACAACCAGTTCAGTAAGTGAACTGATCGACTCAGGAACATGAATCAGTCGACTCAAGTTGTGAACTGACCACTTGGTAGATCAATGAGATTGGATCAAGGATTTATGCTCACATCATGTTGTTCATTAATTGAATATTAATTGCCAAAACAATTATGAATATGAAACATAGTAAAACGATTGGCTCAAGTGTTGAAACGATTAGCTCAAGTGTTGAACCGATCGTCTCATGCGTAAACTAAACCGGTTCGATGTTCGTAGGTTCTAGAAAATTTATGAAATTCTATCTCTTCAACTCACAAATTGATTGGAAACCCTGACCCCGACCCTCCTATAAATAGAGGGGAATTGCGGGATTCCCAAACACATCAATTAGCTCTGACAATTATTGTCTTGTCTGGTTGTGGTAACCAAGAGAGCCTGAGCAAGTTTTACCCATTGAAGGGAGGAACAACAAGGAGGCGACAATTGTGGGGGAGCAAATTGATGCTAGTACGTCAACTAGAAGGGACAACTCCTTCCTATCCATTCATCTAGAATGATAAGAGTTCTTGGTGGTCCGCATAGACTACTACAAAGGAGAGAGGTACTTGCCCCGCTAGGAGGAAATTTTCAACTGATGTCTGTGGTGTCAGACCAGGTTGTCGACAACGACAATCATCCATGTGAAACTTGAAGAAAGGCACACACTACTACATGGGAATTGTCATTGGACTTGATCCATGACTAGGTATAACCTTGTAACACTATTTCCCATCTCATAGGTGTTGATACTATTGATCTAATATTCAATGGGAAATACGACAAGTACTTTTTTTTCCACTGCCTTATCTGATGCCATATTTCCCAACATGATTATCATTCGTGGCACCCCAAACCTTTAATTAATGTGGTCTTTGAAAAACCTACACACGATTTGAGAATCATTGGTATGGGTAGGAATTGGTTCCACCCATTTTGATACATAGTCAACAATAAGTAATATATATTAATTAGAGTTTGAAGACACAAAAGGACCCATAAACTCAATGCCCCAGAGGTCAAAAAGTTCTACCTCCTAAAAGGTATTAAGTGGTGTTTCAAGTCTCCTCCAAATATTACCTACACGTTGACATGCATCATACCTTCGCACAAAATCATAAGTATCCTTAAAAGTGTCGGCCAATAGTATATGATTTCTAGAACCTTATCTATTTCCCTATAACTTGCATGATGTCCCTCAGTGGGAAATGAATGCCAATGAGCAGGTATGCTCTCAAACACACATTCCGACACACACTTCCTCAAGATGCCATCCACACACTGTTTAAGTAAGATTGGGTCATCCCATACAAAAGATCTCAATGAATGAAAGTGTCATATACTCTCTTGATATCCCCAACCCTTAAGTAAATCTACGCATGACAAATAATTCACAATGTGTGCAAACCAAGGATCCTTGTCCTTGATGGAAAAAAGTTTCTCATCAGGGAACTCCTCAATAATGGGTACCTCTAACCCCTATTCATCTATTCTCTCTAGTCTAGACAAGTGATCGAGTAGTGCATTCCAAGCTCTATCCTTATCACTAATTTCTATATCAAAATTTTCAAGTAGTAATATCCATCTTATTTGTCTGAGTGTGCCATCCTTTTTCTACAAAATATACTTAATAGCTGCATGATCAGTCCACAATATCACTTCTGCTACAATCAATTATTGTGTAAATTTATCAAAGGCAAAAAATATAGCTAAAAGTTCTTTTTCTGTGGTTTTGTAATTTAATCGTGCATCATTAAGGGTTCTACACCCATAGTAAATGATCGAGAGATCCCAATCCTTATGTTATCTTAGAACAACACCTACAACAAAACCAAATGCATCACACATCAATTCAAATGGTTGGCTCCAATCCAGAGCCCCCACCACATGCATAGAAATCGACTTTTCCTTCAAAACTTCATAGGATTTCAAGCAACACTCATCAAACTTAAATTCCCGATCATTCTCTAAAATCTCGAAAAGTGGCTTACCAAAATTTGAAAATTCATTGATAAAATGTTGATAAAAGCCGACAAGTCCTAAAAAACTCCTAACACCCTTCACTAATGACGGTGGAGGTAGTTTAGAGATTACCTCTATTTTTACCCGACTGACTTCCATTCCCTAGTTGCACACTTTGCATCCCAAAACAACCCCCTCACTCACCATCATGTGATATTTTTCCCAACTCAAAACAATGTAAGTATCTTCACATCTCTGCAAACTCAATCTAGACTAGCAAGTCAGTCCTCAAAAGATTCTCCATGCACCATAAAATTTTCCATAAAAATTTCTTGACAACGTTTTAACATATAAGAAAAGATTGCAAGCATGCATCTTTTAAACATTGCCGGTATATCACATAAACCAAAGGGTATTCAGCGGTATGTGAATATACCATAGGGACAAGTGAAGGTAGATTTCTCTTGATCCTGTGGATCGATAGAAATCTTATTGAAATTGCAATACCCGACAAGAAAACAAAAATGTGAATGGACCATGAGACTCTATAGAATTTGATCAATAAATGGAAGTGGAAAATGGTCTTTAAATGACGATAATCGATACACAGACACCAACCAGTCACTAGCCTAGTCAAAACCAACTCGTTAGCACCATTTGTAGTGACCATGATGCCCCTTTTCTTAGGCACACCCCGTGTAGGACTAATCCATTTAGAATTAGAGATAAAATAAATTATACATTCTGATAGAAGTTTAACTACCTGTTTGTTTACCACCTCTGTCATTTGTGCATTGGTTTTTTCTCCTTCTTCAATCTAAATCTTGTGTGGACATAAACTAGGATAGATCCCCTTTTTGTCTACAATGGACTAGCCAAACACATCCCTATGATTTTTCAACACAGTGAGTAGTTGCCCCTCGTCCTTGATGCTTAGTATGTTGAAATTATTACAAGAAGTTAGTTGTCCACTTCTAAGAACATGTACTTCAAATGCGGTGGTAGTGGCTTCAATTCCATCTCAGGAGGAACTGTATAAATGGAACAAATGGTGGAGGTAGCGATCACATGTCTTCATAATGTCTAGTGTAGAAACACGGTAGGGTCCTTAAGAAAAGAGCACACTCCTCCATTATGTGATATGTATGTCCAGAGAGACAATCATGTGATGATTGTAATGGCATAATTATAAATGATTTGATTGAATAAATAAAGAAAGCTTCTAATTTATTCTGTTTGATTCAGATATGAGATAATGATGTAACATTATAAATATCTAGAGAATAATATTACTCAATGACATATGTCTTCAAGTATTAGTCTAGGACAAATGAGATCATACAGATGCTAAGAGTACATATACATATTCTCATTATGTCCCTGATCGGTTGTTATTAAGGAAGGTTGATAAACAACAATAACACATAAGATCAGAGTGTGGGTTTGTTGATGAATGAATCTCACTAGTCATGATATGGCAATATCAAACCAAGAACACATATACATGTTATGGAACAATGTATCAAACAAACCCACAGTGAGACTGATACATGGAAGCCATCATCATGGAAGTCATAGTCAACTCTCACAGTGATGGTGGTGGTTGTAGTTGTGGTTCTTAGACCTAAAATAACTGTACTCATCACATGTCATTGGGTACACTTTGACATCATCAAACATAGTCCTAAAAAATTGGTTGTTATAACAATGATGATTGGGTGACTTTGACACATGGGAAATGACCGTGAGTGATAGAGATGGGATTTGTCCCTCCTACAAGAGTATGATATCTAAGGCCTCTTTATTAGCAAGATTGAGAAAAGTATGGCCATATGCATGTGAGTCAATATGTGATATTGAGCTTACATATATCTCATGTAGTCTTCACTGGTTCAAGAAACAAGATTGAATAATAATGAGGTTGACTGCTCCATGCCTCTAGTTCAATCTAGATATCAGTGAAAAATGAACTATACAAATACTGTAACACCATACATAGATAGTAGGTCGAAATTATCTCCCAACTTTCCATTCACTTAGGTAGCACTGATGTGCGACTAGGCACCACTCTTTGCTTGTGATGTCATAAGTTCTTATGGACATTCACTATCCATGTGAGATGGGACCTATAGGGTTACACACATAGGAACTCATCTATAAGAGGAGTTTGATCTTCAATGATGACTGGATTGATTACTAAAGTGTTTAGGTATTCAATTCACACAACAAATCAGCTAACTGGACTACCAAACGATCAGTTCAAATGTTGAGACTGCTGTTTGGAATGTCAGGATGATTGTAATGTACATTGGCTGGAATTCAGCCTGACTCATGCTGCGAGACGCCCGTCTCACCTATATGAGATGACCATATCGGGTGGTGTGAGACGCCCATCTCACATACACCAAACGACTATTGCATGGGTGCAATTCGATTGCATCTAGGATTGGTGCTGACATCATGACGTGCACTAATTGGAATTGAATTGCCAACATACATAAAAAATTGGGAACTACTAAAAAAATGTGAGACGACCATCTTACATGTCAGATGAATTTTTGGGTTTTCCAGATGATCGTTTCGGCTGTCGCAGGCTATGAAGTTTCCAGATATGTTGCAAAAATTTGAGATTTTCTGGTCCCTTCCACTCCCGCATAGACTGGGAACCATGAGCCTGGCCTCTACTATAAATAGAGGGGCACTGGGGTATGTTGGATCTAGGGCTCTAGAGGGGGGGGGTGAATAGAGCTTCAAAATTCTCACAAGAATAGTTAGACCTTCAAATTATATCAATTGAAACCAAAAGCTAAGACTAAATTTGAAGTCCTATCTAAACAAGCATAGCAAGATGAGGGAGACTAAAAACAAACACTTGGACAAGGTGTTTAGAGTGGTTCCAATTTCCAAACTAGGAGACCGTCAATCCACTACATAGAGAGGTCAACCTCTAGGAATTTGCAACCCATGTATACTTATATTCCATTATAAGAGATACAAGAAGACCAACTTACATCCAAGGGCTTAACTATTCAAGAGAAGAGTCTTTGATCTACACAAGGACTTACTCACTTGATCAAGATGTTTTCAACCTTTAATAAGGACTTACCTACACTTGCATCAAGTCTTTGGCCTTGCAGGAATTACCCACTCTTTTGAATCTTCCTCCTTGTCCTTCTCCTTCACTTGGAGAAGATCTTCACACCTTCTTCAACCTTAAAGAAGAAAATCAACTCCTCCTTCACTTGGAGAAGATCACTTCAACCTTTTCTCTTTGAGAAAGGAGATTTGGAAGATGGAAAGATGGAGAGATTTACAAGGTAACAATGGGGTATCTCTCTTACAACATGCCTAACTCACTCATAATCACAAAATACTTTGTAAATGAGAGAGAGAAAGGGGATCGAAGGGTTTTAGCACACTCAGTTATAGAAATCACCAAGGATAACATGAATGAGCAACCTTGAAATGAACTCCAAGAGGTCCTATTTATATCTAGGGGTGTTCCTTTGACTATGGGATCACTTAAGAACAAAAAATAGCCATTTTACAACTTGCAACAGATCTATTTTCATTTCTAAAACTCTCCAACAGTTGCAATCACTTTTCTTGTGTTTTCTGTATAGTACATTTGGTCGAGTTTCAATAAAGGTAACTCGACCAATCCACTAACCGACAATGCCAATTTTCAAATTGTCGATCGACTTTGTCGTGGGATAACTCAACTGACCAACTAAATTCAGATTTGGCTAGTAAATCGGTCGGTCGAGTTTTGTGAGTGTACAACTAGACCGATGCAACCATTTTTAATAATCCGTCACTGATTGGTCAAGATTTAAACTCGATCGATTGATGTGCTGTGACAATTTTTTCAAAATGATTTTAAAGTGATCAAATGATGGAATTAAGTGTCCCTAATTTTTTCTCATCTTATTTACAAGTCATACCATCAATACAAATGATTGCAAAAATATTCTAAGGTGGTTTGGAGTGTTTTCCACAAAAGTGCATTTGCATTGCTTTTGACTTGAACTTGGACAAGATAGGGCTTGTGTAATTTTATTCTTTTCATGTGCCTAATGATTAAAATCAATCTTAAACAAACATATTAGATACATATGAATGTAATGGTTAAGTCATTCACAAAATATGGACCATGTATACTCTCAAGTCAACATTCTCCCCCTTTTGACAATGACAAACCATTCCTCAACATATTAAAAAAGGATATGTAAAGCTATACCTTAGCCTTGTGAATTGTAGAGGGATTCATAATTTTAACAAAGTCAATTGTTCCCCCTCAATATATGCTCACTCTTACCTGCATAGTTAATCTTTCTACATAAATATATTGTGACGACATAGTTTTACACCATGCATCCATGTATGATAACAAAGTAACTTGAACATCAACAAAATGAAAAATAACTATTGTTCTCTCGGAAAATACATGAGATAAAGAGTTTTGTCCTCTAGGGACTACAATGCTAAAAGTACTAAAGAAAAGAGGATCACAAAGGACACCTAGCCTTATGCTCCTTCGCCATTTAGTCTCCAATCTCAGCAACAAAATTTTCAATGTGGGGTGGTCCTTCTGTCCATGAATTTCCTAGAGGGAAAGAAACAACACATGGATCCCATAAAGAAAAAAAATAGGGTCAGCTAGGTTGGTACTAATTCAATTATTGAACTATTAAAAAATTAAAGAGTTATAGATCAAATTTGGGTAAGATTGCTTGGTGGACCATGATAATAGCAAAAATGAACTAGTTACCATGATAATTTCAAAAGGGGTACAATAATGTAGAGTGGTAACTAGAATCAACAACGATATTTCTCAAACAAATATCAACATATCAAATTATTCAAAATGAAATGATTTATCTATTGGCACAATCAATCTAATATTTTGTCTTCTCCAGTGGCTAGGTGCCTAGTGTTCTCCCCTCTATGAGAGAACGACACTTCGCCTGTGGGGGTAACCAGTACTGGGGGACCTCTAATTGTCCATTATCCACTGCGCAGGGTTGGGGGTCATAACCCACCGGATCTAGTGAGCCAAAGCTCTTTAGCCAATATTTTGAGTTTTTTTTGTGCCAATGTGTAAATCTACAACATTTTGATTTCTCTATAATATTCAACTTTCAAATGTAGTTGTGGTGAACTTTAACAATAAGGAAAAGGCTAATAAAATGGTTCACCACTTTCCAAAGTTATGTAGATGAAATCTAAGAGGGAAATAAATAGTTCAATAAATAATCGAAAATTAAGTACCTGTTCTAAATCGAGAACTTCCAATCAAGTTGCACACAAGGATCCACGATGCAATTTCCTCAAGAATCTAGAAAGAGAGGAGGTATTAGAGTTATTTGATGTTTCTTGGCTTGGAATCACATTCTAGTTTCTTATTAGGAGAAATTACCATTTTACCCCTCATTATGTTTGATGGTTATATAGTATTATCATGAGGTCATTAAGTCCCTTCTGGTCATAGTGGTTATTTCTTTGTGCACATGTATTACAATATTCATTACTCCTATTTATAGTATATAAAATTTATATTTCACAAAGTAATACTTATGTCTACATTCCTACATATAGTTTAACAACAAAATAATTGACATGATTGGTAGAAAACTTAGGGTAATCTGAGATGGGGTTTTCCCCATTTGATTTCTCCATATATATACTTCTTAACATCCTTATCATTGTACCTTTTCTTCTATGCTAGGTTGAAATCAATACGGTGTGATAAGTATAATTTCTATAATGCAATCCTTGGGAATTTTATTAATCGTTTATACTTCCTCATGCTTGGTCATAATATGTATACCTAACTATAGTTTGTTTTATACCAATTGTAGGAACATGCATGTATGGATTAAGTAAGACAATTATATACATGGAGGTCATCATATGTTTATATAATTCTGATTTTGCATTGTACCCATAGTAGGGTCATGCATGCATGTGCTTATCTTTTACTTCATTTCATTCACAACTAGTCATTTAAAGATTAGTTGTCAAGTACGATTGGTTGATATAAGTTGGGGTTTCCCCTATGGTAGTACTACATTATAATACTAGGTTTCTTATTTAAAATAGCGCATAGGCAACCTTTCATGCTTAGGGTCATATATCCATATCCTAGTAATAAGTTAGGCAAGTGTTTCTTTTGGAAAGCAAAAGGGTCACATTGTATGCCATTCATGTATTAAGTTAATCGAGTGATAGACATATTGGTGCAACATTGGGAAATTCATGTATATTATAGTATGATATCCTATCAACTGTATATCGTGGAGGGATCGTGTTATCTATTTGATCATGAATGAGAGAATCAGGAAGGGGTCAGGAAGCACCTCTTTGCCGCACAACATGGTTGGTCTCCCGTTGGTGCCTATTTAGGTTGATGGCATCCTTATTGTCCGGTCATCGAGCACCCTTGCCGCGTAGAGGCATTGGTGCAGTTTTGTTGTGATGGCAGAGGTCTCTATCTATAACTTGCCGAAATCCAAGAAGGTTGTCTTACGACCACCGTAGGAATCGGGTTGGTGGTACTCATGCTGCAGAGGGTGGCGTAGGTATGTGTCGTGGTGTCGGGTGAGGTTCTGGCAGTGCAACAGGTTGAGGGAGGTGGAGATGCACAGAAGGTTTATAGATTGGGGTACCTTGGTGTCGAGATTGATGAGGATATATATATATATATATATACAAGTTAGATGGTGGATCTAGGGTTTCCGTTGCAAGGTGGAGCTCTGTCAACTAGATCTGGGCGGCGCAACGTAGGGATCGAAGGCTCATCGATTTCCGTCAACCTCTAGGAGACTTGACGGCAGATCCTTCTGTGGCAGTTTGGGTGCCTGGAAACATAGCTGTCGAGTTGGAGGATTAAAAGACAAACTCAACGGACTTTGAATCGATCGAAACGGATGAGAATCAAGGGAGAACGGCCTGGCCTTTTCTCCTTTACAGGAAGCGGCCGCGGCATTGATCCAGCGTAAAGGAGCGGGGCACAAGGTCAAACCTGGTTTGACAGATCAATTTACTTCCTTTCTTAGATGTTTTCTTTTAATAACTTCAAAATTTTATATCTCTTATACCTTTTATCAGTTTCTCTTGAAATTTTCAACATTGGTTCACATGTCATTATTCTAAATATAGAAAATAGTAACTCCCTTAGTTATGAATACAAGATGGTTAGAATAATTACTCTCACCATTAATTCTAATTTGATATCTAAGTATCCAATATATATATATATATATATATATATATATATATATATATATATATATATATATATATATATATATATATATGTGTGTGTGTGTGTGTGATTTCAAGTCCAAGAATTTGTTCCCAAGTTCAATTTATCAAGTGTGGGTCCCAGAAGGGATACTTTAATCAGAATGAGAACAAACTACATTTAGGTGCTCAAGTTTCAACATAATTCAAATGAAGTGTAAATATGAATGAAAAGGTTAATTTTTTTTATATCTCAATAATTAAATTTTATACCGAATTTTGGTATGTTACAACTCATCTCCCCTAAAAGGGGATTTCGTCCCGAAATCCAGGACTAGTTGTACATATCAAGTTAAGTCTTACAACACATTGTTCCCTTTATCTATATTCTAAAGTTTGAAGGCTCAACATGGGCAAGGGGGGAAAGGTAGCATGTAGGCTCTAATCATCTCCACTCATAGAGGAAAGATAAAAGGCTATGTCAAGGAAATAGATTTATTATAAGGTCCTTCCTACTCTACGATATATGTGTCTTATAAATTGTGGCAGTTGGTCTCTACACGACATCTAGGGTTTCTAACAATTACATTAAAGGTTGTATCAAAAATTTCCAGATTTCAAGTAGTTACTAGTAAGTTAATAAATAATAGGTTGGTCAACATACCTTCAATGAATTCATCATTGTTTTGAGCTTCCTCAACCCTCATGGCATACAAATTTCCTTGGCGGTGCTCCGTAGGCTTTTGGGCGATAACAGGCTTGTTGTTGTGGTTGCTTCCTTGACGTGGGGTATCCTGAGCATTTGTACGAGGAGTGCTATTGTTTCTTCGAGGCTCAGTGCAATTTGCATTGCGGTGGCCTGGCTTGAAGCAGTTGAAGTAAAGAGGTGAAGGATGGTAGCATTCTCCATGATGCCTCTTCCCACAGTTGTAACAAGGATCTGGGATGGAGGAAGGAGTTTTGTTATTGTTTTCATTCTGACATTGTTGATTGCTGACGTGTATTTTACTACGCGCTTAAACGCAAGTATACGCGTCGAGTAATATAGGCCTTGTGAGGCCCGAGTCGAACTCAGGGATACATGAATTATTGGAGACTTCTACTAACTAATCGCAATCAGCTAGACCGATTAACAAAGAAAGGTTTTGTTGTTCAAATTAAAAGAAAATAAAAATCAAACAAAGAAAACAATCGATTAAAGGTTAATTTAATCAATTAAAAGGGATATCTTTAGGATGGCAGTTTCACCGCGGGTCAACATTGTATTAGATTTCATGTAATTCTTCACACTTCTCTCTCTATCCGGGTAGTGGCCTGAAATGAGAATTACCCACTGTCGTGGTGTAATCCACTACTTAGATTTAGGTTGATTCCATCGTCATAGTAATCATTCCCCTAAACTAAGCGCATTAAGATCGGTCCCTCAGTTCCCACCATTAATTTTACAACTCCTTTGTCAAGGGTTTTATTAATTAATGTAGAATTCATCTCTTTTCAACCGTTAATCCTTCTGTCGAAGTGATTAAGGGCATGAATTTATTATTATGGTGATCAAGCATAACAATAGCAATAGAGAAAACGAATTTATACCACGGATATGAGAGAAAAATATGAATTATCAATATAAAATCATCATACAATGTATCCCCGGGCTACTCCCGGTCCTAAAGATTGAGGGTTTTAGCCTCTCATGTTCATCTTACACGAATACATGGTAGAAATTGGGGAATTCATAAGAAAAACGTGAAATAAATGGGAAAACCCCTGAATAGAGAAGAACCGGTGGATCCTTGGCGTAGAACACAAGCTTTCCCCGCCTGTCGGTGGTGGAAATTGTCTTCGGCAGCGTCCGAATCACCCGGAATGAGCTTCTCGGCCTCCGTTCTCCTTTCTCTCCTCCTCGGCACTCGTGCAATCCAAAAATGAGATGATCACGTCTGGGCGGCCGTCATTAGGTATAAGTCCCTAATTAGGTCGTCAAATAACAACAGCCGTCCGATCGAAATCAAAACAAATCCAACGCATATCTGTCGGCGTCGATACCATCGACGCGAGTCGATGGTATCGACACAACGGATTAGCGGCAGCTTTCCTTTCTTTTATTCTGAGCGCCTGTCATGATCTCGATACCATCGACTTGGGTGTCGATGGTATCGACTCCTTTAGCGTCGGTTGTTGTCGTTTAGCGACGCTGTAGCTCTCCTTGAGTCGATGGCATCGACTTGCGTCAATGGTATCGACTTCATCCTCGCCAGCAGCCTGTAGACATCTCGATGCCATCGACTTGGGTGTCGATGGTATCGACTCTGTATTGCTCTTCTCGGCTGACAACCTGTGGCTTGGTCGATGGTATCGACATCCGTCGATGGTATCGACGGATGTAGATACTTGTTCTTCCTGAAATTGCACAACAAGACCAAGTAAATCCACACAATTTATGACAAGATGATCAATAATGCTTAAAATAGTGAAACAAAGGGGATTTGATATAAAATGATGGCAAAGACCAAATAAAGTGAATTATGCAATAATATCCATGAAAATGAGTAATTAAGGCACAAAACACATATGAATTCGGTCTATAAATGTGACTCAAAATCATCGCATCAAACTCCCCTAAGCTTAAACATTGCTCGCCCTCGAGCAACTAATCCTTAGAACAGAATTGCGAATGTCAACTAACAATCAAAATACCAACCCACATCACAAATGACTCCCACTGGACGTTCTCAAACCGGCCTTTCCTAATCACAGAACAGTAATTACCCTACAGGCGACAATACTCATCAATAAAAGAAATTATCCTTCAAACCGATGAACACTATCACATAAGGCAGTTAACATAATAAAGTTCGCCGATTCAGCCATGGTGCATCTTGTGATCGCCTAAACTACGTTGCTCGCCCTAACTACCATCTACATGGAAGCAGTCCTCCTTATAATCATGAGTGAGGAGAAAATCACGGTGACCTACCAATTCAAGCAACGGGTGGATGGAATGGGTGGTTCATGGGAGAATATGGAAGTATTACACAGTTTCAGTATGCATATAACAAAATGCCCTAAATGATGCAAAATGCACATTAAGAATGCCCTACTGCCTAAAAGTGGGTGGAATGATGCATGCACTAACCTTCTTCCTCAAAATGAGATAGAAATCTACTCAAGCCACATCATGTACTCAATTCCCCTGTTATACAAGTGATATCATTCCTTTCTCCCTCTTATTCCATTTCCTTCTAAATTCTCTTCTTTTTTTTTCTTTTTTTTTCAAAATTTTTTTCTTTCAGATTTTTCTTTTCCTCTTAGCCCACATATCCATAATTGCTTAGAGATACATGTGTTAGGCTATTTTCTTCATGATTGGAAATCTTTGTACTAATGCGAGGGTACGGAACAATTTAGATCACTTTTCAAGTCAACTGAGATACATGGTGTACTTATGCATGAAAATCATGAAAGTATGAGTGCAACTACATGACATGCACCTAAAGGTAATGTGCATGAATCACTATACATTTTTTTCTCGTTTTATGCAAAAGTATGAAAATAACAATGCAAATTCTATCTACATGCTATGCACACAAAAGAAATTGAAACTGCACTTTACTTCCAATTCTTGGGTGGATTATAGAAAATGGGGTGGAATGATCACAAGATTAAGTGACTGAACCTTAGAAGAAAATTATGTGTCCCTCCTTACTGACATGTGTAGTAGTTTAAAGGGTTCTTTCTCTTACATCTGATTAAGGTCTCATTACCATTTGATTAGGTTAGGCTCAAACAACCGTTACTATCCACTTTTCATGAGTCAATGGGGGTGTGAGTATGACATATTGCTTCAAAGTTGACATAATCAATCATTTTCATAGAACAAGTTCCCCAAGGACAACCAAGTAAAGCTATCCAAAAGACACAGAAAAAAAAATTTTAAATTTTAAATTCCCTTAATTTCCCATGAAAACAGCAAGATGACAATTTTTAAGACATCCATGATTACACTAGATAGAGTGGATCCTAAATAAACATTTAAAATTGCAAAAACAAATAACAAAGCAGAAACTAAAAACAACTAAAGAAAAGATAAAAGATAGAGCTGTTCCAGCCACCCCCCTAAGCTTGAATCCGACTATGGCCTCATAGTCAAAAACCAACTTAAGGGTGGAACAGTGATACCCTGATCAATCTTGCGGAGGCAGTGGTGGGTAATGTGGTGCCGTAGGATCCCAAGACGGGTACTCCCCCTGGAAGCTTGGATCATATTGGGTCCTCGGCGGAGGCTGTGGATAACCTCCAAAGTAGTCTCGACTCCAGTAATGGTCGAAGAAGGGCTCCTGCTGCGTCTCTATCCGCTGCAACCGGGTGTGCATTTGCTCTTGGTTGGCGAGGATGAGCCGCTCGTTCTCGAACATAGCCCGTTGGTTGTCAAGTACCCGGCTCGTAGTCTCATGAATGTCGGTATACATACCCATGTGCTGCAGCTGAGTCTGCTGTATGTCCTGCAGCATGGTGTACATCCCTTGCATGGAGTAGGGATCCGCAGCTGGCTGCTCTTGCTGTGGTGATGGCGGCGGGGGATGAGATGATGAAGATGCACCTGGATGCATCCTAGGACGCTTTCGTGGTGCCACGCGTGCTCGAAGAGGTGTGAAAGCCTCCTCGTCTTCCTCGGCCTCGCCTTCTTGGTCTTCACCTCCGCCTTCTTCTTCGGAGGACTCGATGGCTATGATGGGCCATCGGAAATGCTGCTTGCCCTCGATGTGGAAGACGTTGTCCGGCAGGGATGCCTCCTGGTAAGCTTGGTTGACGTGGCAATGAGCGTACGCCAACCCGTATCGGATAAGAATGAGGTTTGAACGGTGCAAGTGTTGCACGTTCACCTTACTCCGCGCAGAAATCGGAGTCATGGACTGAAAGTTCAGCCCCAAGTACAGCGCCAACTTGGTGACAAGACCACCAAAGTGTATTGGAGCCTTCCTTGTGCTCCGCTTCACCGCCATGACGCGCTGTAACCAGAATGCTCCCCAGTTGCACTCTTGACGTTTCAGGAGTGCATAGAGAAAGAACAGGTCACTCTCCTGAAACTTGCTCAAAGCAAGATCGCTCTGAGCGAAGAAAGTCAAGCTCAACATCCTGTGCAGGACCCGGACGAACGGGTGCTCAAAATCCTCTACCGCGGCATTGTGGTAGCTCACGGTCTTCCCTGCCGGCACTGTAACTAGCTCGGCGAAGATTTTGTCGTAGTCGGTGCGGGCGTCGGGGCGTCGGTGATCGTGGCGGCTATGGTTCCAGTTGAAGATGTCGTTGAACTGCTTCAACGTGATGTTGTAGTTGTTGTTGAAGAGTCGGAAGGACACCCTTCCCTGGATCCACGTCTGGTCCGATGGTACCACGTCATTTGGTACGACGCAGATATCAAGAGACGCCATGAACTCGGCCACCAGTTCCTTGTATGTGGGCCATTCGCCGAAAAACGGCTGCCCATCCGCATGACAGTCCATCTCATAGAAGCGATTGGTGTGCCGCGCTTGCCCAGCCAACACATAGGCCAAGTTGGCCTCGAATCCCAGCTCCCTGATCATTCCCCGGTCCACATACCGGGTTGCCTCGAACTTCCGCTTCATTATCTCCTCGTATACCTTCCTTACATCCATGTTGGCATGAATGAGGCGTGGACGAGAGATGGAAGCGGTTGGAGGAGGAACAAACTCCTCGATCTCCCTGGGGTGCGCACTTGATGAAGATGCTCCGCCCGTATGCACCATGATTGCGAGAAGAATTAGATTGGGAGAAAAGAGCTCGGTGAAGATGGAGAGAAATTCTCCGCTCAGTGAAGATCTTCGCTCGATGACACTTCTCCGCAGGTGTAGAGGGCTCGGGGGAGTGCTCTGCGCAATGGGAGATACTTGCTCTATGGGTGTGATGTCATATGACGTTGCAAGTCCCCTTAAATAGACTTGATCGGCGCCCCTGTTGACCCGTCGATACCATCGACGCGAGTCGATGGTATCGACACGTCTCGCGGGTAGCCGCATCTATCGCTGGTATCGACGGCTGACGTTTGCTGGATCGAGAAAACCCGGATCGCTGACGAGTCGATACCATCGACAGAAGTCGATGGTATCGACGCAGCACCCGGATCGCTGACGTGGCTGAAGCGATCGTCGTCGATGTCTTCATGCGGATCGGTGACATGTCCGTCGATGCCATCGACGGGTGTCGATGGTATCGACTTGCTTTTATTGCGACACCTCCGTTTATTGCATTCAACCTGTGATGATGTCGATACCATCGACGAGGCCGTCGATGGTATCGAGTTGACTGAGCAAAATTCGTCTGAATATCTCCAGAGATCTCGATGGTATCGACTGGGGTGTCGATACCATCGACACTTTTATTGCGACCTGCCTGTGACCATGTCGATGCCATCGACGGAGCCGTCGATGGTATCGACGCAGTGCGATTTCTGCTGGTGTCAACCTGAACCCATGTCGATACCATCGACTGAGGTGTCGATGGTATCGACCCTGCCTGTTCCTGCACATTTAACAAACGGATCAAGGTATCATTTTTTAACTAAAAAGTAAACAAAATAAAAGCAAACTACACCTAACATTAAACTATCCTAATGTACCAATGTTTGGGTTGCCTCCCAACAAGCGCCCTTCTTTAGCATCTTAGGCTAGACGTCGGTCCTTCTTCTCATTCATGTACAAGTGAAATGAGTTTAACCTCATTCACTTTCCTCTTATAGTTCTCACCAAAGTACAGCTTCAAGCGTTGCCCGTTCACCAAGAACGTGGCCTCTCCATCTCGCACGAGAATCGCTCTGTGCGGTCTCACTTCTTCCACCTCGAAGGGTCCACTCCATCGGGATTTCAGTTTCCTAGGATGCAATTTGAGACGAGAGTTGAACAATAGGACACTGTCTCCTTTCTTGAACGTGCACATCTCAATGTGGCGATCGTGGATCAGCTTTGTGCGCTCCTTATAAATACGGGCATTCTCATATGCCGTCATGCGTAGTTCATCCAATTCATTCAATTCAAACATTCTTTTCCTCCCGGCCTCGTCATAGCGCAAGTTCAGCCTTCTTAGCACCCAATGGGCCTTGTGCTCCAATTCTACCGGAAGATGGCACGCCCGGCCATACGCCAACCTAAAAGGTGTAGTGCCTATAGGTGTTTTGTACGCCGTTCGATAAGCCCAAAGTGCATCCGGTAGCAATGCACTCCAATTCTTCCGTGTAGATGCTACAGTCCTTTCTAAAATCTTCTTGATTTCCCTGTTTGATACCTCCACTTGTCCTTGCGTTTGTGGATGATATGGGGTGCCAATGTTGTGCTTGACCCCATATTTCTTCAAAAGTGAAGCAAATTTCTGATTTCAGAAGTGTGTGCCTCCGTCACTAATGATCATTCGAGGAATCCCGAACCTACAGAAAATATTCTCTTTGACGAACCTGCACACTACATTTGAATCATTAGTCCTTGTGGGGATTGCCTCTACCCACTTCGACACATAATCCACAGCAAGCAAAATATAAAGATTTGAATTTGAGGACACAAAGGGTCCCATGAAGTCAATGTCCCATAAATCAAATACCTCGACTTCCTGAAACACATTCAGGGGCATTTCTTGTCTCCTTGAGATATTACCTGCACGCTGGCACGGGTCACACTGCCTAACAAAATCATAGGCATCCCGGAACAAAGTGGGCCAATAAAGGCCGCTCTCCAACACCTTAGCTGCTGTCCGTGAGCTAGCATGATGTCCTCCCGTAGGCGACACATGACAATGATGTAGAACACTTTCGTACTCTACCTCCGGCACGCACCTGTGAAGAATACCATCCCTGCATTGCTTCAACAATATTGGGTCATCCCAAAAATAGTATCTCAATGAATGGAAGAATTTCTTCTTCTCTTGATAAGACCAATCTTCCAGGATGATCCCGCAAGCCAGATAATTCACAATTTCCGCAAACCATGGTTCTTTAGAATCAATTTTTAAAAGTTGTTCGTCGGGAAAAGTCTCGGTAATGGGTATATGCAAACCTTGTTCATCCACCCTCTCTAACCTAGACAAGTGGTCAGCCACCACATTTTCAATTCCCGACTTGTCCTTGATTTCAATATCGAATTCTTGTAGGAGCAAAATCCACCTAATTAGTCTAGGCTTCGCATCCTTCTTCTCCATCAAATATTTTATTGCGGCGTGATCCGTCCACACAACCACCTTAGAACCCACTAAGTATTGCCGAAATTTCTCAAAAGCAAAAACAACAGCAAGTAACTCTTTTTCCGTGGTTGTGTAATTTAATTGAGCATCATTAAGTGTTTTTGAGGCGTAGAAAATCACAGCAGGCTTGTTATCTACCCTTTGCCCCAAAACAGCCCCCACAGCATAGTCAGACGCATCACACATCAACTCGAAAGGCTTTGTCCAATCCGGCGTTTGAACAACCGGAGCCGAAATTAGCTTTTCCTTCAAAACCTCGAATGCGTGAAGACATTTCTCATTGAAATAAAAAACTGCGTCTTTTTCCAACAATTCCGATAATGGCTTTGCGATTTTTGAAAAATCCTTGATAAAGCGCCGATAAAACCCAGCGTGTCCTAAAAAGCTTCTCACCCCTTTTACAGAATTTGGTGGGGGTAGCTTAGAAATCACTTCAATTTTTACGGGGTCTACCTCTAGACCCTTGCTAGACACCTTGTGTCCTAGCACAATTCCTTCTGTCACCATCATGTGACATTTCTCCCAATTGAGGACCAAGTGTGTGTCCTCGCACCGCTGCAAAACCTTATCTAAATTATAAAGGCATTCATCAAAAGACGCTCCATAAACCGAGAAGTCGTCCATGAAGACTTCGAGACACCGCTCCACCATGTCAGAGAAAATGGCGAGCATGCAGCGTTGAAAAGTCGCCGGCGCATTGCATAAACCAAACGACATACGGCGGTAGGCGAAAGTCCCATAGGGACATGTAAACGTAGACTTCTCTTGATCCAAAGGATCAATAGAAATCTGGTTGTACCCCGAGTAACCATCTAGGAAACAAAAATGTGACCGACCGGCTAAGCGTTCCAAAATCTGATCAATGAAAGGCAATGGAAAATGATCTTTCAGAGTTGCGGCGTTCAATCGGCGGTAATCAATGCATACACGCCACCCGGTTACCAATCGGGTGGTGACAGGTTCATTTAGAAGATTTGTAGTGACTATGATTCCCCCCTTTTTAGGGACTACCTGTGTGGGGCTCACCCACGTCGAATCAGATATGGCATAAATAATCCCTGCAGCAAGCAACTTAATGACTTCCTTTTTGACAACCTCCATCATGCTTGGATTTAGACGTCTTTGAGGCTGTATGACTGACTTGGCTCCTTCCTCAAGCCGAATCTTATGTTGACAAAGTGTAGGGGAGATCCCCTTGATGTCCGCCACTGACCACCCAAAGGCTCCACGGTGGTTCTTGAGCACTATCAATAGCTGCTCCTCCTCATCCGCACTCAAGTATGCAGAAACAATCACTGGAAACTTGTCCTCCTCAGCTAGAAAGACGTACTTCAGGTGCGGGGGTAATGGCTTTAACTCCAGATCAGGTGGGCAGATAAGGGATGATTGTAGCGGTGGGGGCAGTGTACCCAAATCTTCATAGTGCCTCGTGTAGAAACATGGAAGCATTTGAAGCATTTTGGCGCACTCCTTGAGTGAAGTACTCCGCATCCAATCATAAGTGACATTGAGCAAGCACGCTTCTAGAGGCAATTCCGGATATGCATCACAGACAGAAGTAATTATCACATCATCCTCCCACGAAGGTGGAATGTCCTCATTCTCATCATTTGGAAACCCGACAGCCTTGCGTAAAGAGACAGCTTTCGTTTGCTCCATAAGGTCTACCGCCAAAGTCCCATTGTCTATCCTGCTCATCACATGGGCCATATCTAAAAATGGCTTCCCGAGACAAAGTGAGATATTGCTTTCCACATGCTTCACCATGTTGCACTGTGCCTTTGCTTTAGTAGATGTATTGCTGTTGGGCATGACCATCTCAAAGCGATCATCCGCAATGCCTAAGGTCAAGCGACCTCTCCCCATCTCCAAGATCATGTCAGCTGTAGCTTGAAATGGGCGACCAAGAAGTAACTCATTGCCGTGTTCGTCCTGCATCTCCATCACAACAAAATCAGCGGGAAAAACAAAGCGGTCTACCTTTACCAAAACATCCTCACAGATTCCATATGGTTTCACCACAGAATTATCGGCCAATTGGATAGTCATATTGCTTGGCCTTGACTCCTTCAATCCAAGTTTCTTGAATGTAGAAAGGGGCATCAGATTGATGCTTGCCCCGGAATCACAAAGCGCTTCGCCAAATTTGAACTTCCCGATAAAGCATGAAATATTGAAACACCCGGGATCCTGTCGCTTTGGCGGCAGAGTGCCCATAATAAAAGCACTCACTTGCTCCTTCAATACCACAACCTCAGTGTCGGGTATCTTCCTCTTCTTGGTGATTACATCTTTAAGGAACTTTCCATAAGACGGGATTTGTTCAATTGCCTCTAACAAGGGAATATTCACAGATAACTTTCTAAAGCTGTCCAGAAATTTTTTAAACTGTGCATCCACCTTTCTTGCTTTTGCACTATTGGGATAGGGAACCGGAACGGTATGTGCCCTTTGATGAGGTGGCACATAGGGAGTTAATTTCTGTGGTTCCTCCTCAGTGGCTTGTCCTTCCTTACCATCTTCGGTTGTGTCATCAATTTGCTCTATGACTGGTGCGGGCTGCTCCTTAGCGGTTGCTTCTTCGACTGTGTCCTGCGGTGTGCTTGTGTCATCCGCCCTTGGATTAAGCACCTTCTTACCGCTCCTCAACAATATGGCCTTGGCCTGTTGGTTTCCCCCGGGAACATTGGTGTTTCCCGGAAAACCCGGATGTGCCGGCTTCTTCAAGCTTGCAATCTCCGCTGCCATCTGTGCCATGGAAGTCTCTATAGTCCGCATCTGAGCCCCGTGGCTCTGCAACGTCTGCCCGAACTGGTTCATGAATTCACCCTGCTGCTTTATTTGCTGCCCAAAAGTGTTCATCAACTCTTGATTTTGCTTTATGACTTGATTGAGCAACTCCGTGCTCTTGTCCTCCGTGACCGGTGCAGGTTTGGCGTCCGGATCTTGCAGGAAGTTGTTTGGATCCTTCCATGAAAATTTCTTGTCCTTCCACCATGAGTAATCGTTGTTCCTGTACCCTTGCTGTTGCCTCATATACTTGACCTGAGCCTCATCTTCGGACTCATTGTCTTCCTTCTGCAGCAACTTCTTTGCGAGAAGATCCATCTTCTCATTCAGCTCTCTCATTGCCTTTGACTCACTGGAAACTCTTGCTTGCTCAACTGGGCCTCTTTCTCTTTCTCCCCAAGATTGCTTTCGTGCCATATTCTTCAGTATTTCCCAGCATCTTGTATCAGTGTTATTTAGAAAGAATCCAGAACCGGCCGAGTCCAAGTTGCTTCTATCATGCTCGGAGAGAGCAAAGTAGAAGATCTTCACTTGGGTTTCCTTGTCCAATCCATGATGTGGACATCTCCTCAACATGACTTGAAATCGCTCCCAAGTCTCAGAATAGGTTTCACCCGCCTGTTGGGTGAAATTGTGGATCTTCCGGATCATATCATTGGTCTTCTCAGGAGGAAAGAACCTCTCGAAGAAAACCTCCACCATGTGATCCCATGATTCAACAAACTCGTCGTCGAGGTTATGAAGCCACTCTCTTGCCACTCCAACCAAGGAACTCGGGAATAACTTGAGATAGAGCACATCCTGCGGAAATCGATCTATCTTCACCATATCGCAGTTCTCCACAAACTGACTAATGTGTGCCACTGGATCTTCATTTTTCAGTCCGTGAAATGCATTGGATTTGACCAAATTAATCAGTGCTGGGTCGATCTTGTATGTAGGTATGTTTAGCCCATGTTTCTTTATAGGCCCCTTTGATGCCGAGGAAGAAGACGCCTTGATCTTCTCCCATATTGTCTGTGCTTCAGCCATTACTTCTTCTTGTTCTGGCTCAGATTCAGAATGTATATCACTGTGGTGTTCCTCCTCGTAGTAGCCCTCGTCCTCTGGTCCCGCAGATGGAACCTCAGGTGTGCGATTTACGTAGTCTCGACTACGTGTGTGCACCATGCAAAGCACCTGTAATATGGAAATAGAGGTTCAGTACAATGCTTTGAACGAGTCAACACAATTATAGAGAAATAAAGGAATTTTTGAAATTGTTTTAAAATTAATAAAAAAAATGTGGCCTAGAATGGCCGCTCTTAGCACTCAAAGTGCCAATAATTCGCCGTATCCCTGGCAACGGTGCCAAAAACTTGACGTGTATTTTACTACGCACTTAAACGCAAGTATACGCGTCGAGTAATATAGGCCTTGTGAGGCCCGAGTCGAACTCAGGGATACGTGAATTATTGGAGACTTCTACTAACTAATCGCAATCAGCTAGACCGATTAACAGAGAAAGGTTTTGTTGTTCAAATTAAAAGAAAATAAAAATCAAACAAAGAAAACAATCGATTAAAGGTTAATTTAATCAATTAAAAGGGATATCTTTAGGATGGCGGTTTCACCGCGGGTCAACATTGTATTAGATTTCATGTAATTCTTCACACTTCTCTCTCTATCCGGGTAGTGGCCTGAAATGAGAATTACCCACTGTCGTGGTGTAATCCACTACTTAGATTTAGGTTGATTCCATCGTCATAGTAATCATTCCCCTAAACTAAGCGCATTAAGATCGGTCCCTCAGTTCCCACCATTAATTTTACAACTCCTTTGTCAAGGGTTTTATTAATTAATGTAGAATTCGTCTCTTTTCAACCGTTAATCCTTCTTTCGAAGTGATTAAGGGCATTAATTTATTATTATGGTGATCAAGCATAACAATAGCAATAGAGAAAACGAATTTATACCACGGATATGAGAGAAAAATATGAATTATCAATATAAAATCATCATACAATGTATCCCCGGGCTACTCCCGGTCCTAAAGATTGAGGGTTTTAGCCTCTCATGTTCATCTTACACGAATACATGGTAGAAATTGGGGAATTCATAAGAAAAACGTGAAATAAATGGGAAAACCCCTGAACGGAGAAGAACCGGTGGATCCTTGGCGTAGAACACAAGCTTTCCCCGCCTGTCGGTGGTGGAAATTGTCTTCGGCAGCGTCCGAATCACCCGGAATGAGCTTCTCGGCCTCCGTTCTCCTTTCTCTCCTCCTCGGCACTCGTGCAATCCAAAAATGAGATGATCACGTCTGGGCGGCCGTCATTAGGTATAAGTCCCTAATTAGGTCGTCAAATAACAACAGCCGTCCGATCGAAATCAAAACAAATCCAACGCATATCTGCCGGCGTCGATACCATCGACGCGAGTCGATGGTATCGACACAACGGATTAGCGGCAGCTTTCCTTTCTTTTATTCTGAGCGCCTGTCATGATCTCGATACCATCGACTTGGGTGTCGATGGTATCGACTCCTTTAGCGTCGGTTGTTGTCGTTTAGCGACGCTGTAGCTCTCCTTGAGTCGATGGCATCGACTTGCGTCGATGGTATCGACTTCATCCTCGCCAGCAGCCTGTAGACATCTCGATGCCATCGACTTGGGTGTCGATGGTATCGACTCTGTATTGCTCTTCTCGGCTGACAACCTGTGGCTTGGTCGATGGTATCGACATCCGTCGATGGTATCGACGGATGTAGATACTTGTTCTTCCTGAAATTGCACAACAAGACCAAGTAAATCCACACAATTTATGATAAGATGATCAATAATGCTTAAAATAGTGAAACAAAGGGGATTTGATATAAAATGATGGCAAAGACCAAATAAAGTGAATTATGCAATAATATCCATGAAAATGAGTAATTAAGGCACAAAACACATATGAATTCGGTCTATAAATGCGACTCAAAATCATCGCATCAATTGCTTCCATGGTTGTTGTTACTACGGTGTTGATTGTTCCCATTACTATTGCTATTACTTTTCGGGGGTGCAGAGCGACCCGAATCTTGTAGGTGCATCTCAGTGTATTGTGCTTTAGCAACCAACTGATCAAATGTCAAAGGGATCTGAGGGGCCAAGCTGTCGCTCAGACTTCAGTTGAGTCCCTTCATGAAAACTTGGATCCTTCTTTGCTCAGTAATACATGTTGCATACCTTTCTAGGAGGGTGAAATGATGAAGGAATTCAGCTACAGAGTCATTCCCTTGGCGAATGGAATTGAATTTCATTTCTTTCTGGATGAGCACAGATTGGGGGACATATTGGCGATGAAAGAGCTTGAGGAATTCCTCCCATTCCAATGATGTCATACCTCCAGGGAGGTACTAGACAGAATTTTCCACCAGACTTTTACCGCTCATTTCAACACAAAGGCAACATACTTGACCCATAAGTGTAATGGGCAACTCATACTTTCCAATATATCCTGAGTGGTCAAAACCCAATCCTTAGCTTTCTCGACTATGTCTCATTCACTTTCCCCTTTGAACTCAGAAGGTTTCATATTCAGAAAATCGGCGAGCGTAGTTCCTTGAGCCCACCACTTCTATGAATGAACCCTTCCATGGCTGTCCCCAAGATTGATTGAAGTTGGGCCAGTTGGTCGGCTGCATCGACCCTTGGGGGTGAAGGGGGTCCTTCGCGATGAGAAGGTTGACCTCTCTTTGGTGAGGGGGTGTAATACAACTTTCTTTTGTAAGAAGAGGATTTTCTTTTCGTCTCAGATGAGGGGATATGATGCTTTCCTTTCTTCTCTGTTGAGGGGGTATGGTTCTTGCTTTTCCTCTTTGATCGAGGTGGGGAGGGGGTATAGTACCCTTCACTATTAAAATTTGGCATATCAGGTTCAGATTTCTCGAAGTCAAATAGGTTACCTCTGCTAGAAACAAGAAAAGTTAAGTGTCAATAAGGGAAACTATATGAAACCCTAATTCGGAGAAAAGGTAGATGCCGATTGTTGATGGCTCTGATACCATTTCATGTGACGACATAGTTTTACACCATGCATCCATGTATGATAACAAAGTAACTTGAACATCAACAAAATGAAAACATAACTATTGTTATCTCGAAAAATACATGAGATAAAGAGTTTTGTTCTCTAGGGACTACAATGCTAAAAGTAATAAGGAAAAGAGGATCACAAAGGACACCTAGCCTTCTGCTCCTTCACCATTTAGTCTCCAATCTCAGTAGCAAAATCTTCAACGTGGGGTGGTCCTTCTGTCCATGAATTTCCCAGAGGGAAAGAAACAACACATGGATCCCATAAAGAAAAAAAATAGGGTCATCTAGGCTGGTACTAATTCAATTATTGAACTATTAAAAAATTAAAGAGTTATAGATCAAATTTGGGTAAGATTGCTTGGTGGACCATGATAATAGCAAAAATGAACTAGTTACAATGATAATTTCAAAAGGGGTACAATAATGTAGAGTGGTAACTAGAATCAACAACGAGATTTCTCAAACAAATATCAACATATCAAATTATTCAAAATGAAATGATTTATCTATTGGCACAATCAATCTAATCTTTTGTCTTTGCCAGTGGCTAGGTACCTAGTGTTCTCCCCTCTATGAGAGAACGACACTTCACCTGTGGGGGTAACCAGTACTGGGGGACCTCTAATTTTCCATTATCCACTACGCAGGGTTGGGGGTCATAACCCACCAGATCTAGTGAGCCAAAGCTCTTTAGCCAATATTTTGAGTTTTTGTGTGCCAATGTCTAAATCTACAACATTTCAATTTCTCTATAATATTCAACTTTCAAATGTAGTTGTGGTGAACTTTAACAATAAGGAAAAGGCTAATAAAATGTTTCACCACTTTTCAAAGTTATGTAGATGAAATCTAAGAGGGAAATAAACAGTTCAATAAATAATCGAGAATTAAGTACCTGTTCTAAACCGAGAACTTCCAATCAAGTTGCACACAAGAATCAACGATGCAATTTCCTCAAGAATCTAGAAAGAGAGGAGATATTAGAGTTATTTGATGTTTCTTGGCTTGGAATCACTTTCTAGTTTCTTATTAGGTGAAATTACCATTTTACCCCTCATTATGTTTGATGGTTATATAGTATTATCATGAGGTCATTAAGTCCCTTCTGGTCATAGTGGTTATTTCTTTATGCACATGTATTACAATATTCATTACTCCTATTTATAGTATATAAAATTTATATTTCACAAAGTAATACTTATGTCTACATTCCTACATATAGTTTAAGAACAAACTAATTGACATGATTGGTAGAAAACTTAGGGTAATCTGAGATGGGGTTTTCCCCATTTGATTTCTCCATATATATACTTCTTAACATCCTTATCATTGTACCTTTTCTTCTATGCTAGGTTGAAATCAATACGGTGTGATAAGTATAATTTCTATAATGCAATCCTTGGGAATTTTATTAATCATTTATACTTCCTCATGCTTGGTCATAATATGTATACCTAACTATAGTTTGTTTTATACAAATTGTAGGAACATGCATGTATGGATTAAGTAAGACAAGTATATACATGGAGGTCATCATATGTTTATATAATTCTGATTTTGCATTGTACCCATAGTAGGTTCATGCATGCATGTGCTTATCTTTTACTTCATTCATTCACAACTAGTCATTTAAAGATTAGTTGTCAAGTACTATTGGTTGATATAAGTTGGGGTTTCCCCTATGGTAGTACTACATTATAATACTAGGTTGCTTATTTAAAATAGTACATAGGCAACCTTTCATGTTGTTAATGCGTCGCTTAGCACTTACAATCACTAAGATGTTTATCCTAGAGTTTAATCCTTTTTCTACTTCCGATTAAGGCTAGTATAGAAGGGTCGATCCCACATGACAACTTTTTAAAGATTGTTTCTTTTATCTCAATTATTTTGAAGAACTATTTTATTATTTTTTTTGTATTTTTTAGATTTAGAACGGAAAGTAAAAGTCGAGTTTTGGGGTTGGTGATTAACACTAAGGAATGAAATGCAAGAATGAAAATGCACTTAACAAGAATAAAAATGCACAAGGAAATTTCAAGATTATTGTTAGCACAAGAAAAACTATATGAATGAAAAGACTAGGAATTAAAGAAAGAAAAAGTATGCGGTGATTAAATCAAGAGATGGAAATCGAGACGTTAGGGGTTTTCACCACCTTTGTCTAGGCAAAATAAACTAATCCTTAAAAATGACAGATTCGACGAAGGCAAGTGAATTAATAAAAATCCACTAAAGATAGACTCCACATGAGCCCATTGATCCTGGTGCTCATGCTTCTTAGTTCGTCATCCTAAAAGAAGAAGATCCACAGTCGTTTCAAAACTCCTATGCAATTGGGTTTGTTGTTCTAAATCCAAAATTCCACAGTCATATCCATCCAGATTAACTTTTGATCAAATCAATTAATTACTTTGATAGATCAATTAGTTATCAAACCCAAAAGCCATCTAGAATCGTTTTTTAGGAAAAGTTGATAAATCCATGGCTAAGGGGTTATTCCCCTGGCCTCGATAGAAAACTACTCACTCATGGAGAAGAGGGAGACGGAGGAAGAAAGTATTGAAGCCATAGTCTAGCCCAAAATCAGGAGGTTAATCCTTATGCTAGAGATAATAAAATGGCATAGTTCTTAGTTCCTTGCTCTAGAATTAAAGAACAGAGAAAAGAAGATTAAGACTAAAGTGGAATGAAGAGACAAGAACAAAGTATGAAAGAACAATGCTTGAAATAAGATCTACTTTATTGCAGAATAAGAAAATGATTATAAGAACAAAAGCTTCAGAATCCCCATACAAAGAGAAATCCAAGATGCCTTGAGGAGGAGGAAGTGCCCCTCCTTTTATAGGAGGAGAAGGAGGAACTTTTACAATTAGGTTGAGGGGTTTTTGAGGCTGGTGACTGGGATTTTGGCTATCTGCGCGCCGCCAACCGACCGGTTCAGAAACAAACCGATCGGCTAGAAGATGTTGGAGTGCAGCAGCCAATCGATCGGATGCCAACCCTAATTAGGGTGGCGGCGCAGTCGAAATCGCTCGGTGTCGTTTCTTTTCATCAATAGGGCATCAACTGAGCATTTGGTTTAGGAATCGGGCGATCTCGGCCAGTCGTCTGATTAGAGTAATGATCGACGCTTGAAGGCGAATCGAGCGTTTCAATTTGTCAGACGATCAAGTTGATGAGGTGAGACGATCGGTTGATAATACCAGTTGATCGGCTCAGGTCCTGAAACTGCAATAAAATGCACATGATTGTTAGATTTGTGATAAAAATGAGAAAATATCAATTTGTGCAATTTCAAGAGATGAATGGAGTATTTCTACGTGACAAGCTTAATAATTCATAGAAAAGATGTGCTGAAATAGAACACATCAAAATATCACGGACTTAAAGTTTTGCTTGTCCTCAAGCAATTGAAAAATAAAAATGATTCAAAAAATTTGGAATAACAAGTTCATCCTCCCTAGATTAGCAATTCTTCTATCCTTTTCATGGCCAAGTGACTCATCTCCTAGAACCACAAATTGCAAGCACTATGTTTCTCAAGAAAACATTTTTCATAACTTGTTTTTTTTAAACTTATACTTTGTAAAGACAATCTTGATCTAACTTGCACTTCGACACTCATTTTTTTTTCATTGGGTTGATTGTTGCACGGGAATAGAGAATTTGAGGTGCGACGAAAAAATCCCTCCTCTATTCGATTTGGGATATAATTTTTTCATGGACTTGTGAGTACATTGACCACAAATTTTTTGTGTGCCTTTTTTTGGCATCTTTTGATGGTACGCCCCTTTGTGGGGTATGGAAGAAGGGCATGCCACCCCTGACTTAGGGTTTGGCGTGCAATTTATTTTTCCCGTGCAACAAAAAACTTTTTTTTGAGTAATTGTCGTTGCATAAGATATAAGAGACATGTAGCTACATTATATGAGAGTAAAAAGAATAAGTTAATCTAATGCTAAAATTAAGAAAATCTACATTTGATTCTATTTGATACTCTAAGGCTTGCCACTGTTTCCAAAAATTGCTATCATGATCATAGGGAACTTGATATTACAAAGTTTTTTTTTGAAATAAAGTTGATAATGCATTTGATTTTTGAAGATAAAGTACAACATTCGACCGACTAGATAAAGGCCTTATGTTTGAAAGTAAACAAAGCAAAACAAATAAAAATGCAGAAGGAAATGTTGAAAAGGGAAGATAAAGGGCGGATCACGTACCACCCACCCCCACCCCGGACTTAGAAATTTGCTCGACCCGAGCAAACTCTAAGAGTGAGATGGAGGGAAGAGTCACTACAGTGGAGAGTGCTACTGGTGGGAGGAGTAGTAGTTTGCCCAATAAGGAGAATCAGGGCCTGTATAACTTTGTTGTGCTCCGTACTCATCATAAGCTGGTCGACTAGGGGCATAGTAACCGCAGTCCACATGCCAAGACTCCTGCGAACGCTGCATCAGGTACATGTGATTGAGCTGGTGGCCCTGTCTCTGCTGCTCTTGCTGAATCTCATCCAGCTGGGTCTGGATCTCGTAGAAGCCATAAGGACCGGAGTCGTCATCTGGTCGCCACCTGGTGCGACGTCTGGAAGGTGGCAGTGGTGGTCCAATGTCGTCGTCGTGTGCCTCTAAAGAGAGGCTCCTCCTGTGAGGCTGTGGCTTAAGGATGGTGGCTGGATCTGGATGCTCTAGGTAGAATCTCTGGATATGGCCCGATAAATCAGTCAACTCGTAGACGTAGTTTGCTGTTGCAAACCATGAATGTAACAGGAGCTGGAGGACCACCTGAGTGTCTTTGAACAAAAGGTAATAAATGCCCTCGGTGCCCAAATGGATAAACCTACTATTCTTCAAATAGTGAGTGTTGATGAGGTGATTTTTGAGCTCAAGCAGAGGAAAGGCGATGTGGGTGTAGCCCAAAAAGATGGCGAGTTGGGTAACATAGTGGCCAATGCGAAAAGAAGAGGAAGTGGCTCAGCTAGCTTGGGTACCAAAATGCTCAATGATAGCATTGCCCCAGTTAAAAGGTTCTTCATGTAAAAGAAACCAAAGAGCATAAAGTTCTACCTGAGTAATTGCGCCCTGAGTACCTTCCCGACGGAAAATGGTGCAAGTCAAAATACGGTGAAGGTAACAGACCACCGGGTTGTGTATGCAGGAGTCCTTGGGCCCACTAGGAAGACGAGGAAGAATCCCAGTGATCTCTGCCCAAAACGTATCTCTGTCGTAATGATCTGGGTAGGAGTCATGAGACCGCGCCATACATTGTTCTAGCCAATAGTCATCCCTGCCGTCGAGGATAAAAGAAGTGATTTGCTTGGCAGATGATTCCAGATTTTCCGCAAAAATCCGGTATTTACATCTCGAGTTTCCGTAAGAACAGTGTAACCTACAGAAAGTGCTCAAAAACTCGAGGGTAAGATCACAGTAGACGGAGGTGACATGGTAGGGAAAGATAAGGATGTGGTTTCTGCGGAGGATATTTTCGATGGCGTCACGGATGCCCAAAGCATCAAGGGTTGTGCCGCACGCCCAACGAGGAAAAGAAACACCAATTGTGAAAATATCCTCATAACGCTGGCTGTGTTCAGCGCTAGTGAACTGGTCGTAGCTACCCAGAATAGGTGTTATACGAGGTGAACGGGGGGTGGTCGAGTCTGGATCATTGGCTGCCTTCTGAGTTCCCTCCATCTCGCGGAGAAGCTCATCCGCCTCGTAGATGTCACGAAGCATCTCCTCGACTAACTCGGGAGAAGACTCACCAGTAGGAGAGGGCGTGTGGAAATGGATTCCGGGATGAGAACTGGAACGGCGAGGACGATCCCTGGAAGAGTATGCAGGGGCCTTGCCTTTGCCCTTGCGAAAGCGGCTGAACATCACTGCTGCAGAGAAGTCGATCGGTTGAGAATGTAAACGATCGTCTGGAGAAAACCAACCGAGCGTCTGGTAGATGAAATGGGCGTTTCGGCTATCTGAGATGGGCAACTGGACACACCAAACGGTCGTCTGAGTCTGGATCTGAGCACTCAGCGAATTTGGCTAACGGCTGTGTTGTTGAGGAGCTGGGGTGGTGGCGATGCAGGTCCCGTCGGTCGTCTATCAATCGAGACGGACGACATCCCAGCCAGGCGGGCAGATGAATAGATCCAGGACAACAACTCTGATTATGCGGAAAGGCCAGACGACCGGATGAGGCGAGACCGGTCAGCCGAGGAGCTGGCGGAAAACCTTAGACGTCCAGCTAAGAATCAAGACAGTCGTCTGAAGAGCAGGTGGAACTACGATCGGAGAGGTGGCAAGCTCGAGCGATTGAGTGAATCGTGAGGGAGGTGGCTAGGGTAAGCGAGGAGATGGGAGAGTGGTCTTGCGTCTGGTGCGTTATATAGAACAATGGATCTATGAGCGGATCGGTTGGACAACCAGACGATCGGCTGGTCTGCCTTGGGCGCCAGACACAAGTAAGTAAAGGACAGAGGCTGCATTAAAGTTTTGCGGAACGGTCGACGGTCGAGTCGAGCGTCTGGATATCCAACCGGCCATTGTTCTTATCGAGTCGTCACAAATCAGTCTTGAACCGAGTGTCTGGTAATGGTAACCAATCAGCTTGATAGCAGGAAGAAGGAAAAATAGAACGAAAGAACAAAAACAAGAAAACAATGAGAAGGGAAGATAGTGTTTGGCTTCTTCCAAACTAGCGCCTTATTTTACGTTGTGGCTCGACAAAGATCAGATTAATTGGAATCCGAAGGAGTTGAAGGGTCAGTGAGGTTCAGATCATGCAAGGGTGGAAATTTGGTTGAGTCTGAAGCAACACCATCTTCAGTGGTGATATATCTTTTAAGACGGTGCCCCTTGACCTTAAACTCACCCATAACTTTATCCCATAGGAGAAAGGCACCATGTGAGTAAGCACACTTTACAATGTAGGGGCCATACCACCTTGACTTGAGTTTTCTAGGAAAAAGTCGTAATCTTGAATGAAAAACTAAAACTTGATCCCCTTCTCTAATATCTTTGCGCTTAATATGACCATCATGCCACATTTTGGTTCTGTCTTTGTAGATTCTTGCATTTTTGTAGGCACTTATCCTAAGTTCATCAAGCTCATTTATTTGGAGAGAATGTTTCTTTCCAGCCATGGAAAGGTCAAAATTCGAAGTTTTGATGGCCCATCTTGCTTTGTGCTCTAGTTCTATTGGTAAGTGACATGACTTACCGTAGATCAGTCTGAAAGGGGTGGTACCAATGGGTGTTTTGTAGGCAGTACGATATGCCCACAGAGCGTCATTGATTTTTAACGCCCAATATTTCCTAGTGCGTCCAACTGTTTTTTCTAAAATTGATTTTATTTGTTTGTTGGATACTTCTACCTACCCACTGGTCTGAGGATGGTAAGGAGTGGCGACTTTGTGATAAATCCCATATTTTTTCAAAAGAGCCTCAAAACTTTTCTCCAAAAAATGGGATCCCCCGTCAGAAATGACGGTGCGAGGGACTCCAAATCTAGGAAAAATGATATCTTTAAAAAGTTTCTTAACAAGTTTAGAGTCACACGTTTTAGTGGGTATGACTTCAACCCACTTTGACACGTAATCGACTGCGACTAAAATGTAAGCAAACCCATAAGAAGAAGGAAATGGGCCCATATAGTCGATTCCCCAGACATCAAAAATCTCTAATTCCTACCAAGAGGTGAGAGGCATTTGGTCACGCTTGGAGATATTGCCCGTCCTTTGACATTGGTCACATGAGAGCACATAATCATAAGAGTCTTTGAAAATGGTGGGCCAAAAGAATCCACATTGTAGAACTTTTCTAGTCATTTTTTGGGAACTCATGTGACCACCATAGGGCCCAGAGTGACATTGTTCCAAAATGGCGATGCTTTCTTCGTGGGATACACAACGATGATATAAACCATCAGCACAAAGTCTAAACAGATAAGGTTTGTCCCAATAATAATTTTTCACATCATGTAAAAATTTAGCTTTAGAGTGTCCGGTATACTCGGGTTGCAATACACCTGCAGCTAAATAGTTTACAAAATCAGCAAACCAAGGGAATTGGGAGTCTACCTTAAGCAATTGATCATCGGGTAAGGATTCGTTTATGGGATTTTCATCAATGGGGCTATAGCTAAGTCTTTTGAGGTGGTCGGCCATGACGTTCTCAGATCCTTTTTTGTCTAGGATTTCTAAATCAAATTCTTGCAATAACAAAATCCATCTTATGAGTCTAGGCTTGGCATCTTTCTTGGTCATGAGGTAGCGAATGGCTGCATGATCAGTGTAAACAAGTACCTTTGAACCAACAAGATATGAGAACAATTTATCGAATGCATAGACAATGGCTAGCATTTCTTTTTCAGTTACAGTGTAATTTCACTGAGCCTCATCTAAGGTCTTGGATAAATAATAAATGACATGGTGTTTTTTGTCAATTCGTTGTCCTAAAATAGAACCTACAACAAAATCACTAGCATCGCACATGATTTCAAAGGGTAAGGCCCAGTCAGGAGAACGGATGATAGGAGTGGTGGTGAGAGCATCCTTCAAGCATAAAAAGCTATCCATGCAAGCTTTATCGAAATTGAAAGGAACCTCTTTTTGAAGGAGGTGGGTGAGAGGTTTGGTGATTTTAGAGAAATCACGAATGAAACGCTGATAGAACCCAGCATGTCCTAGGAAGGCTTAGATGTCTTTGACTGAGGTAGGAGGGGGGAGCTTGGTGATGACCTCAATCTTAGCTTGGTCAACTTCAATGCCCTAGTTGCTCACCTTATGGCCTAGAACAATACCCTCCTTGACCATGAAGTGACACTTCTCCCAATTAAGGACTAAGTGTGACTCGATGCATCTATCAAGAACAAGGGAGAGGTTCCCAAGGCAAGAACTGAAACTATCTCCATAGACAGAGATATCGTCCATGAAAACTTCCATGACAGTTTCAGTTAACCCTGAAAAAATGGCAGACATACATCTTTGAAAAGTGGCTGGTGCATTGCACAAGCCAAAGGGCATTCGTCTAAAAGCGTATGTACCAAAAGGGCATATGAAAGTGGTCTTCTCGTCTTCAGGATGAATGGGAATCTGATAAAAACCCAAGTAGCCATCTAAATAGAAAAAGTATTGTTGATGAGATAAACGTTCAAGAACTTGATCGAGGAAGGGAAGAGGGAAGTGGTCTTTCCTTATTTCTTTGTTGAGTTTCCTGTAGTCAATGCACATCCTCCACCCTGTGACGGTATGGGTGGGGATGAGCTCATTCTTCTCATTCCTAATGACTGTGGTCCCACCCTTTTTGGGGATGACCTGGACAGGGCTGACCCAAGGAGAGTCAGAGATGGGGTAGATGATTCCTGCAGTCAAAAGTTTAATTACTTCAAGACGGACAACTTCCTTCATGTTTGGGTTGAGTTTCCTTTGCGGGTCTCGGGAAGGTTTATTATTTTGAATCATTGGGATTTTGTGGATGCAAATGGATTGATCTATCCCAACTAAATCCTTCATTTTGTACCCTAAAGCTATTTTCCTTTTCCTAAGTTCTCCCATAAGCATGTTTTCCTGTTCAATGGTAAGGTCAGAATTGATAATAACATGGCATAATTGTTGTTCATCCAGAAAGACATATTTCAGGCCTATGGGGAGAGTCTTCATTTCCGGGGCTTTTGGTGGTTCAAGTCGTTCTTCTATGGTGGAGATCATTTTAAGGTCTTCAATCTCAGCACATGGGATTTCCTCAAAGTTGTCCAAATGAATCTTGAGTTGATTTGATGGTTCATTATCAAAATCACATTTGGCAGGGATGGTGAGAGCAGTGCGTAGGGGGTCATCAACTAGTTTCCATTCTTGCCTTAGTTGGTTTAATTCATCAATGCAATCAAGGAGGTAGACTTCTTCCTCAAGACTAGGTCCCCTCATGCTTTCAAACACCCTAAACTCTAGGGTTTGCTTCCCTAGCCTTAACAAAATGGTACCAGCCTCAACATCAATTGAGGTACGGGAAGTGGCTAAGAAGGGATGTCCAAAAATGAGAGGGTAGCATAAATCTTCCTTGATGTCCATGATCACAAAATCACATGGGACATATGCATCTTTCCCAACTTTAACTGGAATGTCTTCGATGATTCCCATGGGTTTGGTTGTGGATGAGTCTACCTGTTGGATAGTCATGGATGTGGGTAACATGTCATGGAATCCTATTCTTTTGCAAAGGCTATAAGGCATGATAGATATACTGGCTCCCAAATCTGCTAGGCCTTTTCTACAAGCATTGTCACCCAAGTAGCATCCTATTCCAAAAGAACCTGGATCCTTCTGTTTTTTTGGCATCTTACTTAGGATAATGTCTGAAGTGGTCCTAGCAAGTTTAACAGTCTCGTATTCTTTAGTAACATACTTCCTAGTCAAGAGAGATTTCATGTACTTAGACCAGGCGGGCATGTCTGCCAAAGCATCGAGGAAAGGATTGTCGACATGTATTTTTTTCATAGCATCCCTAAATTTCATGAAGTGAGCGTCAAGTCTTATTTGTTTGAGATGGGCTTGGTAGGGGGGTCGGGGTATGTAGATTGGTTCTTCGTCTTCCACTTGAGGGGTTTCAGGGACGGATGGTTTAGGTGTAGCTTCAGATTCAACAACCAAATTGTCATCCTCAACTTCTAGTGGTATGGGGGGTGTAGCGTCAGGGGGAGGAGTGGAATGTGCTTTTCCCAAACAAGTGGTGACAATTTTAAGCTGTTCGGGGTGCTTGGGATTATTTTCGGGCTGTCCAGGGAAGGAACCGGCGGGAGGTTTTTGTTGGGCAAATAGGCGGGCCAACTGTGCATCAGTTGCCTTTTGATGGGCTTGTATGTCCATGAGGGTTTGTTGTATGGGAATCCATGTGGTGGTCGATTGTTACCTTGAGGGTAGGGAGGCCTTTGTTGAAGTTGGTTAGAGTTCTCGGCACCTGAAGGGTTCCTGTATTGAAAACCAGGGTGGTTTCTAGGTTGGTTGGGATTGTAGTAACTTTGGCCTAGTATTGTATGAATCGAATTGAGGTCTTCTGGTTGTTGTCCTACTTCAGGTTGCATGGGCATGTTGTAGAGATATTGACAGTGGAGTGTGGTATAGTCGTATCCTTGGCAAATACCACAAAGGAAATCCATGGCTTTTAGTTGTTGGGGTGACTCCCTAAGGGTGACCAAGGATGAATCTAACCGATCTTGTTTTAAGGCAATTGATTTTAGGCTTTCCTCTATGCTTTAGATATCATTATTAACTTCTGCCTTGGCTACCTTAAGGATTATGCCAATCCCTCTTCTAGCCCTTGTTTCGGAAGCTCGTTTAACTACCTCCCATGCGCTAATCAAACTTTGATGCATGCAATTTCCTCCAGATGAGGAATCAAGAAAGAATTTGGTATCATCATCAAAACCACGATAGAAAATCTCTATGAGTTGGGCTTGAGAGATATCATGGTGGGGGCACTTCCGAAGTAAGTATTTGAACCTTTTCCAGGCTTCACCTAAAGACTCTCATGGGGACATAGAAAAATGAGTTATTTGACCCCTAAGTTCATAGGTGAGAGACAGGGGGGTAAAATTTCTCAAGGAACTTGCTTTGTAGAACTTCCCAAGTTGTGACATGTTCTTCGCTCTCCATGGTGTTGTACCAACTACTAGCTTGGCCGGAGAGGGAATACTTAAACAACCTAAGGCGGATGACATCTTCAGAGACACCCAGGAGTTTGTTCAAAGTGCAAAGGTCAATGAACCTTTGAAGATGATCTTGGCAACTTTCCCCATTGTTGCTTGAGAAGGGGTTGGCTTGCATCATGGTGATCCATTGTGTTCGGATTTCAAATTGTGGAGCAATAATGTTGGGGGTATGACCGGATGTTGCGCATAGGCAGTTTTGGGAATAGAAAAATCTTTTAATTGTTTTTGCCTTTCGGCTTCCCTCCTATCGGCTTCTATGGTTTCTTGTTCGGCCCTAAAGGCTGCTCACAAAGCGGCTTCTCTTTCCGCTTGTTCAGCTTGGATGATCTCTCTTTGAGTTGCGAGAGCTTGGTCGATCCTACAGGTGACTTCTTCTTCATTCATTCTCACTAGAATTTGACGGTTTAGACGATGAAAAGTCCTTTCTATTTTCGGATCAAATGGTTGAAAATCGACGTTCGGGCGTCGCATGCACAATTAAAGCAGTTAATTCGTGTGCAGAAAAATGTACTGCCGGAATGGAAACTCGACAGAAAGAGGAGTACACTTCCAGAATGTTACTCGGAAGGCATAAAAAAAGTTTTTCAAAAGATTTTTGGGGGTTTGAGAAAACAATCTGTTGTCCCCGGCAACAGCGCCAAATTGTTAATTCACTTGCCTTCATCGAATCCGTCATTTTTAAGGATTAGTTTATTTTGCCTAGACTAAGGTGGTGAAAACTCCTAACGTCTCGATAAAAAACTACTCACTCATGGAGAAGGGGGAGACGGAGGAAGAAAGTACTGAAGCCATAGTCTAGCCCAAAATTAGGAGGTTAATCCTTATGCTAGAGACAATAAAATGGCTTAGTTCTTAGTTCCTTGCTCCAGAATCAAAGAACGGAGAAAAGAAGATTAAGACTAAAGTGAAATGAAGAGACAAGAACAAAGTATGAAAGAATAATGCTTGAAATAAGATCTACTTTATTGTAGAATAAGAAGATGATTACAAGAACAAAAGCTTCAGAATCCCCATACAAAGAGAAATCCAAGATGCCTTGAGGAGGAGGAAGTGACCCTCCTTTTATAGGAGGGGAAGGAGGCACTTTTACAATTAGGTTGATGGGTTTTTGAGGCTGGCGGCTGGGATTTTGGCTATCTGTGCGTCGCCAACCGACCGGTTTAGAAACAAACCGATCGGTTGGCAACCCTAATTAGGGTGGCGGCACAGTCGAAACTGCTCGGTGTTATTTCTTCTCATCAATAGGGCATCAGCCGAGCATTTGGTTTAGGAATTGGGCGATCACGGCCAGTCATCGGATGAGAGTAATGATCGACGCTTGAAGGTGAATTGAGCGTTTCAATTTGTCAGACGATCGGGTCGATGAGGTCAGACGATCGGGTCGATGAGGTGAGACGATCGGTTGATAATACCAGTCGATCGAGTCAGGTCCTGAAACTGCAATAAAATGCACATGATTGTTAGATTTGTGATAAAAATGAGAAAATATCAATTTGTGCACTTTCAAGAGATGAATGGAGTATTTCTACGTGACAAGCTTAATAATTTGCAGAAAAGATGTGCTGAAATAGCACGCATCACATGCTTAGGGTCATATATCCATATCCTGGTAATAAGTTAGGCAAGTATTTCTTTTGGAAAGCGGAAGGGTCACGTTGTATGCCATTCATGTATTAAGTTAATCGAGTGATAGACATATTGGTGAAACATTGGGAAATTCATGTATATTATAGTATGATATCCTATCAACCGTATATCGTGGAGGGATTGTGTTATCTGTTTGATCGTGAATGAGAGAATTAGGATGGGGTCAGGCGGTACCTCTTTGCCGCACAATAGGGTTGGTCTCCCGTTGGTGCCTATTTAGGTTGATGGCATCCTTATTGTCCGGTCATCGAGCACCCTGGCGGTGTAGAGGCGTCGGTGCAGTTCTGCTGTGATGGCGGAGGTCTATGTCTATAACTTGCCGAAATCCAAGCAGGTCGTCTTACAACCACTGTAGGAACGGGTTGGTGGTACTCGTGTTGCAGAGGGTGGCGCAGGTATGTGTCGTGGTGTCGGGTGAGGTTCTGGCGGTGCAGCAGGTTGAGGGAGGTGGAGATGCTGTGGAAGGTTTGCAGATCGGGGTACCTTGGCGTCGAGATTGATGATGATATATATATATATATATATATATATATATATATATATATATATATAAGTTAGATGGTGGATCTAGGGATTTTGTAGCAAGGTGGAGCTCTGTCAACTAGATCTGGGCGGCACAACGTAGGGATCGGAGGCTCGTCGGTTTCTGTCAAGCTCTAGGAGGCTTGATGGTAGATCCTTCTGTGGTAGTTTGGGTGCTTGGAAACATAGCTATCGAGTTGGAGGATTGAAATACGAACTCAACAAACTTTGAATCGATCAAAACGGATGAGAATCAAGGGAGAACGGCCTTGGAAACGTAGCTGTCGAGTTGGAGGATTGAAAGACAAACTCAACAGACTTTGAATCGATCAAAATGGATGAGAATCAAGGGAGAACAGCCTGGCCGTTTCTCCTTTACAGGAAGCGGTCGCGGCGCTGATCCAGCGTAAATGAGTGGGGCACCAGGTCAAACCTGGTTTGACGGATCAATTTACTTCCTTTCTTAGATGTTTTCTTTTAATAACTTCAAAATTTTGTATCTCTTATACCTTTTATCAGTTTCTCTTGAAATTTTCAACATTGGTTCGCATGTCATTATTCTAAATATAGAAAATAGTAACTCCCTTAGTTATGAATCCAAGATGGTTAGAATAATTACTCTCACCATTAATTCTAATTTGATATCTAAGTATCCAATATATATATATATATATATATATATATATATTTGTGATTTCAAGTCCAAGAATTTGTTACTGAGTTCAATTTATCAGGTGTGGGTCCCAGAAGGGATACTTTAATTAGAATGAGAACAAACTACATTTAGGTGCTCAAGTTTCAACATAATTCGAATGAAGTGTAAATATGAATGAAAAGGTAAAAAAATATTTTTTTTATATCTCAATAATTAAATTTTATACCGAATTTCAGTATGTTACATATATACTACATGTATACTCCATGGTCCTTTAGCAAGTCACATGATAAATCATATATTTGGACAAGAAAAGGATCACATAGGCAATAAAAATAATATGGTTGATCTTTAAAACATAGAACTTCTCTCCCCCTTTTGGCATTATAAAAAAGTAAGGGGGTAGAAGAGAAAAAAATGGGTCTTCTCCAAGCACAACCAAAACATCCAACCATAAGATAAAACATGCAACCACATAACACACATCAAATAGAGATGAGAGAGAAACAAGCAGCATGTGTCATAATGAAAATACGAAAAGCATACCCATAACTCACGTGATAGATCATACATAAGAGTTATGATACAGAGGATTAAGATTACAATGCATGAGCATGTTCTCAAAAGTAACTACAATCTAAAATGATAAAAACAACATGATGATATAAAATAGTACATCTCAAATAATGTGCTCAGATGTCTTAAGTACAAAATAGTCTATAAATATATATGTGACCTACATCTAAAGACTAAAAACTAAAACATCTAAATGTCTAAGCTATCTATGTCCACTGCATCATCATCAAAATCACCATCAGAAGCTTCAGGCTCATAGTCATTATATTCATCTGAAGGTAAAGCAGAGGTAGCAGCTTCACCTTCATCACCTAAGGTACCAGGAAAGACATCATCAAAACCATCTGTACCATCCTCTCCATCATCCTCAGATGCCTCCTCCTCAACAACATTAGTAGCTTCCTCATCAACCTAGTCAGGCATCTCCTCATTGACCAGAAGGATTGAAACCATGACCAGGCCACATGACATTCTTCTCAGCCCAAGACATACCAAGGTCATGCAGCTCCTGGGCTTGGGGGAAAGTGGGAGCAGAAGTGCCAACTCCTTCAAGCAAGGTAGCTATGGGGCCATCATGGAGAGGTAGAACACCATGGGTAGATCCACCAATAGAAGAGGGTGCAGCAGCAAAAGTAGCAGGTGGAGGGGTTGGATAGAAGTGATTATATCCATAGAATGCATAATCACCACCTGGGTAGGGCTGGTAGGCAGGGTAAGGATGGACACAAGATAGGTTCATGATTGACATGATTTGGTACAGATCCTGATGCAGATGCTTCTGAACCTGTAGGTTGTATGCCGGTTGATGCATGATGTAACCCAGGAGGGCTTCATTAGATACATGAAACGAGGCATAGGTAGGTCGAGATGGTGGTAGAGGTGGAGGTTCCTAGGTGGAGGTAGATGATCCAGGTGTGGTGTAAGAAGATGTAGGCAAAAAGTTTTCTTGAGAGCGGTCTCACTGATACAGACTCCTTTTCTAGAAGGTTTGTAATGAAAATCATGAAAAAGAAACTTCTCAGTCACAAAGGCAAAGAGACCACAGATCAAGGCTGGGTAGGGAGGGTGGGTTCCACGGGTATTCTTCTCAGAGTCGAAGCAGGTCATATGATGAAGAATGTATCTCAACCACTTGAATTTTATGTTTTTCAATAGGGAGAACATAATCACTACGACATTCTCTGCAATTTCAATTTGATTCTTTTTAGGGTGAATATTGTAGTTGACTACCAAAGTGAGAATGTGGTTTTTAAGGTTCAAGGTAGAGGAAGGTAGGGTTGATTTCTTCCTATAGGGAAACTGAGGCTTCTTCAAGAACTTATGTATGTTAGGGAGAGAGATATTATATTTTTTGTAGAAAGTCTTAGGGTCAAGGATGTCAAAATACTCACGATAGTCTTTCCTCCATGTGTCGGTAGCCTCAGTACCATTGAAAAACATATTCAATGTATCTTATGAGATTTTGAACTTTAGACTATCAATCATTGAAGTGATAGTCACTTGAGTATTAGGAGGGGGTACAAGAGTGTCATAATTCCATGACAGATTATCATAGAATTCATGAACTACCATAATGCTTGTCATGGAATTGTTGAAGCACTGACGTTCGACACTCAGGGCAGCTAGGTGATGATCATAAAGCAACTCAGCTACCTCATCTATGACTATTTTCTTAGGGGGTCTAGGCTCAAACAAAGAACAAAATGGAAAGGGGTTCCTAGGAAGGAGATCCTTGTACAGATTTAGAGCTTCAGTTGAGACAAAGAAGGTATCGTCATAGGGAATGAGGCGACAGCTGAAAGAGGATGAAGGAACTCCAGTAGGGGCAACTCTCTTTCTCCTATTTGAAGCCATGGAGGTGAGATAAGAAGGAATGGAAGACAAAACTGGAGAAGATCACCTCCTAAGGTCGTCTAAGCATCTAGGGCTGATAGGAAAAGGAGCTAGGAAGGTCAAACGAGGGCTGTTTAGGGGTAAGGGAGGGAAGGCCGGGGCTAGGGCTGAGTGCTTGAGAGAGTTGGAGGAGGAATCGGTCGACTTTTCACTAGTTGAGAGGGAGATTAGTCGGTCGAACCCTACTTAGGTTTTGTTTCATCCCAACCATCGGTCAAGTTTTATGAGATGGAAACTCGACCGAATGAATTTTTACAAAAGCTCTCAGCTCGACTGAAAAAAAGTCTGTCCCAACTTTATAAATCTTAGTTTATAGCAATTTGAGTGCTAATTAAATTTATTTTTTTGGACCATTTTGCATTTTATACATATGTAGGCACATATCACTCATCATTGGGTACTATTTAGCAATAAATAAGTGTTTACGAGAAATACCCAAAACAAATGAAAAAACAAGGCAAAAGATCATGGAAATTTTAGCACTTTAGCAAGCAAAGGTGATCAAGACATGAGGAAAGCATATAGGATAGATAGCAGCTAACTAGAAGGCAGATCAGATTCATCCAAAGAAGTTATGAGCAGTTTAGATCTAATAAAATTGAATTGCTCTCTAGCTAGAGATCTTGTAAAAATGTCATCCAACTAATTTTATGTGCCCTCATGCATGATATAAATACCCTTTTTGGCAATGTGATCACAAAGAAAATGACGATGAACCTCTATATGCTTGGCTCTACTATGCAATATAGGATTGTAAGATAAATTTATTACACTAGTATTATCACAATAGACAGGAGAAGAATCAAAATAAATGTTGAAGTCTTGAAGCATTTGCTTCATTCATAGAACTTGGGCACAACAACTCCCAACTTCAATGTATTCAGCCTTGATAGTTGATAAAGCCACCATGCTCTATTTCTTGGAAAACTAAGACACCAAGCATGGTCCTAGGAGGAAGCAAGTGCCACTTGTGCACTTTGTATCAATCAAACATCCTGCATTATCCACATCACAATAGGTTGTAAGAGTAAAATCACTTGACTTGGGATACCATAGTCAAAACTTTTGGGTTTTGGCTAAGTACCTTAAAATCCTCTTAACAACTATAAGATGTGATTTCTTGGCATTTTATTGAAAGCTAGGATACAAGCCAACACTAAACATTATGTCAGGTCTAGAGACAGTTAAATAAAGTAAACTTCCAATCATACCTCTATCGAGCTTCTCATCCACTTTCTCACCTTCTTCATCGTTATCAAATTTGGCAGTGTTTGACATGGGGGAGTCCATCATCTTGGCGTTTTCCATCGTAAAGCGCTTGAGTAGCTCATTTGTGTACTTGCATTGGTTGATGAATTTCCCATATTTAGTTTGCTTGATTTGAAAGCTGAGGAAGAAAGTAAGTCACCCATCATGCTCATCTCGAACTCACTCTGCATAAGATCACTAAACTCCTTGCAAAGATCAAGATTAGTTTCAAAAAAATGATATCATCAACATAGGTTTGAATGTAAGGAAATTGTTAGAAGTGTGTTTGAGAAACAAGGTAGAATCTACTTTGCCCATGATATACCCATGATCCAACAAAAAAGTTCTTTAATTTCTCATACCAAGCTCGAGGTACTTGTTTGAGGCCAGAGAGATCTTTTTGCAATAGATAAACATGGTTCGGTAAATTATCATGTTCAAAGCCCAGAGGTTGTGCAACATACACTTCCTCCTCAATTGTACCACTCAAAAACACACTTTTAACATCCATTTGATATAGAAGGGAATTCTTGTAACTAGCAAAAGCAAGTAACATAGTAACAGACTCAAGTCTAGCTATAGGTGCATATTTTTCATCAAAATCTATACCTTAATGTTGATTATAGCCTTGATCCACTAACCTTGTTTTGTTCCTTACCACCTTGCCACTTTCATCTAGTTTGTTGCAGTAGACCCACTTGGTGCCAATGATATTTCTATCACATGGTCTTGGCACTAAAGTACACACTTTGTTCTTTTCAAATTGCTCCAGTTCTTCCTACAAGGCTAGGATCCACTCATCATCTCTAAGAGCTTCTTTGACATTCTTTGGCTTAAAATGTGAGATGAAGGCATTCTTGGCTTGTTCTTTGTTGTAGGAAGCCTGCGTCTTCACTCTTTCAAAGGGGTCACCTATGATTAGCTCTTTAGGATGATTCTTTGCAAAGTGTTGAGTTGGATCATTCTTTTCTTCATCTATCTCTTCTTCTTGAGTGGCCACCTCTTTTCCCTTTTGGGTGATGTTGACTTCTTTCAGGACAGGAATTATGCCTTCTACAACATCTTCATTAGCAATATCCTTGGAAACAAAGGGGCTAGTCTCAACAAATTTTACATTTATAGATTCTTCTACTTTAGATAATTCAATATTATACACTCTATAAGCCTTGCTAGTAGTGCTACAGCCAAGAAAGAAAGCCTTGTACAATTTTAGATCAAACTTGTCAAAAGAATCTTTCATGTTCAAAACAAAACAAGGACACCTGAAAATGTGAAAATATTCGATAGAAGGCTTCCTACCACGCCATAGCTCATATGGGGGGTTTCTTCAAAGAAGGATGTGTGAAAACCCAATTTTGCACAAAACATGAGGTACTAATAGCTTTGGCCCAAACCTTCTTTGTAGTGTCATACTCTAAAAATATGGTCCTAGCCATTTCATGCAGTGACCTATTCTTCCTCTCTACAATCCCATTTTTTTGAGGTGTTTGAGGTGAAGAAAAGTTATGTGCATAGCCTGACTCTTTAGAAAAACGTTCAAAAAGATCTTTTCAAATTCTCCCCCATGATCACTACAGATGAAAACAATCCGATAAGAAGTTTATAAAAAATACTAGAGGGGGTGAATAGGGTTTTATGACGATTTAAAAATTAATTTCTCCAAGGAACTGCAAAAATATTGGAGAAGGAGACAAATGCGTTTAGAGTGGTTCCACCCTTAGCAAAAACTAAGGGAGTCAGTCCACTACCCAATTGTTTCCAATTGGGATTTTAAAAGCACTTGTATTTTATTACCTTTTTGGAGGATGTTACATACGATACAAGTACCTTCCCAAACCTTAGTATAGCCTTCACCTAGAATAGTCTCACCAACCCTAAAGTAGCCTTCCCCTTGAAGTAACTTCAAGCTCCCCCTTGAAGTAGCCTTCCTCTTGAAGTAGCTTCCCATTGAGACAACCTTCTTGAAGTAATCCTAAGTCCGTCGAGCTACCTTCTCCACCTGAAGAAGCTCCTACAACCTCCTTTCCACAACCTCCAACCTAGGAGTAGCAAAGGAGAATACAAAATAATAAGAAGGAACAAGAAAGAAGAAGGAAAGATACACTTTACCACTTTAGCACAAGGATTGAATCCTATATCAAGCGTTTTGATCTCCTATCCAATGTGTATCAATGTGAAAGTGTAGTGGATAGGAGATGCTAGCCTATAGGACACGAAATCTCAGCTTATGGAAATGTTTTGCAAGTGAAGGATTGCTCAATTGCTCACAAGAGTTGATTCTCAATTGCAAGTATGTGTGCTCAAGTGATTTTAGGTGTCCTAAGGCATGCTCTATTTATAGGAATGGCCTACTAGTGCTTAGGGACGTTCTAGACACTTTCTAGGGTGTTCTTAGTGCTCAACTAGCCGTTAGGTATCCACTAATTACATTTTTAACGACTAGTTGATTAATTCTAAAAAATGCAGTCAGAACCTTTTTCGGTCGAGAAGTTTGTCGACCGAATGTCTCTCGGTCGAGAACTTCATCGACCGAGGGAAAGTCTGGAGTAAGTGTATAGAAATGTTCAACTCAACTCCCAACCATTTTTCCCACCAAGTCTAATGACTACAGAATCCACTCGAAGGATAGACTTAGGTGATTCTCGGTCGAGAAGATGTTCGACCGAGTGTGTCTCAGCCGAGAAGTAGTTCGACCGAGGGAGTCCGTATTTTAGTGTATCTAGACATGTACTAAGTGTATGTATCAAAGTGCCATTGTGATGCTATCATAGGGGATGACCTATCTAAGTGTTGTGAGTGGATAGGGAATATCTAAACGCTTGATTTACATGATATCTAAGTACTTGTACATTATATATTTGTATAAGTTTACATTTGATTAAAATCCTAAAAATAAGGCAATTTGAGCATATGGATCTTCCAAGCTATCCACCACCTTGAATTCTTGTTCCTGAAATACTCAAGTAGCATGTTAGATCCACAAGAATAAAATGTTTGTCATTTTCAAAACAAAGGGATTTTAATGATGTCCATTTAGCCAACAATCTTTCCCTTTTTGAAGATGACAAACATTTCTACATATATAAATCAAATAAGCTTAAATCATATTGAGTTTCATACCTAAAGTTTACCTTGTGTATACCTTCTCTTGTTTATGGAATATGTGCTTATTATTCCCAAAGAACTGTGGAACATAAAATCCAACTCTTTAGGGAATATAGGAATATAGCAACATTTGATGTGAAGCCAAGAGTGTATATATGAAACTTATTGATTGAGTATTTAAGATTTATATTATTTATCCCCCTTTGTCATTTCAAAAAGATAACTGTTAAAAACATGTTTTAATACTCCCCCTTAATTAGTGCTCCCCTACAATATGATGATTAAAAGAGCTAAAAGATGTCCATTTCCATCCAAAATGTAAGTGTCAGAGAAACAAACCGAATTTAAGAAGGAGAAGCACAAATGTCAAAGAAAACATCTTCTAAAGGAGTGATAAGTAATTTCTTTATTATGTTATTAAATTGATCCAATGGAAGTGGTTTTTTGAAAATATCAGCCAATTGATCTTCCGTATCAACATGATGAAGGGATATATGTTTTTTTAGAAATATGATCCCTTTTGAAAATGATGGTGGATTTCAATATGTTTGGCACGGATGTGTAGAATAGGATTATGTACCAAGTATATAGCACTTGGATTATCACAATAGATAGGTGTAGATGAAAATATAAAACCATAATCATTTAAAACTTGTTGCATATAAAGCACTTGAGCACAACAAGACCCGGCTGCCATATATTCAGCTTTAGTGGTAGAAAGGGCAACCATGTTTTGTTTCTTGCTAAACCATGATACTAAGGCTCATCCTAATAGGAAACAACTTCCGCTTGTGTTCTTTTGGTCAAGTCGACAACCATCATAATCGGCATCGATATAAGCTTTCAAATCCAAAGATTGTCTTTTAGGATACCATAAACCATAGTTTGTTGTGCCGACTAAGTATCTTAGAATCCTTTTGACAGCTTGAAAATGAGTTTGCATGGATTTTGATTGAAATCTAGTACAAAGTCCAACGAAAAACATAATATCCAGTCTAGAAGCGGTTAAGTAAAGCAAACTACCAATCATGGCCCTATACAAAGAATCATCAATGGGTTCCCCATTTTCATCCTTGTCAATTTTAGTAGAAGTGGCCATTGGTGTGGTAGCATGTTTGCAATGTTCCATTCCAAAACGTTTAAAAGTTCACTTGTACACTTCTCTTGGCTTATAAAAATTCCAGTAGGCATTTGCTTTATTTGAAAACCAAGAAAGAAAGTCAATTCTCCCATGAGACTCATTTCAAATTCCTTTTACATAATATCACTAAATTGTTTACATATGAATTCATTTGATGCACCAAAGATAATATCATGAACATAAATTTGAACAACTAGAAAGTCAGATTCATATATTTTAAAAAATAAGGTCGAATCTGAATTTCCAATTGAAAAACTATTTTCAAAGAGATAATTTTTGAGCCTTTCATACCAATTTCTAGGTGCTTGTTTTAACCCATAAAGCGCTTTCTTAAGTTTATATACATGATCATCTTTACCAGGAATTTTAAAACCAGGTGGTTGGGAAACATATACTTCCTCTTGTATTATTCCATTTAGAAATGCACTTTTTACATCCATTTGGAATAGTTTGATGTCTTTTGGGGGAGATATAGCTAGTAGCATTCTAATAGCTTCAAGTCTTGCCACAGGTGCATAAGTTTTAACAAAGTCTATTCCTTCTTGTTGATTGTATCCTTGTGCTACCAACCTAGCTTTATTTCTCACTACTTCCCCGGCTTCATTCAATTTGTTACGAAAAACCCACTTAGTTCCAATAATGATTTTATCTTGAGGTTTAGGAACTAAGTCCCATACATCGTTCTTAGTAAATTGATTTAATTCTTCTTGCATGGCCATTATATAATAGTCATCTTTTAGAGATTTAGTTACCTTTTTGGGAACAATTATAGATACAAATGCCATATTTGCAACAACTCTAAAAGAGGAACGGGTTTTTACTTTATCATTAGGAGTCCCAATGATTAGTATTTGAGGATGATCTTTAATTAGTCTAGGAATGGGTTGTTGTGTCTCAATTTGTTGATCATTTTCAGCATTTTTATCATGTTTAGTTGATATGTTAAGATCTTTAATTTGATGAGTAATATCAACTATGTCATTATTTTTGACATTTTGTTTTAGTTCTTCATGAAAAGTAATGTGAATGGATTCTTCAACTTTTCTAGAGATGGTGTTGTATATTCTAAACTCTTTGCTAGAAGATGAATATCCCAAGAAAAAGGCTTTTTGTGATTTAGAGTCAAATTTGTCTCTATCATCTTTTGTTTTTAAGATATAACAAGTTGAGCCAAAAGTGTGAAAATAATCAACCCTTGGTTTCTTATTAAAAATGAGTTCATATGGTGTTTTCTTCAAATGAGAGTGTATGGTTACTCTATTTAGCACATAACAAGCTGTGTTTACGGCTTCAACCCAAAAGGTTTTAGATGTATTATGTTCAAGCATCATAGTCCTAGCCATTTCTTGTAAGGATCTATTCTTTCTTTCAACTATGCCATTATGTTGTGGAGTGCGTGGAGTTGAAAAATTGTGAGTGTAACCTTGAGATGTGCAGAATTCTTCAAATGTATGATTCTCAAATTTTCCACCATGATCACTCCTAATTATATATATTTTATTTTGTAGTTGATTTTCAATCTTTAAGCAAAATTGTAGGAACACTTGAATAATATCATCTTTATTTGCAAGAAAATGAACCCATGTATATATACTAAAGTCATCAACAATAACAAAGCAATATCTTTTTCCACCAATAGATTGAGTTCTCATAGGACCAAACAAATCCATGTGAATAAGTTCTAATGATCTAGTAGTGCTAAGCATTATTTTTTATTTGAAAGAAGTTTTGCTTTTCTTTCCTAGAGTGCAAGGTTCATAATTTTTAGGTTTATCAAAAGATATTTTAGGTAAACCACATACAAGATCATATTTAATCAACTTTTTGATAACATGGGAACTTGCATGACCTAATTTTCTATGCCATAGTTGTAGAGATTTGTCTTTTGCAAGAAGACATTTTCCAATAATAGCTTGCATAGAATTAGGCCTAAGTATATATAAATTTCCTATTCTTTTTCCTTCATAAATGATTTCATTAGTGTTTTCAATCAATAGTTTACAACAATTTTTATTGAATAAGACATCATAGCCATTATCACATAGTTGACTAATACTAATTAAATTATGATGCAGGCCATCAACAAATAAAACATTTTTTATTTGGAGATTTGTACCAATGTTACCTATTCCAACAATCTTTCCTTTTCCATTGTCTCCAAAAGTGACTGTTCCGCTTTTCTTTTCTTCAAATGTTTGAAAGGCCTTTTTGTTGCCGGTCATATGCTTAGAACATCCACTATCAACCACCCAATCCTGCAAAAGAGATAGATTTTGGTACCCATGTGATGGTCCTCTTTGGTTAGAGTCATTTAATAACAAAACTGAATATGATTACATAATTGAACAATTGAATGTTTTAAGTTGAACAAAACTACATTCGGTTGACAAATACTTCAACCGAAGAGTGTATCGGTCGAACATTTTGTCGACCGAGAGTGTTTCTATTTTATTGGTTGAAATAGGAGATTTCTTAGTTGACAGTTTTTTTTCGACCGATGTTGTCTTGATTGAAGATTTTCTCGACCGGGATTGTTACTTTTTTATAGCAGATTTCAGATTTGATACAGGTATTCCCTCAGTCGAATACTTTCTCAACCGAGGAGAGTCTCGGTCGAACTATTTGTCAATCGAGGTTGTTTCTGTCTGTTTTCAACAATTTCTTTATGTCAATTTGAGCTAAAATCGTTGTAACATGCTAAGGTACCATTCTATTTAGTTGAGATAAGACATTAAGATATTCAAATGAGGTTTTAGGTTAAATCTCAACTTAATCATATTAAATTTGCTAAGTTTGGGGTCTTGGAACCCATACTAACTCACATCCTTTTTCTTGTAAGGATATGTGAAGGAATAATGTCCAAGACGCAAGCAATAGTGACAACAAATGGAGTCAATTTCATTTATCTTTCTAAGATTTTGAGTTGTGTTCTTGGGTACAAATATGATTTTGGTCTTGGGTGCTTGAGTTCTCCTAGGTTTAGGTTGATAAGAGTTTTCTTTTGGAACATATCCTAAACCTCTTCTTCCAATATAACCAGAAGAATTCTTTAGGATCTTATCAAGAATACCATTATTTCTCAAGCTACTAACTTCTTTTTTTAACTTAGCAACCTCATCCATTTTCTTTTTGATATCGAACTTTGCTTGATCTAGATCAGATGATAAAGCATCTCTTTCTTTAACAATAGCATCATAATCTAGATGAGTACATAGGATAGACTGAGTCTGAAAATTATTTAGTTTTGCAAGAAGTTCAACCTTTTTTTGAGAAAGAAGATTATAGTTTGTTTCTAAAGTAAGCAACTTCATATCACAATCATTTAAATATGATTTCAAGGTAAAGTTTTCAGAAATGATACTTTCCTTTTCAAAAGCAAGATTATTTAATTTAGCATACAAATCCTCATTAGTTTTAGTAACTTTCTTTAGTTTCTTTTTGTAGTCAATATATTTGTCATGTAAGCGATTAGATCTTCTTTTGGAAAATAAAAAAGGCTTACCTCTTGAGAATCATCACTATCATCTTCTTTGGCCATGAGACACTCCACGTTCTCTTCTCCACTCTCACTATCACTTGACTCATCCCATATAGCTTTGTATGCTTTTCTCCCTTCTTCTTGGATGAACTTTTCTTCCCTTTCTTTGCTTTAGGATATTCATTCTTAAGATGTCCCTTTTTTCCACATTCAAAACACCTAGGAGAGAAAGAAGAAGAGGAACCACTAACTTTGTTAGATTTAAATCTTCTATATTTCTTACCATTTACAAGTAGAGCTTCTTCTCCCTCATCTCCATCACTTGTCTCATCACTTTCTTGAGTGATGACCTTTGTAGCATTTAGAGACATGTACTTATTTCTTCCTTGTTGAAGTTCACGCTCCCTTCTTTCTTCCTCCTCTAAGGTTGCTTCATGTACTTCTAAGTTGCCAATGAGTTGCTCCATCCTTAGTCGGGTGAGGTCATTGGCTTCTTCAATTGCAGTCACCTTAGGCTTGTACTTGGGAGGAAGAGACCTAAGAATTTTAGACACTTGATCCTCTTCACTAATGGATTTACCTAATGCATTCAAACCATTAACAATAGAAGAAAACTTTGCATACATTTCACTAATAGACTCATTAGGTTCCATACGAAATTGTTCAAACTTTTGTTTAAGCATACCAATTTTGGAGTTCTTTACTTGAACAGATCCTTCATAAGTAATAGAGAGTTTATGCCATATTTCATATACAGTTTCACAATTTGATATTCAATTGAACTCACCTATGGAAATTGAACAATAAAGGATACTTACAGCTTTTGCATTCCATTGGGCTAATTTTACAATATTTGCATCCCATGTAGCATACTCCATTTGAGGAAGAGTGTAGGTGTGACGTCCCTGGATTTTCTAAAACTTAATCCGATGTGTGACGTCCAAATTGAAACCCTCACCTCAGCGAGAATCCCAATTTAAACATCCCACACTAGGCTAAGAAGAAGAAAATCAGAGGAAGTCAAAAGGAAACAATCAGTAGCACATGTACATGAACAATAATAAAACCATAACACATGTTCACCATTCAACATATAACTACAACATGAATTATTACAACATTTGATATTACATATTGAATAGCAAACTTATACATATACATGTACTACTACTAAACTACAGGATCTTAAGACAACATGTCCACCAGTACATCAGCTTGCCACACAACTCTCAACTATCCTGGATCTTCAAGAGCATAACCACAACCTAAACAAAAGATTACATGCGGTATTGTACTGAGTACGCCTACGTGTCTTTTATATACCTCTCATCATATCTTGGCAATAAGATAAAACTAATACTTGGCAGCATTAAACAAAATATAAGAAAAGGCGTATAGTTGCACAAAGATATTTGTTACCAGAAGAGAACACATATTTTAGGCACATTTCCATTATATGTAAACTTGATCAACCACATGCACTATTCCACCAAAAAGATTTAGTTCTCACATGTACTATTCTGCCAAAGAGATTTAGTACTTCATCAATGCACTATTCTACCAAAGAGATTTAGTGCTATCATATAATGGACTATATATCTTATGTTTCATGTGTTCATAGCAATAAGTATGGAAAATCATGCAACATATCATACAAGAACAATCATTTCATCCAATATCATATGCCAAGTATTTTACTACACCTATAACACAAGCATATTGTATAATAAGCCAAGTAAGAGGTAATGGCGTACCTTGATCAAGAGATAAACTTAATCATCATATTCATCATGTCATCTATATCATGGTCAACCCTGATTAAGACAAGACCACATACTATCATTAGGTTCTCATCATATTACATCTCATCTTAATCCTATTTGTGTTCATTAGGGTTTACCTTATCTCATTAGGATATTCCCATCATTACTTGCATTCTTGTCTTATATTTATCTTCCTGATGTCATTTTCCAGATTATGGTTCATTATCTGAACATTAGGTTCCACATACTTTTTATGCACATATTAACCTTAGGTTACATCATTAACCTAAATTAGGGTTTTAAACCATGTATTACGGGTCAACTTCACATAACATAGATTTCATGTATAAAACTGATCACATAATTAAAACTAAGGTTCCATATACTTATATGAGCTTACTCTGTAAATTTCATCATTTATAGAGCATGTATGTATTTATTGCATTTTATTAGGGTTATTAGCCCTAATTAGCCATATTAAGCAAATTACATGATTTCGTACATCATCATGACCATAACTGACATCATATGCATTATAAACCTGGTTATGGACTTACTAACATTTTCCCATGATTTTGTGTCATCATTTTCTATTTATTATCCATTAAACAAGCATTACACATCTTACATGATATTGCTAATATTTAATCATCAAAAGTCTGATATAAAGGTTCCAGGTTGTTCTACACATTTTTCTGAGAATTTTGGTACCTTATTTATATTTTTCTGATAAGCTAGCTATTTTCTACGAATTATGTAAGATCTGAAAATAATTTAGATTCCTTACCTTTTTGGGCCAAAGAGATCCCGCCATGTGGACACTAGGGTAGCGGCTCCTTAGCTTGGTTGGGTCGGTGGTTCATGTTTGGTCTAGGTCTGGTTCAAGGCTACAGACTTGGTCCTCCTTTTCTGTTCTCACGCAGACGGGACCCTTGAACCGCCCACTCTCCTTCCTCGCATGAATACTCATTGTATTCATGTTCTTCAAGACTAGCCTCTGTCGCGAGGCTTGACTCTTGCGTGGGAGTAGCAGGTGCCGCCTCCCCCTCATCGACTTCTAGGGCTACCCACAACTTCGAGATTCAACCAGAAGGACCGCCGACTTCTTAAAATCACCATTGCTTCCTCCTCGCGGATTGTAGAACCCGCCGTCGCTGGTGTTATCTCCGGCGAGAAAACAAATGTGTATAGGTCACCTTCATCAGCTCTTATGTCCGCACACACACCTTCGTCTGTGCCTTCCAGGTCTCCACGGCTACAAGCTTCCTCGGGCTTTGCCATAGAGCTCCTCCTCCGCAAGGGCTCCGCCGCCTAGCTCTGGCTGCGGCAGAGTAAAGAGGCGTTTTGCCTCTGCTCCATTGTCTGGTCCTTCCCCACGCCACCGGCCTAGCACCTGTGTCCTCGCATGTCCCTTTCTCTCCTTGTGCTCGCCGAGTCCCCAGCGGGGCGCTCTTCTCTCCGTTCTCAATGCCGCCGTCGCAAGGATAGTTCCCGACAACGGATGCACTGGCGGCTCCGTAGCACTAAGCCGTCGTGGTGAGGACGATCTCCAGTGAGAGAGTCATGATCTCCTCCTCCTCTCTGTTCTAGTGTCTCTTCAAGATTCGTGGACGTTGCTCGGTCATCCTCTGCAGCTTCTCGTGCTTCCTGGACTCCTCACTGAATGTCGACGTTCTTCAACGCCGACGTGCTTGGATCTCATGGCAAGCAAGCAGATAGCACCGCCTATTCCTCCTCGTCCTCTGCTTGGTAGCTCCCTAATTACAACCTTGCCGGCCACAAATGGCTCATGATCAGGTGGTGTTTTCCATCTGGTGGCTCCTGATCTGTTGCTCGGCCAGCATGCCATTGCTAGTACTTCCATGGCGGAGCACCAAGGATGCAGACACCCTTCTCACCTGCCATCTATAAGTAATGGTTACAGAAAAGGGAGTCTGACCTCCCTCATCTACCACCCACTACCCTCACGTAAGGGTCTAACTGCTCTTAGCACTCATCCCAGGTGAACTGTTCACTCTCTCCACGTTCACGTCATGGGGAAAGGAGGAGAGCGGCTTCACTCACCATGTTCGATCTAATCATCTAAAATCTGGGATGCTGCCATGCCTCCAATATGTGGTTACGCTCGAGTGCATATCCTAGGGCAGCTCTGTCCGTGTGACATCTCCATGCCTTAGCAAAGTTAGGTAAAACATGACTATCTTGGTCAATAAGTCACATTATTTAATATTATTCAAGCCTATATAACTCCTTCTAGGAACCCCAAAACTTTATGAAATTTTTAACCATGGTTGTATTACCATTCAAGCTACATCCCATCAAAAATGGGTGCCAAGACTCACTTATTTGACCAGTCAACTAAACACCTCGAGAAGGTATAAACTTAAGGGTCTTAGTCATGATGTCAACACCAATCTACATCCATATTTTATCAAGGAACTTGGACTCTTCAAATAACTCAAGGACATGATTTCACTTGTGTCATTTGGTATTTAAGGATTCCAAAAGTTCACTCCATCACAGTAGGTATTTGAAAACTATTCTCCAAAGATCCCAGCTGATCCCTTGAAAGTAGAATTGCATCCTCCTCTTCCAATAGTTGTATTTGGTTCCATCAAATGGTGGAGGCCGAGCTACAAGTGTTCCTTCCAATTTTAGGTTGTTTAGTATTCCATCACCCATTTTCTTCACGACTTGTTAAAGTTCCTTGAAACCCGCTCTGATACCAATTGAAAAACACTAGAGGGGGTGAATAGGGTTTTATGATAATTTTAAAATTAATTTAACCAAGCAACCACAAAAATATTGGAGAAGGAGACAAAGGCATTTAGAGTGGTTCCACCCTTAGCAAAAACTAAGGGAGTTAGTCCACTACCCAATTGTTTCCAATTGGGATTTTGAGAGCACTTGTATTTTATTACCTTTTTAGAGGATGTTACATAAGATACAAGTACCTTCCCAAACCTTAGGATAGCCTTCACCTAGAAGTCGTCTCACCAACCCTGAAGCATCCTTCCTCTTGAAGTAACTTCAAGCTCCCCCTTGAAGTAGCCTTCCTCTTGAAGTAGCTTCTCGTTGAGATAACCTTCTTGAAGTAATCCTAAGTTCGCTGAGCTACCTTCTCCACCTGAAGAAGCTCCTACAACCTCCTTTCCGCAGCCTCCAACCTAGGAGTAGCAAAGGATAATACAAAACAATAAGAAGGAACAAGAAAGAAGAAGGAAGGATACACTTTACCACTTTAGAACAAGGCTTGAATCCTATATCAAGCGTTTTGATCTCCTATCCAATGTGTATGAATGTGAAAGTGTAGTGGGTAGGAGATGCTAGTCTATAGGACACGAAATCTCAGCTTATGGAAATGTTTTGCAAGTGAAGGATTGCTCAATTGCTCACAAGAGTTGATTCTCAATTGCAAGTATGTGTGCTCAAGTGATTTTAGGTGTCCTAAGGCATGTCCTGTTTATAGGAATGGCCTACTAGTGCTTAGGGACGTTCTAGACACTTTCTAGAGTGTTCTTAGTGCTCAACTAGATGTTAGGTATCCACTAATTACATTTGTAACAGCTAGTTGATTAATTCTGAAAAGTGCAGTCAGAACCTTATTCGGTCAAGAAGTTTGTCGACCGAATGTCTCTTGGTCGAGAACTTTGTCGACCGAGGGAAAGTCTGGAGTAAGTGTATAGCAACATTCAACTCAACTCCCAACCACTTTTTCCCACCAACTCTAATGTCTATAGAATCTGCTCGAAGGATAGACTTAGGTGATTCTCGGTCGAGAAGATGTTAGACCGAGTATGTCTCGTTCGAGAAGTAGTTTGACCGAGGGAGTCCCTATTTTAGTGTATCTAGACATGTATAAGTGTATGTATCAAAGTGCCATTGTGATGCTATCATAAGGGATGACCTATGTAAGTGTTGTGAGTGGATAAGGAAGATCTAAACGCTTGATTTACATGATATCTAAGTACTTGTACATTATATATTTGTACAAGTTTACATTTGATTACAATCATGAAAATAAGGCAATTTGAGCATATGGATCTTCCAAGCTATCCACCACCTTGAATTCTTGTTCATGAAATACTCAAGTAGCATGTTAGATCCACAAGAATAAAATGTTTGTCATTTTCAAAACAAAGGGATTTTATTGATGTCCATTTAGCCAACAGTTTCATTTTCAGCTCGTTTGCAAAAGCTAGAGAAAACATCAAGCATATCACTCTTAGAAACAAGAAATAAGGTCCAAGTATATAGAGAAAAACCATCGAAAATAACAAGACAATACTTGGAACCACAAAGCGAATGAGTTCTCATAGGTCCAAATAGGTCAATGTGGAGAATTTCAAGAGCTCTCTTGGTACTAAGGACTCCTTTGGATATGAAAGAGGAGTTTTTTTTTGCTTTCCTTGGGTACAAGGTTGGCATTCCTCATCCTTTTCAAAATCCAATTTGGTAAGTCCCTTGACCAAGTCCTTTTTTCTCAACTTCTTCAATTGATGCATATTTACATGACCTAGCTGACGATGCCAAAGAGAAATTTCATTCGAATTGACTACTAGGCATATACCAACAACATGATTAATAGAGTCAAACACAATTACATAAAGATCTCCATTCCTAGTTCCCTTATATATGACATGGTAAGTGAGGGAATCTAGGAGAAATCATTCAAAAGAAGTAAATAGCACAAGGTAACCATTATCACATAATTGACTAACACTTATTAAATTGTGATGTAGGCCATCCACAAAGAGAACATTCTTGATAAAAAAGGATTCACCTACATCTCCCTCACCTTTTGCCTTACCTTTCTTTTTGTCCCTCAAAGTGACCAAACCTCCTTTCTTCTTTGTAAAATTGTGGAAATTACTTATATCACCTGTCATATGCTTTATGCAGCCACTATCAACGATCTATTTTCCTTTTTCCTACAAGAAAGGAGAGTGTCAGTTCCCAACTCAAACTTTGGGATCCGGTGTTAGCTTGGTGACCCATTTCATCTTTGGCTTTTTCCCCTTAGGCTTGTAAGGACAATAAGTAGAGTAATGATCATCACTTTTGCAATGAGAGCAAATCATAGTGTTCTTAGAGCCAGAAGACTCTGCAATGAAAAGAGGAGTTTCCTTACACTTTTTCTTACCTTTGGCCTTACTCTTTCCCTTAGGAGCTCCCCCTACAAATCCCAAACCACTAGTACCACTTTATTTGGTAGAATGGTCAATGATTTCATTTAGGGAGTTTTTCCCTTTGAGGAATTTCTGTAGAGAGGCTCTAAGTCTATGATTTTCATCAATAAGAGACATAACAGTAGAAGACAAGCTAGCAAGATCATTTCTAGCATGAACAAGGTCGGCCTCTAAATAGAGGACTTTAATCAAATAAGAATCTTTTTCAAGAGCAATGGAAGCAACATCAGTAGTAGGCAAAATAGGTCTAGAAGATAAATCATTAACTTGACCAAGTAACCTAGCATTTTCATATTTAAGCAATTGAATTTCTTTAAGATAAACGTCCCTTTCATCTCTACGAGCATCACTAATAAGCTTAAGTTCATCATTTTCATTTTTACATAACTCAAGCTCATTAAGACACTTTTGGTTGTCTTCCTTAAGGGATTCAACATTCTTAAGATAGACACCATTCTCTACTTCAACTACATTGTATTAGAGCTCAAGATCAAGAAACTGTCTCATAAGGAATCAATGCTCTCAAGATGAATTTTCTTATTTTGAGTAATCAATTCTCTTAAGATGATATTTCTTATTTTGCTCAAGAATATCAAGTTTAGCATACAAATCATCAATGGTTTTACCCAACCTCTTCTTTTTGGATTTACATTTAGAATTAGAAGAATGGGTAGTAACAAGCATGTTAATAAGAGTTTCTTTAGCTAACTCATGCAAACTTATCTCACTTACCTCACCAATATCTTCACTTGTAGAGTCCATGAGTGTAAGGTGACACTCTCCATCTTCATCAAAGCTTGAGCCACTAGAGGATGATCCTTCCTAAGCTGCATGAGTTGTGTCTTTGTGTCTCCTCTCATTCTTGTCCTTCCTCTTGTATTTTCTATCTTTCTTGTACTCTTCCTCCTTGTTGGAGCTACTCTTGTGGTGTGAATTTCTAGCCTTAGGATATTCACTCTTGTAGTGTCCTTTTTTACCACACTTGTAGCACCTTGGAGTAAATGAAGAAGATTGTTTTCCTTTGAAGTGCTTTCTCTTGGAGAAGTTGGCTTCATGCTCACTAGGGCCATCATCTTCACTTGAGGAGGAGGGAGAGGTCCGACAAGCAAGTTGTTGTTGGAAGATAAGAGCCTCCACTTGAGCTTTGAAGGCACTATCTTTGATCTTCCTTGATTCTTTTTCTTCTTGCTTTGCTTCCTCTTCTTGCTTGTCAAGTCTTGGCTCATGAGCTTATAGATTGCCAATAAGATCCTCGATTGGAAGATCACCAAGACTTCTTACTTTTTAATGGAGGTCACTTTTGACTCCCATCTCTTTGGAAGAGACCTCAAGATCTTTGAGTTGATTGCCCCTCTATCTAAAGTATGTCCCAAAGCAGCTACGCCGTTGATGATGAAGTTGAGCCTTGAGTACATCTCGACAACTCCTTCTTTCTTCCCCATCTTGAAGTTCTCAAGGAGGCTGTTCAACATGTAGATATTTGCCTCCTTCACTTGCTTGGTGCCTTCATAAGTGATGCACAACTTGTCCCATATCTCAAAGGTTGTATCCCATGAAGAGATGCAGTTGAACTCGGATGGAGTGAGGGATGCATAGAGGATGCTAATTTCTTTGGCATTGAGTTCTGCATTTTTAGGTCTGTTTCATCCCAGGTTGATACAATTTTGGTTGGCTCCTTGTAGGGTGTAATCATCACTTTCCACATATCAAAGTTCATCCCTTGAATGTAGAATCGCATTCGTCACTTCCAATAGAGGAAGTTGGTGTCGTCAAAGATCAGTGGGTGCATGGAGAAGCCTCCTCTAGATTGAGGGAACCAAGTAGGTTCTCAACCATCTTCTCATTTTGTAGGAGATTTGTTGAAGAAGATCCTTGCTCTGATACCACTTGTTGGATCTAGGACTCTAGAGGAGGGGTGAATATAGCTCCAAAATTCTCACAAGAATAGTTAGACCTTCAAATTATATCAATTGAAACCAAAAGCTAAAACTGAATTTGATGTCCTATATAAACAAGCATAGCAAGGATGAGAGAGATTGAAAACAAACACCTGGACAAGGTGTTTAGAGTGGTTCAAATCTCCAAACTAGGATACCATCAATCTACTACCAAGATAGTTCAAACTCTAGGACTTTACAACCCATGTATACTTATATTCCATTATAAGAGATACAAGAAGACCACCTTACATCCAAGGGCTTACCTATTCAAGACAAGAGTCTTTCACCTACACATGGACTTACCCACTTGATCAAGATTTCTTCATCCTTCAACAAGAACTTACCCACACTTGCATCAAGTCTTTGGCCTCGCAAGAATTACCCACTCTTCTTGAATCTTCCGCCTTGTCCTTCTCCTTCACTTGGAGAAGATCTTCACACCTTCTTCAACCTTGAAGAGGAACAACAACTCCTCCTTCACTCTGAGAAGTTCCAACCTTTGCTCTTTGAGAAATGGGATTGGGAATATGGAAAGATGGAGAGCTTTACAAGGTAAAAATGAAGTATCTTTACAAGGTAACAATGAGGTATCTCTCTTACAACATGCCTAACTCACTCATAATCACGAAATGCTTTGTAAATGAGAGAGAGAAAGGGGCTCAAAGGGTTGTAGCACACTCAACTATAGCAAGGACCGAGGATAGCATGAATGAGCAACCTTGAAATGAACTTCAAGAGGTCCTACTTATAGCTGGGGTGTTCCTTTGAGTGTGGGATCACTTAAGAATGAAAAATATTCATTTTACAACTTTTAATGGATCTATTTTCGTTTCTAACCACTCTCCAATGGTTTGAATCACTTTTTCTATGTTTTCCATACAGTACATTCGGTCAGGTTTCAATAAAGGTAACTCAACCAATCCATCTAACTGACAGGCAATTTTCAAACTGTCGGTCGAGGTTGTCCAGGGATAACTCAACTATCCATCTAAAATCAACTTTGGTCAGTAAATCAGTCGGTTGAGATCTATGAGTGTACAACTCGACCGATGTAAATATTTTCAACAATCCATCACTAATCGGTCGAGATTCAAACTTGACCGATTAAAGTGTTGTGACATTTTTTTCAAAATGATTTAAAAGTGATTAAATGTTGGAATTAAGTATTTGTGATTTTTTCTCATCTTAGTTGCAAGTCATATCATGAACACAAATGATTACAAAAATATTCTAAGGTGGTTTGGAGTGTTTTCCACAAAAGTACATTTGCATTGCTTTTGACTTGAACTTGGACAAGGTAGGGCTCGTGTAATTTTATCCTTTTCATGTACCTAATGCCTAAAATTCATATTAAACATACATACTAGACACATATGAATGGAATTGTTAAGTCATTATCAAAATATGGACACTGTACAACTTTCAAGTCAACGAGGGCTTTCCAAAGCATAACACAGACAATTGAGAATCAATTGCTCTGACAATTGTTGTCCTATCTGGTTGTGGTAACTAAGAGAGCCCAAGAAAGTCCTACCCAACTTCGAAGGGATAGATACGGAGGGAAACAAATGATGATCATTATTGTGGGAAAAAAGTTTGATGACTAGTACATCAACAGGAGGGACAACTCCTTCCTGTCTGTTCTGGTAGGACGACATGAGTTGTAGTTGGTCCGTGTGGACAACTCTAGAGGTAAACATCTTTTTGCTACTTCTAGGAGGGCAATATCAACTCGCAGTCTATGGAGAGATCAGAGAAGCCGTTGTAGTAGTTTTTTCGAGTCTGTTGTCCATGGAGGAGCAATCAAATGAGTCTCATTTCAACCAAGAGCTGCATAGACACCGTCCAAGACAGAGTGTGCGCAAATCAATGATGATTGTCACTGGACTTGCTCCAAGACCAGTATATCTTCATGAAACCATCCTTCCCATTGTATAGTTATTGACGTGATCTGCTAGTTAATGAGAAATATGTCAGTAAATTTTTTTTTCCACTGCCTATGTGATTTCGTATTTCCCTACAGTGGTATCACTTCCACGTCAATTAATTATGTTTTGGGATAATCGATGTGATCAGATTTTTAGTTTTATCGAGTTTATTTACTACATGAGATGCAAATATTTAAACTGGTTGATGTGTATGTCCATCTTATCACCACATAAAGAACCCAAAGAAATAAATAAATATAAATAGTAGTTTATATGTGTCACCATAAAATTAGTTTCGATGGTGTATGTGAATCAAAGTTATGGCCAAAACCCCAGATCTGTGTGTGCATGGTTGTGGTTATTTATTCGTGTTGTTAATCGGTCTGCGTACCTAGCCTCTTGCCTTTCCAAATGTAAATTAATGCTCTTCTTCATATTTCCCCTCAAATGTAGCTCAAGGTTTTCCCCATAGATAATGTAATAAGAAACAGGATAGTTTTAATTTATGTTTCAACATGAGATAACAATATGAACAAAGACAAAATGACTGGCTCATGAGATGACCCGATCAGCTGGAGGACTGAGGAGGCCAAATGACAGGAGAACAAACCAATCTAATGGTGGCCCAACCGACCGACTGGAGATATCCAGATGTTGCTTAGACCTGAGAACTAGATGACCACTTCAAAAGAGCCCAACTGAGCGACCAGGAGGCGAGCCGATTGGTTCAAGAGTTGAACCAATCAACCCAGATTGGTTCAAGCACAAATGTTCACCAACAATAGGTTGCATATGATGTGGACCATAGGTGGTAGTAATTTCTTATGGCTCTAAGGAATTACATTAGTATGTCCATAACCATCACTTGTGTATTTTATTTATTGTATGTTCTCGTTTGTGGTTATAACATGTATAAGATACATACTATATATGTGGTGATTGGATAAAGTATATGCATTTATACAAATCCCTCAAATAAAATATCAAAGTCTTAGATGCTTTCCAAAAGTGGCACAGATGAAATCTTGATCGATCAAGCATAGGTTCCACCTCTGTATGGTGCGTCATCTAACTCGTGGAAGTGTGATGGTAATATTATAGGTTCCGCCTCCGCGGGGTGCATTATTATTGTGTTGGCTTTTGGGTTAGGCTTGACTGGTGATTCTCATAGTGTTTGGGCCTAGAATCATGCAGATGATTATGGCAAGGGGTTGCATATCATCTATCTAGAATTGCGTATGATGCAATTGGAAAGAGTTGCCTACCTGGATGGTTGACTGTGTTTGCAGTGTTGATCGGGCCAAAGTTGAATTATCTTGGATCTGTCCTACTGGAATATTGTATGATGCAATATTTCAGATGTATTGAGGCTATCAATTTGAATAAAATAGTGGGAGCGATAATAACTAAAGACCTAATTAATATCGTCAAAATTATCAAATCAAACCAAATCAAAAATATTTTGAAAAGGTTGCAATATTTCTTTGTAGAATCAAATGTGAAACACAAAACACGTTCCAATTGCGGTCAGCCCTATAGAAGGACATAATGGGACAAAGTTCCACAATTGGTTAAGGACTTTGAGAAATGTTCCTCATCAATGAGTGAAAGCTCTATGTCCTTGATAGACCAATGCCAGAGGAACCCATTCCAAATGCGCCTAAGGCTAAATGGATGCTTATTGGAAGCATGACAATGATGCCATAGACATTTAAATACCTAATGCTCTGTTGTATGAACTATGAGTTGCATGAACAACATGAAAAATATGGACATTCTTGAGATGGTAACACATCTTAAGAATCATGTAAAGCAAAGAAGGTATAATGTCTCCAAAGCACTAATTGGGTGTAAACTGACAAAGGGAGGTCCAGTAGAACCCCATGTGCTCAATATGATTAGACATGTGGAAATGATTGGGATTTCTCTTAGGTCAAGAGTTGACCATGAATATGTTTATGCAAGCGTTGCATGAATCATATAGTCAGTTTATCAAATGCTTGGTATATTGATGCCAAAGTAAGAAATAAGAAGGACAAATATGTGATTATGATCGACGGTAGTGAGTCCTAAGGCAAAGGCAAGGCTAAGAAGTGTACTGAGGCTAAGCTTAAGTCCAAGTCTTCTACACTCAAGTTATGGAGAAGGGTTAGTGGAAAAGGAATCTATCCTTTCAACTTAAAGGATAAAGAAAAGAAAGTGCCACCATTATCATTTGTCTAGACATTGGAAAGAACTATCCTCCTTATAAGGGATCTCAGGAAAAATATGGAGATAGAGATCTCTACTTCAGGAACTGAGAAGAAGTAAGCTAGAATTGTGTGGAGAAAGGGTTTTTGCCTTTACAATTGGGAGCAATCATTCATGGTCACATAATAGAATTAGTGAATTTTTGTTATGCACTTGTCTTTGGTGAAAATGTTATATGTCTTGTATGACAAGGACATTAAGTTTTATTTTATAGATATGATCTTTATGGAAATGCCCTTTGTCTCACAAACTATACTTGATAGTTGTAGAAACAAATGTGTATAACACATATATTGAATGACTTGATAACTCAAATAGACAATACCTATAGCATTGTCATCTGTAGCACATAAATGAGAAATGCATCTCTAGAATCCAGATGATGGTTATCTAGATTCTTTTGGTTATTGAACCAACAGAGACATGAGAGTGTTATTCATTGTGCAATATGCCAAAAGTATCTTCACTAGATGTAGTGGAAGAATGAGTATTCTATTTGGGATAGTACATACTGATGTACACAAGACCTTTTAGAATAAATGCTAAAGGTAGTTGTAAGGACTTCACTATATATATTTACTGATGTTATCAGTAGATATGATAATATGTATTTAATGAATTACAAGTTTGGATATCTTGAAATGTTCAAGGAGATAATAAATGAAGCATGTAACTAACTTGGTAAAAGTATTAAGATGTACTGATGTGATCATTGTTGAAATATTTAACTAAGATTTTGAGGACCTTCTGGAGAGACCGTGATAGTGTATCACATTGAACTCCACTTGAAACATATTGATGTGTTAGAAAGAAGGTATCACACCATGTAAAGTCATAGTGAGATTATCAATAAATCTAGCTGATCTTACAATTTCTTTTGGACACATGCTTTACACTAAATACAATGTACCGTCGAAAATGGTTCAAAAGGCACCATATGAGGTTTGGCATGGGAGGAGTCTCGATGAGTCTTTTGTAGTGATCAGGATTAAAAGCTTTATAAGAAAATTATTTCTTTAAAGCGTTGTCCACAAAATCACATAAATGTTATTTTGTTATATACTACTCTTATCTCAATCTGACAACAAAGTGTTTGTTAGTATGGATGATTGTATTCCTAAAAGGGAACTTAGTTCTAAAGGAATTAGTGGGAGTAAAAGTAGAACTCGAAATGTTTGAGATAAATAAGAAAACATTGAACCTAAAGAGGTACAACATGAAAAAGAAGAATAATAAACTGTTGTGGAATCTCAACTTCCTTATGTAAACACAAGTTTTGATAGTTCTAGTAAAACACACCTTGAGTTTGAAAGATTATGATATCTTATAACTCTAAAGGCGATAAGTTGATCATAGAGATGAGTCAACAACCTACCTAGAAAGTATTGAAGGTCAGAATTTGAGAAATGGGTTTAGGCCATGGGATCAAAGATGGACTCTGTGTACACCAACAAGGTATGACCTTGCTGGATCCACCTAAAGGGGTAAAACCCATAGGTGCATTTGGGTTTTTCTAAGAAGACCAACATGGATAGGTAAATTGGTTGTAAAGAGTTTCAAACTAGTTTAAAGTGTTGAACATGATGAAGTCAACCAGTTACCATGGTTAAATCCATCTAGATCATGCTTGTTGTTGTAGCTTAGTTGTGAGATTTGGCATATGGATGTTAAAACCGCATTCATTAATTGGAATAATTAAGAGGATATGTACGTGACACATCCTAATGGTTTTTATAAATCCAAGAATGCAAATAAACTCTATAAGCTACAAAGGTCACTCTGAGGATTGAAGAAAGTATCTCAGACCTAAAATCTTCTATTTGACAAGACAATCAAAGGGTTTGACTTGAGTCAAAATGAAGATGAAATATGTGATTACAAAAGATTTAGTGGGAGCATATTTATATTCCACATAATGATGCGGAATAACATCCTTATCCAATAAATGTTAAAACCTAGAAAAGAAAGTACCTTCTATATGAAGGGTTTAGACGAAGCATCCTATGTGATAGGATCAAGGTCTATAGAGATAGATCTAGAAAGCTTCTTGACCTAAGTAAAAGCACATACATTGAAAAGATGTTGAAGGGTTCTGCATGCAAGACTCAATGAGAGAAAACCTATCCATGTTCCATGGAGTTAGTCTTTCAAGAGCCTATTGTCCCAGTTCTTGTAAAGAACAGGAACACATCCATAGATGCCATATGCATTTGCAATTGGATGGATCTATCTTAAATGCATTGTAATGTACTTGGCTCATTATCGGGTATGTATTGGACATGATGAGAAGATGTCCCGTTATCTTGTATGTATGGGACATGATGATAGGATATCCAGTCATCTCATATGTATTGGACATGATGAGAAGACATATGTATATGTGCCTAGCAATCTTGTATGTATTGTACATGAAAGAGGGTATATGTCAGATACTAGTGAGAGTCACTGAACTACCATAAAGTACATTCTTAGGTGCTTGTAAAGCACTTAAAGGATTGGTTCCTGGTTATGGTAATAAGGAAGAATTGGGTGTAAAGAGTTACACCGATGCAAGCTTCCAAATTGACAAAAAGAAAGAATTGCAATCTAAAATAATGTTTGGCATTTAAAGAGAACTGTAAGCTAGAAAGGGTTATGAGCTAATGATAGTTGTTTAAATATATAAAAGAAGATGAGTATCTCTATGTTGTAAGAATAGAAGAGGATATGTATGGATCAAGAAGTTCACATGGGTGAGCTTGTGTGAGGTTCCAACTGTGGATAACACAATAGAAGTATTGATGACAACAATGGAACTATTAACTAGGCTGGGAATCTCAGATACATACTACGACACTTCCATCTCATACAAATAGTTGTACAATGAAGAGATGAGAAAATTGCAAATATCAACTTAAAGCAAAGGTTGATAAACCCGCTATAAAAGCACTTTCATAGTAAAAGCATGATGGTCATGTTATATCACTCGAGATGAGATCCATGGGTATTGGCTCTAAGTACAAGTGGGATATTGTTGGTATGTATGATCACAGAGCCAATCATGTGATGATTGTAATGGCATAATTATAAATGATTTGATTAAATAAATAAAGGCAAGCTTCCAATTTATTCTATTTAATTCAGTTATGAGATAATGATGTAACATTATAAATGTCTAGAGAACAATATTACTCAATGACGTATGTCTTCAAGTATTAGACTTGGACAAATGAGATCATACAAATGTTAAGAGTACATATGTATATTCTCATTATGTCCCTGATCGGTTGTTATTGTGGAAGGTTGATAGACAACAATAACACATAAGATCAGAGTGTGGGTTGGTTGATGATTGAATCTTATTAGTCATGATACAAAAATATCAAACCAAGCACACAGATACATGTTAGGGAACAATGTATCACATAGACCTACCGTGTGATTGAAACATGGAAGCCGTCATCATGGAAATCATATTCATCTTTCATAGTGGTGGTGGTGGTTGTGGTTCTTAGACCTAAAATCACTACACTCATAATGTCGTTGGGTACGCTTTGACATCATCAAACGCAGTCCTGAAACATGGGTTGATATAACGGTGATGATTGGGTGACTTTGACACATGGGGACTGACTGTGAGTGATTGAGATGTGATTTGTCCCTCCTACAAGAGTATGATATTTAAGGCCTCTTAATTAGTGAGACTGAGAAAAGTATGGCCATACGCATGTGAGTCAATATGTGATATTGAGATTACATATATCTCATGCAGTTTGCTCTGTTTCAAGAAATAATATTGAATAATAATTAGGATGAATGCTCCATGCCTCTAGTTCAATATGGATATTTGTGACAAAGGAACTATACAAATATTGTAACACCATACACATAGTTGTAGGTTGAAGTTGCCCCCCAATTTTCCATTCACTTGGGTAGCATCGATGTGCGACTAGGCACCATTGTTTATTTGTGATGTCATAAGTTGTTATATACATTCACTGCCAACGTGATATGGGACCTATACGGTCATACACATAGGAAATTGTCTAAAAGAGGAGTTTGATTTTGAATGATGATTGGATTTATTACTAAAGTGTTTAGGTATTCAATTCACACAACAAATTAGCTGACTGGACTGCCAAACAATCAGTTCAAGTGCTGAGACTATTGTTTGGAGTGTCAGGCTAATTGTATTATACATTGGCTAGAATTCAGCCTAACTCAGGCTGCAAGACGCCCATCTCAGGTGGTGTGAGATGCCCATCTTACATACACCAAACGGTCGTTTCAAGGGTGTAATTCGATTGCATCTAGGATTGATTCTGACGTCATGACGTGCAATAATTGGAGTTGAATTGTCGACATATGTACAAAGCTGGGAAACTATTAAACGATTGTCTTGTAGTGTGAGACGACCGTCTCACATGCCAGATGACTATATGGGTTTTCCAGATAGCCATTTCGACTGTCGCAGGCTGTGAAGTTTCCAAAATTGTTAAGAAAACTTGAGATCTTCCGGTCCTTTCCACTCATGCACAAACTGGAAACCCTGACCATGGCCTCTACAAAAAGAGAGGGGTACTGGAGGCTTCCCAGAGTACAACACATACAATTGAGAACCATTTGTTTTGACAATTTTTGTCCTCTCTAGTTGTGGTAACCACGAGAGCCCAAGTAAGTCCTACCCGGCTAGGGAGGGATATCTATAGGAGAGAAACAACTGAGGATCATTGTTGTAGGAGAGCAGGTTGGTGACAAGTACATCAACGAGAGGGACAACTCCTTCTTGTCCGTTCTGGTAGGATGATAGGAGTTCTAGTTGGTTTGTGTGGACTACTCTAGAGGTAGGAGTCCTTTGGCTGTTGCTAGGAGGGCAACATCAACTCGCAGTCTGTGGCGAGATCAGAGGAGTCGCTGCAGTAGTTGTTCGAGTCTCCTATCTTTGGAGGAGGATTTAGACGAGTCCCAGTGCAACCAGGAGCTCCACAGACATCGTCTAAGATAGAGTGGACATGTACATTGATGAGGATTGTCACTGGACTTGATCCAGGACTAGGTATATCCTCATAAAACCATCCTTCCCATTACATAGTTATTGACATGATCTATTGATTAATGGGAAATATGTTAGTAAAATTTTTGTTTTCGCCACCTATCTGGTGCAATATTTCCCTACAATGTGCAATTATCCACCAAGTTCATAAGACAATCTTCTAGAGGTACTTGTGGATAGTCCCACATCAATACAGAGGAGCCCACATCTAAAACTATTTTCAGGTGCTCCTCTTCCTCTGGATCATCATAATACTTCACAACTTTTGTTAAGGAAATTTGCTTTGTATGCTCCATTATGTCTACAATGAGTGTACCCTTGTCCACCTTTGTCATGACATGAGCCATATCTGGAAATAGTTTTCCTAGGAATAGTGACACCATATTGCCCAATTGTTGCATCATATGACATTGATCATTTTCGTTATCCAGCAATTTGTAATCAGGTAGCTTGATCTCAAATCAGTCATCCTTGATCCAATGTCAATCTTCCTCTTCCCATATATAAGATGATGTATGTTGTGACTTGGAATTGCATGCCCAGTAGTAGATCAGTCCCATAATAATCTTGCTTCTCGATAGCAACAAAATTTATGGGAAATATGAACTTATCAACCTTCACTAGTACATCTTCACATATGCCAAAGGGCCTCACTACATAGTTATATTCCAATTGAATAGTCATGTTACTTTTCTTGAATTCTTTGAGTCCTAATTTCTTGAATGTAGTCAACGTCAAATTGATGTTTCCCTAAATCACAATGTGAGCCCCTAGACTTCACTCTCCCAATGTAGCATGGTATGTTGAAACACCCTGGATCCTGTCTCTTCTATGGCAGTTTTCTTTGAATCAACACACTGACTTCCTCTTTGAGGACAACTACATTTGAATTTGCAATCCTTCTCTTCTTGTCAATAATCTCTTTCAAGAACTTTCCATAGGAAGGAATTTTATCAATAGCATCAACCAATGGTAGATTTATGTGGAGCTTTCTAAATGTATCTAGAAACTTCTAGAACTGTTGATACACCTTCTTGGCCTTCAAGATATTTGAAAATGGTACTAAAGTCACAATCTTTATTTGATGTGGTGGAATATAAGATTCCTTCCTGTTCTCCTTCTTCTCAGTAGGCTCCTCTTCTGGACTTTCCTCTTGTGGTGTGGTGTCTTGTGGTTGCTCTAGAGAAATTTTTTCAATGACCTCTCTTGTATCAATTGTGGTAGTGTCTTTTTCTAAATTTGCCTTTTGATCTTTATCCAGTACCTTGCCACTGTAGAGAAGCACTGCCTTCACCTGTAGATTTCCGGATGGAATTTATGCATTTCCTAGAAATCCTTGTTGTCTTGTCTTCTTCAAAGATGCTACTTCTACTGCTAGCTGAGAAATATGATTTTCTATGATGCGGATATGTGCCCCTTGATTCTACTACTCTCTTTGTGTCTGGCCTAGTAGTGTCTCCTTCTGACTGACCAACTTTCCAAAAATGTCTTCTATGCGGTCTATTTTGCTAGGACCCTTGTCTAGCTGATATTGATGTTGTGCATTGCCCTGTTATGGCTTGGGCTATTATTTTTTAGATGGGTCCTGCTGAAATTTGTTAGGATCCTTCCTCCATGTATATTCATTTCCGCCCCTATAGTTCTACTGCTACACATACACACATTCTTCTTCCTCACCTACAGATGAGATTCCTACGTTCTGATCTAATTTTCATGCAAGGGTGTCCATCTTCTCTTCTAGCATTGTGATCTTTGTGGATTCTCTAAGACTTTTAATAGTTGTTGGGTGTTCTCTCTCTTCTCCCCATGACTGATTTTTGGCCATGATCTTCAAGATTTGATGACACATGGACACCTTTTGTTGAGAAATTTTTTTACCCCTACGCTATCAAGGTTGGTTCTCTCCCCCTTATGTAGTCCGTAGTAGAATGTCTTCACATGTCTGTAGAGGTCAATCCTATGATGAAGGACCTTCCTCAACATACTATGGAATTTCTCCCAGTCCTATGAATAACACTCATTTGCATGCTGCCTAAAATTGTAGATCCGCCCAACTAGGTCATGTGTCTTATGTGGAGGGAAATACCTTTTAAAGAATGCATATGTCATTCCCTTCCAAGTTGATATGGATTCTGACGGAAGGCTTAAGAACCAAGCCTTTGCCTAATTTTCTAGCGAGTCTGAGAATAACTTCATATATATAACAATCATAGGTACCTTATCAATCTTTAGCTTATCACAGCTCTCCACAAAACTATTAATGTGAGACATAGGGTCCTCTATGTTGTGACCATGGAATGCTTGTGATTTAATGAGTGCCACCAACCCTAGATCTATTTTATAGCTACCGCATTGAATTCCTACTTAACAATTGGCCCTATCTATGTTGTGGTCGATAAAGCTTTATTCTTCTCCCCGATAGTCAGCTCCTCCAGTACATCTCCAACATGATCCTCTGCATTGGGACCTTCTATTCATGCATTTGCTTGCTCTTCCTATGGTGGTGGAATATGAAAAGATTTTTCTATTGAACTGTTGTATTCTTTTGCCCTGCAAATAAGTTCTTTCGGGCTTATGCCTTGAGGAGTTGATTCCCTGTAGCATGTGCTTCTCGTCTGAACCATACACTAGCACCTGAACATGCAATAGTCATGAGTGAGAATGCGTACTAGTGAATAGTTAATAAAAAAATTCAATTATGCTCAAAATTTTTAAAAAATTAGCAATTAAAGAAAAATTGAAAAAATGAATGGCCTAGAGTGGTCAGTCACAACACTCATGCAAAACGCAAGTGTACAAGTTGAGCAGTATAAAGGCCTATAGGTCCCAAATGTCGAACTCATGGAAATGTGAATCTAGAAATTACTACTAATTGTAACTTGATCATCTAGACCTAGTGAAAATTGATATATTTTTTTATTAAACTAATTGCAATAATTAAAATCTAAACTAACATGGATTGTGATCATGATTAGATGGATTCCCTAGGATTTCGGTTTCATTACGTCCCACACTACAATTAACAGCATTTTTTTAGTAATTATTTATCCTAAATCATGGACCAACGAAATGTGGCAAATATTACCCACTCATAAAATGTAATTCTCTACTTATACTAAAGCAAATCCTACTCAGGTAGCGATTTAAGAGTTAGATAGACAAATTAAGGATATTTCTTGTCTATTTCTTTCACAATTGTAGGTCCTCTCATGAAGCACAATATTAACTATGTAATTCAATTATTATTTTTCTACCCTTAATTCCTCTCACAAAGTAATTAAAGGTCTAACTAATTGACTGTGGTGATCAAGCACATAGAATTCGTTAAGCTATGATAGAATTATGTACAGATTCAGGAAAATATATGTATTAATTCATTGAATTTAATTACAATGCAAAACCGACATACTCCCGAGTCCTAAGAAACATAGGGGATTAGCCCCACAAAATTTCTATTATAATATATATGGAAGAAAAGAATAAATATGTGGGAAACATGAGAATACTAATGTAACCCCTACAGAAACTCATCAAGATGATCCCTTATAGCTAGTATCTTGATCAGTAGTGTTCTGGTTCCACTCTCTGGAAGTGCATGAATTTCCTGGGACGTGGTCGTCTCCTCTCCTGGTTTTGTATTCGACTGTAATAGACTGGGATGTAACATAAGTCTGATCAAACTCCCCTTAGGTTATAAGTGGTACTTTGGCCATAATTATGTCCTGACCATTGTATCTATTTTAATATGAATTATACACTGATCACGGCGGGTTGGTACCACCAGTAAGATGTCAATGGTACCGAGTTCCTGATTGACTCAAAACCCTTGCTAAATGTAGGTACTACTGACAGTGCAGTCGGTAGAACCAAGTTGCTAATTTGTGGTTCATGTATTATCCTATTGCATAGTGTCGATACTACCGACTCTATGATTGGTAGCACTGAGTTGATAAACTCCATCCATGTTGCGTCTGGATCATAAGTCACTAACACCGACTTGTCATTTCGGTATCTTGAGCACTCTCTCAATAGCTCTGAGTTCCTTATTGGTAACACCAACTTTTCTTTGATCAACTTTTCGAATTTGCGCCTTAAGACGGTACCACCGATGCTGGGATCAGTAGTGCCAAGCTGCCTTATAAGTGTTAGTTACCCGAAATGAGGGAAAACCAACATAAGTTTGGATAAAATATGTAAAATTGACATAATTTGATAAAAATACTTAATAATTGATGCAATAGTATTTCACAGGTCAATGATGATAAACAATGCATAAATGATATCAAACTTAGCAACTATGCATGAAATACATAGCAAACTAGCATGTGAAAAAGGGATAAAATTCAATGCATCACTCATGTTTTAACACTTCACTTGTGTGATTAGATACCCTCCTATGATGTTTGATTCGAATAATATGAAAAGGAGACCTGGAAAATCTAGAGTGTGAAATAGTGTGAATACATGAGATTGAGAAATCACTAAGATATATCTATACAATTGTGTTTTATAGTTGTTTGTATGTCGTATTGAGAGAGAGGCATCCTCTAACCTAGATCTACCCTCATCTCAAGAGAGAGAAAGGTTTTAGAAATTTATGATAACTACTTGGAAAAATATTATGTTAGAGTATAAAATAGAAGTGAATATTATTTATTGGTACAGTTGGCGGATGGCACACAGATGTTTGAATGGTGGAGTGTGTGAAGGGGCAACTGGGGTATGATTAGTGTCAGTGGCAGGATTGATGATGGGGACGTGAGGTGAGGGTGAGGGTGAGGGTGAGGGTTAGGGTGAGGGTGAGGGTGAGGCTCGTGGTCATGGACGCGGAGTTCAAGTCATTGATTTGCTCCAGGGTTGATCCATCCTCAATAGATTTCTCAATGCCAGTCAGGGCCACATGAGCATGTCGAGCCAGGTGATTTGGGTGTTGAGAAAGCTAGGGTTTTGCATGCCCCAATGTCTACTGGAGAAGGTGATAAAGTTTTGTCATCACCCTGGACAGATCTCTTCAGGCCTAGGAATCGAGGAGTGGAAGAAGGAAGTAGACTCTATATTGTTTCATTGTAGTTCTGAGAAGGGAAGATTCTATATCTATAGGAGGAAGCAGAAGAAAATTCTAAGAGATGGAAGAATGACGTTGTTGGCTATGTTATTGATCTGAAGGTGCACCTTCCCACACTATAAAGACACCTAAGTTGGTTGTGGAAGGTAAGAAGTACCACTGAGATCATCTCTTGTCCCCAAAGTCTCTTCTTGATCAAGTTTTATGAGCTTGAGGATATGTGATACGATTTGGAAGACATTCCTTGGTTTATAAAAGGTGAACCTCTTAGTAATCAAACAATGATAAATTGGGAATCAATTTGAGAAATTGACCTTAACAAAAATTCTAATATGGATTCATCTAAACAATATACCTTTGAAATTGTGGGGAGAAAAGATGTTTTGTAGAATTACTAGCTTTCTAGGGAAGCCGGTTGATACTAACAGAGCTACCAAATCTGGATCTAGGATTGAGTTTTCTCAAATTTTTTCCTTATGTCCACCGACTCATCTTTTCTGGATTCAATTGAACTGGCTAGTGATTCAAGTATTGAACATTGCATCGATGTTGGATGATTGGCTACCTAAAAAATGTTCTCTCTGTGGTTTGTTTGTTCATGAAAAGAATCTCTATCCTAAGCATGATAACATCATACCTCCTGTAAAGCAGCTGGATAGAGAATTCCCCAGGAAATAGTGGATTCCAAAGACTATAAATCTTGTTGAGTTGTGTAATCAGTATATTCACATATCTAGAGTGGAGGTTTGCAAATGAAAAACTATTGACACAACATGCTTTTTCTTGAATGATAATTCTGCAGCTATTACCCCTAATATTAATCAAGATTCTATGGAAAGTCAGGTTATAGTCTTTAAAAATGACCCTAATATTGAATGCAGATGTCCTTCTTGTGAGATCGAGGGTGGACCTTCTATTAAGAGCTATGATATTGTGGTGTTGTATACAAAGGATAGGAAAATAAATGAATTAGGAGATCTCACGAAGACTGGGTATGTCACACCTATGGGGGTTACCCTTGTATCTACTCCAAATGAGAAAAAGGAGTTTCAAGTTGATAAATCCAAATCTAGGTCACCTCCAAAATGTATTACAAAGACAAGCAAGAGTATAGTAACTTTTGTGACTAAAGGCATTGATATATCTCCTAATATGTTCCAAGATCTAGAATCCCAAAATGAAGAGGAAGGTAGAATTATTGTGGTTAGCAAGAATCTAGCCCCCCTCCCCCCAATATAAATGAAAGAGACCATATCCATTACTTCCTAGAATGTTCGAGGGTTGAATAAATTAAACCACCAACATAGATTCTAGGAAGAATCTTCTGGAGTGTATCCTCCTATATATTGTATCCTTGCATCCAAAATTAGAAGAAGGAATATTGGGAGGTTTATGTAGAGAATGTGGCAGAAGATTTGTTGATATTCAAAACATGATCCTCATCCTCTAGGGAGAATCATTATTCTTCAGGATCCCAGTGTTACGGATATGTCTATCATTAGTCAATGTGATCAGGTTGTTCATTGTCAGTGTAAACATGGAGATTCTTACTTTTATTTCACTATTGTATATGGACAAAATGATGACAAAAGAAGAGAGAACATTTGGGGTTTCTTGAGTAATATTTCTTCCCGTATGAAGAGTAATTGACTCTTGTGTGGTGATTTCAACCGTTTCAGACTTACTTCTAGAAGATCTGTCGAATCTAATTTGTCTAGATAGTTTATGCTTTATTTTAATGACTTTATGGATAAAGTAGGGTTGTGTGAGACAAGTTTGAAAGGTCTTTGGTTTATGTGGGATAACAGGCAGTAGGGAAGTAACAATTACTACTTCTAAGATCGAAGAGTTATTTTCAATGATTCTTTTCTTCTTGATTGGTTGAATTATACTGGTGAAGTTTTTCCTACTCTGTGTAATAACCACATGATTCTTTGTATTTATTTCAATTGTAAAGGGAGAGGATTGAATATCCCGTTTAGCTTTATTAATGCTTGGATCAAAATGGATAGTTTCCTAGAAATTGTGAAGAAAGGTTGGGAGATTGAGGTTGTTGGGTGCCCCATGTTCAAAGTTATGAAAAAAACTAAAACAAATGAAACAAGGTTTGATTGTTTGGAATAAGAAGTATGTGGGTACATCAGTGAGCTTCTAGAATCTTAGAACATGAGGCCTTGAAAGCTCAAGAGGTTATTCATGTATACCCTGATGATAGTAAGCTCTGAGAGGATGCCACTACTGCTAGAAAGTAAGCTATGGAATCCATGGATATGGAGGAATCCTTACTTATGAAAAAATCCAGAGTTCAACGGTTTAATTTGGGGAATAAAAAATCTAAAAAATCTATTATTCTTTACATACTAGAAGACAAAAAAACTTTTCTGCATCTCTCTCTATTGATGGTGGCCATACAAATGATCAGAGTGTTATCAAAGATCATATTACCAATTATTTCTCAAATATTTTTAAGAAGAAGTATGACTTGAATATGAAAAGGGATGATACATAGGTTTTACCCACCATTTTTTATGATCAGTTGATTTCCCTTTCTAAAATTTTTACTAGAGAAGAGATTGATGGAATAATCAAGGAATCTAATGGAAACAATGCTCCAGAACTTGATGGTTTTAATGCCAGTTTCTATAAGGCTTCGTGGGATACTATTGGTGATGATGTTTCTAAAGACATCCTGGATTTCTTTGCCAAAGGTTGCATGCTAAAGGAGATTATCATGACTTTTATAACTCTGATTCCAAAAGATAATGATGTTGAATCCATTAAAGATGGGAGATCAATACCCTTGTGTAATTTTGTTTACAAGGTCATCTCTAAGATCCTCTCAAACAGTCTTAGAGACATTTTGCCTTCTATTCTTGATAAATTCCAAGCTACTTTTGTGAAGGATAGAAGGATTTTGGATACTATTATGTTGTCAAATGAACTTATTAGTGACTTCAACAAGCCTAATGGGTCTTCCAAGTTTTATGTGAAGGAAAATATTACCATGGTGTATGACTCTATCTGTTGGGATTATCAGTTGGGTATTTTGAAGCATATGAACTTCCCGAGATGTTGGTGCAACTGGATTTCATTATTCTCAAAACTACTAGGTACCAAGTTTTGGTTAATGGTGAACCTTTTATGACCTTTAATCCTCTGAATGGTCTCAAGTAGTGAGACCCATTTGCCCCTATGCTCTTTTTTCTATTCATGCAAGGTTTTACTGCTATTGTTAACTGCAATGTAAGCCAATGCTTCTTCAAACCTTTGAAGGCTTCTAACAATTTGTCTATTTCCCACACTATCTTTGTTGATGACTTGATGGTTTGTGGAGTGGCAGATCATGCTAGTGTTAGGTGCTTAAGGAAGATATTGATTGACTTTGGAAGAGTTTTTGGTCTTTCTATTAACTCAAGTAAGAGTCTGGTGTACCATAGTAAGAATGCTAAAAGGGAGGATTTCTTGAATCATATTGATATTAGTGAAGGTTCCTTTCCCTCAAAATACTTGGGGGTTCCCTTTTTCTTTGGTAAGCTCAGCAGAATCCTATGTAATCCTCTTATTGATAAGTTGAAAATTAAGTTAGACAGTTGGAAAATCAAGCTCTTATCCTTTGTTGATCGGATTGAGCTAGTCAAATCTACCTTGTCTGCCTATAGCATTTACTAGACAGTTGTGTTTCCCCTTCATGCCTTTGTGATTGAAGAAATTGATAGAATTTACAGAACTTTTATTTGGGGAGAAAAAAACTGAGAAGAGAGCTATTCATCTAGTTAGATGGGAAAAGGTGTGAGCTGAAGGAGGGTGGCCTTGGTATTCAAATTACTTTTGATCTTATTAGAGAAGGGATGTTCCTTAATTTCTTGAATGTGGCCATCAAGAAGGATAATATATGGGTCAAGTGGATTCATGTGAAGTGCATTAAAAGTGACGTTGTTTGGAGGCACAATAAGAAACTACATCATTCTTGGTTGTGGAGGAGTGTTATGAAGGTTAGATATGATATCCTTGTACACTGTAAGTTTAAGGTTGGTAATGGTGAAATGTTTCTTCTATAAAGAGATATGTGGCATTAAGGTGGCAAGTTCTTGGATGAAGTTATTGATCCAAGGTTGTGCCTCATGTTGGGGAAAGGAAAGTTTGCTAATATTAGATTTGTTATTCATGATGGCAAGTAGATGATCCCTGAATCTAGAAGGTTATTGTAGATGAGAGATTTTCTGCTTAACTATAATATAAACATCTCGGGTAAAGAGGATAGTCTGACTGTTAATGGTAAAACCAATGTTAAGCCAAGAGATGTATGGGATTGCTACAGAAGCAAAGTTACTACCCTAGCTAGATGGTTATGGAAACACAAAGGGCTGGAAAACTTTAAGATTCTTGTATGGAAGGTGGCTTTATATGTCGTTTCTATGATGAATAGTCTTAAAAGGAGAGGAATTATTGTGCTTTGATTTGTAGCTTTTATGGGTGTTTGAATGAATATGTTGACCTTTTATTCTTTTAATTCTCTTTTATCACTGGTGTCTGGTAGAAGGCATTGAAGGAAGGTTTTATTACTAAATATCCCAGGTATTTTGATGACATTTTTGGGTTTGGGAGCAAGAGTTCCTTCAATGCTAGCATTTACACCATATATTACATTTGGTGGTATAGGAACAAGGTTCTTTTTGAAGATTGTTTCTTGGACCAGAAATTCATATGGAATATTATCTGCTCGGATATTAATCTATTGATTCAGTAGCTTGTGATTTCTGGAATCTGTGTCTACTTGATTTGACCTTTTTACATGGTCTGGTCTGTTTTCCTTGGTCAAAGAAGACATATTTTCATAAGGGGATGTCATTGTTGTTGTTTAGGTCTTGTCTTGACCTATAGTGTGCTTTGCTTCGTTGTTGTTGTATATAGTTTTTTTCTTCCTTTGTTTCCCCTCTTGTTCTTTGCTTATCTTTTTCTTTATATAGCCCCCTCTCTCTGCTATACTTGTATACGTGTTGGATTGTATAATCCCTGATCTTGGGTGTGGTGTTGACCCACCAATTTTAATAAGAAAAGGTAACACACTTGTTTGACCCAAAAAATAGATGTGAATATTACAAGGTTTTTGAGTAAGATTGATTGATGAATCATATTCTAAGTTTCTCATAGGATGGAGGGAGGAGGGAAAGTGGGGGTGTCGCCCCTAAAAAGTTAGATGTATGTCATTAGTTATTACCGATTAATTCCTAATTGTCTATTTTTATTCTTGTTCTTCCTTACTGAAACGTCAGCTATTTTATTTCTTTCCTTTTTATTTGAATCATCTCTCATTTTCCAACTATCTTTTTCTCTAATCCATTAATATACATGTAATTTATGGCAACAACTATTAAAAATTGTACTTTTGACAACAAGTTTTAACATTTACAAAAGAGGTACTTGATAAACCAAAATCAAATTATAGTAATGCTAATCATAGTTAATCAAGCAAATTAGATTCAAGCTTTTCATTTACATAATTATTTAATTTTCTAAGAACTCGCCTTATGTATTTTAAACATCCTTAATTTATGGAAATGCAAGTAAATGTATTAAACCAAACTTTCCATCAATGTATTGACTTTTTATAAAAGTGAGAATATGTTATATGGTACGTGTGAATGTTTTGTTGGATTACAAGTATAATTTATATAAACTTTCTTTACACGTAACAAATTCTAGAAGTCAAAGGTCTTCTTTTGCACACGGTCCAAAGAGAGTCATCTCCTTAATTACTCCTTGCATGCGTATGTTAAATACGATTTTTTTCTTTAATAAAAAAGTTGTTTCTCCATCATACTCTACTTTCTTAATCTCACTAATTCGTACAGAGAACTGACTATGACTTCGATAAAGCGGTATAAATCTATATTAGTCCAAGATCATATGCCACGAGATCTCAAATAAATAAAAAACATAGAGATATAACTTGTTATACCGTCGTCTAGTTCCCAAAGAGCACCTTTCATTGGCAAAGACAAACAACTGCATGTATACTTCCATGTCGAGGAGTTGTCACACACACACACACACATGTACATATATGATGTATTCTCTTAGAACAACTAGTCATATAATATTATTATTGATGAATTATACGCTATAAAGAATTGAGAAACACAACTCAAATGATTACTTGTAAGAATATTGTCTGAATAATAGCTCACTTTATGTAAATAACTTTTTCCAAATTCAATTACTTGACCATGGCCTCTCCAACCCCAATTTGTTGACTCCATCCCTGTCGACTGGCATGAAGGATCTGATTTGAAACCTACTTCGAAGCATGATGAGAAAAAGTTAAGAAGCTGGGCGACAATGAAGTGGATAGCCTGGACATGAAGAAACAAGAAGCTTTTTGAAGAGAAGAAGCTCTTCTATGCTCTATGCTCCAAGACTAGTCGCAAGTTACATGACATGGTCAAGGACTGTTTAAATTATTATATATCACCAGGGAGGCAAGATCAAAACTCCAAGACGAAGCAACGCCAGCAGCAGCACGTGGACACTACCAGTGGAAAGCCTAGCAAAACTTAACACAGATGTCTGACTTAAAGTTAACAACGCTTACGTCAGGCTAGGAGCCTAGGAGGCAATATCGCATGACTAGCTAGAGAGCTATCATCCTAGCTACCTTGCGGACGACTCTAGCCGCAGGCGCCTCCACATTATGGGCAGAGTCTACTGTATGGTTGGCTTCTGATTTAAGAATATCGCCATGAGATCCTACTGTGCCAGACAGCAAACGAGCATCCTAAAACGCTGACGCCCCGCTTAGACACGTCCGTCTTCAGTTCGGCGTTTATGGCGTGATTCTAAATCTTGCTGATATACATGGATAAATACCGAACGATATGCTGACAAAATATTTAACCATTAAATTAACAATCCAGTTAATATAGTACAGGTAGTCAAGAAGTTGGGGGCCGAAGGCTCCCCTAGTCCACTCATATTACACCCTACCAAGTACCAACCAGGTCCTCAAAGGAATAAAATCAAACTCCTAATATATCATTGTTTTCCATGTAGTATTCACAAGACGAGAGGACAACGCTCACTCTGGCAGTTGAAGCTTGTAACAACCAGAGTTCTTATGTTAGAACCGAGAATTTTGAGAACACCCTCACTATAATGGAATCGGTTCATGTGAATAAAGAGAAATGAGAAGTGTTGAAATTTATAGAAAAAGCTCATACATTACGAATCAATTTTAAGGGACCGGTTTTGGGAGCATGGTCATCAAACCTATTTTAGAAAAGATGTGACAAACAAACATTATAAACTTGAAATATATAAAAAAGTATTTGATTAGTAAATACATTTCATGGACAGTGACACCATGGCAATGCAATTATATTTCGATTCTTGACATTGAGAAAATTCAAGCAAGAACTGCTATACTTCATTGAAAAAATCAAGGTACTTATTTTTATTTGAAGGAAATTAACTTACCAAGTTATATTAAGAGGTCACGTGTCACAACAAAAGTACTAGAGTTTCTGCAGTTCTTAACATAGTCTATGCTTAGAATAAGGGAACTGGTTTCACCTATTTCATTCCGACGTTCATAGCTAGGTAGAGCTTGTAACATTGGGGTCGACTTTCTTGACGAACCCCAATCTTACGAGGCAGAAACACCAAATACGCACCAAACACACCATTAAACTTGGCAAACAGACAGCCCAAAGCAGCTTTCAAGGTAAGCCCTCACCAATTCGACCACCGGATCCAAGAGAGAGAAAAGAGCAATTAGATCTCAAAGCAGCTTTAAGGGCAAGACCTCACCAGTATCACAACCGGATTCATGAGAGAGAAAAGAGCAATAAGATTGTCTTTCACTATAGTGTCAATCCTTCACTGATATAAATAACCACCAATCTGTAACTTTCAGTGTCCATCCCAGTTGTAGCATTTTCAAAATTGTGAGAGAAAAAAAATAGCCACGGGAAATTAACTTGGGAGTCATCCTTCATTATAATAACATTCTGGAAACCAAGGATTGGAATACAACGAAATTCTTTGTTGAGTTAGTAGGCATAAACCTCAGCCATGCCGCAATCCACGTCAAAAAATTAATGGGATTAATATAGCATGATATAAATCACTTTAATTAACTTCCGGGCCTGGGATGTTTGAACAAAAAGTTTTAGCACTTTCACTATTGTCACTCTCGACAACAATATCTAAATAAGTGTCTGGATAATTGGGATTTTAAGAGCCTGAGCAGCAGTCTTAGGGACAGAAATAGCAGACAGAGCAGCAGTAAAGTTGGCAAAATTAGAATTCAAATGAACAGACGTACAAAAATTCCCAATTGGATGTTTCGTACAAGCACGTGTCCCCTTTCTCAGACTAATGGGAACATCAAGGTCAGAAAATACCTGCGGAGGTGGTTGATTTGGCGCAGAGGACGTGGACGATGGAGAGGCCATAGAGGGAGCTGTTGGCTTTGGTCTTCTGTGATAAACCTGCAGAGGGGGCTTCTCACTTGTAGATACAGGAGTAGGGCTATCATACTCATCATTCACCATAGGTAAGGGCGTATCAGTCAACAAATCAGACGTAAGAGCAGAACCCTCCGAAGAGAAAAATGGCATGTGTTCAAAGAATACCACATCCGCAGATACAAGCCATTTATGTGAAGCAGGATCATAACACCGATATCCTTTCTGAGTGCGGGAATAGCCCAAAAAAACACACTTGGTGGCCTTGGGATCTAATTTAGTAAGACCAGGTCTAAGGTTCTTCACAAAGCATGTGCTCCCAAAAATACGCGGTGGTACAGCAAACAGTGGTAGATCAGGGAAAAGAATTTGAAAAGGGATTTTATTGTGAAGTATAGAGGAAGGCATGCGGTTTATGAGATAGCAAGCAGTGGAGATTGCCTCAGGCCAGAATTTGTGAGGAACATGGTAGTGAAAGAGAAGTGTGCGGGCGACCTCAAGGAGATGGCGATTCTTACGCTCAGCGACACCGTTTTGTTGTGGGGTATAAGCACAGGAAGTCTGGTGAATGGTGCCCTGACGTTTACAAAAAGACTGAACAGAAATTTGCACAAATTCCAAGGCATTGTCTGTGCGAAAAATCTTGATGGGCTTAGCAAATTGAGTCCGAATTTCTGCAAAAAACTCAGAAATTTTTTCAACTACAGTAGATCTGTCTGTCAGTAAAAATAACCATGTAGTTCTGGAAAAATCATCAATAAAACTTAAGAAATATTTGAATCCAGAAACGCTAGGCACAGAACACGGTCCCCAAATGTCAGCATGCACAATGTCAAAAGGGGCTTTAGAGCCAATACAAAATTTTGCAGAAAAAGTAGAACGGTGTTGTTTGCCCAATTGACATGTTTCACAATAAAATCTAGTGCTAGCAACAATCGGTAGTAAAGCCTTCAACTTCTCAGCAGACGGGTGGCCCAGACGGTAATGCCACTGAATATCAGGAACTGTAGATGTCAGGAAAGCAGCTGGCTTCGGCTCGTCCAAATAGTATAATCCATCCGGTCCCTCATGGCCTGAACCAATCGTCGTCCTCGTACGCAGATCCTGAAACAGAACACCATCCGGGTCAAATGTAATAGCACAACGAAGACTTTTTACCAGTTTACTGACAGATAGTAAATTCAGAGGAAATTTGGGCACATATAGCACAGACTGCAGAGGTAGAGTACTAGTAGAAGTGATATCTCCAATGCCACAAACAGGAGATTTGGAACCATCAGCAACCGTCACAGGCGGTATAAGAGAAGTCTTGCGCAGAGTAGAAAATAAACTAGCAGTACCAGAGATATGTGCAGTCGCACCAGAGTCGATCACCCAAGGGCTTTTACCAGTCGTCGTCAGGAGAGCAGCGCCATTCTCAGGAGAGTCCGCAGAAGTAGAGGCAAGGCGGGCTTGAAGCAGTTTCTCAAACTCGGAGCGAATCCAATCAGCAGTAGGGTCAGAGGCAGCAGAGGTAGATGCAGGTTGTTCAGTGGTAACCTAGTTCGCCCAGTCAGGTTTACCATATTTTATCCAGCAGCGGTCTTCATTGTGATTAGTACGCTTGCAGTGAGTGCAGTAGCGGGGCTCCCCTGACTCCGAGCCAGAACCACGTCCAGGTGCAGAAGAGCGGCCACCATGACCACGGCCACGACCTCGGCCGCGACCACGAAAGGAATCCGCAGAACGGACAGCAAGTGATGTTCCATCAGAAGTAGAGAGCGTCAAAGAAGGAAGACGCTGGACCCGCTTGAGGACGTCCCGAAGAGTAGGTAACGGGTCACTGGAGAGGATCTGATCCACGACCCCAGCAAACGAAGTAGGAAGGCCAGCCAGGAACTGAACAAGCATGAGCTCATTCCGCTGACGATGTAGTGCTTCAAGATTCGCAGTCAGAGGATGATAAACCTGAAACTCGTCCCACAGAGCACAGCACGAGTTGTAGTAGTCTTCCACAGAGTCAGATGTCGAGAAGTCTTGTTTCGCAAGCTTCTTGAAAATTTCAAACACCTTCTTGGGGTTCTGTTGATGAGAGTAAACATGGGATAGGTGATCCCACATTTCCTTAGCAGTCTGAAGGCGAAGCAGAGAGTGGTTGATCTTAGCATCAACGCTGTTGACCAGCCAGGCCATAACCCCATAATCCTCCTTGGACCAGAGATCATAAGCTTGCTTAGTCTTGTCATCAGCAGTAGCAGCAGGTACAGCAGGACCCTTGGTAGTCAGGTGTGAGTGGCGCCCGTGTGCTTTCACGTAGAGTTCGAATGAAGCAGCCCATAGGTGATAGTTGGAGCCATCCAACTTAACAGAAGTAACACACAAAGACCGTGGTAAATCTGAAGTCGCCATGAGAGTAGAAGCAGACAGTTAGCAGCACGAGCGCAGGGCAGACAGTAGAATCAGTAGGCAGTAGGAAGTGTCCAACACATGGACCAGCAGCAGCAGATAGGAGATCCGATCATGGACCTCAGAAACCCTCACGGGGCAGAGATAAAGAAGCAGAACCTACGCCAACATGGAGAAACAATTACTCCACCATGTGGCGCAGGCAGGCAGATCCGGATGTAGCTTTTAGACCCTCAACGTGCCAGAACTGGAAAGTGTCGGGGCTGTACGTAACGGATTTAGAAAATGAACGGAGACCGAAAAGGGAACTTGTGGTTGTCTAGGCCACAAGGATAGAGATGGTGAGGATGTGGGGGTGTGGTGGAGGGTTGTGGGTGGTGTAGGGGCCGGGAAATTAGTGGTGGTGGTGGCTGTAGTGGCGGACAGCAAGTACTGTAGCGCCGCGGTACTGTAGCAGCCGCGGTACTGTAGCAGTCGTGGTACTGTAGCAGCGGGAAGAAAGGAGATGGGGCGGTGGGCAGGGAAAGAGAAGAGAAGGGCTGCGGTGGTGGTAGGGTAAGGAAGGAAGGGAGGAGGAGGAAGAAGGACGGCGGCGGCAGGGAGAAAACCGCAGGGGGGGGGCGGCGGCGGTGTGGTGGTTGACGGCGCAGGGGTAGGTTAGGGTAAGGAGGGGGGGGAAAAGAATTAGGGTGGATCTTGTTGCTCTGATACCATCTGGATAATGCGGAAAAAGGTCTTGTATTATTCGATGATAAAAGACTATACAAGAGTCTCTATATAATACACAAAAGAACCACAGGGTCTAGAGATAACCCATGTGGGATAAAACATAAGTGTAAAGGAAAAGAAAAAAAGGAAAATAGACTAAGTGTAAAAGAGAAAAACACAGCAAAGTCTATCTACTAATAAAGTGTAGATAGCTAACCATAGGTAGCTCTAAATCTAGTTGTTTTCAAGCTCAATTGTTAGTGTTACCTTGATAAGAGGTTGATTCTTTTCAGCTATATGGGTGGAGTCTCACTGAGGCCAAACAAACACAACAATCTGTGCTTCAAAATCAACTCTCCAGAAAGAATGGGCTACGTTTCAACCCAATTTGTGTTGTCAATTTTTGATGAACTTTTTCAAGGGTATCAGGACATGTTTATACAGAGGAGGGAGAAAGGCACACTAAAAGACGAAACTATGCATTGTGGCTACCAAGCAAGCTTCTGCTGATATGAGAATGTTTCACAGGGAGCAGTGGAGCTTCTTCATCAACATTGCCATAATCACTTCCCCCAATAACATTGACATTATTCCCACTAATACTTTCACCAGAAAATAGGTCAGATGATTTCGTATCGAGCTTCGAGGCCTGCAAAATAAAAAATGAAAATCTGATTCACAGGATATAATTTCAGAAAGGAAAAAAAACATGCAGATGATACCGTGTTGATGGATCAAACACAGGCTGAGCTAAATCCCAACGTTTGAAATACAACTGTAAAATGATTGTATGTTGGATCGAAGATTTACTTTAATGATGGCATGTTGCAATTATATACTACTATACTAGATATTGATATAGCCGATCGATTGACTAGTATTACGCTTGGTAATACAAGCAGAATTCGTAGATGCCCGGAAATTTCATAGTGAAAACCACCTATTACCAAACTACTTGAAAACTCAGTATGAAATCTTGAACTTTACTCATTCAACTAATTTACAGGTTATCTCAAATAGAGTCAAAATCAATCAACTTCTCAACACACTGGGAACGATATTCATATAGATTTTCCAAACTGACCATAAGTGACCTTCGAGAGGACTACGGCCTCAACAAATTGCGTCCAAAAGATGGAGTATTGAAGGCATTGCTCAGACAGAGTATATTAATATCGTCAATAAAAATGTTCATCGTGACCTTGCAAGGATTGTAATTTTAGCATGACATTGAAATCAAACCAATTATGCCAAATTTAGACCATTGGGTGTACAGATATAAGACGCACAGTAACAAGAAATACAACAGAAAAGGGAGCATCAGGAGATGAGGGAGATGGGGCAACAAGGGTAAGGGCTGAGGGGCAACGATAGTGGTGAGCAAAGCACATTGAGTGACCACAACAAAGGTGGCATTATAAAATAAAAACTGTGTCCAAAAGTTGATAGTGGTCACAGCTTGCCAACCAAAAAATAGGCTAACAGTTGTTCATAACCTAGATTAGATGCTGAATCATCAATATAAAGATGACCCTAACCCTCAATTATCGTGTGATATGATATATATGAGTTGTTGATGCTGTGCTAAAATTGAAATTTCAGGAAGGTTATGATATTGATAGTCATAAATGTTTCATGTCTGTTCCAAAAATAAGTTCATACTAGAACAGTACAGAGAAATTTAGTATGGTCCGTGTGCAAGGATGACACCCATAAATGAGAAATTGGTCCAATAAAAAAACAAAGATTTTTTCTTAGCAAACGTTCAAAAAAGACTATGCAATACTACCTTCAGGTATGCATTACGAACTTCACAAATTTTATGGGACTGTGATATATTGCAAGATAAAACTACCTTCATCACACGCTCAGGAATGCTATCCACAGTGAGTTGATAGGATGCCCCACCATCCTTGACTTTGATATAGTTATACATAACTACACCAGAAAGAGCTGCAGGAAACAATTGTTAATTGTTGAGTATCATGTGTTGAAGAACCATGGATCGGGAAACAAAATTCGGAACTAAAGTAATATATTCCACCTATAGCATAGCCAATGATGTTAAGTCCAGTGATGATAGATTCAGGAAAAATAATTGTAGAAAGAGCAATTAGTATCCAATCTTTCAGGACCCCAGCAACTCTAATCGTAACTGCTCCAGTCCTCCCAATTACTAAGAATATGGAGAAATTCAGAGCAAGAGCACAAATAGCATTTGAGAAAAATATCCAAAAGTTGAATTGGATTTGTGATATCTCCATTGCGGGCTTCTCCAATACAAACCATGGGGCAAAAAGAAAAAGGAAACTGCAATTGTAGCATACAAGTTACTGTTATGGGAAATTAAGAAATTCATAGATAGTGGGAAAGTCCAAATGCAATCTTGAATTAAATAAAATAGTGATTGCATAACTTTTTAGAGCCAAGGCCTCTGACATTACAAAAGGATTAAACGAAAAGAGAATGAATAAATTACAGCAAAAAATAAGAACCCTACAGGCCATAGCCTCCAAAAGATCTTTCTTTGTACCCAGCAGCTTAAACCAAAAAGTATTATCATTAAGCCTCCTCACACCCTACCTGTTAGTCTGAAGGAGCTGAAAAACCACCTCCGGATTATTTCCTTCCAGGTGGTCTGTTGAAGCATTGACAACCCAAAGGCCCTTTTTAAGGACAGCCAACAGAGATATTTCCATGATTTTGTCCCGCTGTGAGGTATCCTGCTAAGAAACACATCAACCATGTTCTCTTAAGAAGCACAGCAGCCCTAAACCACCGCCTTCCACATGACATGGATCATGATCATCATCATCATCATCTAAGCCTCAATCCCAACCATGGCTAAATGGATCCTTCTTTTCCAATCAGCTCTGGTATGGGTCATATTCTAATCAACTCTCTTTATAAGCTCTTCCCAGGCTAATTTAGGCATGTCTCTTCTTCTTTCAATTGTGCTCGACTCCAAAGCATTACTTCGTATTGGCGTTTTAGTCGGTCTGTGTTACACGTCCTTACCATCTCAGTCGGCCCTCGCACAATTTATCCTCAATGCTCACCACCCCCCCCCCTTATTCCTGATATAGCCATTTCTCAAGCGATCTTTTCTTGTCTTCCTACACATCCATCTCAACATACGCATTTGGCCACATTCATCTTGTTGAGACCATAATGGTACCAGAAAATTAAAAAAGATAATTATCTCCTTAAAGAACAGCCCACATAAGACACAGGACTAATGAGGCCTCCTGTAAATTGCCCAAAAGCCTAGGAATTGTTTTTTCGTCGAATCTCATGAATGGAATTTTTACCAGGAAAGCTTTTTGGCAAACTAATGCCAAACCACCTTAAGGCTATAGACAAAAAGGGCGACTAGTTATCTAAGACACAGAGAGCCATGATTCTCACTCGCAACTGTAACACCCTTACGACTGTGAGACTTGAGAGAAAAGGTAATAATCTACTTTGTACTTGAAGGCAGCCATGACTATAATTAGGTGCCATCCAAAAGGATAGTCATCGTATTCCACCAATACAACTGCACTAGAAAGCACAGGACGTTTTCAGAAACGGACACAAGATGAACATGGGATACAGCAATTTCTGAAATAGATACGGAAATAATATATATTAATATGTATATATCATCCATTTCCAACTTTGCATATATGATATTATTCATTGTTAAATGTTAAAACTAAAAGGTAACGTTAAGTTAGAGAATGTAGCAATGGGATCATGCATCCAATGTATTGTTTTCTTATATTTGTTGCAGCTTTGTTTATCTATTTACTTTTGCTCCATATCCCTTGTCTTTGTTATTTGCATATATGATATTATTCATTGTTAAATGTTAAAAAGTAACGTTAAACTAAGATCACTTGACTTGCGGCACGAAGCTTGGTAACGTAAAATCTCTATCCTCGCGGCTTCCCTGTCGCTCTGGCGATTAGGGTTTGCAGCGTGGGATATCTTCCTCCACTCGTGGTCTTTCTCTTGTAGGTTCAAGGTTTGGGCGATCTCCCTGGTCCTACTCCAGCGATGGCGGACGACCTGGCGGAACGGTGTGCGCGGTTACAGTTGACACCGGCGGAGGAGACACCGATAGAAGTTACGCGGACAGCGGGGGCGGAGGATCAAGGCCATCTGAAACTCGCGCTGGTAGCGCGGATCCTAGCGGACAGACCGACAAACTTCTGGGCGATGAAACGCACCTTGACCCAAGCGTGGGGGCTTCACGGCAAGGTCATCTTCAAACAGATCGAAGGAGACCACTTTATCATCCAGTTCTTTGATTGGCGCGACAAGAAAAAGGTTGAAGAAGGAGCCCCGTGGAACTTTGACGATAAACTCCTTCTGTTCAAAGACATAGAATCGGATGAGCAGCCGGGGGACATAGTTATCGATCGCAGCTTGTTCTGGGTTAGATTCTACGGGATCCCCCTAGGGTTCAGGCACAGACAGGCAGTCGAAGAGATAGCATCCAGGGTAGGCACCGTGGTCACAAAGGACCTGGACGAGTTGGGGTGGGACTCGTCGGTGAGAGTCTGAATTAACATAGATGTCTCAAAACCACTGAAAAGAGTTCTGCGGATCCGAGGGAAACAGGACAAACTGGTGGAGATAGAGATAAAATACGAGCGCCTCTCAACCTTCTGCCATGGCTGCGGCCGGCTGGGGCACGTGGTCAGAGACTGCAAGGAAGGCGAGGAGGAAGACGATCGTGGTCTACAATGGGGAGCGTGGCTCAAGGCATCTCCAAGGAAGCCAAGGCAATCACTTCACGAGGAGATCTTCGGCAACACCAGAGCACAAAGAAAAATTCAGTTCAAACACAAACCGACGTCGGAGGCGGTGTCGAGTAGTGCGGCAGGATCGGGCGGGGAGGCAGATCGGCGGTATGACGAGATGTACAGGGTCCCTGCAACACAGACAATGGGGAAACCAGCGACACAAATCCAAGCACGGAACGAAGAGGAGGGCGGTGGGGAGACGGAATACAGCATTGAGGACCTGTTCCCGGCAAGACCCACAAACACAGGGATCGGCAGGGACGATCCGCGAAGAGAAAGAACAGAGGAAAGCGGAAAGATGGCGGCAGGAAGGGACAGGGAAGAAAGGGAATCCAGTGCGACAAGAACAAAGGCCCAGTACAATAGGGCAGAGATGATAGAACTGCGGAAGGCAGTCGACCAAAGGAAAGCAACTGACCTTGCACTGATGGTGGACACAGTGGGAAGAAGAGGAGGATCTGAACCAGGGTTACAGCAAACCGAGAACGTACACATGGGACAGAGGCTGAATCAACCACACGAACTATCTGCAGCCAGAACAAGGGCATAAAAGGAGAAGGAGAGCATTAGGGAAGCAGCGAGGAAGACGAAGGCAGCACAACGAAAGAAGAGCAAACCACCATGGGTTTATAAAATGAATAGGAGTCAGCGACTGGGGATACCTGATCACGAAGTTGAATGGAACAATATTGCAGGGAAGAGAGGCAGACAATCCGAATTATGTGACATGGAACTTGATGAGAATGAGCCAATGGTAGAGACAGGTAAGAAAGCAAGGAATATGAATCAAGAAGGTCAGCAAACAGGGGAGTGCACATCCCAAGTAGCGGAGGCTGGAGAGGACCAGCCCCGCGAAGACCAATGAAAATCCTAAGTTGGAACTGTCAGGGACTGGCCCACCCTGACACGATAAATGCCCTCAAGTCGTGGTGCAGGAGGGAGGGTCCAAGCATAGTTTTCGTTATGGAAACTATGATAATAGTACTGATCTGGAAGTCGTTAAGAGCAAGTGCGGATACACACAAGGAGTCTGTTTAGCAAGCGTAGGCAGAGCAGGAGGAGTAGGTTTATGGTGGAGGGATGTAGATCTCAACGTCACTTCATATTCTCAGCACCACTGCAGTTGTGACATTTCAGAAGGAAACGGAGTATCCTGGAGAGCTATTGGTATCTATGGATGGGCAGCACAACAGCACAAATTTAAGACATGGGACCTCATGAGAGAGCTGAAAGGGGACACAGACGTTCCTACTCTTTTCTTCGGAGATTTCAATGAAATTCTCTCAAATTCCGAGAAGGACGGGGGGCCACCCAAACCACTAAGATATATCCAGGACTTCAGGTGTGCAGTTGACGATTGTGATCTTACGGACTTGGGATACAGTGGAAGCATTTTTACTTGGCAGAGAGGCCTTACCCCGGAGACTTTAGTACGGGAAAGGCTTGACATGGCGCTAGGAAGTGCAGCTTGGATGGCTAACTTTCCGCAGGCAAGGGTTGTTCACCTCACTAAGTATGAGTCTGATCACGTGCCTATCATCATCAATACAGAGCATAGAAAGAGAAAGAAATCGAGAAGACAACAATACTTCTTTTTTGAACCCATGTGGATAGAGGATGGGGCCTGTGAACATATTGTAAAGTCAGTGTGGGATGAAAGACATCTGACAGATTTGCCAGGAAAAATGGAATTCTGCGGCAGCAAACTGAAGGAATGGGCCACTGGAAAGTTCGGGGAAAGAAGGAAAAAAATAAAAGAACTGGAGGACGCATTGGGTGAGCTTCAAAAGCTTCCACCTGACAGTCTAAACCTTGAGAGATGTACTTGTATCACTAAGGAGTTACAAGAATGGCACAGGAAGGATGAGGCATACTGGCATGCTAGAGCGAGAGTGAATGAGATGAGAGCAAGGGACAGGAATACAGCATATTTCCACCACAAGGCGTCTCAAAGAAGAAAAAGGAACAGAATCGAAGGCTTAAAGAATGCAGATGGACAGTGGAAAACGGAAGAGGAAGAGATAGAGAAGATTGTGCTGCTCTTCTTTCAATCCCTTTTTCAGACATCCAACCCCAGTGGATGGGAGGAGGCAACTCGCGGGATCACATCCAAAGTGAGCATTAGTGAGAGTAGGGAGCTTGAGAAAGATTTTACATCTGAAGAAATTTTTTCAGCCCTCAAAAGTATGCATCCAAACAAGGCGCCAGCCCGGATGGAATGAAAGCTTTATTTTTCCAGAAGTACTGGCATATTGTAGGGGATGACGTCGCAAACTACATCAAAGGATGGTGGAAATCAGATAGAAGCATTGCTGACCTCAATACAACGTTAGTGGTTATGATACCTAAAACCCAGCATCCAGTGGAGATAGGCGATTTCAGGCCCATTAGCTTATGCAATGTCATCTATAAAATAGTGTCCAAAGTCATTGTGAATAGATTGCGCCCCCTTATGGATAGAATCATAACTGAGAACCAAAGTGCCTTCATTCCGGGAAGACTCATTACTGACAATGCTCTCATTGCGTACGAGTTGTTCCATACAATGAAGAGGGGGCAAAAGTCCAAGAAGGGTCACATTGCTCTCAAGCTGGATATGTCCAAGGCCTATGACAAGGTGGAATGGAAATTTGTGGATTTCGTACAGGAGAAGATGGGGTTTGGTGTGAGATGGAGGAGCAAGGTCTTAGATTGTATGTCAACTGTAACACATTCCTTCGCCATCAACGGGGAGCGGACCAGGAAGACTCAACCATCCCGAGGACTTCGCCAGGGTGACCCCCTCTCACCTTATCTTTTTATTTTATGTGCTGAAGCTTTTTCTACCTCTCTAACTTTGGCAACACAGCAAAAGACTCTACACGGAATCCGAGCAAGCCGCTTAGGCCCCCGGGTTTCTCATCTTTTCTTTGCAGATGACTCCATCCTATTCGCAAGAGCAACCAAGGAAGAATGCCTGAAGTTAGCTGAAATTATCAGCCAATACGAGCGAGCATCCGGTCAGAAGATTAACTTATCCAAAACCGAGATGGCTTTTAGCAAAGGCGTGGATCGGGAAAAGAAAAGGGAGTTAACACAGTTGTTACAAGTTAGAGAAGTGGAAAGGCATGGCAAGTATCTTGGGTTGCCTACGGCCGTGGGGAGATCTAAGAAACAAGCTTTCGCCTTCATTCAAGAGCGCATATGGAAGAAGCTACAGGGCTGGAAAGAGAAACTTTTATCAAAGGCAGGCAAAGAAGTCCTCATTAAAGCGGTAGCGCAAGCCATCCCATCATACATTATGAGTATCTTCCAGTTACCCGGATATTTTATTGACACAATTATTAGCACTATCTCAAGGTTCTGGTGGGGAGCAAAGGGAGCGGAGAGGAAGATAGCATGGGTGAGCTGGGATAAAATGTGCAAACCAAAAAACCAAGGAGGGATGGGGTTCATAAACATACAAATTTTTAACCAAGCACTCTTGGCAAAGCAAATATGGCGGCTCTTTCACAGACGGGACACACTAGTTTACCGGGTACTCAAAGCAAGATATTTCCCAAGGGGATCAGTTCTCAGTTCTTAGCGCCAGAAGGGGATACGACCCGAGCTTTACTTGGAGAAGCATTTGGAATGCAAAATCTATAATTCTCGAAGGGATGCAGTGGAGAGTAGGGGATGGGGCTAATATTAACATCTGGACGGACCCGTGGATTCCGCTACTAGAAGGAAGTATAGAAAGTGTTCTCAATTTCTCTAGCACCAATCTTCGGTGGGTGAGTCAACTTATCAAAGAGGGCACAAATGAATGGGATGAAGAGCTTATTAACAACTTGTTCACCCAAGAGATAGCACAAAAGATCATGGCGACGCCGCTGGGTATCACAAAATAGGAGGACGGCCTCTTTTGGAAACCGGACAAACACGGGGTGTTCATGGTGAGGTCGGCATATTAGATAGCATCACAAAGTCCAGCCGAGAGGGACGAGCGGAGGAGGATCGAGGAAGCAAACAGTTGGCGTGCTATATGGAGAAAGGGTCTCATACCAAAGGCTGCACATTTCCTTTGGAGGTGCATGACGGGCGCACTAGCTACGATGGGTCGGATGTTCGACCGACACTGCCACCCGGACGAAATTTGCAATATTTGTAGAAACGGGAAAGAAGACATAGGACATATGTTGTTCAGATGCCCACAGGCATGGGAACTTTGGAAGGATAGTCCCGAATCTATAAAAGTGAAGATCATAGAAGCTGGCGCAGGAGATTCAGGCCAAGCAATCAAGCGTCTCACGAATCAGCCAAGTGAGGAAGACAATGACGTAATGACAGCTTCTCTTTGGGCAGTGTGGACTCGGCGCAATGCAGTCACGTTCAATGATCATCCGAAACCGCCTCTCAATATACAGCGGCACCTGCTTGCTCTAATAAAAGACCACCGGGATGCACAACGAGCTAGCATTGATCAACCTGTTCCACGTAGCAGGAAGTCAACCGTGTGGAAGCCTCCTACAGAGGGAGAGGTTAAGCTTAATTGTGACGCTGCAGTCAACATACAAGGAGCTGACGGCGCCGGTCTAGCGTGGAGGAATCATGCCGGACAGGTACTTCACGTAGCCGGCAGCAGTCACACATTGATCAATGACGTGCAGATAGCAGAAGCTTGGGCAATCAGAGAGGGAATCCGGAAATCCAAGGACATGCAGATGACAAGGCTGGTGGTGGAGTCGGACTCGGAACTTGTTATACAAGCTATCAACACGGATACGAGGCGGCCGGACCTACTGGGAACCATTCTAGCAGACATTCATAGTCTGAAGGCAGACTTTCATAAGTTAGTTTTCGTTTATTGTAGTAGGCGGGCGAACGGCCTAGCGCACAAGCTAGCTCGTGAGGCCTCCGGTAGAACTAGTCCTTTTATTTTTTCGTCTTCTTTTCCTACGTTTGTAATGAACTGGGTTGAGCCTCCTTTGGGCTCGGAGTAATACAAGCGGGGCCGTTTAACCTCAAAAAAAAAAAAGTAACGTTAAGTTAGAGAATGTAGCAATGGGATCATGCATCCAATGTACTGTTTTCTTATATTTGTTGCTGCTTTGTTTATCTATTTACTTTTGCTCCATATCCCTTGTCTTTGTTATTTACCTCTATTACCACTTATATAAAGAAAGGTTTGTAACCCTTTTTACTCAAGTTATCATCATTTTACTATCTCTGGATGTACAACGGCTATATTAAATCTCATGCACTTGCATTTTTTTCATATATGAAACTCAGAAGAAAAAAACTTAAATCCACAGCTAAAAAAAGAATGCTAAAAATGGAAAAGGAATCATGTTAATGGCAAATCAGAAATAAATAACATGATCAAAAGTCGCAAAACCCACAAAAGCAGGAGTCATGCTTATGTCAGAGTTGCACCTTTCATTGAAAGTGTATCCCCATACATATATATCATGTTTGCAATAGTTTACAGAATAATTCAACTATCTCCCCTCAGATTAATTGCAAGGTTGTGAGAACCAAACCTCTGAGACTTCTAGTTCTCGGTTCACTGGTGGCAGTCAGACCAATTAAACAGATTATGCCAGCGTGACATCAAAAATTATTTTTTAAAACTCTTATAACAATGAAAAATCAAGGAAAAGTGAACATATCAAGGAGAATATCAGAAAATAGCACAGAAACGGCAATAATTCAATCAAAAATTGCATTTAATATGCCAAATTATGGTGGAAGTGCAAAAAGGGATGAGAATAGGAAAGGAGCACGTACAAATAAACATAAAATTCGGTCAAGGGATCAAGGTAGACACATGACCAAGAAACTTGTTCACAGGTTCCACCGGTCAGTTGACCAGTTTTGGCTCATTTGAGGTCATTTCTGGGTTTCTGAGTGAACTGAATCATTCCAGCTATCGGTTCCTAGTTCAACCAGCCGGTTCGGTTCAATTTTGACAACCATAGTTACATGTTTATCAAAAATCAACTCAATCCAACATTCATAGTCATCCTACAAGAGAAGTATATTTTCTAATTAGTGGTAAGTTACAGATTTCACAGAAATTGTTGGATGATATTCGGCTAATATTATATGATAGGTATGAGATATGATTGTGAATTTCTCATCGCATCGAATCATAATAATGTTGATTCATGTGTGTGTCATATAATACTATTGTACTTGTTAGAAGTAAAAAGGAGTTATTAGTCATGTAATTTGGGCTCGTGTCTATAAGCTCATATAAGTCAGTTCATTAAGGAAGTCAGTCCATGAGGTCTAGGGTTTGTGTTCACCTCTCCTATATATAGGAGAGGGTGACTTGTATCAATACAACATATAGTGAATACATCTTATATCCTTCTGCATGGTATCAGAGCCTAGGGTTAGGCTGTAGAGAGAGCAAAAGAAGTTCTCCGCCTGCGGGCGGCAGCCGCTGTCATGGCTGGCTGCCCGCAGGGCCATCTATGCTGGCGAGTAGCTGGCCTAGTCCTTCCTCTTCTGTAAGGTTGTTGTCTCCATCCGTTTAGTTTCTCCTCCGGCACTATTTGCAGTTATCTCCAGCTATCTCCAGCTTTGTCGTCAAAGAAACTACCATTCTGTATCTTTCCCCGTTGTGGTTGCTGCTCTCTCCGTCAAAGTCAAGTTCGGTCCTCTTCGAGCTTCCGCAATTGTCTTCCACATCAAAGTTATAGGGGAAACCCAAGGAGAGCCATCAATCCCTCCAAGGAAGTTTTCTTGAGGTCTACAATCATGTGGAACAGCAGTAGCTTGGAGTTTATCATTCGCCGCTACAGTGTCATACTGTAGCACGGCGGCCATTGTAGTGGTTGTTGCTCCCACACTGGTTTATATTAGGTCATGCCCTTCTGGGATGACCTTTTCCTTGGTTGTAGCTGCCATATGGTGCTTGCGACTAGCTGCTATGTCCCTCTTTCTTCTTCAAATCAGCAAGAGTATGGGCTGCTGTCAACAGCCTCTTATTGCAGCAGATTACGGCTTCAACAAACAAGGTGCATAGGGTTGTTTCACCCCTTAAATCTGATCAAAAGCGGGCGCCCCGGACCCTGGTACACTGCCCTAAAAGGTCACAAGCAAAGGTACTCCAAGGAGGAGCATTCATCATTCTCCCCAGCCATTGTCACCGGTGGAGTTATACTGTAGCACGACCAATTTTTTGGTCTACTGTTGCTATCAAAAGTCAATCTTTTTGGTCCATTCAAGTGCATTGTTGCTGCCAAAATCAAGTTGGTCTTGTTCAAGTCTTCCTCATCCACTCATGTCCCCCCTCAACCCATATCCCCTACTTGTCAAAGGGGAGTTTATCTTTGTTTTTGTCCACCCCAACCACTCTTGTTGTCTCTTCGTAGTTGGTGTGCGGGGGAGATATAGAGGAGATGTAGAAGATAAGAATAAGTATGAGGAGAAGAGAAGAGATGAAGAGTCAAGTTAAGAGAGAAGGAATTTTTCTTAGTCCATATCATGAAGGTTGAGATAATCAGGGAAATGGAGAGCTTAGGGTTACACAATGTCTGTACCCTTATATTTATATTAGTTGAACATTTACAATGAGGTCCATATATAAATGTAAAATAGCATAACAGTAAATAAAGGCATATATTAACACTCCCCCTCAAGTTGGAGCATAGATGTCAATCATGCCCAACTTGTCCACCAGAGAACAAGTGCTTCCTCGCCATTAGCTTGGTAAATATGTCAGCAACCTGATCTTCAGAGCGGGTGGAAGGAGTGCAGATTTTGTCAGATAGAATAGTTTCCCTGATGAAGTGACAGTCGACCTCAATATGTTTTGTGTGCTCATGATATACAGGATTGTTGGCAATAAAAATAGCAGCTTTATTATCACAGTGCATCGGGATAGCAGAAGAAGACTCAACGCCGAAGTCTTTCAGAAGAGATTGCACCCACAGAAGTTCACAGGCAGTATGGGCCATGGCCTTGTATTCGGCTTCAACACTAGATCTAGCAACAACATTTTGTTTCTTGCTTCTCCAGGTGACCAGATTACCTCCTACATATGTGCAGTAGCCAGAAATGGATTTCCTGTCAATCTTGCTTCCTGCATAGTCAGAATCAGAATAGCCTTCTAGAGAACAGTGCTCATTTTTCCTGTAATGGAGGCCCTTGCCAGGTGACTTATTCAGATATCGCAAAATATTGCATAGAGCATCCCAGTGACATTGTCTGGGTTTATCCAAGTACCGGCTAAGAAGTCCCACAGCAGTAGATATGTCAGCTCTAGTCACCGTCAGATAGATCATCTTGTCAAATAATCTCCTGTATTTTTTGTTATCAGCAAACAGCGGAGAAGAATCATCATCCCAATTAACATTGGGATCTAGAGGAGTATCAGCTGGCCTTGCCCCAAGCATTCCAGTTTCCAGTAAAAGATCTAGTACATATTTCCTTTGAGATAAAACAAGAGCATTAGAAGTTCTAGATACCTCTATGCCCAAAAAAAATCGTAGTTTTCCCAGATCTTTAGTAGCAAAGTGCTTGCAGAGATGAGCTTTAATGGCCTGAATAACAATAGAATCACTGCCAGATATGATGATATCATCAACATATACAATAAGTATCACAATGCCAGAGGAAGTCTTTTTTGTAAAGACAGAATGATCAACCTGCGATCTCAGAAAACCAAAGGCAGTCAAAATTTTGCTTAACTTATCAAACCAAGCACGAGCACTTTGTTTGAGCCCATAGATAGATTTCTTCATCCTGCAGACTTTATCTGACTCCCCCTGAGAAACAAACCCACAAGGTTGCTCCATATAGACTTCCTCTTGCAGATCATCATACAAGAAAACATTTTTGACATCCAGTAGTAATAGAGGCCAGTCAAGGTTAATAGCAACAGATAGTAGAACTCTGACAGAATTAAGACGAGCAACAGGTGAAAAAGTCTCAAAGTAATAAATACCATAAGTTTGTGTATACCCTTTAGCAACAAGGCGTGCCTTCAGGCGTTCTACAGTACCATCAGGTTGATATTTGACAACATAAACCCATTTGCAGCCTACAGGCTTACACTGGGCATGTTTGGTTTCCTGGATTTTGTCGTATTGGATTGTATTTTGGCATCCATTTACAAAAAGTTTATGTTTAGTTTACAGGATTCTGGAAACGAGGCTAATCCCGAGATTTCCGAACATAATAGGAATCCCGCATTTTGGTTTCCATCAAAATTCTCCCGGACGCCAAAATCCAGTTGTGGCTGGCCCGTGGACCAAAAAAAATTTAAATCATGTATTTTACAAATCCGGGAAACCAAACATAAAATTTGTGTTTGCGGGATTTTGACAATGCAGTATTTTGTAAATACAGGATGACATAAATGCAGGATTCTTGAAAATCCAACAAACCAAACGTGCTCACTGAGGAGGTGGATCCACCAACTCCCAAGTTTGTCTATCAGCAAGAGCAAGCGTCTCCTCCTTCATGGCAGTAGTCCAAGTTGTACTTTGCAAGGCATCATGTACAGTCTTCAAAATGGCAATAGCAGATAAAGCAGTGACAAAGTTGCTAGCATGAACACTTAAATGTGCAGTAGATACATGGTTAGCAATATTGTGAGTAGTATAGGAACGAGTACCCTTCCTAAGAGCAATAGGTACATCTAGATCAGAAATTACCTCAGGTGATGCAGAACCTCCGGGAGGAGAAGATTGGTTTGGATTGGGGGGTTCTTGTGCAGGTTGAGATCTGTTCCTGCGCTGATAAACAATAAGAGGGGGTGTCGTATGTTCTGGAGTAGAGGCATCAAAAACACAATCACTAGTAATAGGCAGAGGAGAAGCAATAATATCAGTATGTAGACTATCTCCTTTAATAGAGTACTAGGGCATATCCTCAAAAAAAACATCACTACTCGTGAACCATCTTTTTGTAGTAGGGCTATAACATCTATATCCTTTCTGTGTACGAGAATACCCCAAAAAAATACATTTTTCAGCACGTGGAGATAGTTTATCATAAGTAGGGCCAAGCAACCTCACAAATCATGTAGAGCCAAATATCCGGGGATGTACAGAAAACAAGGGTTTATCAGGGTGCAGAACTTGTACAGGTATTTTATTTCCAATCACGGAAGAAGGCATTCTATTTATTAAAAAGAAGGCAGTCAAAATAGCTTTAGGCCAGAACAACCGAGGTACATTAGAATGCAGCATAATCGTTCTAGCAACCTCTAGTGTCTATTCTTCCTTTCTGCAATGCCATTCTGCTGAGGTGTGTATGCACAAGAAGTCTGATGTATAGTGCCAACAGATTTACAAAACAATTCAACATCTTTCTGAACAAATTCAAGTGCATTATCAGTTCTACAAACTTTAACAGGATAGAGTACTGTGTTTTCACCTCAGCAAAGAAAAATTTAATTGTGGACAAAACTTCAGATTGACTTTTCATAAAAATAACCAAGTGGCCCGAGAGAAATCATCAATAAACAATATAAAATATTTATTTCCAGACAGACTAGGGACATGACATGGACCCCATACATCAGCATGAACAAGATCAAAAATGTTTTGACTACTAATCTGAGAATGTTTAGGATAAATAGTGCTAGTATGTTTCCCTAACTGACATGACTCGCACTGAAACACATGTGTCCCAACATCAGATTCAATATGTCGTAGTTTCTCAGAAGATGGGTGCCCAAGTCTGTAGTGCCACTGTAATGCCGAAACTGAAGAAGATAACGCATAAGCCAAAGCCACATTGTCCACTTTTTTTAGATTGTCCAAGTAGTATAAGCCATCAGAACTTCATGCCCCCACCAATCTTCATCCTCGTGCGAAGGTCCTGAAAAACACATGAACCAGGTACAAAAGTCAGGCTACAGTTCAGGCTACGCAAAATCTTGCTAACAGATAATAAATTCAGCGGAAAACGAGGCACATATAGCGCAGATCTCAACAAGAACTCAGAAAAAAATATCTCCAATCCCCGAAACATCAGACTTGGAGCCATCAACAAGCATAACAGAAGAATGAGTAATCGGTCTAGATAAATTTCTGAACAGAGACCGATTCCCAGATATATGAGAAGATGCGCCTGAATCAATAACCCATTTAGTATTACCAGTACTAGAAGATGGTGCAGTGAGGAAGGCAGTATCACAACCAGAGTACGTCACAACATGTGCTCCAGTGGTGGTGGCAGTAGAAGATGAGTCAGTACGCTCAAGCAGAAGACGCTCGACCACAGCACGAATGAAGTCAGCAGTAGAAGTACCTGAGACACCAGACTCTGCAGGCTGGGTAGCTATCTCAGAAGAAGCAGAAGCATCAATGGCCGCATTGGCCCAAGCCGGTTTACCATATTTTCCCATCATTTCTCTTCAATATGATTAGACTGACCACAGAAGTTGCATAACCGTTGTCCAGTCTGAGGGCGTGTAGCAGGAGGTCCAGAAGATGCTCCACGACCAGAAGAGCTCCTCCCCCTTCCAGCACCAAGGGGGGGATGAGTGTCGTGAGAACGGCCGCGTCCACGGCCACGGCCACAACCACGACCAGACATCGCAGCAAGTGCAGTGGAATCACCAGTAACAGTAGATGTCTCAGATGAGGATGCAGGCAGGCGTTGTAGACGCTGAAAAGCACTCTGTAGAGTAGGTAGTGGATCACTGGTTAGAATTTGATCCATAACCCCATCATAGGAGTCAGGTAAGCCACATAGAAACTGAACTACTTGCAACTCCTGGCGTTGGCGTTGCATAGTAGCCAAATCAGTAGACAAGGGATGGTAGGCCTCCAACTCCCCCCAAAGTCCCTTGAAGGCAGAAAAATAGTCAGTAAGGTCAGATCCCGAGAAATGCAAACGACTGAGCTGTTTGTTGATATCAAACACTTTCTTTGGATTCTGGCTGTGTGAGTAGGTACTAGCAAGCTGATCCCACATCTGCTTGGCTGTCTGTAGGTTTAATAAAGTGACACTAATTTTTGTCTCACTACTATTCAAAATCCACATCTGCTTGGCTGAATATGGCCCATGATAGAGCTGAATGGAAACGAAGGATCCATGTAGCCGACCCCAACATAGTTGGGATTGAGGCTTAGATGATGATGATGATGATGATGATGATACTATTCAAAATCCATGTCATAACAGTAGAGTCATCTTTCACCCAGTCATCATAGGCTTTAACATCTTTGGAGTCGGCAGGTGCAGGTGGTGGATCACGCGTCAAGTGAGACAGTTTGCCTTGAGATTTAACATAGATCTGCATGGAACACACCCAGTGCTGGTAGTTTCTCCCATCCAGTTTCATAGTGGTAACTTGACGGCGCAGATCCTCGTGTGTAGACGCCATGGTAAACAGATCAACAAATGCCGACAGAGAGACAAACACGTAGGCACAGGCAGAACACAACCGCCTAGTTCCTCAGCTAGGCGGCAGTAGGCACAGAGAAGAGACTGGTCGGACCAGTTACATACAGGCTACGCCGGAGCGCAGTAGGGAACCCAGTGGCTCAACGGCCTACACGGGCAGGCAGAAGCAAACTCTGAAGGTGTCCTTCAGTCACGAATCAAGCCACCGGACAAGGTGTGTGGCTGTCCTGGCGGCTAGATGCCCCGGCGGCGCTGGGTTGCACGGCGGCGGCTGCCCGGCTGGCGGAGCGCGGGAGGGGCGGGGGGTGGCCGGCGGGGCGGGGAGGAAGAGAGAAGAGAAGGGAGGGAGGGAAGGGAAAGAGCGACGGCTCTGGATCTAAGCCTGCTCTGGTACTATGAGACAATCAGGGAAATGGAGAGCTTAGGGTTACACAATGTGTGTACCCTTATATTTATATTAGTTGAACATTTACAATGAGGTCCATATATAAATGTAAAATAGCAGAACAGTAAATAAAGACATATATTAACAAAGGTTGACTATATCTTGGAGCTTCAAGTTGTCCATGCGTCTCCAAGATTTCAGATATCAAGGCCGATGTCAAGCAGCGCCATTTAGCTTCTGAGTTGCCATCCAATGGTCTTCTCTGCCCATCCTCAAGGCAAGAAACTGGTTGTCATGTGGGTTGTCTCTGGCTTCTTCAGTTTACTACGTCAGGCGCATCCATTGCCCTTGGCTACATCTTGGACATAGCAATTAGGAGATGCACCAATCATCGAGTGTTGGAAGCATCGAGAAGGTCAAGATGTTGATTCAAAGATTCTAACATGGTCAAAGCTCCAACAATCTCAGGTTCACCTTCTTATTCAAAGACACCGAGAAGGTCAAGATGTCGACGTCCAAGGAGAGCAAGCAAATTCAAGGGAAGTGCAAATGTCGTGCAAAGTCTATCTTCCTTTTCGTCTATGTTTGTATTTTGTCTAAGTCTATCTTGTCTATGTCCAAGCTGGTCATGTGATTTTTCCATGCTCTAGCTTGCGGGGGAGTGTTAGAAGTAAAAATGAGATATTAGTCATGTAATATGGGCTCGTGTCTGTAAGACCATATAAGTCAGTCCATTAAGGAAGTCAATCCATGAGGTCTAGGGTTTATGTTCACCTCTCCTATATATAGGAGAGGGTGTCTTGTATCAATACACCATATACTGAATACATCTTATATCCTTCTACAATACTATAAAATACACAGGATATACGATTGTGATTTTCTAAACACATCTAATGCAAATAATGTTGATTTGAGTGTGTGCATGTGTGATAGAATTATACTACTAAATTACTAGTAGGGTACTTGGGTATAAGACTCAAATGCCCCTTGTTTTTCCCTTTTCTCTGCTTCAAATAATAGCAACCATAACCAAGTAAAAGAACTATGTATGAGACTTCAACAAGGTATACTTAAGTATCACAATTTCAGAGATGTCGCCAATAAGGCCATGGAAAAGACTCCAAGACTTGAATTTGACAACCTCGGTTTGACTGTCATTCTAGGCGGTGAAAAGTAGAAGAAAATGAAGTTGGGTACCAAAGAGCTTTGGCAGTGAGATAAAACATTATAGTGGAAGGAAGGATAGACTACCTAGATGCATAAAAGATGGGCACTGTGAGAGTCATCAAAATTCATTCTCAAAGACGAAGACCAAGAACAAAATTCATACTCAAGTATATCCAAGTCGTGTAGCATAAAGGCAATATAATGTACAAACGTGTATTGTGTCCTTTAGCTTTAATCAATCAACAAGTACAACACTAGGATACAATTGTAAACCTTGCAACTCGCAAGGTAGGGAAGGCCAACAAATCAATCAGCAGCGGCATAATCTCTGCCAAAGTGTCATGCAATCAACTAAACTTCAGCAAAGTTGGGAAAAACTTCGTTGAAACTTCGAGCTTCAACCATAGGCAAAGTCGAATACCAAATACTTTGGCCTCGTCCAAACTTTTTGGCGAAGTTTCACTGTATTCGACAAAGTTTATATTTTGTATGCAATTTTGTCCCAATTCAGCAAAGTTGACGAAGTTTCGGCTAAGTTAGGGAAATTGGGCCGAAACTTGGAACGCCCATCCCACCATCCCATAGTTGAGCCTTAAGTTCGTAAGTGAAAGCTCACATTTGTGTCATTCCTTTCCCTTACATGTTGTTGCTGCTGGAGAAGATTCTCTACTGGTCCTAATAGTACTTCAGTGTTGTTTGACAAGGTAAGTCCCAATTCCCTCCTTGTTTTCTTGGTTTTTTCCATTTCTAAACAAATATAACTACTTCTAACTCACGAATCATCTATCTTTTCTACCATTTTCCCCTATATGTATATATAATATATATAGATCTAATGATCCAAAATGACTATTTCTTACAAATAAAAACTATACTTTAGCAAGATCCCAGTAGATATAGCCTAGTATCTAACTTTGATCTACTAAGATCTAACCTAAATCTATCTAGATCTACTTAGAAAGTCTTAGATATAACATAAATCGAGCTTAGATCTACTTAGATCTTGCTTAAATTGGCTTAGATCTAGCATAAATCTAGCTTAGATCTAATTAGATCAAGATATGTTTTTATACATCTGTTTCACTTAAATGTTTTATACTTTTATTGTACATTGATTAGATTTAGAATTAGAAAAGTCGGAATATTGTATGTAGTTACTCATTGAGTAATTTGTTAATTTATACTACTATATTTGCATCCCATTTAATAATTTCAACAAATATTATCAATTATTTATTAATTTTCAGTTACGATCATCTATCTAGACTACGTATTAGTTAGTTAGTTAACTTAGTAAGGTAGTTAGTTACTTAGTTAGTTAGTCCCACTTATTTACTAGTTAGTTATTTAATTTAGTAAGGTAGTCAGGTACTTAGTTAGTCTCACTTATTTGCCTAATATTTAGTTATTTACATATTATTGACTTCATATACTACTTTGACTTTGACACCTTAAATTATAGAAATATTACAATGATTCACTTAAATTTACATTATTACATTGTTAAATTTTTATTTTCAGATTGTACTACTCACTAGTTTCACAAAATATTTTGACATATACATAGTTAATAGTTAACCGACGCTTTAAAAATTAAATTTTAATGTATAGTAAATTTTATTATTTTTAGATCTTGATAATCACTAGTATTGATAATAAAATCTGTCTATTAATTTATATTTTATGTAGGTTTTTTGTGACTAAAGGTAGGGGTGTTTTATGGGTGCTAGTTTTTTTAATGGCTGATTCAGGTCGTGATGGTAATGAACGAGGTGAAGGTGAAGCTAGTGAGGGAACATGGTGACAGTTGATCCTGTGTGGATGTATGGTGAAATGGTTGATGGGAGTACGCAAAAAATCAAGTGCAATATATGTAAGCAAACTATAATGAGTGGTGGAATATCTAGCTCCAAAAAGCACTTGGTGCGAGGGGTAAAAATGTTGCAAAGTGTAAATATTTCCAAGAACAAATAAGAAAAATTAGTTCCAAGAAGCTAAATCAAAAGAGCCAATAACACAATGAAGACAAAATTAGAGATGTAAGGTTTATAGAGTTGATGTATGCCGCATCAATGCCACAAATGTAGTTGAATTAGAAGAGGATAATGATGACACAAAGAGACATGCATGAAAAAGATCAAGAATGGAGACAATCAAACAAGAAGGCAATTTTATATAACCCAACGCGGTTTGGCCCATCTGAATTCAGTGTTGCTGGTGGCAATGGTAGTCGTTCAACAAATGTTGTCAATATAGAAAGCACATAATGTAGGGTTTGAGGTTTAATAGCATGAGGTATTCTTCATCCGAATGAGGATGTCGTAAGCAAAGTCATAAGTAAAAAACTTTAATTGGTATGTGGAAGAATGCAAACGATACTATGGGAAAGGCAATAGGCAAATCCATATTTGCTAGTACTAGTAGTATTGCTCCCAATGTAGCACAAGGCCCTTACATGCCACATATGATAGATGTTGTCACATGACTTAGAAAAAGAGTCTATCACCAACTCCACATGACTGGTTGAACAAATACCTTCTACATGAGAAATTAGAGCTGGAGCAATGAATTGAGGAGAAAAATAAAAAGTGGTCCATTTTTGGGTTGACACTCATGTGGAATGTTGGACAACTGGTACCATAACACAGATTATCAACCTCATAGCATATTGTGACGGTGATAAATCTTTCATAAAATTAGTTGATGCATCTCTCCACATTAAAGATGATAAGTACCTTGCAAATTTGGTTAAAGCTGCAAAAATGTAGGGAAGGAGAATGTCGTACAACTTTACAATGACAATAGGCCCAAATTTAAACAAGCTGGAAAGACAGGAAGTTTTCAAAATAGAACTTATTTTGGACGTCATGTGCTGCACACTACATTGATCTAATTTCAAAAGATTTAGAAAAATTAGATCTTTTTCTATTTGTAATGAACATGGCAACAAGACTAATAGATTTATATGTGAAGCCAAGAGTATCGTGGAGGAGACAGAGTAAGACCGGATATTAAAAGATTTGCAAGAAACTATATCTCTTTGCAGAGCTTAAAACAAAGACGGCAAGGTTTGAAAAGGATTTTTATTTCTGAAGAGTAGAGCAAACACCATGATAGTAAATCTGATAGAGCCAAAGAAGTGATGAATGAATGATGACTATTTCTAGAGTGTCCAAGGTTGTAAAGATAATGGATCCTATAGTACATGTCTTGCGCATGGTGGATGGTGATTAGAATGCCACCATGCCTTATATCAATGAGGCAATGCGCCTCGTGAGAGATAAAGTTAAGGAAGTATTGGGTAACGCCACGGTCCAATTTCTAGAAGTTGTGGATGAAAGATGGGATAGTATGCTTCTACACCCATTGCATAAAGCAAGTAATGATGTATCATTAGCATTTAGGTCTTAGTGTTTATTAATCTAACATTTTTCTAACTTTTGTATCCTTCAATGTACAACTTATTTCTAAACCGATGCTTTCAATACAAAAATGACCTTGAGAAAAGAGCAGACTTGTTAATGAAACTCCAAGAAGTGATAGAAATATTGTATAATAACAAAGACAATGTTATTCAGGCTGTTGCACAAGTATGCGTACATATTCCTTAGTATCATTACAATTAGTTTATTACTTTATTATATATTAATATAAAATGATTATTTGATTCTCTAATTGTACAATGTAGATCAAACCATTTCGAGAAGCATCTGGTCTGTTTTGGGTTACATGCGGTCATCTATTCAAGGGAAAAACTCTCCTGATAAAGTACTACATGATTGGTTAATTTTGACATCATAATAATAAATGATTGACATGTCCATTGATTGACTGAACATTATTTCATTCTTTGCAGCTGATTGGTGGATGGTTGTGAATGTGAAGAATGAGTTCAGTAGCAGTAAAATTTGTCCCAAATAGCAACAACATGTGGATGTGAAAGAAATTGGTAAAAACTTCAACTTAATTCACACCAAAAGAAGGAACGGGTTGTCTGCCCCACGCATTTATGACTTGGTGTTTGTACCACTGTAATATGAACTTGAAGCAGAGACAAACACAAGAATCATTGGAGAAATCCAACAGGTAGTGTCGACGTCACTCCTCTTGGTTGGTTGTATGTCTACACCGACAGAGGTGACGACGAAGACTCGTTACAAGCATGGTTGAACGACAACACAGAACCATTGCTTTATGAAAGGGTACTTAGGTGGGGGTCTAATGCCACAATTGTAGAGGGGCCTAATGTAGAAGATTATCAACAAAATGAGGGAGCGCAGGCAGATCAGGCTACTCTTGGAGTGGAAGAAGACATCACACATGCTAATAAAGATTATTTTTGGCAGGATTTACCAAAAGATGAACCAGAAGCCTCATCAAGTTCCACTCTAGAGCCCTCAGGTTCCCACGACGATGGGAACAAATCTTATACTAGTGGATGATGGGTTAATTATATTATATTGTAATAATACCACTAGCATATGTCTATGGGTTGGTGTATCTTCTCTTATATAACTATCAGAAGATTTGTTCGCGTCATTACTAGTATAAGATTTGTCACTACCACCATGTGAACCTAAGGGCTCTAGAGTGGAACTTAAGGGCTCTGAAGTGGAACCTGATGAGGTTTCTGGTTCATCCTCTGATAGATCCTGCCAAAAATCATCTTTATCAACATCTGTGATGTCGTCTTCCACTCGAAAAGTGGCATGATCTGCTTGAGCTCCATCATTTTGTTGATAATCATCTACATTAACCCCATTGCTCCTGCAATTGTGGCATAGGCCTCCTACCTGGACTCCCTTTATCAAGCACTGGTTCTCTTTTGTCATTCAACCATGCTTTTAACAGGACTCCATTGTCACTTTTGTTAGTGTAGACATACTCTCAGTTAAAAGGATTGATGTAGACGTTGCTTATTGGATTCCTAAACAATTCTTGTGTGGGTCTTTACTTCAACTCAATGTTATAGTGTACGAACACCAAGTCAAGAAGGCAAGGGGCAGACAACCTATTACATCTTTTGGTGTGAATGAAGTTGAATGTTTGACCAATTTCTTTCACGTCCACAAGTTGTTCAGACAACTTTAACTGCTAATGATCTGAATTCTTTGCATTCACAATCAGAATTTATCGACCAATCAACTGTAAAGAATAGAAATTGTTCAATCAATCAATGAACAAGCCAATCATTCATTATTATGATATCAAAATTAACCAATCATGTAGTACTTTACCATGAGTAAGGCTTTTCCAGAATAGATGATCGAGGTAGCCTAAATAGACCATATGCTTCTATGATTGATATGAATTATGTTGTACAATGAGAGAATCAGATAATCAGTCTATATTAATATGTATAAAGTAATAAACTTGTGAAACGTAAGTTGCAAGGCTGCTTGCAATGCAGCTTGAGTGAGGGTTCAAGACCACTCACCCTTTTATAAATAGAACTGGAGAAATTACATAGAGGTCCAGCAATAAATAGAAATTACAAAATCATAATATAAAGAGATATATTAACACTCCCCCTCAAGCTGGAGAGTACACATCGTGTATGCCCAACTTGTTGCAAAAGCCCTGAAATGTTGCTGGACTCAATGGCTTTGTGAGGACATCTGCAGGTTGATCTTCAGATTTGACATGCGGAGTCACCACCTTGCCATTATTGATCTGATCTCTAATGAAGTGGCAGTCAACCTCTATATGTTTAGTGCGCTCATGGAAGACTGGATTCTTGGCAATGTAGATAGCAGCCGGATTGTCACATCTGAGCTCTATGAGAGACGAAACAGAAACCTTTAACTCTGAAAGTACAGACTGAACCCACTGCAACTCACAACAGGCATGAGCCATTGCTCGATACTCAGTTTCTTTGCTTGATCTAGCCACAACATTTTGCTTTTTACTTTTCCAGGTGATAAGGTGGTTTCCCAAAAATGGGAAATACCCAGAAGTAGACCTCTCGTCATTCAGATTACCAGCCCAGTCTGCATCTGCATAACTAGTAAGAACAAGAGTAGACACAGGAGTCTTGGGTCTATAGTAGGTGATTCCCTTACCAAGTGCACCCTTCAAATATCTCAGAATACGGCAAACTGCCATCCAGTGTGACTGTTGTGGTGAGCTCATATGCTGACTCACCACACCTACAGCAAAATAAATATCAGGACGAGTAACTGTCTCAGCTTCCCAACAATTTTCCTGTAGTAGCCTGGATCTGGATAATCAGTATCATCAGTCATCTCCTTCACATGAAAGTCCATAGGAGTAGACACCGGCTTGGATTTACTCATGCCAGCTTCCTGCTGTAAATCTAGCACATATTTCCTCTGAGACAAATTAGTAAATGCATGAGATCTAAGTACTTCAATGCCCAAAAAATATCTCAGTTTGCCAAGATCCTTTGTATGAAAGTGCCCCTGCAATCCTTCCTTCACACGTGATATGCCTGTAGAATCGCTGCCCGTGATAACTGTATCATCAACATATACAACAATAATGATGGATCCAACAGAAGAGTTAGAATAAAATAAGGAGTGATCAGTCACAGAACGAGAGAAGTCCATCTTTAGCACAACATCACTGAACTTGTCAAACCAAGCTCTAGGAGATTGTTTCAACCCGTAGATGGCTTTCTTCAATTTACACACCTTCTGACACTCCCCTTGAGCAACAAAACCAGGAGGTTGCTCCTTGTATACCTCTTCTTGTAGATCACCATGAAGAAAGGCATTCTTGACATCAAGCTGAAATAGAGGCCAGTCAAAGGTAGTAGACAAAGAGATAAGAATCTGCACTGAATTCAGACGAGCCACTGGTGAAAAGGTCTCAAAGAAATCAACTCCATATGTCTGAGTATAACCCTTTGCCACCAGTCTAGCCTTCAACCTCTCAACTGAACCATCTAGATCATGTTTTACTGTGAATACCCATCTGCAACCCACAACATTTTTCCTTGGAGGTAAGTCAATAAGATCACAGGTGTTGTTTTGTAGAAGAGGAGACATTTCCATATGCATCACTTGTTTCCAACCAGTATCCTTCATAGCATCAAGATGATTTCTTGGAACAATCACAGAATCAATCCCAAGAGCAAATGACCGGGCCTGCTTGGATAATTTCGACAAATAATACACATTTGCAATAGGATGTCGAATAGTACAGGAACGAGTACCTTTGCGAACAGCAATGGGAACATCAAGGTCAGATAGGTTTGTAGAAATCTCTTGAGTAGAGGAAGATGGGGAAGGCTCAGAGACTGAAGTCGCTACCTCCTCTGGATCCTGCCTGCCTCGTCTGTTATAAACATGTTGATATTGTTGAATTAAAGTATCACTTGCTGGCTCCTCTTCCTATATGACAGTATAGTCAGGAATGATAGGTGGCACTCTCTCACTGATGTTTGATGGTGGCACTCTCTCAGTTTCACACAATTGCTCCCCCTTACTGGGAATACTAGAGAAAAATGGTGTGGATTCGTGGAAAGTCACATCCCGAGACACAAACATACGGCGGAGACTGGGACAATAGCACTTGTATCCTTTGCTAGTGTTGGAGTACCCAAGAAAGAGAGTCCTAATAGACCTAGGAGATAACTTATCAGCCTTAGGATCAAAATTGTGGACAAATGAAGTACACCCAAACACTTTGAGAGGAACAAGGAAAGGCGGATCTTTTGGACGTAGGACAGACAAAGGAGTATGTCCTTGAAGCACTGAAGAGGGTTGCCTGTTGATCAGGAAACAGGCAGTAAGTAAAGCATCAGACCTCTTAGGGACATTGGATTGAAACATAATAGTCCTGGTAATATCAAGAAGATGACAATTTTTGCACTTAGCTACTCCATTTTGTTGAGGAGTGTAAGGACAAGACGTGCGATGAATCATCCCAACAAAGCTACAAAAATCAGTCATAGCAGTTTGAACATATTCCAAGGCATTATTAGATTGAAGAATTTTAATATTGCAATCAAATTGGACTTTTATTTCTTGATGAAAATGCTTGACAATAGACAACACAGACTCTCAACTCTTTAATAAATAAATCCATGTCATGCGAGAAAAATCATCCACAAAGGAAATAAAATAGCGAAAACCATTATAACTATTGGTCTTTATAGGACCCCAAACATCACTATGGACTACCTCAAAAGGACAAGATGCCCGTTTATTGACACGACTGGGATATGATAATCTATGATGTTTTCCCAATTGGCAGGACTGACACTCTAAAGAAGACACTTGGGAAAACTCAGGTTCTAACTTTCTCAACCTCTCCAACGACGGATGTCCATATCTGTAGTGCCACGGTAAGGAAGAACCGCTCAAAAGGATAGCTGGAGCAGGAGCAGATACTTGACGAGGCAGACTATCACCGTGGAAGAGGTAGAGATCACCTTTCCTAGGTCCCCCCACCAATCGTCCTCATACTCTTGAGATCTTGTAATACAAAGCAAGAAGGCCCAAACGTCACTATACAGTACACAGTTCAACTAATTTTGCAACAGAGAGAAGATCAAAAAGAAATGCAGACACATAGTGAACTGATTTAAGATTAATTTTAGGAGTCAGAGAAACAGATCCACTTGCTAACACTCTCCTCACTGAACCATCTGCTATGGTCACAGATTTGTGAGGAATATGTGAGTCAATGGAGTGAAGTAATCTACTCATACCGGTCATATGCTGGGATGCTCCAGAATCAACCACCCATGAAGAAGTTGAACCAGAACCCAATAGAGAGGTAGTCTGATTACCAGTGGTAGACGCCAGATTTGCAGAGGAAGAAGAGGATCCCACACTCATATGTTGTGTAGCCAGAAGAAATCTATCATATTCTTCTTTTGTGAGTGTGATGCCAGAAGAACCAGAACTTTATGCAGATGGCTCAGAAGACTCAGCGGTACTTGCATAGTTTGTTGCTCCCACAGGTGGTGCAACAAGTCTTTCATGCTTTTTCCAGCACTTCTCAACGGTGTGTCCATGTTTGTCACAGAATGTGCACTTGGGACGTGCTCCACGTCCTCGTCCCATACCTGTACGGCCTCCTCGAACTGCAGCGGCTACAGATGCATGAGTCTCCAGAGTGTGAGAATATTGTAGAATCAACTGATTCAAAATTTGATTGTAGAATTCTCGAGTAGGCTTCTTCCAGGCTGGGAAGTTTGTCAGAAGCGAGGATGACGCTGCAGGCCGAACTGCAAGACGAATTCAGACCCGATAGAAACTTTGCAGTAATCAAGTCATCTTTGTCTTTGACCTGTTCTTGGATAGTCACTGGATGATAGAAGCTCGGCTCCTGAGCAATACTTTGGATCACTCCAAAATATTCTTCTAAAGGCTTGTCTCCATATCGTTCAGCGAAGAGTCGATCATATATCATAAACTGACAAAGAGCATTCTTTTCCTGAGAGTAATGCTTCTTCACAGCATCTCATATGTCTTTGGAAGTAGTGTAGAACATGAACCTAGCAGCAATAGCAGGTTCCATGCTCCCCCATAGCCAGGTCTACACCAGACTATTATGACGTTTCCATTCAGCATAGCCTTTATCAGTAGAAGCAGGAGGATCAGAATCAACATGTTGTGCTTTATCTCGGGATTCTAACACTGTATGGACATCATTCATCCACAAGAGATAATTTTTCCCGTTAAGCTTGATGGAGGGGATAGGCAACATCTCGTTGTAGATAGTAGATGCCTTAGTGTCCTCCAAGATTTAACGGATAGATAGAGTGACGGAGAGATATGTGTCACAAAAGAATAGAAGGTGACGGAGAGATACACGTCACATCAGAAGATTAGATGCGTTTCTGACGCATCCACAGCCCCCAATCAAAAAATTCTCTAATCACACATGGAGGAGATGTGATTAGGAATTTGCTGCGTACGGACAGAGCCTCCAGTATGAGTTTTAACGAGTCGTCTTACGTAGACTCTACCTTCGGAGTCAAGTGGAGGAATCGGTGGATGCTGACGGGCGGTGGGCCTGGCCGGTGACTGTTGTGGCCGCAAAATAGACGGTGGCGGCTGCTGCCAGCGGGGCGCCGCGGCTGTGCGGCCAGGCGGCGGCTGCTGCCCGGCGGCGCGGCACTGCTATTATACAACTGTCGAAGGCGCTGTCTGCGCTGCCCGGCGGCGCTGCCCGGTGGCGACGGCGCGAGGGAGGGGGGAAAGCGGCGCGCCCTAGATGGAACCCTAGGAGCCCTGCTCTGGTACCATGTGAAACGTAAGTTGCAAGGCTGCTTGCAATGCAACTTGAGTGAGGGTTCAAGACCACTGACCCTTTTATTAATAGAACTGGTGAAATTACATAGAGGTCCAGCAATATATAGAAATTACAAAATCATAATATAAAGAGATACATTAACAAAACTAATAGTAATAATCCCAAGAAGTCTGTATGCATACTTGTTCAGTAGCCCAGACAACATCATCTTTGTTATTGCAGAGTTTATCTATCACTTCTTAGAGGCCCATTAACAAATATTCTATTCTCCTAAGGTCATTTTTGTATTAAAACCTTGAGTTTAAAAAATAAGATGTGCATAGAAGGATACAAAAATTTGAGAGTATTAGATTCATAAATATTAAGACCTAAATGCAAATGGCACATCCTTACATGCTTTATGCAATGTGTGTAGAAGCATATCATCCCATCTTTCATCCACAACTTTTAGGAATTGTGACTTGGCATTACCTGCAACTCCCTCAACTTCGTCTCTCATGAGGTGTATTGCCTCATAGATATAAGGTGTGGTGGCATTTTTGTCACCATCTACCATGTGCAAGACATATACTATAGGATCCAGCATCTTTACAACCTTGTACACCTTACTCCAGAAATACTCATCATTTAAAATTTTCACTTCTTTGACTCTACCAGATTCACTATTGTGGTGTTTGGCCCACTTATTAGAATCGAAATCCTTTTTCAACTTTGTCGCCTTTGCTTTAAGCTCTCAAAGCAATTTAGTTACATGCAAATCTTGTAATGTCCGGTCTTACTATGTCCCCTCCACAATGTTCTTGGCTTCGCATCATTGTAAGTAGGAAAGAGCGATTATATGTAAATTTAGTAAATCTTGCTGCCCTAGGCATTACAAATAGAAAAGTATCTATGTTTCCAACATCTTTTAAAATTGTATCAATGTAATGTGCAGCAGATGGCGTCCGAAATAGGTTCTATTTTAAAGAATCTTTAACTATCTTTCCAGTTTTTTTGAGATTGGGCCCATTATCAGTGCAAATCTATACGACATTCTCCTTTTCAACATATTTTATCGCACCTTTAATCAATTTTACGAGGTAGTTGTGTTCTTTGATGTAGCGAGATATATTGCTTGATTTTGTGAAAAATGTATCACCGTCACAATATCAACAAGTAGATAATTTGTGTCTTGGTACCACTTTTCCAGCCTTCACACTTGAGTGTCAACCCAAAAATGAACCACTTTTTTGTTGCATCTCCTAAATCCACCGCTCTAGCTCTAGTTTCTCATGTGGAAGGTATTTGTTCATCCAGTCATGTAGAGTTGGTGATCAGACTCTTCTTCTATATTTTGCGATAACATCTATCATATGTTGCATGTATGAGCCATGTGCCACATTGGGAGCAATACTACTAGCAAATATGAATTCTTATTGCTTGTCTAATGATATCTTTTGCATTCTTCCACATACCAATGAAAGCCTTTTGCTTTTGACTTTGTAGTTCTGAAGAAAGTAAACCTCATTCTATTAGACCTCTAACCCTACATTTATGTGCTTTCTAAATTGACAATATTTGTTGGACGGCTACCATTGTCACACCACCAACACAGAATTCAAATGATCCAAAACTATGTCGGGTTTCATAAAATTACCTTTCTTCTTGTTTGATTGTCTCATCCATTCTTAATCCTCTCAGTGCATGTCTCATTGTGTCTTCATCATCATCTTCTAATTCAACTACATTTCGTGGCATTGATGCGCAGCAGATCAGCTCTTTAAGCCTTGCATCTCTGATTGCCTTTTCTGTGTTCTAGGTCTCTTTTATTTAGCTACTTAAAAATAATAATTCTTATTCGATCTTGGCAATCTTTACACTTTACAACATTTTTAACCCGCGCACCAAGTGCTTTCTGAACCTAGAAATCCCACCACTCATTATAGTTTTCTTACAGACATTTGACTCAATTTGTTGCCTACTTCCATCAACCATTTCAAAATACATCCATGCAAGATCAACTTTCTCCCTCTTCCCTCACAAGCTTCAGCTTCATTCTGTTCATTACCATCACGACCTAAATTAGCCGTTAAACAACTAGCACCCACAAAACACCCATTCCTTCAATCACAAAAAAATGCATACAATAGATTACAAAAACAAATTTTATTATCAATACTAGTGATTAGCATAATCTAAAAATTAAAAATCTATTATATATTAAAATTAAGTGTTGATTAATTATTAAACTATGTATATGTTAAAATATGGTGTGAAACTAGTGATTAGTACTAAAAAAATTAACTATAATAATGTAAATTTAAGTGAATAATTGTAATCTTATCTACAATTTAAGGTGTCCAAGTTAAAGTAACATATATAAATCTATATATATAAATAACTAAATATTAGGCAAATAAGTGGGACTACCTAAGTAGGTAGCTAACTACCTAACTAAGTTAACTAACTAGTAAGTAATCTAGGTAGATGATCATAATTTTTAAACTAGAAAATTAATTCTGAAATTATTAAATATCTTGCAAATATTGTAGTATAAGTTAACAAATAACTCAACAAGTATACAATGCAATATTCCGAATTTTCTAATCTAATATTGTATAATAAAAATATAAAATATTTAAATGAAAAAAAATTATAAAAACATTATTTAAATGTTTATTTAGTTATATTATGTTGTAATAATACAAGTTCTAAGTAGATCTAAGCTAGATCTATGCTAGATCTAAGCTAGATCTATGCTAGGTCTAAGCTAGATCTAAGCTAGATTAAGTAGATTTAAGATAGTTTTAGACTAGATCTTAGTAGATCAAGGTTAGATCTAGGCTACATCTACTTAGATTTTTCTAATGTATAGTTTTTGTTAGTAAGAAATTGTCATTTTGAATCATTAGATCTATATTATATAGAGAGAGAAAAGATAGATGATTTGTGAGTTAGCAGTTATTTTGGTTTAGAAATAAAGAAACCAAGAAAATAAGAAGGAATTTAGGACTTACCTAGTCAACAATACCCAAGTGCTTCTAGGAGAAATAGAGAAGCTTCTCCAACAGCAGTACGCAAGGGAAAGGAATCCCGCAAATATGAGAATTCACTTACTCACGGAGTTGAGGGCTCAACTATGGGCTAAATGGGCTAGGCCGTCCAAATTTTGGCCCAACTTCAGTGATTTGTTTGAAACTTCGTCAACTTCCTTGAAGTCGGGACAGAATTGCATACAAAAAATAAACTTTGTCGAATATAGTGAAACTTCGCCACAAAGTTTGGACGGGGCCGAAGTATTTGGTATGCAACTTCGCCTATGGTCAAAGCTCAAAGTTTTGGCAAATTTTGCCCAACTTAGCTGAAGTTTAGTTCAGGCGCTATTGCGATGGTAGACATGCACCAATGGGATAGAGAACGTCAATGCTAACAAGGAAGCAACATAAATTGGTTTGGTTGGTCAAAACCAACACTACAGGCAGCAAAGAAGAGCTCTCTCAAACGTCAAATTCTTATGCCCAAACAATTGGAGCTTCACTACTTGTTTGCCACATAGCAAGCTTCCCTAGCACAAATTCAATTACAACCAGATTTTGAAAATCAACAACCAATATCAACTTCATCGCTATGTGAAAAAGTGTCAACAGAACCATGGTTGTTTAGGTGGCATCTGATCTAGGTATAATGGCGCCAAACTGGGGGTAGCTCGTTGCCTTGAAAATTATGCAAAAGAGCTTAAAAAAAATTCTAGGATACTTTTCTTCTTGAAAATGTTGATGTGTCACTTTGGCCCCTAATTGAAATTTCCAATGTCAGGTATTCAATAAATAAATGGAATACCTTCAAAATAAAACAAAGGTAGTTTACAAATTTTAGATAAAAAAGAAATAAAGCTGTATATATATAGATGTCAGTCAAAACTTAAGGACACTTAACACCTTGATAATCATGCAAGTGCCACCTCTTGGGACTGAAGACCTAACCAACTATACAAACCAAGTCCTTTCCAGCAAATGAACCCAGCAATCTACATATCAAGGGTTTATTAATGGGAAGAGTAGAATCCTACCCTTACCCACCTCATAGTAGCATGCAAGGGTCAGGCAATAACCCACCCAATGATTTCTTTTATTCTACCCTTACCCTTACCCACTTCCCTACGTAGTAAGGAGGATATGGCTGTGATGGGTAAGCTACCACCAATGCTATCCCATTGCATGCACAAGCATGATCAGCACTTGCCTTCCTGCATCCCGTACAGCTTATTTTCCCATCCCCTAGCCTCCTAACAACCATGGGGAACAACCCGTTGAACGTAGTTTGAAGTTCAACTACTATCCAAACAACTTTACCACACGCGACAAGACCTGTAATGCTCTCGTGCTAAGCTACCGTCCATAGGGAGATCCTGCAGCCCCAAGGATGACTGTGAGAGGTTTGTAACGGGCTTAAATGAGAAACTATATTCAATACCAAGCCAATCGATCGTGTTGTTGCATTATGCTTCTAGATCGAAGACGCGTTGTTAGCTCTTGCATCATCTCGTTATTTAATTGCGTAAATTACATTTAGATACTTGGGAGTATCTACTCGGAATCCTAATATTTTTTATAATTTTTAAATCATCAGTATAGAAGGCCCTAGACCGAAGGCCTTAATGAAAGAAATGTAATTGTTTGATAATAAAAGATTATTTAGCTAGGTGTGTAGCCCAAGTGCCAGTAGTGACCTTTATAACAAAAGTATCATCCTTTTATGAAATAATCGACAATTTTAACGATTTTATAGGCTCCCGAATGTTCATCATGATCTATACATTTTTTGCCAATGTTTCGGCAATTTTTTCAGCGTTTTTTCACGATTTGTATGGTTTCTCACGATTCTTCATGACTTAACCTGAATTTTCTCCTGTCAGACGCTTACTCCTTCGTGTTTCTAATTTCTAAATTGGGGCGACTAGTAGCTTCATCAACATAAAAGCACCAAATCGAAGTAAGTACTTATCAAAAAGTTCCTTCTTCCTCCTTTTCATTTTTTCTTTTTGCTACTAGATCTGTCTTGTTCTTCCCTCTTTCCTTCACTCACCGTCATAGGAATCCTAAACTCTCAACGCAATTCAACTTAATATTCTTTTCTTTAATTTTCATAATTTTTTATTTATTAGCCTCTTATTTCTCATTACCATTACCACGTATGCTCAATGTTTCAATAATCAATATTGTTGTTTTACATGTTTCTCTCAAATTGTTATAGACATTGTCATTGTTCAACTTTCTATTATTCTTTTCCTACTTATTTCACTTAATGAGATTGTATGACTACATGTATGTGATATTATGATATATATAGCTGACAGATTCTCGATTATTTTCAAATAGTTGGCCGAGCTTTGACCAAAATCTATTGACTTTTTCACACAAAAAAATTGTGGATTTCGGTTTTTCCTAGCTAGCCAAAATACTGCAAATCCTGAATTTGTCACTATGATAGGGACAACAACCATAGTTGTTACGGCCAGGCATTTCTCGGCATTTTGCCTTTTTATAACAAAGAAGATTTTCTGATGTTTACATTTATAATTTCATGTGTAAATATAAAATAATGACATCATTACACAGTGTTACATAGAATTTAGGCTAAATCACACCTAACATGGCCTAAATTAGAACATATTGGTCCTTTTGAACTCATTTTATCCAAATTTGATGGCCTAAATCAGACCTAAGTTTGTATATCATGACCTAATCAAAATTAATTTCCCTAAAGTTTCCATATATAAACCTAAATAAGACCAAATATGGCCAAATCAAACCTAGTCTTCCCAAGTTAGAAATTTCTCACAGATCATACTTATTTTCCCCAAATCAGATTTAATGTGACCAAATTTGACATGATTTAGCCTAAATCAAACCAAATTTTGCATAATATGACCCAATCAGACCTAACTTCACAAATTTTCCCTATGTTGACCTAAACAAGACCTAATTTGGCTAAATCAGACTTGATCTCATCAAATCAAACCCATTCCCCCCAAATCAGATGTGTTTTCCCCCAAATCAAACCTAGTCTGCCCAAATTTGACATAATTTGGCCTAAATCAAACCTAATTTTGAATAACATGACCTAATCAAACTTAGCTACCCCTAATTTGTCCTATATTGTACTAAATGAGGCCTAACATGGCCAAATAAGACCTAGTTTCCCTAAATTAGACATATTCCCCAAAATCAGGCATGTTTTCCCCAAATCAGACCTAATTTACCCAAATTTGACTTGATTTAAATAAACCAGAAACATTTCAACCATAAAATGATTCAACTTGATCTGTTTTGAAAAAAAATCCAGACCTCACTTATGCCAAATTAGCCTTTGTGACAGAGTCAGGAATTCCAGAAAGCTCAGGGTTGCACAATGTGTGCACCCTCATATATATAATAATGAGAGATTTACAGAGAGGTCCATATATAAAGGAAAATAACAAAACAAATTGTTAAAGTGTCTATATTAGTCTATTAGTTAAATAGGCTAATTAGTTTAGTGGGCCTTTATATTCCGGCCCGTCTAGTTTAGATTACTTGGGTCCTAAGTAATAGGGCGTCTCTCCTCTCCTATATAAAGGAGAGGCCGTCAGTCTTTGTATCATATCACAATCTATTCTATTCAATCAATCTTTTATACTTTAACATGGTATCAGAGCGGGTTCCGTCCTAGGAAACCCTAGCAGCCGTCTTCCCTCTCCCTTCTCCTAGGCGCACACAACTACCCTAGCCGCCGGCAGCCGCCTCTCGAAGAGAGAAGCCAAGGTCGAGCGCCCGCCTGCGGGCGGCCGCCGGCCTCCGTTGCCATGGCTTGGACGGCTGCCCGCTAGGCGAATCTCGGCCTCCATGGCTTCTTATCTCCTTCTCTATTCTTTGATTCTTTTCAAACTACACGTATGCTGCCAATCACAGCAGCCGCCATCTACAGCAGCCGCCCAGCGGCCATCTTCCACTGTGCGGCAGCCATCACCGCGACCATCTACAACCGCCGCCGACTGTCTCCACCAGCAGCAATTGCTACCGCCCGCACAGCAGCCACCCGCTGGCCATCCACTGCCGCCGCTATCATCAGCAGCACCAACCGCCGCCTCCATCAGCAGCAGCCGGCGCCGCCGCCAACAGCCGCACCAGCCGCCGCCTCCATCAGCAGCCGGCGCCGCCGCCAGCAGCCGCACTAGCCGGAGCCGTAGCCGCAGCCGCACTTGCAACCATCCTCTAGCGCAGCCTCCGCCCCTAGCAGCCGCCATCTCCAGCAGCATCTCCGTCGTTGTATATGTATCCGTGTGCTGCAGCGTTGTTGTCTCATACCAGCAACCGTATCCCCAGCCGACGGTCGCACTCGTCAATCGACGTTTCATCTCATGTCGTTCCCAGATCAGCCTTTGTCGTCGCTCATGGAGAGGCTCCGCCTTGGCTCCGCATGCATCCGCTTGGCGTGCAATATCTCCGGAGCCACGCAGGAGACCCTTTGTCATCTCCTATGGTGCGACAAACGCTACATCAGCCGAACGTCATATCCAGCCATCATCCGCAAGTTGCTGCTCCACTTCGTCATCATCCCAACGGTCTTCATCCGCAAGTTGCTGCTGCGTTGTGCGTCATCATGCTACTGCTGCCATCTACAGTAGGCGATCACCCATCACTCTCCACCGCTACCAAACAACCATGTTTACTACCCCATATGCATTATCCCTGTCTCTATTCGGGTCCTTAATCGGTTCTATTTTTTGCTAATCGGATCCTATTTTGACCCTAATCGGATTTTCAGCCTTTTTTTCCCCACCCACCCATATTATGTGAGTATCCCTTTTCCACATTACGGGGGGGTCATATATCCAGTTCTCCACACCAAACACTCGCTCTTGTCGTATTTGGTGTGCGGGGGGGATAGAGAGGACAGAAAGAGATGCGAAGAGAGAGCGAGCATGAGAATATATGAGAGAATGTATGAGAGAGAGTATGAGATGATGATATATGTATTCAGATTATATATTCCAGGCTATCTTCATGGAGCTTCACATCATTCAGCACACCCGTTCTCTACTTGAGCCAGCAGTGAAGATCCAGCGTTGACACCGTATCCGCGTTCGTACCGCGTTATGTACGTCAGGTGTTGATGGTGTATTCCTTCAGTTGCATTCACATGAGACAGATGGGTGCTTCTTCAGAAGCTCAGAGTTTTATCTTCACCGAGCTGCTTCATCACGTCTTCTCCGAGCCGCATCTGCTGTATCGACATCGCCTGTAGCTGATCCTCTTGGGACCTTCCTTGATGGATGATCTCCTTTCCCGTCAAGCCCCCAAGGTTCATGCGTCAGAGTTTTATGGTTCCTGCATCGTATCAAGCAGCAGATCGTCCGTCCGCGTTCGTGCCGCGTTAAGCACGTATTCCAGTGGCGAATTGTTGTAGTATCAGGTCCATTCTTCAGATGTCCTCATTCCAGATGCACTTCAAGGAAGACCTTCAAAGCTCGAGTATCTTCAGCCTGCAGAGTCATCATCACCATATGATTCAAGGGGAATATTATTTCAGGGGGAGTAACATATTTTGTATGGGAGTGATATTTATCTTCATCTTTTATTTATCATTTCTTTTTATCGAGTCCTGTAACTCTCCAAGCTTGGACATGTGTTTCACCCATGCTCCAGCTTGAGGGGGAGTGTTAAAGTGTCTATATTAGTCTATTAGTTAAATAGGCTAATTAGTTTAGTGGGCCTTTATATTCCGGCCCGTCTAGTTTAGATTACTTGGGTCCTAAGTAATAGGGCGTCTCTCCTCTCCTATATAAAGGAGAGGTCGTCAGTCTTTGTATCATATCACAATCTATTCTATTCAATCAATCTTTTATACTTTAACACAAATAACATGCTATGTAAAACAGGAAATATATAATGTAACACTCCCCCTCAAGTTGGAGCATAGATGTCAATCATGCCCAACTTGTCCAACAGCGTGCAGAACTGTTTCTTCGCCAAGAGCTTGGTGAAGATATCAGCAACTTGATCTTCAGATCTTGTGAATGGAGTGCATATCTTGCCAGCAAGAATAGTGTCTCTGATGAAGTGGCAGTCAACTTCAATATGTTTTGTGCGCTCATGATAGACAGGATTATTTGCAATGAAGATGGCAGCTCTGTTATCACAATGCATAGGAATGGCCGATGAAGACTCAATCCCAAACTCTTTCAAAAGAGAACGCACCCACAGCAACTCACAAGCAGTATGGGCCATGGCCCTGTACTCAGCCTCAGCACTAGATCTGGCCACTACATTCTGTTTCTTGCTTCTCTAGGTGACAAGATTGCCTCCTACAAAGGTACAGTAACCAGAAGTAGATTTTCTATCAACTTTGTTGCCTGCATAATCAGAATCAGAATACCCTTCAAGAACACAGTGCCCATTCTTTTTATAATGAAGTCCCTTGCCAGGCGACTTTTTTAAGTATCTCAAGACTTGACATGCAGCATCCCAGTGGCACTGTTTGGGTTTGTCGAGGTACCTGCTAAGAAGACCCACTGTCGTAGCAATATCAGGACGAGTAACAGTCAAATAGATCAATTTACCAATCAACCTCCTGAATTTTTTATTATCAGCAAACATAGCAGAGGAATCATCATCCCTGTAAAAGGAGAGGCGGCTGTGGTGTTGTTGCACGTATGCAACGTGAGCAACCCAATAGGGTTCTCTTCTCTATTTATAGTAAAGGGAAAATTACATGTAGGTACAGCAGTAATATAAAATAAGAAATAAATACAAAGTGAAGATATATTAACACTCCCCCTCAAGCTGGAGTGTACACATTGTGGATGCCCAGCTTGCCGCATAAATTCTGGAACACTGCTGGACCTAATGGCTTTGTCAAGATATCAGCAAGTTGATCTTCAGACTTAACATATGGCGTCACCACATTGCCATTCTGTATCTGATCTCTGATGAAATGACAGTCAACCTCTATATGCTTTGTGCGCTCATGAAAAACAGGATTCCTGGCAATATGTATAGCAGATTGATTGTCACACTTGAGAATCATGGGAGTTTGAATCAAAATCTTCAACTCAGATAAGACAGATTTGACCCATTGTAATTCACAACATGCATGTGCCATAGCACGATACTCAGCCTCAGTACTAGATCGTGCCACCACTTGTTGTTTCTTGCTCTTCCAGGTAATCAGATGATCACCAAGAAAGGTGCAGTAGCCAGATGTAGATCGTCTATCAACTTGATTACCAGCCCAATCTGCATCTGCATAGCCTGTAAGAGTCAAGGAAGATAGAGGACTCTTGGGTTTATAATAAGTGATCCCCTTTCCAGGAGCACTTTTCAGATATCTCAGAATCCTGCATACAGCTGTCCAATGTGACTGTCGTGGTGTACACATGTGTTGACTTACTACTCCAACAGCAAAAGAAATATCAGGTCTTGTGACAGTTAGGTAAATCAGCTTCCCAACTATTCTCCTGTAGTGACCTGGATCTGAATATGCAATATCATCTTCCACCTCCTTGATGTGATAATCCATAGGAGTGGATACAGGCTTAGAATCAGTCATACCCGTTTCCTGTAGTAAGTCAAGCACATACTTTCTCTGGGAGAGATTGATACCTGCATGGGATCTAAGCACCTCAATCCCTAGAAAATATCTCAGTTTCCCAAGGTCCTTTGTGTGAAAATGATGTTGTAGTCCTTCTTTCACACGTGATATGCCTGTAGAATTACTGCCAGTAATCACAATATCATCAACATAGACAGCAATAAGTATGGACCCACCAGAAGAATTTGAATAAAATAGAGAGTGATCAGTCATAGAACGAGAGAAGCCCATCTGTAAAACAACAGCACTGAACCTGTCAAACCAAGCCCGAGGAGATTGTTTTAACCCATAGATAGCCTTCTTCAATTTGCAGACCTGCTGACACTCCCCCTGAGCAACAAAACCTGGTGGTTGCTCCATATACACCTCTTCCTGAAGAACCCCGTGAAGAAAGGCGTTCTTGACATCCAGCTGGAAAAGAGGCCAATCAAAAGTAGTAGCCAGAGAGATAAGGATCCGTACAGAATTGAGACGAGCAACCGGAGAAAAAGTCTCAAAGAAGTCCACTCCATATGTCTGTGTGTAGCCCTTGGCTACCAATCTGGCCTTCAACCGCTCAATCGAACCATCAGGATTGTGTTTGACTGTGAAGACCCATCTGCAGCCCACAACTTTCTTGCCCGCAGGTAAGGAAACCAGATCCCATGTGCCATTATCAACCAGAGCAGAAATTTCCACCTGCATGGCCTGCCTCCAGCCACTGTCCTTCATAGCCTCTAAGTGGTTCCTTGGTATTTGAACAGAATCCATCCCAACAGCAAATGCACGAGCCTGTGTAGATAAGTGCGACAAACAACATACATTGGATATGGGATGTCGAATAGTACATGATCGTATACCTTTCCGGACAGCAATAGGAAGGTCAAGATCAGAAGCCGCTGCAGGAATCTCTTGAGTAGAAGATGGGGAAGGAGGCTCATGGACTTGTGCCGCTACCTCATCTGGATCCGGTCTACCTCGCCTATGATAAACTTGGGTATAGGGTTGAATGGTAGGTGAATCAGGCGATATGTCTTCAACAATGATAGGTGGCACTCCCTCACTTGGAATTGTGGGTGGCACTCCCTCACTTAATTGCTCCCCCTTGCTCATAGCATGTGCAAAATACGGGCTGGTTTCATGAAAGGTGACATCCTTAGAGACAAACATACGACGCAAACTGGGGCAATAACACTTGTAACCTTTACGCGTACCAGAGTAACCAAGAAACAAGGTTTTCAAGGACCGAGGAGAGAGTTTGTCTTGTTTGGGATCAAAATTATGAACAAAGGATGTACAGCCAAAAACCCGAAGCGGAACATGAAACGGTGTGTCCATAGGGCGTAAAACAGAAAAAGGAGTGCGCCCATTCAAAACAGAAGAGGGCTGCCGATTAATCAAAAAACAGGCAGTGAGAAGAGCCTCAGACCAGAAACGTTTAGGCACATTGGATGCAAACATGATAGACCTAGTGATATCCAAAAGATGGCGATTTTTACGTTCAGCAACACCATTCTGCATAGGAGTATGAGGACAAGAAGTGTGATGAATCATACCAACCAAACTGCAAAACTCATTCATTGCTTTCTGAACATACTCAAGAGCATTATCAGATTGAAAAATTTTGATATTGCAGTTAAATTGAACTTGAATTTGTTTATGAAAATGTTTGATAATGGAAAGCACAGACTCCCGACTTTTCAACAGATAAATCCATGTCATGCGAGAGTAATCATCAACAAAGGAAATGAAATAACTAAAACCATTATAACTTTGGTTTTTAACAGGACCCCATACATCACTGTGAACCAACTCAAACGGGCTAGAAGCCCGATTATTGACACGGACAGGATAGGACAACCGATGATGTTTGCCCAACTGACAGGACTGACACTCTAAAGAAGACACATGAGCAAGATCGGGTTCCAATTTCTTCAAGCTTTCTAAGGATGGATGGCCATATCTGCAATGCCATAGCAAGGGGGAACCACTCAGCATGGCGGAGGAAACTGGAGCAGGAGGTGGATGACGAGGTAGATAATCACCAGGAAAGAGGTAGAGATCACCTTTCCTAGGCCCCCCACCAATCATCTTCAAACTCTTGAGATCCTGTAAGACAAAGCAAGAAGGCCCAAATGTTACTGTGCAGTTCATAGTGTCAATCAACTTGGCAACAGAAAGTAAATTGAAAGGAAATTCAGGCACAAAATGAACAGATTTCAAATCAATATCTGGAGTAAGGGACACAGAACCACTAGCCACCACCTTCCTCACAGACCCATCTGCCAAGGTAACAGATGGGTGAGGAATATATGAGTCAAAAGTGCGGAGCAGACGCCTCATACCAGTCATGTGCTGGGAGGCACCAGAGTCAACCACCCAGGGAGTTGCGGATCCAGAAGCCATAAAGGATGTAGCCTGATTACCCGCGGTAGAGGCAAGATGCGCTGAAGAAGCAGAAGAGGCGCCCACACTCCAATGTTGAGTAGCCTGAATAAACCGGTCATACTCCTCCTGAGTAAGTGTAATGCCAGAAGAAGTCGAGCTCGCAGGTGTAGAGTCAGAAGTAGCACAGTTGGCAGCTCCAACAGGTGGGGCGGCAGGTCGCCCATGTTTCTTCCAGCATTTGTCAACAGTGTGCCCCGGTCTTTCACAGAAAGTACATCGAGGACGAGACCCACGTCCTCTGCCAAAGCCAGGTCTGTCAGCTGTAGTAGATGCAGGTCGTCCTCCGCGAACTGCTGCAGCAATGGAGGCATGAGAATCTCCAGAAGGAACAACCGGAGAAGGATCAACAGATTCAAAGGTGGACTGTTGAATCCTAGAGAAGGCCTCCGCAAGGCTCGGTAATCTGTCAGATGCAAGAATCACACTGCGTGCTGAACCAAAAGAAGAGCTAAGGCCGGAGAGGAATTTGGCAGTGACAAGATCATCTCTGTCTTTAATCTGCGCAGCAACCGTCACGGGATGATAGTAGCTCAACTCCTGGGAAATAGACTGAATCACACCAAAATACTCTTCAAGGGATCGATCACCCTGTTTCTCTGCAAACAGACGATCATAGATCATAAACTGGCGAAGAGCATTTTTCTCCTGAGCATAGTGCTGCTTAACAGCATCCCAAATCTCCTTAGCAGTGGAGTAGAACATGAACCTCGAAGCAATAGACGATTCCATGCTACCCCACAGCCAAGTCTTCACAAGGCTGTCAAGTCGTTTCCACTCGGCATAGTCTTTGTCAGTGCTCGTGAGAGGCGCAGAATCAACAAACTTGGCGCGGTCCCTCGATTCCAAGACAGTATGAACCGCATTCATCCAAAGCAGAAAGTTCTTCCCATTGAGCTTGATAGGAATAGGCGAGACCTCATAATAGGTCTTGTTCTCCATGATGCAACAGGGATATGGGTGACGGAGTGATACACGTCACACAGAAGGCTGAGTGGACGGATAGATACACGTCCCGTGACGGAGAGATACACGTCACGACCGAAACTGGAAAGAGGATGCGTTACTGACGCATCAACAGCCTTCAACCGAGAGGTTCCTAATCACACATGAAGGAGATGTGATTAGGAAGCCACACTGGAAGAGACGAGACCTCCGGGTAGGACTTTAGAAGGCCGTTGTATCAACCGGAGATCCCGGAGCAGCAAGAGCGGCGCCCGAAAAAGAAACCGAAAAGGCTGAAAAAGAGCCCGGAGACGTAGACGGAGCCTGTAGAGCGGTGCGACGGGATCTACGGCAGCATGAGACGAGCCACCGAGGATCAGCGGCGCCGCACGGAAGGCCCGCGCCCCTGCCGCACGCCGGCGGCAAGGTGCAGCAGCCGCTGCTGCTGGCTGCGGCGGCGGCCGGCGGCGGGAGAGGTGGTCGGCGCCCGGCGGCTGAAGGAGAGGGGCGGCGGGAGGGAGAGAGAGGAGGGGGGGGGGGGGGGGGGGGCGGTGCTGGGTGGGAGGGCCGGCGGCTGCGGAAGCCTAACCTGCTCTTGATACCATGTAAAAGGAGAGGCGGCTGTGGTGTTGTTGCACGTATGCAACGTGAGCAACCCAATAGGGTTCTCTTCTCTATTTATAGTAAAGGGAAAATTACATGTAGGTACAGCAGTAATATAAAATAAGAAATAAATACAAAGTGAAGATATATTAACAATCCCAATTGACATTGGGATCAAGAGGAGTATCTGCAGGTCTTGCTCCAAGCATACCAGTCTCCTGCAGAATATCAAGAACATATTTTCTTTGCGAAAGAACCAAGGCATTAGAGTTTCTAGAGACCTCTATGCCAAGAAAGTACCGAAGTCTGCCTAGATCTTTGGTAGCGAAGTGCTTGCCCAAATGATCTTTGGTAGCCTGAATACCAAGAGTGTCGCTATCAGAAAAAATAATGTCATCAACATACACAATCAGAACAGTAATACCTGCTGAAGTCTTTTTTGTGAAAACAGAATGGTCAACTTGTGACCTCAGAAAGTCAAAATCAATCATGATCCTGCTCAACTTATCAAACCAGGCAAGAGGACTTTGTTTGAGTCCATAGATAGACTTCTTAAGTTTGCAGACTTTATGAGACTCCCCCTGAGCAACAAACCCAGGAGGTTGCTCCATATACACCTCTTCCTGTAAATCACCACATAGAAAAGCATTTTTCACATCAAGCTGCAGGAGAGGCCAGTTTAGATTCACAACAACAAATAAAAGAATTCTGACAGAGTTAAGACGAGCAACAGGAGAAAAAGTCTCAAAATAATCAATGCCATATGTCTGAGTATAGCCCTTGGCAACGAGCCTTGCCTTCAACCTTTCAACCGTACCATCAGGTTGATATTTGACAGCATATACCCACCTGCAGCCTACAGGCTTACACTGAGGAGGTGGATCCACCAGCTCCCAAGTGTCTCTGTCAGTAAGAGCAATCATCTCGTCATGCATAGCAGATGTCCAAGCCGTACTTTTCAAGGCATCCTGAACATTCTTAGGCACAGCCACAGCAGATAAAGCAGATACAAAATTGTTGGAATGAGTATGCAGATGAGCAGTAGACACACACTGAGCAATGCTATGAGAAGTGCAAGAACGAGTACCCTTACGGAGTGCAATAGGTATGTCAAGATCAGAATGTACCTCAGGTGCAGCAGAACCTTCTGGAGGAGAAGATTGGTTGGCTTGGGGGGGTACTTGTGTAGAAGGTGTTTTATTCCTGCGTGATAAACAATAAGAGGAGGATCTTGCTTTACAGTAATCTCAGTATCAGTGCGGTCAGGCATACAGTCAGAAATAACAGGTAAAGGAGGAGCCAGAATGTCTGTCTGCAAACTATCTCCTGCTGAAGAATAATACGGTGTATCTTCAAAAAAGACAACATCACTACTGGTAAACCACTTCCGAGTGCTGGGATTATAACATTTGTAACCCTTCTGAGTTCGAGAATAGCCCAAAAAAATACATTTAGCAGCTCGAGGAGATAGCTTATCAGAAGTGGGTCCAAGCAATCGAACAAAGCAAGTACAACCAAAAATTCTAGGAGGCACAGTAAACAAGGAGGTGTCAGGGTGCAAAACATGGATGGGAATCTTATTTCCAATAACAGACGATGGCATCCTATTAATCAGAAAACAAGCAGTCAAGATAGCCTCAGGCCAATAAGAGCGGGGTACATGAGAATGCATCATTATCGTCCTGGTAACTTCTAATAAGTGTCAATTCTTCCGCTCAGCAACACCGTTTTGTTGTGGGGTATATACACACGAAGTCTGGTGAATAGTACCCACAGATTTACAAAAAAAAGCCACATCTTGCTTAACAAACTCTAAAGCATTATCAGTGCAAAGAACTTTAATAGGAAAGCCAAACTGCGTTTTTATTTCAGCAAAGAAGTATTTGATAGTAGACAGCACTTCGGACCTACTTTTTAACAGAAACAACCAAGTAGTCCGCGAAAAATCATCAATAAATAGAATGAAATACTTGTAACCAGACAAGCTTGGTACATGGCATGGACCCCATACATCAGAGTGGACTAAATCAAAAATGTTTTTACTGCTCACAGTACGAGTTTGTTTTCCTAGCTGACACGATTCACACTGAAAATGACAACTACCAATATCAGGAACTAAACTACGCAGCTTCTCTGACGAGGGATGTCCCAGCCTGTAGTGCCACTGTAGAGCAGAAACAGAAGCAGATAATGCAGATATCACAGCAGCTTTCTCTGATCGAGGTAACTGGTCCAAGTAAAAGAGCCCATCAGCACCTTCATACCCCCCACCAATCTTCGTCCTCGTGCGAAGGTCCTGAAAGACGCATGAACCAGGAACAAATGTCAGGCTACATTTTAAATTTCATAAAATTTTGCTAACAGATAATAAGTTAAGAGGAAATCTGGGCACATATAAGGCAGATTTGAGGCCAAAGTGAGAAACAATATCACCGACTCCAAGAACCGAAGACTTGGAGCCATCAGCAAGCATAACAGAAGAATGTCGAGCAGGTGCAGATATATGTTTAAACAAAGATCTATTTCCAGAAATATGTGCAGATGCACCAGAAACTATCACCCATTTGGTATTACCAGAAGTAGAAGGTGAGGAGGAGCTCAGGAATGCAGTATCATAACCAGAAAAAGCAGCATGTGCTCCGCTAGTAGATGCAGCAGGAGAAGATCCAGCACGCTCAAGAAGAAGACGCTCCACCTCGGCATGAATGTAGTCTGTGGTAGCCCCCGCAGGCTCTGGTGCAGGTGTCTGAGTACCACCCTCAGACGCAGTAGATGAGGAATCTGCAGCAGCATTGGCCCACGCCGGCTTACCATACTTTTCCCAGCATTTTTCTTCAATATGGTTAGACCGGCCACAGAAGGTACATACGCGTTGTCCTTGCTGAGGACGCGCAGCAGCAGAAGGTGGGGCGGTAGGAGGAGCTCCACGTCCAGCACCAGGTCCACGTCCCCGGCCTGCACCCAGGGGAGGACGGCCATCATTAGAGCGGCCACGGCCACGACCACGACCACGCCCGCCCCAAGCAACCAAAGCAGTAGAGTCTCCAGTCTCAGGAGGCGGAGACGGTGTAGATGACGGAAGGCGCTGGAGACGCTTGTAGGCAGTCTGCAAGGTAGGAAGTGGATCACTCGCCAAGTTCTGATCTACCACTCCAGTATAGGACTCAGGTAAACCATTGAGAAACTGAATCAGCTGAAGCTCTGCCCGTTGTTTTTGCATAGTAGCTAAATCGGTGGACAGCGGGTGATACATCTCCAACTCACCCCACAGACCAGTGAAGGTGGAGAAGTAGTCTGAGATGTCATATCCCGTAAACTGTAGGCGCCCCAGTTGCTTGGTGATATCAAAGACCTTCTTGGGATTTTCACTATGAGAGTAGGTACTGGCGAGCTGATCCCACATCTGCTTCGTCGTAGGCAGCTGAAGAAGAGTGACGCTGATCTTCTCAACGGAGCTGTTGAGAATCCATGTCATAACGATCGAGTCATCACGAACTCAGTCATCAAAGGCTTTGATGTCCTTTGCATCCGCCTCCTCTGTAGGCTGAGGCGGACCCGTCCGAATCAAGTGAGAGTACTTCCCTTGTGATTTGGCAAAGATCACAAAGGAGCATACCCAAAGCTGGTAGTTGCGCCCGTCAAGCTTAACAGTAGTGACTTGACGACGCGAGTCTCTCCAGATGTCATCCCAAGAAGACACCATGAAGACAGGCAGGAAGTCAGGCACAAGCACAGGTAGGCACAGACAGAAGACGGACTACGCCGTCAGGCAGGCAGAAGCAAGTCACCGTGGACCTCTCACATACAAACTACGCCAAAGCGTAGCAGAAAACCCGGAGACCGAAGTCTACACGGGCAGGCAGGCACAAACAAACACGAACCGAAGGTTGTCCCTTAGACGAACAATGCGCCGATCTCCCCCGAAAGACGGAACTAGTCCAGATCTACCAGTGGCTCAGTGGTCCTGTAGAAAATGACCACCCGGCAGTGCACCTGTTATGCGAACAACAACCAAGGTTGCTCAAGCACTAGCGGCGCACCAAGCCAGGAGGCAAGACGGAACCACGGAGACCCCCGCGGAGGGACATGCGGCCCGCTAGAGGCGGCCTGCCGGCGCCGCGGCTGCCCTGGCTAAGCCGGCGGCTGCTGCAACCGGCCGGCGGACAAACCGCAGACGGCGGCGGGCGGCCTGCTGCCGACGGCGGGGTGGCGGGCGGGCGGGCGGGGGGGAGGGGGCGGCGGAGGAGAGAGAAGGGAGGGAGGGAGGCTCTGGCGGCTAGGGTTGAGCCTGCTCTGAAACCATGTGACAGAGTCAGGAATTCCAGAAAGCTCAGGGTTGCACAATGTGTGCACCCTCATATATATAATAAATGAGAGATTTACAGAGAGGTCCATATATAAAGGAAAATAACAAAACAAATAACATGCTATGTAAAATAGGAAATGTATAATGTAACAGCCTTTAAGTGGCTTAATTTGGGCCTAAAAGGCCTTAGACGGCCACTTAGGTCACCTAAGGGATTGGGCACCCAGTTCGAGGTGCACTACCCAGAGCTTAGGGTGTCTAGGCACGCTTAGGCAGCGGTTTGATAACTATGACAACAACCAGTGCATAAGAGAACGAGATTTCAAATATCTACAACCTTGTCTTCTTGAGTCTTTGCTAGCCCCAACTAATCTCGTTTGATCCTTTTTTTCTCCTCTGCCCAAGACCCCTATTAACCCCATCCTCGATTACCACAGTGAAAATGCCCGAATTTCCCATGACCTGGACATGTATTCTATTCATCCCAACGCCGCCCTACACCTCGAAGCTCCTATTTAAACCCCCTCCCACCTTCCCCTAGCCTCTCTATGACCAAGGGGAACAACCTGTTGAATGTAGTTTGAAGTTTAACTATTACCCAAACAACTTTACCACATGTGACAACAACTGTAATGCTCTCGTGTGACGCTACGATCCATAAGCAGATCCTGCAAGCCCAAGGATGATTGTAAGACGTGTGAGGGGCTTCAAAGAGAAACTATACAATCATGTTATTGCATTATGCTTCTAGATCAAGACGTGTGGTTGGCTCTTGTGCCATCTCTTTATTTAATTGTGTAAATTACACTTGGATACTCCTAGTCCTAATATTTTGTAAATTTTCAAATCACTAGTCTAGAAGGCCCAAGATCGAAGGTCTGAATAGAAGTAATGTAGTTGTTTTTATAAAAGACTACCTAGCTAGGTGTGTAGCCCAAGTCCCTATGGTGACAACAACCAACGCATTGTAACACATGATTTTAGAATTTGCAACCTTGTCTCCCTAAGTCCTCACTAGCTCAAACGAATATCGTTCAATCCTATTTCTTCTCCTCTACCCAATGACGCCTAACAACCCCCTCCTCGATCACCACTATTTCTTCTCCTCTACTTAGTGACCCCTAACAACCCCCTCCTCGTTCACTATAGTGAAAACGTCAACTTTCCACGATCTAGGCACATATGCAGTTCATCCCAATACTAGCCTACACCTTAAAGCTTCTGTTTAACCCCCCCCCCCCAACCTTCCCCTAGCCTCCCTACGACCATTGGGAACAACTCGTTGAACACAGTTTGAAGTTTAACTACTACCCAAACAACTTTACGACATGTGAAAAGACGTGTACTCATGTGAAGCTACGATCTATAAGCAGACCTCACAACTTCGAGTATGATTGTGAGACGTGTGTGAAGGGCTTCAATGAGAAACTTTAATCAATACTAAGCCAATTGTTCATATTATTGCACTATGCTTCTAGATCGAAGACACATGGCTAGCGCTTGTGTGGTCTCACTGTTTCACCATCATCATCAACAAAACCTCAATCCCAACCATGTCGGTTCGGCTGCGTGGATCCTTCTTTTCCAATCGGCTCTATTATGTATCATATTTTAATCAAAGATATTAAGATTCAAAATCTCTCTTTATAAGCTCTTCCCGGATTAATTTAGGCTTGCCTCTTCTTCTTTTAATTGTGCTTGACTCAATAGTATTGCTTGTATAGGCGCATTAGTCAGTATACGTTGCACGTCTATATCATCTCACTCGGCCCTCACACTCCTCAATACTCACCACCCCCACTTTGTTCCTGATATAGTTATTTCTCAAACGATCTTTTTTTGTCTTCCCATACATCCATCTCAACATACACATTTGACCACTTTCATCTTGTTGAGACCTTGTTTCTTCACCTCCCAACATTCACTCCCATATAGCATCGCTAGCGTATAGTTCTATAAAACCTACTTTTTAATCTGAGAGGGATCTTCGGGTCACATAATACTCCAGTTGCACTCCTCCATTGCAACCATCATGCAATGATCATTTGACAAACATCATCTCGAACATCTCCATCTAATTGAATAATAGAACCCAAGTAACAAAGTTTATCACATTACATCCACTCCATCCAACTTGGTCCCACCATTCGCAATTCTAGATTTGTTAAAACTGCAATGCATATACAAAGTGTTGTTCCTACTAATCATCAATCCATATGATTCCAACACATTTCTTTGAAGTTCAAGTTTATCATTCAATCTATATTTAGTTTTATCAGTCAACACAATATCATCAGCAACTAACATACACCAAGGAATATCACCATAAACATGCTTTGTCAACTCATCCATAACAAGAACGAAAAGATATGGGTTGAGTGTCGATCTTCGATGTACCCCAACTGTGTAGGAAATGTTGGCGTCTCTCCTCCAAGAGTCTTCACTCTTGTAGTCAGACAATCATACATGTATTTAATCAGGTCAATGTATTGAACTGGCACACCCTTTTTCTCAAAAACCGTTCACAACACTTTCTTGGGTACTCAATCATAAGCCTTTTCAAAATCATATAAAGATCTCTTTTGCTCTCTCTATACTTCTCCATAGGCCTCCTTATTAGAAAAATGGCATCTGATGTTGATCTTTCGGGCATGAAACCAAATTGGTTATCTAAGATCTATGTCATATATCTTAGCCTTTGCTCCAAAAATTTTCTCTCAAAACTTAATAGTGTGACTCATCAACTTGATACCTTTGTAGTTTATGCAGCTCTAAACATCTCCTTTGTTCTTTTAAATGGAGACTAGTACTATTTCTAAACTTGGCGTATCTTCTTGGTCTTCATAATCTTATTAAAGAAATTTGTTAACCACATGGCTCTGTCATTTCCCATACTCTTCCATACATCAATAGGAATACCATGTAGTGGTCTGCATGCCTTTTTTCAATCAACTAGGAGTAGATTTCATTCATATCTCACTCCTTATAGTAGGCAAAACAGGCAAAGTAGTTACATCAAAAAAACAAGAACGGGTTGTACAAATCCCTTTCTCGTACCCACTCCCACAACATAAGGAAATCTATCCACTATGACTGTTTACATCTATGTACAATGTAAGGATTGTGTTTTCTATCTAAAGTTAGCCATCCTCTAATCTTCATAGACAACTATATTAGGTCATGGAACAGCGTGAGCTCCTCCAGGGAGTTCCCCAATATCCAATCTCGTAAAGTATAGTATTGATTTCTCGTTCCACCTTATACTTGTTAATGAGATAGTTATCCAATAACTCTCTTACTGAACGACATAAAGCATGAAGGTTCCATGGGGGATCCGAGTGACCCCAGAGCATGCTAATGATTTGGGCGTCATCGATTTTAAATGTGGAGATGTTTAGATTCATATCAATAAGTGATTTGATAGCAATAATTGTCTGTTGTAGAAAAGCCTCCACATGATCCATTGCCTTAATCCATGACTGGAAGGCCAACACCATAAAACCCTTGTAGTTGCGAGCGATGCCAGCATCCCATCTGCTCTGCCTGGATTGCTCCTTTCTCATTTTCATCTTTTTCAAAGCATTCTTGACCTCAAATAGTGAAACTCGTCGTGTCTAAATGATCTCTCTTCATGTCACACGAGTCTCGTATATTCGTCACAGTGTTTCCGTTGAAAAGCTAATGAAAGTAGTTTCTTCATTGGTTCTTGCTATCATCATCCTTCAGCAACACTCTACCATCTTCATTCTTGATGCATTTTATTTTACTCAAGTCTCTTCCTTTCCTTTCTCTTATATGAGCCATTTTATATATATATTTTTCCCCTTCTCTTGTGTCCAGCTTCTTATGAATCTCTTCAGAGTATCTAGAGCTTGCCTCTTGAACCACCTTTTTAGCTTCTTTCTTTGCTTGCTTATACCTCTGAAAAGTTGCATCATCTTGAGATTTGGGCAAGCTCCTAAAAATCTCCCTTTTGATTTTAGTAGCCTTTTGTACTACATCATTCTACCACCAAGTCTCTTTCTGTGGAGGCTCACACCCTTTCGACTACCCGAAAACCTTTTTGGCAATTTTTGTTATGCATGAGCTCATATTATGACACAGTGTTAGCATCAAACTACAAGTTCCAAGTGCCCTCCTTCATTTATCATAAAAACCCAATTTCTTTTCTCCTTTATGATTCCACCACCCGATCCTACTATCTTGGTTTTCTCTATGCTTGAGTTTGTTGCATGTTAATATCCAAACCACCAACCTATATTGGGTGGTGAGTTCTTGCCAGGGATCACTTTACAATCCTTACATACTTTATGATCTACCTGCCTTGTAAGGAAGTAATCAATTTGGCTAAAATTGTCCCACTCTAGAACGTAATCTTATGAGAATCTATGTTCTTGAAATAGGTGTTTGCCAAAATCATATCATATGCAACTACAAAATCTCATATCCACTCTTCTTCTTCATTTTTGTTGACATACCCAATACCACCATGAACTTTCTCATATCCAACATTGATACTCCCCCCATGATCATTCACTCTCAACAATGATCTTCTCCTCTATCGGTATTCCTTGCATCCATTCATCCATGTTATCTCAAAATTCCTTCTTAGCCTCCTCGCTAAGGCCAACTTAGAGGGGCATAAGCGCTAATGATGTTAAAAATCTTTCCCCTAAGCACAATCTTGATAGCTATGATTCTTTCCCCTAAGCACAATCTTGATAGCTATGATTCTATCGCCCATCCTTGTGATCTTGACAACATCATCCATCAACATATTATTAACAAAAATGCTTGCGCCATATCAATGTTTGTCAGTACCTACATACCAGATTGTGTACCATGTGTCTCCAATCTCTCTGCATCGTTTACTGTCCACTTAGTTTCCTACAAGCAAAATTATGTTGACTTTTCATCTAATCATGGTACCCACTATATCTAAAGACTTTCTTATCAAAGCCAATATTCCAAGATCCTACTCTAATCTTTTTTTGTTGAACTTGCTTCTTTACCTGCCTCCGTCGAAAATGTTGTCCTTGCCATCTCATTATTTGATTTTTAAATTTCATTTGGATAATCATGGACCTAATACTTTTTATAATTTTCAAGTCATCGGTGTAGAAGGCCCTAGATCGAAGGTTTAATAGAAGAAATTTAGTCGTTTTACTATAAAAGATTATTTAGCTATTTGTGTAGTCCAAGTGTCTATAATGACAGGTATAACTAGTTGATTTATATAGTGAATTATGTCTAGTGCCCAAAACCAAAAAGTCATGTGTTTCCTTATGTCGTTGAGTTTTTTCAAAAGTTTCTCAATGACTCAGTAACACACTACTAATGTCTAGTTCAAATGGCGTTGAACATGAAGATTAACTATATTATACTAAAATATATATAAGTATACATTTTTTGCATATTGAAAAGTAATGGGTTAGCTGGTATGAGTGATACATATTCCAAACCCTCACCCTATAGAGGAAAGGGTTAGTGGGTGGTGACTCAATGGGTGACGAGTAGAAAAACATCTTACCCGAACCCTTATCCTACATGGTATATGGCCAAAGGGTGAACGGGTAATCCCCTACCCATGAACAACTCTATCCATATAATTAGGCTCTAATAATCTGAATCAGCCTCAATGTCCTCTAACAAAGATCGGCGTCATCCCCAAGCACCAAAAAATATGGCATGGTATCTATCAAACTTCCTACTGTCAAGCCCATCAGCCAAAAGATAAGTTTATGCAGCCCAACGGCACCACCACGATTCCAAAATAATGCTTATAATCTGGTCTGCTAAAAGAAAAAAGCCCATGACCAAACACAAAGGAACCAACCACGGTTTTAAGGTGCGGGAGGCGAAATGAGGCGTTTTTGTCTCTGGGAGGCGAGGCATAAACCTCTCCAGGAGTTTCAGAGGTAAGCCTCAAAAAATGTACAAGGCATTCATAAACAAATAATATATACATATATATTCATATTTATATGTTGTATATGTGTGTATATGTATGATATACATGTGTATGTATATGTCAATATCTATGAACGTGTATGATATGTATGTAAAGGTAAAAACGAAATAGAAAGTTTCTACCTAAGTTAAGAAGGAGAGAGGGATTCTGAGCAATGTTAATAACAGAGACCACCAAAACAATTAAATAAGATTGTAGTAAATAATAAGAAATTAATGGTTTGTACTATTAGATCCATTTTTACTCAATAAGGGAGATACGGGCATACATAATTCAGGATCAGTAGAAAGCAAGATAGATAAAGTTGAGATTTTAAAATTACTAAAATATTAATTTAACAAAGTTTGATAAATCTAAATCAAAAGTAAGTTTGAGTTTTGAGTCTGAACAAATAACAGATATGTAAACTCACTAATGTGAGAATGGTAATCAATTGCAACAAATTTGAACAGAATTTTTTTGAAGAAAATGCATGTAATAGTCTCAAAAACAACAAAACTAGGTGGTCAAATAAGACGTCCTCATCCAGAACTGAGGCTTGTGCCTCAGCTAAGCCTCAGAGCCTTGGTACCTTAAGGCGAGCCTCTTACATTTTGAGGCGTAAGCCTCAGCCCATAACATTGACGCCTAAGCCTCGAGGCGCAAATGGGATAGCCTTGCCTCAAGGCGTAAGCTTCTAAAGCCTCAAGGCAAGTTTTTTATATACTATAGAACCAACTCATCTTCCATTGTGCCCATCATTGCCCCCCCCCCCAAAAAAAAAAAAAAATAGACAGCTATCTTACTTTGGCAAGAAAGCCCACAACCACGATGTCAGAGAGCAACACCAAAAAAGCAGAGGATCCAATGCAAGTGGCAACAAGGGAAGAGATAATCACTTCAACTAGCTTGTAAGAGGTTTGACGTCAGAAAATTTGAATCCATTTGACCATGAAAGAAACCACTGAAAGTAACATCATTCTGCCAAGAAAACATGCCAACAGATTTGAGATAAAGGACACTCTTTATAATCACTGCTAATGTTGGAACATCACTTCTACCATCAAAGATCAGAAGAATAAGCCATTTGCGCTATATATAATTGTATATACGCATCAGAAAGGCAATAACTGTGGAAAATATATGTCAATTTTTGCTGCTTATCTTAACAGTCAATACTCTAATATCTCTACATATCCAACTGTGACTTGGCCTAATATTAGCTTGGAGTTAGTTCCTATAGCTATAACAGATCCTAAACATGAACTATACCGATAAAAGGATTTTGTTACAGGTTATAATAGTTAGTTAAGCAAATGGATTTAATGTATAATATATCGAATGGTCCTCTTATCATTGTCAACAGTTTACATGTTATCCAAGATCTTTAACAGAAATAATTCTCTATATAGCTTATTGAAATAGTAGTTGCTGCAAACATAAAGGATAAATTTGACTAGGGTGTGTGACAACCACAGAAAATAGCAAGTGGCACAGTAAAAGGTACATATCAATGTTACCTGCACAGAGCTATATAATATAAGCTAGTGACTGGATTTAGTGTTAAGCCTTTCTTTTGGAGGAGAACTTGAGTCAAGACAAGCCTAAGAGCTTCTGCAAATATGCCAGTGACTTGATACATTGTTCCAATTATATTAAAATGAATCTATCCATATGAAGATACGACAACCCCCACACTGACAAGCACCATATTCAAGAATACATCATATCTTAAAGTGTCAGTGCCACATATAACAGCCATAACGAATGTCGCCACTGGCACTATAAACAAAAAATGAGGCAACATGAGTAAAAGTACAAAGAAAACTAAAAGCATATTCAATGGAAGTACATGCTAAATACATACTCAAGGCTTTGAGCATCTGAATGAAGGCTACTGATATATGTAGATAGGCAGTATTACCAAACCTGAAACGACCAAAATGCAGTGTAAATACAGCCCATATAATATCAAAAAGATTAAAAGCAAAATATATTTGTTCATATAAAAAAGTTATATCATATACTATGATATAAATTCCTTTTCACTTCCAGAGGCTACACGAATGACTAGAAGTATGATTCATAATTCCTCGAAGAAACACATACCAGTAGCATAAATTAGATTTTCCATTGATAACCAAAACAATACAGAAATTGAACTTATAGTATCTTTTAAATACTGTAACGGCGAAAATTACAGTATTATTAGCTAATTTGAAAAATTTTGGAATTACTAGAAAGATATAGATGCAGAGGCAAAACTTCAACATTTAAACAAGAGTACATGATGATAAAAAGAAAGATTTTTGGTATAAGTAATGAAGCCAATCATGTATGTCTGTAACAATAAAAAAACTTACATGGTAAGACAAGGTCTACCATGTGCATTTGTTGCAGAACTCAGAACACTTGGGTGTTATTATCCAAATTTTCGTTTCTTACGAGGAAAAAAATATGTTTCTTGTATTTGAGAGTTGCTTACCAAAGGCTTGATGCAAAAAAGGCACTGATAGGAATGACACAGGTAGCATATCTGCAACATAAAAATATATGTGATGACTCAATAAAACAGTAGAAAAGTAAACTTATGAAATTAGCAAAATTCTTACATCTGAAAGGTCATCTTGACAGGTGTTACAACCTGTCAAAGGCAAAAACCCATGTAATGTAGATGTATAAAAGTGAGATTAGGAATAGGTACAACAAGCAAAGCACTAAACATCTGCCTTCAAGTATTAATCAGTAGTTCCATGAGCTAGGAACACTTCTATTTTCAAAGACGTGATCCTATTCATCTTGTCACCTAGGGGATTCGAACCCACATCCTCCTGGTTACAAAGCATTAATTAACAAGTTTACCAACTGAGGTGCCACTGCTTGGCAACACTCATTACATTTACATGTGCGGGTTTGAGTAAGATTAAGATCTTGGAGTATTGAGGTTATACAGTTTAAACTAGTGGACAAAATGGTGGTCCTTGCTTTGAGTAATAAGGAAACAAAATGCTATGGATAACATTTTATGTCGTTCAAATAAAGGCATAAGTACAATGTTTTGGAAAGCGAGAGGCTGCGGACAAGACCTTCTAGCCGCTTAAGCGCTAGGCGGGCGCTTCAATGTACGCTGTTTAAAAAGGCAGATGGTTAAATTTCCACAAACATTTTTAACCGGCCTATGTAATAGTGTAATCCATATCAACAGTAAACATATAGTAGTAAATTTGTACTATGTAGTACTAAGCAGTAGTTATATATAATATATATAATGAATCAGCGCATATTTAAAGTTATACTATAGTAATACACTAGTATTTCTTACATGAATAGTAACTTATAGTGGTATACTATTACTGTGAAGAGAAACTCTTATTATGAGAGAATCAAGGTTACAGATATATATATATATATATATATATATATATATATAGCCTTGTCTCAAGGTATGACGTACCGCAAACATAACATAACATGAATTAAACCAATGCTAATAGGTTTGAGTAGAAAACACCCAATAAATACAAGAGAAAATAAATAACATAATATGCCACCAACATTCCCCCTCAAGATGGAGAGTAGACATCGTGTATTCCTAGCTTGCCGCACATATAGAAGGATGAAGGTGCAAGAGGCTTGGTGAAGATATCAGCAGTTTGTTCTCTAGTCCTTACATATGACATAATGATCTTCTTGTCATGAATCAGGTCGCTCACGAAGTGGCAGTCAACTGCAATGTGTTTGGTACGTTCATGAAAAATTGGATTATAAGCTATATGAATAGATGCCGCACATATAGAAGGATGAAGGTGCAAGAGGCTTGGTGAAGATATCAGCAGTCTGTTCTCTAGTCCTTACATATGACATAATGATCTTGTCACGAATCAGGTCGCTCATGAAGTTGCAGTCAACTGCAATGTGTTTGGTACATTCATGAAAAATTGGATTATAAGCTATATGAATAGTTGTCTGATTGTCACACTTGAGAGTTGCTGGAGAGGAGAGAGGAAAACTGAATTTGCAAAGAATAGACATCACCCATTGAATTTCACAACATGCATGTTTTATGACACGATATTCCGCCTTATTGCTGGAACGAGCCACAATGAACAACTTCTTACTCCACTAACTGACGGGATGACCACCCAATAGAATACAGAAGCCACAAATGAATCTCCTATCATTCACATCTCCAGCCCATTCGGCATATGCATAGCAGGTCAAGGAGATATCTGTAAACTGTGATTTTTGTAGAGGAGAAGACCTCTGTCAGGTGCAGTTTTTAGATAGTGTACGATATGTTGTACCTGACTCTAGTGGCATGCAAGATGTTATAATTGAAAGATATATGAGTTTCCAACCTAAGTTATCGGGGCGGGCACCTAGGCGGCCCCAGGTCCGCCCCAATCTAGGCACCCAGGCTTTGTCCATGCAGTGTAGGCAGAATAGGCAGTCCAGGCGGCTAGGCGGGCCAGGCGCTCTGCCCAGGCAGTAGACCCAATTACATTCCATAAAAAAGGGTTTTAAGCTCAACGAAAAATGGGTAGTTAAATTCTAAACTAAATAGGAAAGCTTTCCTAATTAAACTAACCTAAACATCTATATATATAACCCTATTGTAACCAAATTCCTCAAGCCCCCTCACCCATGAAGTCAGCAGCCACGTCTTTTCAATTTCCGACACTACTAGGACTCTTGCGGCCCTATTTCTGCACGCGGCAAGTCCGACGTTGCGTCTTCTGCCAGCCAAACATGCATCACAGGTACGTGTCCTTGCGGCTCTCCTCCGCCTCCCCTCCCCTCTCTTCCCCTGCCCTTGCCTTTCCCCTTCTCATCTCCTCCTCTACTACCTCTTGTTCCTTCCTTATTGGCTTATTTTGTCGAGTACTGCCGACAACAAGCAGTCGTTGTTGTGCGTCTCCCCCGGGCAATTGTGGATCAGGACATCAAAAGATATTTTTTGTACATGTAGATTCACACAGAGGAGGAACCAGTTGTTGCAAAAGAGATTGGATAAGTTGGTATACATCCAATACAACCGCAGACTTGATGAACGTAGGGAAAAAATGATGGATGGCAATAATGATTTTGATCCAATTGGAGGAACTGAATCAGAGTAGTGAGTGGAACCGGTTGTTGCAAATGAGATTGGATAAGTTGGTATACATCCAATAAAACCACAGACTTGATGAACGTAGGGAAAAAATGATGGATGACAATAATGATTTTGATCCAATTGGAGGAACTGAATTGGAGTAGTAAGTGGATGACTGGCATTCCACTTGATGCCACAGTCCCTGACCATGATGACCTCACATGGAGACTTGTAGATGAAACCATGGGTGTTGAGGAAGAGACTAGACCCAAGAGAGGATTTGCATGTCCTTCGAATGCTGAAGAAAACACCCAAGTAAAATTTGCAACATATTCTCGCAAAAGAAAGGCAACAAAGATTCCTGGAATCCAAATCAACAAAGGTGAAGACATCAAAGAAGGAGAACAAGGTAATGGGTAAGGGCAAGGGTAAAGTTGATGTATATGATGATGAAGAGGACTTTGACGATGATAACTTTGACGAAGATGATGAAGATGATTCATATACTGAGGATGATGATGAAGACGTTCAAAATTCCAGTGATGAAGATGACACTTAGATTTTACACTATGATCACGATAGCTAAAACTATATTTTTTCATTAGTTACCTTATATTGCCCTATAAATTCCATTGACACTTAATGCAACTTTGGCCATTTCTCTTATCATGCTTATCAACTTGTGATAATATTCATGCAAAAGTGTGGCTTATTCATGCACTGTGCAATGTTTTCAACAATTGATTAAATTTTATATGCATGCTACATGTTTATTTTCAACTAGAAAGTTTATGTTTAATTCCTATAAATCACATGAAATGTTGTCATGATAACATAATTACAAAAAAATGTAAAATTTAATGAAATAACCATGAACTTCATCATCATCATCATCATCATCTAAGCCTCAATCCCAACTATGTTGGGGTCGGCTACATGGATCCTTCGTTTCCATTCAGCTCTATCATGGGCCATATTCTGATTGAGATGTAGAGATTCAAAATCTCTCTTTATAAGCTCATCCCATGTTAATTTAGGCCTTCCTCTTCTTCTATTTATAGTGTTTGGCTCAATAGCATTGCTTCGTATAGGCGCACTAGTAGGTCTGCGTTGCACATGTCCGTACCATGAAATTCAGCAAATTTAAAAAAAGATGCCGCCTAAAAAATGCCTAGGCACCCTCCCAAGAACACCTGGCGCCCAACCGCCCTGACAACAATGTTTCCAACCATGCATCGATATCGTTCGGCATCGGAAACAGACTCACCTCAGAAAGAATTTTGTTGTGATAGTCCATAGGTGAAGTAACAGGCCTAGAATCTAGCATACCAGAGTCCATCAAGAGGTCGAGGACGTACTTCCGCTGAGATAAATAAGTGCCCTGACGAGAATGTGGCACTTCTATGCCCAAGAAGCAACGAAGTTGTCCCAGATTTGATATGAAAATATAGCTAGAGTTCCTGTTTCAATATTGAAAGTTTATGGGTGTCACTATCAGTGATAATGATATCAGCAACATAGACGGAGAGAATGATGGCTCCATCTTGAGAAGAACTAAAGAAGATACAGTGATCATTGGACGGCCTGGAAAAGCCAGGCTAGCAAGAACCCCATCGACTTTTGTGAACCGAACTCGTGGTGATTGATTGAGGCCATACAAAGAGTGTTTGAGATGACAGACTCTTTGTTGAGACTCCACTTGAGTATAAAAACTCAAATGTTGTTTCATGTACACTTTTTGCTCTAAATCACCATAAAACAAATGCAGTTTTAATGTCAAGATGGAACAGAGGTCAGTCCATGTGAATGGCAAGGGAGATTACAATCTTGACAGAAGCAATGCAAGTGACCGGTAAGTTTCAAAAAAATCCACTCATATGTTTGGGTGAAGTCTTTGGCAACAAGCGAGCTTTAAGCCGTTCCACCAATCCATATGAATTAAATTTGATAGAGAAGACCTATTTAGAGTCGACAATATTTTTATCGGAGGGACAAAATCCCAAATCCCATTCTCATGCAACGATGTCATTTCCTCAAGCATCACAGCTTTCCAGCCAAGGAGTTGAAGTGCCTCACTATAATTTTTCAGAATCTGGATAGAGTCAAGTTGTTGGGTAATGGATTTAGTAGTACGGGAAAGCTCGAATAGGCAATAGGTATGGCATACATGGTGGTGAAAAGTACAATAGCATATACCTTTCCGGAGACCACTGGCCGTTATAGATCCTTAGCCGTGAACATTGATGTGGGTCAAGTGTCGGTGAAGGAGGAATGGCAATGAGATGGGTGATGGATTCATGATCCACTCAATGAACTCAGGTGGAGGTTGAGGTTAAGGCAGAGAGGATAGCGATGTAGAATCAAAGAACATATTTGATTCATGAAAAGTATAGCTGGTCAATGTTCAAAACTTCATCGAAACTGGTGAGATTTTGCCCAATTATGTCGATGTCGACAGCCATTGGATATAGAAATGGCCTTACGTGTCTGTACATAGGGAATTTCATCAACAAAGAGTTACATTTTGATGATTTTCTTCAAATTTTGACGAAATTAGGTAAATTTGATGAAAAAATGTCCTTTTCGTCTGCATTTCAGCAAAATTTCAAGATACAGGGTACGATGTCTTTACATTTACTATATGATTCCTTGGACTTTTTAGGGGCAATCTAAGTTATGTTTCTTCTCTTCCTAGCCTAATTCTACCTCTCTCCTATTTCTCCCACTTTTATAAAGATCTACGAAGGAAATATCTAAAAATGGGTATGGGACTTAAATCTATGGCTATGATTAGCTTTCACTTCTGAGGTCACATGTTTTGTAATAATAGTGCGCAAAATTAGCATGACCACCGAAATATTTTGTAAGTGTGCCATTATCAATCACACCTATAACTACATGGTTGCCTCCTATAGGCTCTAGCTACAAAAGCACACGACCAAGAACATAGTTTGAGTTAATTTGTGAGCATGCATTTCATCACTAGTAGGCATGTAGAGATTAACACTGAGACACGTCTATGCTTGTATAAAACAAAATAAATTGGAGTTAATATGTTGATAGGTATAATCAACAAAAGATGACAACCATCAAGGTTCAACTAGATACATAAACCATAGTTGTCTCATGCTTCCTCAATACTCACTCATATTCCACTGAACATTGTTTATGTACTATATTATGTCATCCTACTTAGAGCTCCTACCATCCTAGATCATGTTATGTTTTGATATATTTGTGTCTTTAAGTCTATATATTGTGCTAGCAAACTATATGACTTAATTCATTCATTTCACTATTTAATTTGACCTCGAAATCCCCGAAACAGTTCAGCTTCCTTCACTCACACATGAGGAGTCCCATCCCCTGTCCCACATATCCAATATTAAATATTATTGCATATTTGGGTATATCTACACTAGTAGATCATTTTGGTAAATTTTTGTTAAATAAGTCGATCTTTTAGTTGTCAAGCTAGAAATGCATCTGTCAGAATTTATCTTTTTTTGTCCGTCGAAACGACGTCAAAATCAGACATATCTGTCATTGACGTTGGTAGAGACATACATACAACGGTTGCTTGGACATAACAACGATAACCTTTTTGAAAGGTGGAATAGCCAAGGAAAACCATTTGACAGATGGGATCAAGTTTATCTACTTTTGGATCAAAGTTATGCACAAAAGGAAGCAAGCCATGAATACAATCTTCGACCAATAGGGCTTAGACAATTTACCCTGAAACATAAGAGTATGAGAAATGTCAAGCAAATGGCAATTTTTACGTTCTGCAACCCCATTTTTTTGGAGTGAGAGCAAAGAACGTTGATGGATGGTTCCAGTTTTAGTAAAGGAAGATACCTAAGCATAAACATATTCTATATGAGGCATTGTCGATCAAGAATATTTTAATAGATTTTATAAAGTTGTGTTGAAATCATTTTATGAAAATTCTGAAAAACACCTATCATCTCATTACGGGATTTCAACATATATAACCACGTCATGCGAGACAAATCATCAACGAACGTGATGAAATAATGGAATCCATAAAAACTAATGATTCAAAAAGGACCACGAATATCATAAGAATAACATCAAAGACTACTTTAAAACATAGACTAGTTTTTCTAGGAAGGAACTCCTATGATGCTTCCCAAACTCATATGAGTCACACGGGAGACTTTTTAAACTAGATAAAGAGGGATCCAGGTGCTTCAACTTCTCAAATGAGAGATGACTGCAACGTTGGTCAAGTTGAAGAGGTGTGCCCACAAGAAAGGCAAAGAGGAACAATATCACCAAAATAATAAAGGTCACCAGCTTAAGAACTTGATCCAATCATTCTGAAAGTTTGAAAATCATGCATCATAAAAGCATGGCTAGCAAAGGTGACATTGCAAGTAAAGGTATCAACTAACTTAGCAATGGACATTAAATTAAGGAGAAAATGAGGAATATTTTGAATAGATTTAAGTTAGAGAGTAAGTGAGTATTAACATTCCCACAGTGTTGAATAGTTTTAATGGACCGTCTGCCAAAGTGACACATGAGGTAGGAATATGAGGTTCGGTGGATGAAAGGTGTTTCATACCAGTCATAAGTTCGGTGGCCCCAGAGTTGACAATCTAGGAAGAGTTGGATGCTAGCATGGAGGCCCTATGCTTAGAGGCCAAATGCGTCAAAGATGTCGTAGCAGATTGCATGGTCATTGAATCACTGGATATTGTGGAATGTGGAGGCTGTTGAGAGGCATGCAGAAGTTGTTCATACTCATCTAAAGAGGTGGTGATAGACAGATTGTCAAATCCTTAGTCAAAATGGGCAAACCCAGTCCCACAACTGCGCTCATAGGGAATATCGTGTTTCTGATAGCACTTCTCCTCCAAGTGGCCTAACTTGTTGCATAAAGTGCATTATGGCCTTAGGGACGTCCACGTCCACTAGCAACGGCAGCAGTCGCCATTTGTGATTCTGGTGGAGTGGAAGACATGAGACGGACATCATATTATAGAAGACGAGAGAAGACATCTTCCGGATTGGGAAAGTTGTCAGCAGCCAAGATAATATTGCGGACTAGAGCATAGGCTGGATAAAGGCTATTAAAAAGTATTATTTGCCAATTTGGTAAACATGTTAGTTTGAAGTGTCCTGACCCATATAGCTTTACTCGAGTCCCAAGTCTATAATGTTTCCCCCCTTTCTCGTATATATAGGATAGGGGTGTGTCGTCTAATATGAACACAAGTAAGTTTCCCTCACACTTTTCAACATGGTACCAGAGCACTTAACCTAACCCTACAGAAGAAAGAGAGAGAGAGCCTACGCCCGCGGGCGGCCACCATCTCTTCATGGCTTAGGTCGGTCGCTCGCCACGCATCTTCCCGACCTCCATGGTCGTTTTTCTTCTTCTTTCATAAAGATCTTCATTTACGCTTACATGATTCATGATCAAAGGCAGCCGCCAAGTCAAAGGCCAATTTGGTAAATAGGTAGTATGAAGTGTCCCGACCCATATAGATTTACTTGAGTCCCAAGTCTATAATGTTTCCCCCCTTTCTCCTATATATAGGACAGGGTTTTTGTCTAATATGAACACAAGTAAGTTCCCCTCACACTTTTCAACATGGTATCAGAGCACTTAACCTAACCCTACAGAAAAAAAAGAGAAAGCCTCCGCTTGCGGGCGGCCACCGTCTCTTCATGGCTTAGGTCAGTCGCTCCCCAGGCATCTTCCCGACCTTCATGATCGTTTTTCTTCTTCTTTCATAAAGATCTTTATCTACGCTTCCCTGATTCATAGTCAAAGGCAGCCACTAGTCTCCTTTGTGGTTGTCACCCTCAAATCACGTCGTCTCTTCCCGGAGGCCAGTCATGTGCAGGCAGGCATTGTTCACCCCAGTCATCATCAACTATCGCTTTCCCTTGGCGATCTCTCAATCCCTAAGCGTTGCCGCTTCCAGTCTATCAAGATTTAGGCGTCATGTTGGACATCTCCTACGTCGTCATAGCAACAAAGAAAGATATAGCAGCAGGGGAACTACCTATCCCTGGACGGCGCTATTCCCACCCAGATCGGTTTGTGGTCTTGCAAAGAGTTGTTGTTGTATCAGATTCGCATGACCCATTGTCACAAGTGACGGTGCTAATTCTTGTCTCCCCTCGTTGTGTGGTGTTGTTTTCCTCAACGGCACCAATTCCCGTCCAGATCATGCATCGGCAACATTCGACAGGGGTGTTGTCCGACCAGCACAGTATGTCATAGTCTAAAATCCATTTGGAGGCGTAGGATTTTGTTCAGATCGAAACTTACACGGCGTGCCGGCGGAATTCTGTTACACGCTTACACGACATGTCAAATTTCCACACTACGTGTTAACGGAAATCTGTTTCATGTCTTCAACATCCTACATGGCGTGTCGGATCCTTACACAGCGTATTGTTGGGAGTCTGCCATCTTTGACCAAAATAGTTACGCGTCTTGTCGAAACTCCACACAGCATGTGTCCAAACAAGTCTATCTACTTCCTTTTCAGTTCAAGTTATAACGACCTCCAAAGTTCTTTCTCTTCTTCTATACCTAATGTTAATCTAGATCTCTATAATCGGGTTGTGTTGCAGTTTTACTCCGGTTTCGGTTTCTCTTATCAACATACTACTCTCGCTTTATTTTTTCATTTCACGTTGTCCCACCCCTCATGTGTGTCTCTTTCCACGTGTGGGGGTGGGGGGTCATGTGTCTCTTTTCCGCACCACCTATTCATTTTCTTTGTAGTTGGTGTGCTGGGGGTATAGAGGAGAGGGGATGAGGTGAGCATATGAAGAGAGAGATGAGAGATGATATTCCATGCTATTATGATCTTCATGGAGCTTCATATTCTTCAACACATATGCTCTTTTGATGTCTTTTTTGTGGCGCTTCATTCCCACTAAGAATCACTTTACATATGGGTTGACTATCTGCGCTAATTTCACTTGGCCACCGCTTGCACACGGCATTGAAAGATCTCAATTGCAGCATTGATACCAAGCATTTTGTGTTTATACCGCATTATGTACGTCAGGACAAGAGCTTGTTGTGCTTATTCCAGCCTCTTGTTCCCTCTAGTGTTAATGATGTTTTAGTTGATCATTCTCATTGTGTACCCATGAGAATGATGGTTGCTTCATCACATCAGACTTCTCAGAAGCTCGTCAATTTCTGGCTTGCAAATTTTTTGTCTGCAAGGTTGATGATTCATCCAGTTTTTATCTTCATTGAGCTACTTCAATTATGTCTTCTCCTAGTTGCATCTGGTGTTTCTGGGTGTTGAAATGGCACTTCTGTTGATCTACTTGGGCTTCTCCTTGATGGTGCCCTTCATCCCTATCAAGCGCCAAGATTCATGCGTCAGATTTATGGAACCAGTATGACAGTCATCATCGCCTCATCCAGTTCGTGTCTATGCCACATTATGCACGTATGCGTCTTCTGCGTTAATTCTAATTGGCTACACTTCTCAGACAATTTGAAGATACCTCTACTAGAGCATTGATATTGTGCATTCGCATTCCTACTTGTTATGTATGTGGGATGTATTGACTATACTTATACCACTCGCACATTCCTCTCAAGTGAAGATGGTGTACTCATGATGCTTTTCATTATTTGCTCCAGATTGATGGTCGCGAGTTTTTGTTGTGGCATGGATTCCATTTATCATATTATTTGCATTCCAGATGCACTTCAAAAGACCTTTGCCAAAGCTCGAGTATTTCCAGCCTGCTGAACACAACTCAAAAGAGGTGTCGTCATATGTTCTTGGTTGGGAGTAATGTTAAAGGGAGGGTGACCATTTTTGTATGGGGAACGACATTTTTATCGTCTAATTGAATCATGTAAGTCCAAGCTTGGACATGTGTTTCACTCATGCCCCAGCTTGAGGGGGAGTGTTAAAAGTATTGTAGGCCAATTTAATTAATAGGTTAGTTTTTATATGGGCATAAGTGTCCCGGCCCATATAGCTTTACTTGAGTTCCAAGTCTATAATGTTTCCCGCCTTTCTCCTATATATTGGACAGGGGTGTACTGTCTAATATGAACACCAGTGAGTCTCCCTCACTCTTTTCAACATAAGTCATTGAGAAATTTGGCCGTGGCAAGATTGATCCGCTCTTTGGTTTGATCCTCAGAAGAGACGAGCTGGAAATAGTGAAACTGTTGAGACAGGCTAACAAAGGAATCAAAATATTTATCAAGGACCTATCACCCTGATTTTCACCAGACTATCTATCCTAGATTCTACAAAGCCTCAAGGCAATAGTTTCATGCGTGTAGTGAAGAAAGCCAACGTCTCATAGTTCTTGGAAATTCTGCAAATATATGTACTTAAGAGACAACAGAAGGTTTGATGTTGTTCTATAGCCATCAATTGACTTAGCTATTTTTCCGTTTCCGTTCAGGGTTATCATCATCAGGTTTTTCTATGAATTTCACCTTGTCTCCGGACTCCATGATGGTTTGGATGGAATTCATCCAAAGCAGGTAAATATCTCTATTCAACTTGATTATGGAGATATGAGCATTGTCATTATAGGCAATGGTCTGAGGTGAATATTTGCCATCAATCATGCCTTTAGACAAGATGAAAAGTTACATCGATAGGACAACGATGGAGAAAGATATCAAAATAGTCACACCGGTAGAGGAGCATATCACAATAGCACGTCGGTAGAACAACGGTGGATATGGACAATCATTGGTAAGATGCATAGTGAGAAGGGAAAGTTGGAAACAAACACGGGTGAAGCACTGTCACATGAATGATACACTGTGATAAGAAAGAAATAATAAATCCCTAACAATTAACGTCGCTCACCCATGTACGTAGGGAAACACGTGGGGAGGAAAGTAACGAAAAGAGGGGGGCTCGAAGTTGTTATAGTCTTGTTTTCAGAAATAGATCTCTACCGTGTCGAGATCAACACGCCACCACTCATATCAGGTGGGTGACAGAGGAGAGGAGTACCAGTCGAATTTTCACGGAGGTTGTTATGCCACAGAGCACCCAATCAAGGGGTCATGGGTGCAACTCTAAAGGAAATTGTGACCTACAACTCCCCTACTAAAAGATCAGGCAAACTGAATTAGAGATTCTCCAAATGAAGCGGTAAAGAAGGAAGATCGTTGAAAATCACAGCCTGACCATAGGTCGGACGGCAGCTGTCAGTCGTACGTGTTGCTGCGGCGGGCGGCAATATGCGACAGGAAGGCAAGGCGCAGCGGGTAGGAGGTGTGGGCGGGGTGGGGAGGAGAGAAGAAAAGATGGCATCAGGACAGAGAGAGAGGTCGGGGTTGCTCTCTAAAAACCTTGAGGATTGGATAGCTGCCTTGTCTCAAGGTCTGATGTACCAGAGACGCAACATAACATAAATTAAATCAATGTTAATGGCCCTGAGTAGAGAAAGCCCAATTACTAATACAAGAGAAAATAAATAACATAAAATATCGCCAACAATTACTATCATGTTTCACTTTTTGAGCCAAAAAAGAAAATTAATTTAGATGACATAGCTATTGGAGAGTTGGACAGACAGGTAACCCAATGTTAAGTACAAACATTAGAATCTTAATCAAAAGGATAGGTTAGGGAAGCGAATGTGTAGCTATAATGGTGCCCTCCCATGGACTGCCCAGGTGTCTTTGATGATGACACCTTGACATATGGCGCCTTAGTGATACAAGCCACGGTTCCCATTTTTGAGTCTTGGAACTCCATTTTTAGTGCCCTTATCAAAGTTAAGGATTCTTTCCTATTAAGATATACCCCTATTTCCTCTAAAAAGAAATGTCTGTGTTTTATCTATATTTTATTATATTTGCATCATATGCAATTACTTGTGTTACCCTTATTTACTTCGGTCCCACATCTTGTGATCAAGGTTTTCATGTGGGACCCTATCCATATGAAAAAGTCTGCAGTCTCTGCAAAACACACAAGTTTAGTCTTGTACATGGTGTGAAAGTTTTATTCGTAGCAACAAGTATTATGGTTATATCATATTACAAAGTCTGCAGACAACCATACATCTAATATGTATAGGGTGTACTTTTGAGTTGTGTAAGGGTTAGGGTGCACAATGTGTGTACCCTGTATATTTATAAAGAGAAAAACTACATATAGGTCCATATAGAATATGAAAATAATAAGTGAATATAAAGAACTAAATAAAACATTGTTTTAAACTCCCCCTCAAGTTGGAGCATAGATATCAATCATGCCCAACTTGTCCACAAGAGAGCTGAAATGTTTCTTGGCCAACAGCTTTGTGAAGATATCGGCAACTTGATCCTCTGAACGAGTGAAAGGAATGCATATACAACCAGTCAGAATAGCTTCTCTAATGAAGTGGCAGTCAACTTCAATGTGCTTGGTCCGCTCATGAAAAACAGGATTATTTGCAATAAAGATAGTCGCTTTATTATCACAATGCATGGGAATAGGAGCAGAAGATCCCACATCAAGTCCTTTTAGAAGAGATTGTACCCACAGAAGTTCACACATTGTATGATCTATAGCCCAGTACTTTGCTTCAGCACTAGATCTAGCAACAACATTCTGCTTCTTGCTCCTCTAGGTAACAAGATTTCCACCAACAAAGGTACAGTAACCAGAAGTAGATTTCATGTCTATCTTACTTCCAGCATAGTCAGAATCAGAGTAGCCTTCAAGAGAGTAATGACCATTTTTTCTATAGAAAAGGCCTTTACCCGGAGATTTCTTCAGATATCTTAGGATATGACACAGTGCTTTCCAGTGAAGCTGTCTAGGCTTGTCAAGACACCTGCTAACAAGACCAACAGCAGTAAATATATCAACTCTAGTGACAGTTAGATAGATTAGTTTGCCAACCAGCCTCTTGTATTTTTTACTGTCAGGATACAGGGGAGGCTCATCATCATCCCAATTTACATTAGGATCTAGAGGTGTATCAGTGGTCCGAGCTCCAAGCATTCCAGTCTCCTGTAGAAGATCAAGAACATATTTTCTTTTGAGATAGAACAAGAGCATTAGCAGTTCTAGAAACTTCAATCCCCAGAAAGTATCTCAGCTTGCCCAGATCTTTAGTGACAAAGTGCTTACATAAGTAGGCTTTAGTAGCATGAATTTCAGAGAGATCACTGCCAGATAAAATAATATCATCAACATATACAATTAGAACCACAATACCAGAGGATGTCTTTTTAATAAAGATAGAGTGATCAACATGAGATCTGAGAAAGCCATAAGTAGACAGAATCTTGCTCAATTTATCAAACCAGGCATGTGGACTCTGCTTGAGTCCATAAATAGACTTTTTGAGGCGACAAACTTTGTGTGACCCCCCCTGAGCAACAAAACCAAGTGGTTGCTCCATATAGACTTCCTCCTGGAGATCACCAAAAAGAAAAGCATTCTTGACGTCCAGCTGAATAAGGGGCCAATCCAGATTAATTGCCACAGAGAGCAGAACCCGCACAGAATTTAGCCTGGCAACAGGAGAAAAGGTTTCAAAATAATTAATATCATACGTCTGAGTGTACCCTTTTGCCACGAGGTGGGCTTTCAGGCGTTCAACAGTCCCATCAGGATGATACTTGACAATGTACACCCAACGGCATCCAACAGGTTTGCAATCAGACGGAGGATCAACCAAATCCCATGTACCTCTTTCAGTAAGAGCAGTCATCTCCTCATTCATGGCATGTGTCTAGGTTGTACTTTGTAACGCATCATGAACATTTTTGGGGACAGAATCAGCAGAAAGAGCAGCAACAAAATTACTAACATGGACACTCGGGTGTGTAGTAGAAACATAGTTAGCAATATTATCAGAAGTGCATGATCGAGTACCTTTCCTGAGAGCAATAGGTAAATCTAGATCAGAAGTTACCACGGCAGGTGCAGGACCTTCTGAAAGAGAAGATTGGTTGTCTGTGGGGGGTCTTGAGCAGGAGTAGATTGTGGCGGCCGATTCCTGCATTGGTAAACAATAAGGGGAGGAGACGTAGTCTCAGTAGACTGCATAGTAGATGGGGAATCGCTAACAATAGGCAGGGGCGTTGAAATGAGATCTGAGCTCAATGTGTTCCCCCTAGTATAGTATGGGGTGTCCTCAAAGAAAACCATATCACTGCTTGTGAACCACTTCTTAGTAACAGGACTATAGCAACGATACCCTTTCTGAGTTCGTGAATATCCCAAAAAAATACATTTTTCAGCTCGAGGAGACAACTTGTCCTGAGTCAGTCCACGCAAACGCACAAAACAATTTGACCCAAAAATCCTCGGAGGAACAGAGCAAAGAGAAAGATGGGGTTGTAGCACTTGTACAGGAATTTTCTTCCCAATAACAGACGAAGGCATACGATTTATCAGAAAACGGGCAGTGAGAACCGCCTCTGGCCAAAAATTTCTTGGAACATTAGAATCTGAGTTGTACGGGCGGGCGCCCAGGCGGCCCAAGGCCTGCCCATATCCAGGCGCCCAGGATTTCTACTGAGACCAGGCGGTCTAGGCGTTCAAGTGGCCGACTAGGCGGGCCAGGCGGCCGCCCAGGCGTGCGGCCCAATTCTGCTGATAAAAAAAAGGCTTCAAGCCCAACAAAAAAGGATAATTAAATTGTAAACTGAAAAGGAAAACTGATTACAAATTGTTCGTGTGCTTCGTATTAGTCATCCAGTGATATTAATTTGGGGATTCATCATTTAATGTAGTGATTTAGAAAATAATAAATCCTCTACTGATTTGTATGTAATTATTTATTGGTTTGTATTAGTGATCCACTTATATGACCTTTAGGATTTGTATCTCCTTATTACTGATTTAGCAGATATTTAATCATGTAATCACTACTCAATTATATTTATTGATCGACTGATTTATATACGTTGGTTTACTGATTTAGGAAATATTTGATCATGTACTCATTACTCAATTATTTTTATTGATTAACCGATTTATAATTATATACATGTTGGTTTACTGATTTTTATGTATTTATGTATTCCTTTGCATTAGTGGTTGACTGTTATGAAATATTTAATCATGTACTCAATTATTTTTATTGAACAACTGATTTATATACATTGGTTTACTGATTTAGGAAATATTTAATTATGTACTCAATTATTTTTATTGATCAACTGATTTATAATTATATACATCTTGGTTTACTGATTTTTTATGTAGTTATGTATTCCTTTGCATTAGTGGTTGACTATTATGAAATTAGGGATTTGTATCTCCTTGTTTACTGATTTAGGAAATATTTAATCATCTACTCAATTATTTTTATTGATCAACTGATTTATATACATTGGTTTACTGATATAGGAAATATTTAATAATGTACTCAATTATTTTTATTGATCAACAGATTTGTATCTCCTTATTTACTGATTTAAGAAATATTTAATCAGTGACTCAATTATTTTTTTAATCATGTACCAATTTTCTTAATCATGTACCAATTTATATTTATAGATGAACTGATTTAAATGTATTATTATACTGATTTGTATGTATTTATCTCTTGGTTTGCGTTAGGGATCGAGTTATAAGAATTTAGGATTGGCATGTCCTTATTATCTTATTTAGAAAATATTTAATCATCTACAAAATTATATTTATTTGTGAACTGATTTGTATTTATTATTTTACTGATTTGAATGTATTTATTTATTGGTTTGCATTAGTGGTCGACTTATATAAATTTAGGATTGGAATAACCTTATTATCTTATTTAGCAAATATTTAATCATCTACAAAATTATATTTAATGCATATCTAATGCTTTTGTTGCTTTCTTCCACTATTGGTAATTTGGTAGCACATTGATTGCATATTTATCATGTATATTTATATGTGTAAGGCTGGTATTTTTTTAGAAATTTTACATATATTTGATAAAATAAAAAAATCTATCAAAACGCCTGGAAACGCCTGGGCGTCCGCCTGGGCGCCTAGGTTGTCTGGGCGCCCCCCTGGAACGCCTGGACGCCTGGCCGCCTATACAACCATGATTAGAATGCAGCATGAGTGTTCTAGTAATTTCAAGTAAATGCCTATTTTTTCTTTCAGCAACACCGTTCTGTTGGGGTGTGTAAGCACAGGATGTTTGATGAATTGTACCCACAGAACGACAAAATAATTCAACATTTTTTTGAACAAATTCCAAAGCATTATCAGTACGCAGGATTTTAATAGGCATAGAAAACTGAGTTTTAATTTCAGCAAAGAAGAATTTAATAGTAGGCAAAACTTCTTATCTATCTTTCATCAAAAACATCCAGGTAGCATGGGTGTAATCATCAATAAACAAAATAAAGTATTTATTGCCTGACAAACTAGGAACATGACAAGGACCCCATACATCAGCATGAACTAAATCAAAAACATTTTTGCTATCAATTTGAGATTTTTTGGGAAACACAGTTCTGGATTGCTTGCCTAATTGACATGACTCGCACTGAAAACTCTGTGTTCCTACACCAGAAATAACATGTTTTAATTTATCAGTTGATGGATGCCCAAGTCTATAATGCCACTGTAATGCAGACACAGAAGAAGACAATGTTGAAGCTTGAGTTGTAGTGTCAATCTGTTTCAAATCATCCAAGTAGTAGTCCATCAGGTCCTTCATGCCCCCCACCAACCTTCATCCTCGTGCGAAGGTCCTAAAAAACATAAGTATCCGGTACAAATGTCAAACTGCAGTTCAGATTACGTACAATTTTACTAACAGACAACAAGTTTAGAGGGAAAATGGGCACATATAAGGCAGATCTCAGAAGAATTTGAGCACAGATATCACCAATGCCAGACACAAAAGATTTTGATCCGTCAGCAAGCATAACAACATATTTAGAACAAGGTTTAGACAGTCTAGAAAAGAGAGAATAATTGCCAAAGATATGTGAAGAAGCACCAAAATCAATCACCCATTTGGTATTACCAGCACTAGAAAAGGGAGCACTCAGAAAGGCAGAGTCACAACCAGTGTAAGTTGCAGCGTGAGCTCCAGACAGCAACGAAGATGATGAAGCACCGGTCTTTTCTAGTAGGAGGCGTTCCACCTCGGAGCGGATGAAATCAGCAGTGGAGGAACTTGAGGTGGCCCTCAGACGCAGCATTGGCCCACGTAGGTGTGCCATGTTTCTTCTAGCATCTGTCTTCAGTGTGGTTTGTGCGACCACAGAAGTCACAATACCGTTGAGCGGCGGCACCTCCAGAGACATCAACAGATGAGCCACGACCAAGCGATCCACGGCCAAGGGACCCACGTCCTCATCCAGAAGCAGATGAACGATTGTCCGGCGGTCAACCCCGACCACGACCACGGCCAAACATAGCAGCAAGGGCAGTGGTGTCACCAGTCTCAGAAGGCAGATCTGACGAGAAAGTTGGCAGGCGTTGTAGGCGATGAAAAGCACTCTCCAACGTCGGTAGAGGATCACTGGCAAGGATCTGGTCAACCACTCACAGCATATGAGTCAGGAAGTCCACATAAGAACTGGACAACCTGGAGTTCCTGTCGTTGTCGCTGCATAGTAGCTAAGTCAGTAGATAACGGATGAAGGTTCTCAAGTTCCGGCCAGACGCCTTTGAAGGTCGAAAAATAGTCAGCAATATCGGGGCCAGTGAAATGCAGGCGGGTCAGCTGTTTGTTCAGATCCAACACTTTCTTCGGGTTCTTGTTGTGAGGGTAGGTACTGGCCAGTTGATCCCACATCTCCTTGGCAGTCGGGAGACCAAGTAGGGTAACGTTGATGCGAGTTTCGTTGTTGTTCAGGATCCACGTCATCACAGTCGAGTCATCCTTGACCCAATCATCGTAGATCTTTTTATCCTTAGACTCGACAAACTATGTGGAGCAGGAGGCAGGGTGAGATGGGAGTGCTTGCCTTGGGATTTTGCAAAGATCTCCATGGAGTAGACCTAGCATTGATAGTTGCGCCCATCCAACTTCATAGTAGTCACCTGACGACGAAAATCATCATGGGAAGAAGGCATGATAGAGATCGAGTCCAAAAGCAGATAACAGCAGCCAAGGTAGAACCGCCTAGATCCTCCGGCTAGGCGGCAGTAAGAAGATAAGAGGAACTAGAAGGACCAGTTTACATGAAGACTGCGCCGAGATGCAACAGAGAACCCGGCGGCTCAAGCGCCAACACGGGCAGAGAGGAGGGCTCTAGAGACCCTCAAGGCGGACAACCGGTGATGGCAAGGAGCAGTGTGGGCGGCGTTAGCAAGCCAGGGCCACACAGGAAGAACCATCGGCGACTGCGGCAAGAGCGGCCGGTCGCACAGCGGCGGGCAGGCGCCGCGGCAGCACCAGCTGGCCGGGCGGCGGCGGGAGGCGGGTGGGCCACGTGGGGGGGAACGGCGGCACCGGAGAGAGAGAGAGAGAGAGAGAGGACGGCAGCTACGGAGGGGTGGGTGGCAGTTAGAGAACCCGCTCTGGTACCATCTTGAGTTGTGTAAGGGTTAGGGTGCACAATGTGTGTACCCCGTATATTTATAAAGGAACAATTACATATAGGTTCATATAGAATATGAAAATAACAAGTGAATATAAAGAACTAAATAAAACATTGTTTAACATGTACACCCTACAGTAACTAAGTAATGGTTAAAGAAATGTATTATCGTACATGTTAGAATTATTGTCATTTAGTTTATTATGTCATATGAGCCTACTTGTCTTGGACCATTAGGGATAAGTTTGTTTCCTTTGTACATGCCTCCTTTCCTATATATAGGAGAGGAGTGTTCCTTCTATCAATAAGAAAACACCCCATTAGCCTCCAATTTTATTTTTCACGGTACCTACAATAATAAAGGAACTAGAAATCTGCATCTCCCACTAGTGTCTTCAAATTTCAAAAAATATTAGCAAGGTTATTGCGTTAGCCCAACAAGATCTGCTAGGAAGTGCCCTTAGGTGCTGCTTAGCAGACCCAAAAAGCGACCTTAAGTAGGAAAAAGCAGACAACAGTGTCCGTTGAAGTCCAAAATGCCTCAAATCCAGCTTTAATTCAATTAATATAGGCATGGGTAAGGACTTTGGGCACTCATACAACCGCTTCGTCTGCTTTATTCATTGGTCAAAGGAAATCAAGTTTCTTGTAGAAGCTTTGTTAGCACACCCACACCATCATATACCTTTTTGATAAAATGATCTTAGCTAAACTTTCTTATCTAATAGACGCTTTACACAGTATAAAATATCTCATAAGCCATCAAAAATTAGTTTAGGAAATTTCTACATAAAATAAAAGCAATTTGAATGGATTTAACACAAACAAAAACGTCACTCTCTTCATAATTTCTAATTGCTAGTAATTCTTTGTGATGATATCACAACAAAAATTAATAATCCAATCGATCTAACCATGACTAAGGGTGGAGAGACAACCTCATCTTTCTGCCTCTCAAACCACCCAAACCCTTAGATGAGTAGCGGGAAAATAATCATCGAAGGGTATTCACCAAGGATCGAACAAGGGTTGCTTCACTGGCGGCCCTGAAGCTGGCCCATTGGGCCATCTCAGTCGGATTAAACCATTTAGTTCTTTCACACATATTTTCTTTAAATTAAGCACTAACCAGGTATCTTTGAGACATATGGATGCATCTCGGTATATTTGACTATATGTAGAGAGGGGTAGTGCTCCAATGACAAGTTTGTCTTGGTGTAAGCATGAGAGGAATTTGCATTTCTCTTTCTCGCGATCCGCTTTTCATAAGCGAAGAGTAATTATTAAAAAAATTGAAAGTTTGTCATTACATTTAGCACCTAAATGGATTCTCTATCATTGGATTTGTACGTGATATGTAGCAAAGGAAAACTTTCAACACACAGTATTGACGTTGACTTACCATTGGATGCAATATATGCAATTGTAAAGATTGACAAGTACAAAATGTATGCTTGTGGTGAGTCTGGTGACCTTTTGAGTGCAAGTAAAAAAATGGATGATATTACCATCTATACAATTAGAACTGTAACACTCAAACTCAATGGTTATCCAAATGCTTCTCATGCTCCCATATATCTTGCCTATCACTAGATCATTGTGTTTATGTGTGTGTTGGAGTAGAAATCATATTGTAGACAAATAGTTTGGCCAAGGCATTACCTTGGCATGTTGACAGACATGAGCATCGCCCGTTTAATCATCCTGGCAAAAACAACACGACAGCGATTACGATAAGGAACACCTATTTAGTTGTTTTCCCAAGTTGATGATGAGTCTAGGAAGCACGGACACTTCCTCGGGGCAGTCGTGGCCGTCCTGGACACGGATGGACACGCGGTGGACACGGCTCAGAAGTGCACTTTTTTTAAAGCCTGAACACGACATGGACACGGCTTGGACACAGTGTGGACAGCTTGGACACGTCGTGGACACGGCAGGCCCAAACCAATTCCTTATATAAACAAAATATAAACTATTTATCTCCTCTCTCCCCCCCCCCATTCTTTTTTATATGAGCCCCCCTCTCTTATTCTATGTCCTCTCTCCCCCCTCTTATTCTAGCACACTACCATTACTCCCCATCCTTCTCCTACGTTTTATTATATATTTATATATTATACATCTTAACTATAGATATAATTCATCATTCTTATAAAGAATGGTTTAGTAATTTGACATGCAAACTCATTATAATTCATTATTCTTCATTCATACTTATTTTATTTCATATTGCAAATATATTCTAAGATTAATTATTCTTCATCAATCTTTCATTATCTCATAACGGAGACATATTATTGGTTTCTTATAAAGTCCGCAGTCATATATTGTAAGTGAAATTTGGGTTAGATTTTATATTTCTTCTAAGTTTATTACTTTTTGTCTCGTGTTACATAGATTTGGATAGATGGCTAGTATATCAAGGCGAAATGAGGTCATTTTATGGCTGAAATAGGTCTGATTTAGACCTGATTTGGTCTAAAACAGACCTGTAATGTTTTGTCAAACTCCATGTGTGTATGTATACGTATACTTGTGTACGTGTATATGTATATGTATATATGTGTGTATATGTGTATACTTATACATATATGTATATGTATATGTATATGTGTGTCGTGTCAAACGATGTGTCCGTGTCCTATATTTTTTAAAATTGCTGTGTCCGGTGTCCATGTCCCGTGTCTGTGTCCATGCTTCCTAGTTGATGATCATTATACATTCAGTTTCAACAACCCAATCACACATCCTCTCTTCTCCCGACTCACCCATCCATCCTCAACCTTTGAATATAAAACGAGTTAATACACCTTAATCAAATAGCATTCAAGTTGTTAAGATTCAGTTCATTGAGTTTTAGCCGTTCATTATCTAGGGAGACTTTCAGCTGTTCTTGAATTATGTTTGATTATCTTTCTTACTTGTAGGTTTCAGTTCTTAATTACTTAATTTATAGTTCCTTGATTAAAAGAGCAAACCACATATTGATGCAGGACAAGACCCACTCTCAGGTTCAAAAGCTTAAGAACGCATCTGATGTGAATTCATTAGTTCTTTTATTACTTTATTGTATTTTAGGATTTATTATGCAATTGTTTAGTTTTAGGACCTAAGTGTAATCTCATAAACTTTAAGTTAACTTCTAATTTAGTTATTTAACTTGGTTGTTAAATATGTAGCCGGTCCCAAGCCCGGGCAAAGGAGGAGGGTTGGTAGGTTGACAGTCAGCCATGAAACTGTCACTTTTTCTATGACATGGATCCTTATCAAATTTTCGTTAGAGTGCCCCTACCTAGCTATGTGTGTGTCGGTACCCGGGTGTAGTAATAAATATACAAAGGGTTTCAACATTGCGGCGCCCGGTTGTATTGAAGAAAAAGCAAGGGTTTCCACACCTTAGACCGGTGTGTGTAAGGAAGCTAGTCCCCCTAGATGTAGTCAAAAATGTGCGAAGGCAATCTTTTTGAAGGAGACGGGTAACAAAATTCAGCAAAAACATACTACAGTGGGATTTTGGAATATTGGTTCTTTGACAGGAAAATCTTTGGAGATAGTAGATATCATGGATTCATGATTAGAAGAAAAGTTAACATTATTTGCTTGCAGGAAACCAAATGGACAGGGGAACGATGCAGAGAGATTGGAGACACATAGTACTAAATTTGGTATACAAGTATTCACAGACATAGAAATGGTGTGGGAATTATTGTTGATAAGATGTTGAAGAATGATTTCGTCAAGATCACAAGGATGAACGATAGAAACATAGCTATCAAGCTTGTTCTTGAGGGAAAGATTTTTGAAATTATAGTGCTTATGCCCCCCAAGTTGGCCTTAGTAAGTAGACAAAGAAGGATTTTTAGGATTGTTAGAGAGTCTTTTATTATTGTTATTAGTGTCTTTGTTATATGGGCCCAAGTGTCTTGGCCCATTAGGGTTGTCTTATGTCTTGTACGCTTCCCTGTTCTCCTATTTATAGGAGCAGGGTTTCTCCTATCTAATATATCGACTAGCCGTCTTTTACTGTTTAACTTGGTATCAGAGCAGCGATCCTAAGTCCTAAGAGAGACAAAAATGTGAAGAAACGCCCCCTTGCGTCCGCCCATGGCGGTGCGTGCTGCCCGCAGGGAATTCCTCTCCTTGTTCCCTGCCACTTTTTTTATCCCTCTGCTACCGTGCCGCCCCGCGCCCAACCTGCCTCACCGCCGTTGGCCACCTAGACGCAGCGCCTCCCGCCTAACAGCAGGCCACCGCCGAGCAGCAGGAGCAATCGCTGTCGGCTGCCAGTTCGGCCACAGCCGCCGATTGATCGCTATTCCCTGCCTCTGTCCGCCAACTACCTGCCTAGCTGCTTGCTGCTTCGCGCGCATGTCGTTACCTGCCCCTGTGACCGCCCTTGCCGGCACCATCCCGAGCCGCCGTCGCCGCTTGCATATGTTGATCTTGCCTATTCTAGATGAGCCGCCATCGGCTCTTTGCTGTTGCGCTGCGACTCTACTACTGCGCTGTCTCTACTACTATGCCCCCCGCCGCTCCTGCTCCATACGCCCCCCACCACTACTGCCTGCTGCAAATTTCTTGGACTGGCCAGAGCAAATTTTGATGGATTTTATCCGTAATATTATTAATCTTTATGAAGATTGTGCTTGATTTCTCTTCGAAAATCTTTATAGACCTTTTTTGGGGGAGGCCGCGCCCCCCGAACCCCCCGGCAGTGCTACAGCCTATATTTCTTTCTGGGGTGTTCCTTTATCATTATCCACCCCAACCACTCTTGATTCTTTCCATGGTTGGTGTGAGGGGGAGAAATAGAGAAGAGATGAGATGAAGAAGAAGAATTTCATTCTATTGTTCTATGGATCTTCGTGCTACATTTACTACTGATATATGGAGTCTTCTGCTACTATTTGGTATATTTTGTTGCTAGATTGTTTATTCATCATCTACCTCGACTGCTGCTGTGAAGTTGCATACTTGGACGTCATCTTTGCTACTTGTGCTATGATTAGCACACTTTACCTGCTGCTTTGTGCTATTGCACTTTCTGCTGTCCGTGCTTTATTTGCAAGTTGACTTTCTACTCTGTGGACTAGCACTCTCTGGATTTATGACGTCTACTACTATGATGGATGCTTTACGAAGAGGGAAGATGATGAAGACATTTGTTGCTGACTTTACATGGAGCTTCGTCTACTGGAGTTATGTATTTGCTTGCTACTCTGCGATACTGGCCTTCTATCTGCCTACGTCGTCGACTCTCTACTGCTGTGCGCCAGCACTCTCTAGCATGTTTGTGCCTTGTTTGCATGTCGACTCTCTACTACTGTGTACCAGCACTATCTGGCTCGTCTGTGCTTTATTTCGCACGTTTACCCGTCCGTACTTTATTTGTACGTTGACCTCTATTGCCTGTGATTCAGCACTCTCTAGACTTTGCTGCCTGTGACCCAGCACTCTCTGGCTACTACGACGACGACGTTGATGAAGACCTTGGTGCCTACAAATGATTGTGTTGCTGCTTATTTCTGCTCCAGATGATCGAGAAGCTTCTGTGACCTGCTTGTCTGCTTGCTATGGACTATCTACTTGAGGGGGGGTATTTGAGAGATGAGTGCTTAATTGTAATCTTGAGGGGGGGAAAAATCTTGTATGGGCATGGTATATCTTTTTTCGTCTCTTTGTTTTTTAGTTGACTCTCTGTTTGCAAGCTGATTTGGGATTCTCCCAACTTCAGCTTGAGGGGGGAGTGTTAGAGAGTCTTTTATTATTGTTATTAGTGTCTTTGTTATATGGGCCCAAGTGTCTTGGCCCATTAGGGTTGTCTTATGTCCTGTACGCTTCCCTGTTCTCCTATTTATAGGAGCAGGATTTCTCCTATCTAATATATCGACTAGCCGTCTTTTACTGTTTAACTAGGATAACATTAATGAATTGATGCAAGGAATACCTATAGAGGAGAAGATCATAATTGGGAGTGACTTAAATGGCCATGTGGGGAGTAGCAATGTTGGATATGATCATATGAGAGAGTTCGTGGAGGTTTTGGATACGACCGCAGAAATGGAGGAGAAGATTTTAGATTCTGCAATTACTTATGATATGATCTTAGCAAATACACATTTCAAGAAAAGAGATCCTCATATTATTACTTTCAAGAGTGGGCGCAATTGTAGCCAAATTGATTACTTCCTTACAAGACGGATGGATCGAAAAGTATTCAAGGATTGTAAAGTGATCCCTCGGGAAGAACTCACCACCTAGCATAGGCTGATGGTTTTAGATGTGAACATGAAGATCAATAAAGGTAAGCATAACAGAAGCCAAGATAGAAGGATCAAGTGGTGGAATCTTAAAGGAGAAAAGAAATTGACATTTTATGATAAAGTTATCAAGGAGAGAACTTGGAACTTAGAGATTGATGTTAACTCTATGTGGCAAAGTATGAGTTCCTGCATAACAAAATTTCCAAAGAGGTTTTGGGAGAGTCCAAAGGGTGTGTGCTTCCATAGAAAGAGACTTGGTGGTGGATTGATGAAGTACAAAAGGCTACTAAACTGAAAAGGAAGATCTAAAGGAGCTTGCCCAATCTAGAGATGATGCAACTTTTCAGAGATACAAATAAGCAAAGAAAGATGCTAAGAAGGCAGTTTAAGAGGCAAGGTCCAGATACGTTGATGAGATATATAAAGTTGGACACTAGAGAAGGGGGGAAATATTTATAAAATGGCTCGTATAAGGGGAAGGAAAGGAAGAGACTTGAGTCAAGTGAAGTGCATCAAGAATGAAGATGGCAGAGTGTTGGTGAAGGATGATGATATTAAGAACCAACGGAGAAACTACTTTCATAAGCTTTTCAATGGAGATATTTATCTGTGACATAAATACAAGAGATATCACTCACACACGACGAGTTTCACTATCTGATGTCAAGAATGCTTTGAAAAAGATGAAAATAAAAAAGGCATGCAGTCCAATCGGTATTCGCGTTGATGTATGGAAGAGTATAGGGGATGAAGCAGCTATGTGATTAACAAATTTCTTTAACAAGATTATGAAGACAAAGAAGATGTTGGATGAATGAAGAAATAGTGCTATAGCCCCGATCTACAAGAATGAAGGAGATGTTCAGAACTACACAAATTACAGAGGTATGAAGTTCATGAGTCACACTATGAAGCTTTGGGAGAGGATTATTGAGCAAAAGCTAAGATCAATAACACAAATATCACACAACCAATTTATTTTTATGCCTAGAGATCAACAACAGATGCTATCTTTTTGATAAGGAGGCTTATGGAGAAGTACAGAGAAAACAAAAGAGATCTTCGTATGGTGTTTATTGATCTCGAAAAGGCCTACGATCGGGTACCCAGAGAAATGGTATGGAGGGTTTTGCATAAGAAGGGTGTTGTGATAAGCTTGAAACTCCAATTTTGGATCTCTCTCTGGAACTCACCTCCAATTTCATGTTTGAATGAGTTTGATGCACAATTAGTCCTTCTAGTATGCAAGCATCACTAAAACAATGCTCCATTTGATTTAAAATCCATTTTACCCTCAGGTAACACATCACAACCTTTCCTTTGAATTTTGTTCATATATTTGTAAACTTTTGTACTCTATCCTTGTTCTCATGTTGTAGAGCTTGTTTCGACGATTCCAACGCATGTCGTTTCATTAAAATCGGAGCTAGGATGAGATAGATACACTCCTTTCAAAACCCATTATTTCTAACATTGTTTTATAGCCATTTATTTTGTTTTAACCCTAAGTGGGCCGAAAGTCTGGGCGTGCGGCCCATCTTCCCTCTCCCCTTCTCTACCAAAACGTGATTCGAGCTCACTCCCCTTGACCAATCAAGAGCCTTGATCCCAAAAGCAACAGTTTGTGGCCTTTGCATGCTACTACCCAAGGATCTTCCCTCGATCGGACGGTCGATATATCACCACCTACCTCCGTACGGTGGCCGGCGAGCTTGGCGTCGAGCACCACCTACTACCCTCCCTTCCCGCCATCTTTGACACAAGATAACCACACATTTGCCTATAAAATCCCCTCCCTAGTTCATTGCGTCGTTTTTCTTCTCATTTTGCAAACCCTAGACCCCTTTTTCTTCCCCCTTCTCCACCTTCGGCCCCAATGGCGGCTACCTCCACCACCCAACACGTCGAGCTCTAGCCACTTTCGCGGCTCCCTTCTTCCCTCTTTGCCTCTGCGAGGCCTCAACAAATCTAGGTGGCGCCAAAAGGAGGCGCGCCCCTCTCTCCTGCCCCTCCCTCGTCCACCTCGCCGGAGATGATAGCCGTCGTCGTAGCAGGTGGTCACGCAGACCCTGCACACGCGATGGGCGAAGAGGCGGGGTGGTTGCCAGCGGTAGAAAACGTCCATGCACGGTGAGCGGCGACTGATGGTCGCGGAGTGGCGGTGAACGACACCCGGCCACAAGCCAAGGAGCCCAGCTCCTTCAGATCAACCGTCCAGATCAAATCCAACGGTCCAGAAGGACCTGAATGAGGTACTTCCTTTAGAAAATCGAAATAAATCACCTCTTGGGCCATTTTGGGCATGCAATATATGAATTTGCACCTAAAAATCGTGATCTATCCATTAAAAATACTTTCATAACCCAATTGTGCTCGTAGTTCCTCTGTTCTTGCTAAATGTAACACGTTTTCACTCTTGTAATGATCTTTATGTTCTACTATGTTTTCTTTGGAACTTTAATGATCAAAGGTTGTCCTAATCTCTTATATCAGTAACTTTGACCCATTATAACTTGTATCACACCTTGCATCATCTTGATGTACCTATAATGCCTATCTTGATCTATCATGACTGGCTTTGATTTAAAAATGGCTTTTATGTGCTTATGTGCTACAACTTGCCCATAGGTGCAATCTTTAGCATGTTTTACTATCTTCTGATCACCTAACCTTGAAATCAGTAATCTTTCCAACTTATGTGCCATGTTTGATTATGGTCTTATGCTATGGTTGCCATTAGTAACTCATGTAACTTAGTGACCTACTTGTATACCTTGATATGACTTAATAGGTGATGTGTATTACTAATATCCTTGAATCTTAAATACTTGTGCAAAAGTGGATTCTAGACGATTGCACCTCTAAGTTCACCATCAAATCAATATCTTGATGTTTGTTATGACACATAACTCAAGTAGACTTCATCTATACTCTAATGATGACAATCTTGCATGATATGGCTAGTTATGCCAATGTGGATGCTTATGTTGACTAAGTTGCTCAAATCTTGTGATTTCTCTATCTAAGATCATGAAATCTTAACATTATGATCCCTAATCTTAGTTGTGATGTGTCACCCACTCACCCTAAGATCTAGATGAATCCATGACGTATGATGTATGTAACTTGATAATGGAATTCGTGACTAATTGAAATATTGAAATCAATATGGACGATATGATACCTAGATCTAGGGGACACATCCAACTACCATGATAATGATTAATGAGACCTAATCTTGTTGATGTTAATCTAGTTACACTCATTCGTAATGTCAGCATCTCCATGATGGCTTATTTGCCAAGATCTAGTCGAGCTCGTATATATGGTTTTCTAATCAAGTATCTTAATCTTGTGCTCCAATAAACGTACGTTTTCCTCTTGACCCTACTCTAATATTAGCTTGCTTGTATATATGCTCCTATGCATGCTTGGATGCTTACTTGATTGAGCTATTGTTCCTATGAATACTAATTTCATGTTTGGATATCATATGTTGACAAACCTTGAACATTATATAAAGAAATCCATTTTGATATAATGGATAAAGAAGACTAAAATATGCTTTGTATAAGAGAATGTCGTCAAGTTTTCCTCGCCTTGTTTCTTGTTGTTGCTTAGTACTCGATCTAGCCAAGCACCGCTTATATATTCTTAAACTGTTTACATGCATTTTCATAACGTACTTAATGGTTTAGCATTAATATGTTTTGTTTATCAAATTTCTTGTTGTCAAATGAAGATCTGATGCACTCAAGGCTCTACACTGTGAAATGAAACACCAGTGGGACGCTAGAAATGGAATGGGTACATGCTCCTCTATCTCCTTTCAGTATCTTGTTATATCCTTTTATTATTGCCTTTACATATATATTGCATGTGTGATATATTTTTGTGCCATTCTACGGACGGACGCCCAAGTCCACTCGCCTTTGGCTATGTAACCATTAGGAGTTTGGACTAGGGTAACAAATAGTTCTGTGACAGGTGTTCCTATCCAATATATTGATCAGATTTAAGACATGTATGATGACTCAACTGCAAGTGTTAGGACTCCTGGAGGAGAGACAAACTTTCCCTATCCCCATTGGGTACATCAAGGATCGACACTTAGCCCATATCTATTTGTTCTTGTTATGGACGAGTTGGCAAAGCATGTTCAAGATAATATCCCTTGGTGCATGTTATTTGCTGATGATATTGCGTTAATTTATAAAATAAAAGAAATATTCGAATGATAAATTGAACTATGGAGTCAAGTTGTGATCTAATGGATTTGTGATTAGTAGAAGAAAAACTCAATATATGCATTGCAATTTTAGCCAATCTAGAATTGTGAATGGAGTCAAGTTAGATGGAATGGATGTACCAATATGTGATAAATTTTGTTACTTGGGTTCTATTATTGAAAAGGAGGGTGAGGTCTAAGATGATGGTTGTCACAGGATCACAACAGGATGGTTGAAGTGGAGGAGTGCAACTGTAGTAGTATGTGACCAGAAGATCTCTCTCAGATTAAAAGCAAATTTTATAGAACAGCTAGACGACCAACCATGCTATATGGGAGTGAATGTTGGGAAGTGAAGAAACAAGGTCTCAAAAAGATGAATGTCACTGAAATGTGTATGCTAACATGGGTGTGGAAAGATAAGAAAAGATCGTTTAAAGAATGACTTTTTTAGGAACAAAGTGGGGGTGGTGAGCATCGAGGGCAAGTTGCGTGAAGGTCGTCTAAGATGGTATGGACATGTGGAGTGCAGACCGACAAATGCACCTATTCGAAGCAAGGTTATTGAGTCAAGAACAATTAAAAGAAGCAAAGGAAGACCTAAATTAACTTGGGAAGAGCTTGAGGAATGACTTTATCAGGAACAAAGTGGAGGTGGTGAGCATCGAGGGCAAGTTGCGTGAAGGTCCTCTAAGATGGTATGGACATGTGGAGTGCAGAAACAAATGCACCTATTCGAAGCAAGGCTATTGAGTCAAGCACAATTAAAAGAAGCAAAGGAAGACCTAAATTAACTTGGGAAGAGCTTATATAGAGAGATTTTGAATTTTTACATCTTGATCAGAGTATGGCCCATAATAGAGTTGATTAGAAAAAAAGGATCCATGTAGCCGACCAAAACATGGTTGGGATTGAGGCTTAGATGATGATGGTTGTTATTTGTGTCTAGTCATAATTGTCACAAACTAGGTTTTCCAAAAAAATACTAGCCTCAGGGTATGTGTCCAGATAGATTATTATTATTGAGATTTCGGCGTTGAACTGATATCCCACCAATTGCTATTAGAGCCCAAGATTACCCAAGATCTAAACCCTAGGTCAAGATCTTATGACTGCCACACAAGAAACCGTCAAAACCCTATGTATGACCTAACTCCCTATCATCCACCCTTGATTTTTCAAACCCTACTTCTAGGGAATTATCCTCACCTATCAACTAATCAAAACAAATGTTCATTGTGATCTCTCCTCAAGTTTCCCTACCTTCCCACATGGAAGGCTCCTTCCTTCCCTTTTCCTCTGTAGTATCCTTCCCTTTCTTCCCTTTTCCTCTTTCCCAATAAGGAACTAGTCGGTGCACTATAGTCGTGCAACCTCAAGCAAGGTTTTAAAGTGCCTGAGGCCAGTGTTTTAAAAATCGCCCTAGGCGGCCGCTTAAGCATCCGCTTAAGCGTCACAAGATGTTGGACGATTAAATTGTACTATAAGCGGCGCTTAAGTAAATTTGAGAAAAGCGGCCGCTTTTTGCCCGCTTAACCCGCTTTTTTCCCGCTTTTTCCCCACTTTTTTCCCGCTTTTTGCCCGTTTTTTTCAGAAAAACTGTTGTAAGCATATAACATTAAGTACATTATATGCCATTGTTACGACCCCATCTGAGCTTAATTGGTAAACTAGGGTTTACCTAGACAATTGCAAAGATTAATTGGAATAATCATTCTTGAAATCTAATTAATGACGATAACACAATTAGGATATTTTAACTATGATAAGAAGTCTAAATGTTCTTGTCTTGTGAATTAGGGTTTGAGAAAACATAAACCCTAATCGGCCTAAAATAGGGTTTTGATGATACATGAATACAGAATTTGATAAGTAGAATGTTTCACTAAATGATTTTTAGTATTTTATGGGTAACTCTGATTTACTTCAAATTTGGATATGATTTGGATATATAAAATGTGAACAACATTGGAAAATATCAGAATTTTTGAAGAATGCTCTGACCTGTTTATCGGCCGAGTTTCAAACTCGACCGATCACATTTTCAGATTTATATAGAAGTGTGGTAATTGAATTTTATCTTTTTATTGGTATATCCAATTGATCTCAAATTTTAACTGTGCTTGAAAAACATAATTTTAGGCACTCTGTTAAATTGGCGTAATTTTTGGATGACTTTTTGATCCCTACAGTAAGGGTGTCGGTCGAGTTCTGTGCAGGACAAACTCGGCCGAATATATTGCAGACTGCAATATAGCAGTGCACTGTTCGATTTTTAATTAATTATTGGTAACTAGAAATGATCTCAAATTTTTACTGGAGGTCTGGAACTTCATTAGGTATAACATATAAAATTTCCAGAATTTTTGGAGCTTCTGTTAGCTATTCAGTAGGCGAATTACAGAAGCTATTTTGAAACTGAATATTCAGCCAATATAATTAAAGTTGAGTGTAGGGTCAATATGCAATTGACCCAAGCAGCTCAAATTGACTTATATGATCGACCACACACACACATAGCTCTCATTCTTCGTCATTCATTCCAGAGAAACGAGCTCCTAGAGAGAGAGGGAGAGTTAGGGCTTGAGTGGAGAAAGTGGGGGAATTGCTGAATTAGGGTTTTGCGATTCCAGGAAGGGTGAAATCAAGTAAGTTTGGATTCTTTGCATAGACTTTTATGGTGAATCTTCTCTCTCATGTCAAGATTCCGTCCATGCTCTGATTTGATCCAAGATAATGTCGAAATTCCCTCTTTTCTCACCCTTTCTTCATAATCCCTCATTTTCAAGGTTTCCGAGTTGAATGGAAGAAGAATTGGGAGATTTGCTAGGGATTTGATGTGAGTTTGAGATTCCCTGAGTTGAGCTGCAGTTTTGAGGTGTTTTCACACCTTAGGGTGAGTGGGTTCTTCCTTCAAACAGTGTAATGCACGAATTTGATTATAGCATCCAAATCCCTAATTGCTTAGTATGTGATTCTAAAACCTAAAATGTCTGTTTGATTTAAGATTGTTGCAAATTGATATGATATGGATTCCTTCTCTGTTTTAAATGATTCCTAAATGGTAGATTCATATCAGAAACGTATACAACACTTCCTAGTGAGAATGCTTTTCAGATTTATATCAAATGATGTAATTAGGGTTTAACCTAATTGAGACATCACTAGAGTTTCAGCTTTATTGAAAAGGACTAGTAATCCTATAAGTGGTTAGGATGTACCTCATGGGTTATCTTAATTGAATTTATCCTTGATACATGATATTTCAGTGAATGGTATGGGAAACCTAAATTTAGTTAAATTTCCATGGTTTCATATCTATATTGATTGTATATGATTTGTTGGAAACAATCTTTATTTAGTGAATGCTTATATCTTATGAAACCCTAAGAGTAGGGTGTTGGCATGTGATGAATGAATAAGGCAAATTAAACCCTAAGGATAGGGTGTTCAATGAATCATGTTAAGGTGATATGAAAGGTTTCGATATGAGACGTGATGATGCTTAATTGTTGAATTGTATGTTTCTAGTGCATTTAACTTTATATGCTTGTTCTCTCTGAGATGATATCTACATATTGCAGGGCTTCTTATTTTCAATACATATCTCGTAAATTGCAGGTGATGAGATATGACATGCCCTAGAAAGGGATGTTACTGAGACATGATATATGTTGAATACATGAGTTATGATGTTTTACATGATATGATATGGCAGGCCGTGTGAGCCTTGTGAGAAATATTAAATGAGTTATGATTTCTGTTTAAAATGTATCTATAATGTTAATGTTAGACTTAGGTGCCCTGAACACCGTAGAACCCCTTTGACAGGTCTGCTTCTTAGGGGTGAAACTCGTGTCCAACATCAACGCGTGCGATGTCACGGTGGCACGAGGATGGAAAGACAGTGTTCAACAACAACGAGTGCGATGTCACGGTGGCACTGGAGTAAATAGGGGTTATTCAACAACAACGCGTGCGATGTCACGGTGGTAACCCAGACCTCCTGAGCCTGTGTACTCAGGTTAGAGGAGGAGTTCAGAGCACTCGATGTAGTGCAGTGAGGCCGATGAGCCTGAAGGCCGATGAGCCTGTGGTCTTGTAGCAGAACAGGGTTGGCGTCAGACTTAGCATTTCCCGGGTGTGTCGCTAAGTCTTGTACGGTGTGGTCGTAGTGCACTGCGAGTCTCTATGCAGAGTACACTGCATAGATCAGGGCATAATCTAAAATATGATCATATAGGTTCACAGAGTTCTTTATATATGAAAGAGTTAAGGAAGACTAGAGCATAGTCTTCTAGTAGTTATTCTTTGGATGCAATATTTACATTCTTTGTTATTTCAATTATATTGTTTTAGAACTGCTCAGTGTAGTATTTATTGTTGTTAAATTTCATATCGTTTACTTAAATTATATCTGTAATCACATTAGTGCATTAGTCTGTTTCCATGAAGTACTCATTCACTGAGCGAGTAGGCTCACCCCTCTACTCAAACATTTTAGGGTTAATCGCGTGGACTTGAAGATGATCAGAGCGTCAGAGTAGATCTGCCACAGGAGTCAAGTATGAGATTAGTTGAGTCAGTCGGTCCTTGTCACTCTAGGTCCTCAGTAAGAGATAAGAGAGAGAGTTGTAAATATGATGTGTAATGTTGTTCCTCTTTGATATGTATGCTAATTAGCTAGTTTCATGTGCATAATGAGTGAGAGACATTATGAATGTTTATAAATGTATCTTTTCTATTAAAGTCTGATTAGTAGAAGAAATGTTCAGATTCCTTGTTAAGATGTTATGTGGTTCAATGTGAAGAAACAAGAGTTTAAAAGAAAAGACAAAGTTAAGGGTGTTCTTTGTGTTAAATATAAATCCTATCTTACGCCCTAATCTCATGATTTGAGGAAATTGTGAGATCGGGGTGTAACAGCCATGTTTAGTATTGACTATAATATATTAAATTAGCATACATTAAATGTTCTATGATATACTTAGTTCTAATTTAGAATGCATACTTTGTATGTAAGCTGTAATGATATGGTACTTTTGTGATGTATCCAAATGAATTATAGGTAACTATTATCTAATTTAGAATGCATACTTTGATTAAATGTACTGCTGTAATGTATGACTATTTGATGATGTGCAGATGTAACAATATGTTTGTTAGCTAGCTATGATATGTCTATTATTTACTGCTTAGCTATGTAAACATGATACAAAATTGTTGTTTCATCTTGTATATACACTTATTATTTTATGTGTAGGCTGCTTTATCTATGACAAGTATATTGTTTACTATATTATATAGATACAATCGTTGTTGTATAGTTGTATTCTAAACTATTTGAGTGTTTTATATTGTCTTGTACAATGTTTAGATATGTATAAAAATTTCAGAAATATAGTATTTATATACATATGTATGTAATTTTGCATAAAAGTTTATAGGAATTGGAAATCCGCTTTTCTAAAATGCGCCCGCTTAATCGCCCGCTTGGCGATTAATCGGCTACAAGGTCCCGTCCGCACGCTTCCCGCTTCGCGCTTTTTAAAACCTTGCCTGAGGCGTAACGAGTTGTAAGCCTCGAGGCGTTTGAGGCGTAAGCTTTGAAATATGTACGAGGCGTTCATAAATTAATAAATATATACAAGTATATACATACATATATACTCTTATATATATATATATATATATATATAATGTAATATGTGTATCAAACCCACAGTCTCCCCTTTCTCTTGATTTCCATAAGCTCCGTTATGGTTCTTTCTATATCCCTGACCTTGACATAAATATGTGCATATAAGTAAGACCAAGACTAAATAGAAATGGTTTCTGTAACTTAATAAGGATAAATAGAGATTAAAAACTACTACAATATTGTAATATATTTATTTAGCAAATTATAAGTATCAATGATTTTAATATTAGATCCATTTAAGAATCAGTAAGAGGAACCAAAATTAGTTATTGTGAAAGAATATTGTATTGAACTGATTCAATTAATAAAAGAGGCACAACCCTGCCCTATATATAGGAGCAAGGGAGAAACCATGAGATTTGTGTCCCAAGTAATCTAAACGGGCCGAGACACTAAGGCCCACTAACTAATTAAGCTATTAACTAAATAGGCTAATATATACTCTTTAACAGTTATCAATGAAATGAAATTCACCGACATAGTAAATAAAAGAGGTAGCAAACAAAGACAAATTCAACAATGAAGATCAAAAGATTTTGCTCATAGAATAATAGTTATTAATTCACTAATAAATCGAAGATAATTAACTACGACAACGATGAATTGAAAACTTTGAATAAAATGTTTGTAATAGTCTTAAAAGTAGAAAAGTTGGTGGGTAACATAAGGCATTAGCATCCATAACCGAGGCTTGCGCCTCAGCTAAGCCTCAGAGCCTCAATGCTTTGAGGCGAGCCTTGGACATTTCGAGGCGTAAGCCTCAGTCCAAGGCAATGAGGCGTAAGCCTCAGTCCAGCGCAATGAGGCGTACACCTCAAGGCGTAATTAGGATAGCCTCGCCTCGAGGCGTAAGCCACAAAAGCCTCAAGGCGGGTTTTTTAATACCATGACCTCAAGGAGTGTTGCCAGCAGCAACAACAGCAGTAAGCAAAAGATTTTCTCCCACTTACGCTTTGATCCTCTCGCTCTCTACCTTAATGATTGTGTAAGTCTGGTGTTCTACCATGGCCTCTAGGAGGGAGGGAGGGTCCTCTCTCCTCTACAATGTCAATGAGCAGGATACAAACTATCTCCCAGAAGCCGACAGCGACCCCACGAGGAGATCTTGTCCACGGGGTTGCCTCCCTTAGGGGTTCCACCCCCCTCTCTGTCAACCACAACCTCTCCTCTCCCATAGGAAAGCGACAAGGAGCATGGAGCTCCACGGACCACCTCAGCTATAGATCAATGCTATTGTAGCAATAGTGGTAGTTACGTTAGAGCCCCAAATCAGTTTTTATTCTTCCTTGTACTTCTTCGATTACAACATTGTGGTGTCTTGGCTTGTACATCGAACGTTGTGAAATCCATAGACCCGTATCCCAAATTTTAAAGTTCCAGAATTTGCTCAAACTTCACTAACAGCCACCATGGTGCATAACACAGTTATTCGCAACACCATATATTGCATCACTACCTAAATGCGGACCACATTGAGTATTGGCCAAATTTGTGGGAGATCCACAGTGTACTTCATAGTAATGTAGATAGATGAAACTTATCGCGTCGTGAACCCTTAGCAAGATATCTTCGCACGTGCAATGATTTGTGCTCCATCATCTGAGCATGTTTCTAGGAAGTTGTCACTGTCCCTGACAAGTCACATTGTCAACCCTACTATATTGCATCTTGATTGTTCGTTGATCGCGCCCAACAACAATGCAATCAAGCCAAAATGTCCTCTAACACCCAACAAAGTTGTAAAATGTCGTTAATGCATCTATTGCATAAGTTGTTCCATAATTCATTCTTCCTACCGCTCTCAAACACAACTTCTGGGTTTAAAGTGTTAATTGGCTTGATTGTTTGCATGGGAAACTTGGTATTCATCTAACTGATCTACTTCCCTCAAGGACATGGCATTGGATTGCATCGTCAACTTCTCATTTTCATCTCAGGACGAGAGCATTCGCAATGGATGTAATTGATGTAGGAAAAGTTCAACTCTCGAGTTCAAAAGCCTAAGAACTCATCTAAAAAGGATTCCTTACTTATTTTATTAATTTATTGTCTTAGGACTTATTACACAATTGTTTTAGTTTTAGGACCTAATTGAAATTTCTATGACCTTTTTGTAAGTTCTAGTTTTGTTATCTTATTTGGTTGTTAATTACGTGTCTGAATGCAAATGTAGTGACATGTAGGTTTTTTACCTATTATAAATAGCATCCTCAAGCAAACCAATAGATAACTATAATTGAGATTTCAGCTTTTAAAGAATTATTTCCCCGTCACACACTAATATATAGCACTAAACCTCGCATGTTTTTGGTTTTTATCCGTCAATTCCTTGTGATAGTTTTAGTGGGAAAAGGTAAGCATGTCCATTCTTGATACAAGGCGGAAATTTTGATCCATGAAGTTCCTTATTTTCTATCCAAGATGGAGGGTTGTGTTTCTAAAAGAAGACTAGTGGAGATTGCATAATGGTGAAACGTGATGATGAATTGACACGGACACATTGTTGACTAAATGTGTATCGAATCAAGACTAGTATAAAGGGAAAATGTTGTAATCTATAAACAATGAATATGACTACGCCGAGAATTTTTTTCAACAACAATTAAGCTTGTCATTTTTTCTAATGAGGAGGCTAAAAGGAGTGCTTTGATGGGTTTTGGAGAAAACGAGTCTTCCAATCGAATAAATTGATTTCATTAAAGACATGTAAGGACTCCCACATGAGAGACACCCAAGACTGTTTTACTATTAATTGGAATTCATCAAGGATCGGCTTTGAGCCCATAAATATTCGTTTTGGTGGCTGGATGATATCCCTTAGTGTATATCTTTGTAGATGATAATGCATTGATTAATGAAAATTAAAGATAAATTGAGTTTAAGAGTTAAAATATGATTAAATGAATTGGAAGCTCATGTATTTAATATTAATAGAAGCAAAACTGAGTATATGGATTGCAATTTGGTCAGGCCAGTGCTACATTAGATGGGTAGATGGTATCAAAATGTGACAAACTTCATGACTTGGGTTCTATTATCGACGTGGATGGATATGTTCAAGATGGTGTATGTTGATAGATGATGTGCAGAAGTTACTACCTGGATAGTTTGTCTACTAGATATTCCTCTTAAAAATTATAGAAAAAGTGTTCACCCAACATGTTGTATGGGAATGGGAGTGGGTTCGGCAGTGAAGAAACAAGGTGTCAACAAGATGATTGTGGCAGAAATGTAAATGTTAAGATGGATGTGTAGCCATGTTTAAAATGTCGATTTTGATGCCGTTTCCGATGGTCCAGAAACAGAAATTTATAGAAATTTCTACTGAAATTTCGATATTTTTGCTTATTTTGACACAACACAAGATTTTGACACAAATTTTGACGATTTTGATGACCAAATAAAGGAATTAAGTCATAAAATTATACCAAGATGATCTACATACATAAATACACCTAATTATGCAATAATATCATATGTTGGTACAGGGTGGGAGGGGCTCCTACATTTTTGAGTGAAAATATACAAGATTGTTTCGAGCAGGATTTTGATCATGCAATATATACATACACATATTCTTATGTGATAACATGTTACATCATATACTATGGAATCAATTAACTAAGGGGGGTCTCCCACATTTTTCAAGGATTTTTTAAGATTTTTCTTTCAATTTTTTTAAATTACAAATCGGGAATTTGGGCAATTTGGCATATCCATTTCGATGTCTGGTACCGATCAAAAACAAAATTTTGACCGAAGTTTTAATCGATATTTTGTAGGAGATGGGAAAACAAGCAAAGATCATTTGAGATATAAATATACAAGGAGTAAGGTGGGTGGAGAGTATAGAGAAATTGGGAATTGTTTATTGAATGAATTAACCAGTGTACAATACAGTCTCTTATATAACAGAAGGGATTAGAGACTAAAGCAGAGATAAACAATATGGGACTAAACTACTGAAGTACAAACAAAAGTGAGGCACATGCTATGCACATGACACTAAACAAAACACAACATATCTCTATACTCCCCCTAAAGCTGGAGCGTAGATGTCGAACATTCCCAGCTTGTCTACTAGAGTCTGAAAATGAGCTTTAGGAAGTATCTTGGTGAAGATGTCCGCAACTTGCTTTTCAGTGCTGAGATATGGAGTGCAAATCCAGCCTGAAAGGATTGTTTCTCGAACGAAGTGACAGTCGACCTCAATATGTTTAGTCCGCTCATGAAAAGTGGGGTTGCTCGCAATAAAAATGGAGGCCTTGTTGTCACAAAACATCGTTATAGGGTTGGAATAGGATATATCGAACTCCTGGAGGAGACTCTGGAGCCACAGAAGTTCACATGCAGTATGAGCCATAGCTCGGTATTCTGCCTCTGCACTGGATCTGGCTACAACAGTCTGCTTTTTGCTTCGCCAGGTAACAAGATTTCTGCCCACAAATGTACAATATCCTGATGTTGACTTACGATCAGAATGACTTCCTGCATAGTCAGAGTCTGAGAAACCAGATAGATTGCAGTGGCCATGCTTCTTATACAACAAGCCTTTTCCTGGAGAGCTTTTGAGATACCGCAGAATGTGACATATAGCATCCCAATGACACTGTCGGGGTTTATCAAGATACCTACTGATGAATCCTACGGCAACAGTGAGGTCAGCTCTTATGACCGTCAAATAAATAAGCTTGCCTACCAGCCTTCTGAACTGGTGATGATCAACATACGTCCCAATCCATATTTGGGTCAAGGGGAGTGTTGGATGGTTTGCAGCCCAGCATACCAGTTTCCTACAAGAGATCAAGTACATATTTCCTTTGAGAGATACAGCCCTACAGATGATCTGGAAACCTCAATGCCTAAGAAATATCTCAGCTTTCCAAGATCTTTAGTGACAAAATGTTTTTCTAAGTATGTTTTAGCTGCCTGTATACCCACAGTATCACTGCTAGATAAAATAATATCGTCAACATAAACAATAAGAATGACAAGTCCAGCCACTGTTTTGCGGATAAAGATTGAATGATTAGAGTGAGAGCGACGGAAGCCAAAAGTGACTAAGATCCGACTAAGCTTGTCAAACGAAGCACGTGGGCTCTGTTTTAGACCGTAGATGGCCTTTTTCAGTTTGTAGACTTTTAAGGCAGACTCCCCCTGAGCAACAAAATCGGGTGGTTGCTCCATGTAAACTTCCTCCTGTAGATCTCCATAAAGAAATGCATTTTTAACATCTAACTGAAAGAGGGACCGGTCTTTGTTAACAGCAACAGAAAGCAGAATTCGAACAGAATTTAATCGTGCAACATGAGAGAAGGTCTCAAAGTAGTCAACACCATATGTTTGTGTGTACCCTTTTGCCACAAGCCTAGCTTTCAGATGTTCAATTGTTCCATCAGGTTGATATTTAATGGTAAAGACCCAGCGGCAGCCAATGGTAGGGCATGAAGGAGGGCGGTCCACAAGTTCCCATACCTTGCGATCGCAGAGTGCCTGCATATCCTGATCCATTACATGCTTCCATGCAGGAACAACTAGAGCCTCTGCAACAATCTTTGGAATAGTGACAGCAGAAATCACAGAAGTAAACATGCAAAACTATTATGCAGATTGGCAGAAGAGTAGTAATGACTGATAGGATGTTTAGTGCAGGAGCGAACACCTTTGCGCAGACTGATAGGAAGGTGCAAGTCAGAAGTTACCTCAATGTTTGTTTGGTGATCATCCGCAGACGGAGGAATCAGTTGTGGAGGGGGCATGGAAGGAGCGCTTGTCTTTGGCCGACGTTTGTACACTTGCAAAGGGCGACCTTCAGGTTGGTTAGAAGAAGGCAAGTCTTCAACAATATCTGGTAGAGGCGTGGGTGCCAATATATCACTGGATAGCGTTGCTCCATCATCAGAAAAATAGGGCATATGCTCAAAAAAGATCACATCCGCACTGACAAACCATTGTTTGAGTGTCGGATCGAAGCAGCGGTAACCTTTTCGGATTCTAGAATATCCCAAAAAGATGCATTTAGTGGAGCGAGGATCAAGTTTCGTCATTCTTGGGCGTACATATTGAACAAAGCAGGTACACCTAAAAATACGAGGAGGGACCGAGAATAGAGGTGCATCAGGAAACAGAATGGAGTAAGGGATACGATTTTGTAACAGAGGATGGCATACGGTTTATAAGATAGCATGTCTTAGAAACTGCCTCAGGCCAAACACGGTGAGGGACTTTATAATGAAGAAGAAGAGTGCGAGCAACCTCTAATAAGTGGTGATTTTTCCGTTCAGCAACACCATTCTGTTGTGGAGTATAAGGGCAAGTGGTTTGATGGATAGTGCCACAATCAGAACAAAAAGATGTGACAGACTGTGCTTGTCATAAATTCTAGGGCATTATCGGTACGAAGAATTTTAATGGGTTTATTGAACTGGGTCTATATTTTAGAAAAGAAGATACGGATATTGTCCAAAACTGTGTCACGATCTTTGAGCAAAAACAGCCTAGTACGGGAATAATCATCGATAAAAGTTAGAAAATATTTAACACCAGAGTGACTCAGAACAGAGCATGGACCCCAGATGTCCGCAGGAACAATATCAAAAAGTGCCTTAGAACCAATTTCCTTTTTAGCGGGAAATACAGACCGTGTTTGTTTTCTCAAAACACAAGATGCACAAGAAAAGGTGTTTTCAGATAATGCAAGATATAAATGTTTCAATTTTGTAGCAGACGGATGACCCAACCAGAAGTGCCACTGAAGTCCTGTGACTAATGTAGACAGAAGAGCAGATGTTGCAGGCGGTCCATCCAAATAGTATAGTTCATTTGGTCCTTAATGGCCCGAACCAATCCTCGTCTTCGTGCGGAGATCCTTCAAAACACAACCAGAGGGATCAAATTTAATAGAGCACTGAAGCTTTTTACAATTTTACTGACAGATTATAATTTAACAGGAAATTGAGGTATGTATAAAACAGATTGGAGATGCAGCTTTCGAGATAGAGGAACAGTGCCAATGCCATGAACAGGAGCCTTAGAGCCATTTACAACGGTGACAGATGGAATATTAGAGGTTTTAATCAGAGTAGAAAATAATTGGATGTCGCCAGCCATATTATCAGACGCACCAGAATCAATGCACCATTTATTGTTACCAGCAGAAGGAGAGGCAAGCATGGCGGAGGAACCAGCAGCAGATGTCGAAGGTAGCTGAGTCATGTCCTCTTGGAAAAACTTCTCAAACTCTGAGCGAAGCCATTCAGTATCAATGGTGGTGCCTGTAGAGGCCTGGTTAGCTCAGGCTAGCTTGTCGTGCTTGATCCAACACCTATCTTCATTATGATTATCACGACCTCACCAGTTGCAGAAGTGAGGGCCAGTAGCTTGACCTCGTCCAGGAGCAGTAGAGGATCCGCGTCCACCAGTGGGAGGTAGACGTCCGCCACGACCGTGGCCTCGACCACGGCCACATCCTGAGTCAGCAATGCGAACAGCTAAAGCATGAAGCTTAATAACAGGATTGGAGGTCACCGACGGTAGTCTTTGAACTCGCTTAAAGACGTCTCGAAGAGTAGGCAGAGGAACACTCGACAGATTCTGATCGACTATGCCGGATAACGAAGCAGGACTGGCAGCTAGAAATTGGACCAGTTGTAGTTCATTGCCCTGCTTCTAGGCTTCTTTTACGTCGGTTGTCAAAGGATGGTAGATTTCATACTCATCCAGAGAGTAGAGCACTGGTCGTATAAGTCCTCGATTGAAGTGTCAGAAGAAAACTCCTTGGCCAGGTTTTTGAAAATTTAAAAAACACGTTTAGGATTTTGCTGATGGGAGTAGACATGGGAGAGCCGGTCCCACATTGCCTTAGCATCATGAAGGCATAACAAGGACTGACTGATCCGCGGCTTGGTGCTATTAAGAAGCCAGGACATAACACCAGAGTCGTCTTTAGACTATTGTGCATAAGTTTGCTTACTTTTTTCATCGGCAGTAGCAGCAGGGGCAGCAGGAGGATTAGTAGTAAGATGTGAGTACTGACCTTGGGCCTTGACATAGAGGACGAAGGACGCCGACCACAGACGTTAATTAGAGCCATCAAGCTTGACGGTGGTGACAGACAGAGAGCGAGGAGGCTCAACCGAAGCCATGATGAGCAGAGGCAGGGCAGCAGTGAAGAGGCGACGCAACAACAACAGGCAGTGGATAAAGAACCCGCTATGGGGCAATAGCAGCAATAGAGATCTAATGCATCAGATCAGAAGAGACCCGTGTCGAGCAGATAGACTGATAAAGGAGCCTACGCCTTTATGAGGAAGATCAATATCCCAGCATGAGGCGCAGGCAAAAAAATCAAAGAGATAGGAGACTCTCAATGTGTGATGGCTATAGCTGTCTGGAAGGTTGCACATGCGGAAATGAGCGGGAGGAAGCAAGAGAGGACTGCAGGAGGAGTGGCCAGGAGTAGGTGAGCGGCAGAGGGTGGAGGGGCGGCGGCGGGTTGAGGTGGTAGGGTGGGAGGCGGCGGTGAAAGGTGGCGGCGGGAAGAGAGGGTGGGGAGGGGGGTGGAGGCGGCGGTGGAGCGGTGGCGGGGGGAGAGGGGGGGCTGCAGCGGCGGGAGGTGGAGGGGGGGTTAGCACCGACGGCGGGGGGGTGAAGGCCTAGGGCATAGGGGCAGGGTGGGAAATTGAAACTCGGGGAACCGGACCTGCTCTTGATACCATATAGAGAAATTGGGAATTGCTTATTGAATGAATTAACCAGTGTACAATACAGTCTCTTATATAACAGAAGGAATTAGAGACTAAAGCAGAGATGAGCAATATGGTACTAAAACACTGAAGTAAAAACATAAGTGAGGCACATGCTATGCACATAACACTCAACAAAACACAACATATCTCTATAGAGAGTATTGAGGACGAGTTAAGTACGGTCACCTCTGAGGCTCGGATGGTATGGACATGTATACAAAGGATACCAAAAAAATTCACCAATCTAAGAACAAGACGAAGATGAAGATAAAGATGACGAAGATGAAGATGATGAGGACGACGACGATGATGAGAAGGACGATGATGGTGATGAGGAGGAGGACGACGATGAAGATGATGTATAGTCAAGCTTGCCCTTAATGAGGGGTGTACACGGTTCTATAAATATTGCTTTATATGGTTTGACAAAAGAAACTAATATACTAGACAAAATCCTATCAGGAAACAAGAACATCGAGTAAGACATGATACGTCTAATTCCTGCTGCTAATCAAAAAACAATTGTCCAGTAGCTTATGCCTACAGGTTATCAACAATATACATCCTTATCTTTCACTAGAACCATATAAAAAGCAGGGAGAGATAGTATACCTTGAAAACTCGGACAAGAAAGAATGCTACAATACCAGAAAACCCCATATGGATCATAGTTAGTGTTATTGGAAACGGAAAGTTGAAATATTTCTCAGAGAGCACCCACTGCATTATGATGAAACACAGTGTAAGAGATTTTGCACACGAATGCAATCACAAAACATAATAATTTAGAAAATTTGGTACATTGGAAAAAATCTGATAATGGTTATAGTTGATTAGACAATAAGACTGAAGGCTTGTAACAAATTTAAGCATCAAATGAGAACAAATTTAATAAGGTATGTCAACATACAAATATAACTAGACATATTTTCATTTTGTTATTCAGGTATACAAATATATCAGCTCACCATTTACTAAAACATCTGCCTGGATGACTGAATTTACTTACTCATATAGAAAAGCATCATAAAAAACATTATTCCTGTTGCATTTCTTATCAATATACTGTTCTATACTGGACTACGAGCAAAACCAAAGCACCATTTCAGAGCATAGTCCATATAAAACACTAAGAAACAGTAAGAGGAAGAGAAATGCATACCTTATTGTACAAAATAACACCAGATGACAACAAGACATAGATCAGCAGATACAGGTAGGTCAGCAGAAGTTGCTTGTTAACCAGCATGTTGATTTGCCCTCTAATGTATTCTCAAGACTAAAAGCTAACTATATGGAAAGAATCAACAGCCCGGTATCTCAAACCTCTAGAGGTAGCCAAATAAACATGAGGATTTGTACTCATACAGCTGATCAGAAGGAGCAACTCTCTGCTGTTTCACCTATTTCAAAGTGAGGAATTTGTTACAAAACGTTTTCACCCTGAAAAGTGGAAAATGAAAAACTGTAGGTAGGAAGCAGGTGCATCTTGAAGAGTATGTATATGTTGCAATTGCAAAGCTGACAAACATAGGACAGAGTAATACATACAAAAGCAGGATCTACAGTATTTAGTATAGCAATTTTGTACAGCCCAAAAGATATGTTAATAAACTAATTAGTTTATTTATATTCTGGTGCAACAACTACATCATCAATAAGCTTCAATCCCAACCATGTTGGAGTCTGCTGCATGGATTTCTTTCCACGCAGCTCTATGGTGGGTCATATTGGTGAAGAAACTATAAGAACGATGGGAAACAAGACAAAATGGAGGATGGTTAATCCCAAGCTATGAAGTTTACCACATCGCTGAAGTTGACAAGGAAATATCAGGAAAGTTGAAGTAGTAAGCCTTACAGTAGCCGCTATTATCAAGGCAGGCACCTAAGTGATATGGTAATCCTAGCAGCTGCAAATCCTAGGTGCCTAGGGTTCAAGCAATGTCTGGATGAGCTGGCCGGTCCAGGCAGTTGCCTGGGGACTGAAGGTGCCGCCTAATTGTCATTTGGCCTAACTGGTTAAATGGGTATACAGGATCCCATTTAGTTAGTCCAATTCAATAAGGAAGCCCTGTTATTATTTTTGTCATTGACGTTTGCCCAGGTCCTCAATTAGATGCCTATATGATCTTGTTCCTGCTCCCTGTGTGAGCAGCGAACCCCCTACTTCTTTTTCCTTACTGCCATCTCCTCCTCCTGCTAGTACTCCCAACTTCTCCCTACCACAGTGTGCAGGCACTCAATCAGCAATGTCGTCTAAATAGACATGACGAAAGGTACCTAGTCTAAATAGACACGGAGAAAGGCAGCCAGAAAGTGACAATCATGTCTAACGGCAATCATAAGTAACAACTCAGGTAGATGGACTTTGTCCTCTTGCACCTCCTCGGCCTCACTTCTTCCTACCATTGTTGGAGACACCAGTTAGGCACACAAGAACTCGTGAAGAAAACCAACTTTTGAGGTATCCACCGCCCAAGTGCGTGGAATACCTCCTCCCTTTCCTCTTCGTCTTCCTATTCTATCATCCTATGTTCTTCCTTGTTTTAATCATCCTTCAAGCCCTATTTTTCATCCAACTATTTCTTCTCCTTCTTATACACCTCCTGTTCCCTATTTCTTCTCCCTCTTTCCCCTATTTCTTCCTCTTTACCACTCAGGTACTTGGAATACCTCCTCCCCTCCACTCTACCCTTTCCCTCTCATCCCCTTCTTTTCATCCTTAAAATGATAATTACCAAATATTTTTCTTCAACTTAAGGCTTCACTCCCTTTCACCGCGTGGTGAGCAGACTCCCTCAGTCAGTGGACCACCCATAGTCAAAAATATACTTGGGAGTTGGGACATCCTGAAAGAACTCACCGTTTAAAAGTGAATGTTTCCGTGTTGTGGTACAGCTGAATAACTATTACTTCCCCAACTAGGGGTGAGCGAATCTCGGTCCAGACCGCAAAACTGGACCGAACCGGTCAGTTCGGTCTGGTCATGTACCGTTATGAGTTCGGTCTAGTCCGCAGTCCAGAATTTTTGGAAGGTTGGTTTGCAATCCGTTTCGGTCCAAAACCAATAAGACCTTGGACCGGACCAAAGACCGATTTAGATGTAAAATATCTTTGAATATGAAGTTATATTATGCCACAAGTACAAACAAATCAAATATATAAACACTAGTAGTTTTCATGTTTAATATTAATGTTAAGAATTGTTTAAAAGTTATTAAGATTAACTAATTTTTACTATTAAATAAGTTGTGGAATATCAAAAAAAACTGACTATTGTCCAAACACTCCAGCCCCGGTCCAGTCTTACTTTGAAACGGTCCAATCCTACTTTGAAACAGTCTAGTCTACAATCTGTAACTTTTGCTAATTCCGTCCTCGGCTTCGGTCCAGTCCAGTCCGGTCTGGTTCTGGACCAATGCTCACCCCCCATGGACCCCAATAATATGAATAAATCACACATTAAACCTATACCGTATGTTGAAATCCATGTATTTAATGTTTTGATAAATCATTTCAGTTAGAGCACTATTATTTTTCATTCTGCAAGTTATCTTTCTCTTTACTATTTAGCAATATTGCAACCATAGGAATTAAATGGTATCATTCAAGTGTTTTTGGACCCCTAGTTTCATTTTGAATTTTGATGTTGTGGTAGAGTAAATAGACAGCTACTAGATGTTTTTCATTAGAGAAACCCTACCCCTATATATAGGAGAGGGGACACAATTACAGACTTTGACACAACCCTAATGAGCCAGCACAGTTAGGCCTTACTAAATTAACACAATAAACCAATTCACTACTTAACTCTTAATACTCCCCCTCCAGTTGGAGCATGGTAGAATACCAAGTACATCTTGCCAAGATACATGGACACATGACATTCAGACTCAAAGCATAAAAGGAAAGATAAATGCAGCCCATATATAATTGATCACTCCCCCTTAATCTCAAAATTCAATCTCCCGCTCGAGCATATAACTCTAAGAGTAGGTACAAAGCAGGTGACAGTGCAAATGAAGAGCATCAATCAAGTTGAAGAATGCATATGGAGCAGCAGCACCTGGCAGCAAGTAGGTGTGGTGGCTATCATCATGGTTGCTAACGTCGTCGAGTAGTCCAGAGTGTTGGTTCACAGTAGCAAAGTCCAGAGAGTGTTGGTTCACAGTTGTAGAGTCCAGAGTGTTGGTTTACAATAATAGAGTCCAGAGAGTGTTGGATCGTAGTATCAATGCATCGACATGCATAAGAGAGCACAGACAAAAGCGAAAAGCCAACATGCTTATACCACGGACATAAGGCAGTGGGACGTCAGCTGAATTCAGCATTCACAGACGTAGAAATTGAACTTTACTACAGCTGCTACAGAAACGGCGGCCTTAGATAGCTAGAAAAGGCTGCCAGATCTCAACCTCTTTTCACATTAGAGTGGAGAAAGGTACTAGGGGAGTAAGGAAAGATCTAGAGCGGCCCTTGGAAGAAGATCTCGTAGAGAGAAGAACCCTTAAACTTATGCAGCAACTGTCAAATCAGATCTCCATTAAAAACAAACCATCAGTGAGGTAGAAAAAGGTGTCATAACCCTATCTTCAAGGCATTGCGAAGAGACCCTTTATCTCCTGTAGGACTCTAGGGGCTGAACGAATACAGGAAGGCTGCTTGAGGTGGCTAGAAAACACAAAGAAAGGGGCTGGAAGCTCCAGCTATCCCATCGTGCTACAGTACCATAATGTAGCAATATGGTAGAACTGAAAGAATAGGATTCCAAGCCCAACAACAAATGAAAGCAATGATTTAAAGGGGACAGGAGGCGCCAATCTCCAGTCAAGCAGCAATAGGAGGAAGCATCAACAATTATAAAAGGAAGAGAAAGAAGCAATAAAAGCCATGATAGAGAAGAGTAGACAGGGCCTGCGGGCGACCAAGAAGAGGCAGCCGCCCACCGACTGCAACTTTCTCCTTTTTCCCTTTCACTTGATGACTAGGGTTTCGATCCCTGCTTTGATATCATGCATAATTTTAAAAAGCGGTATGCGTTATGTGTGCGGAGAGGTCACCTTATAGAGTATATGCGGTATGCGGGAGTATCTGCGGAAGTATATGCGGTTTTGAATTTTCTTAGTAATTAATTAGTATATATAAAGTAATCGCACAATTGCATATTTAATTAGTCCATTACATATTTAGACCCTAAAATTTGAGATAGATTCAAATATAAAGTTTCAATGAAAAGCAAACCACCATTTTAAATGCATTCTAGGATCATTTAAACATAAACTTCAATGAAGCATGCACAAAATGGCTTATCACAAGTAGATAACAATCAATACTAACCAAATCATACAAAAAATGCATGCATGTTCAAGAGGTCCAAAATAACAAATGTTAAATAAGCATGTGTCTCGTGTATACAACATACAACAAAATCGTACGTCAAGAGAATGTTATCAATAAAAATATAATATAGTTTGGGCCGAGATAACAAATGTCTATCTAAAAATCGCTGACTAATCGCCCTTATAAGCAGGTAAGTATATGCGGTCCGTGCGGCCTTTTTTTAAAACACTGAATTATCATGTAATAGAGTAAATAGACAACTAATAGATGTCTTTCATTAGAGAAACCCTACTCCCATATATAGGAGAGGGGGCACAATTACAGACTTCGACACAACCCTAATGGGCCAACACAGTCAGGCCCATTTACTAAATTAACACAATTTACCAATTAACTAACTAATTCATTCTTAACAGATGCATTCATTCACACTCGAACAACAAGCCATGCAACAAGAGCTTGATACATATTTTTTACTTAATCAAACCAATTTAGTTATTTTTCTGTGTATATTGTTAGTATAGTAATTATTGGTCTGAGGCCCACTTGTGTTATATTCTATATCATGATTATGATACACTTGAGTGAGGATCCATTTTCCCACTTAAGTGTATCCACTTATCCTTTGTACTCCTATATATAGCAGAACCCTTGTACTCCTCTTTAACCTAACGAAAATTATTTTCTCTTGTTCATGGTATCAAAGTGTCATCCCCGCCAATCATCGTCAAATTTCAGCAAAACCAATCCAAAGGCCCAAAAGTTACAAAACAAGAGAGAGAGTCAACTAATTTTGATACAGCATAAGATTGTAGGAAAAAATAGGGACAAAATTTAGAGAAGATAATTTCAAGGTAGCAGAAAGTGGAATGGTGCCACACTTGACGACCTGTTTTACCAAATCATCTACCACAATGACAGTGGGATGCAAGATAAAAGAATTGGATGAGGTAAGGAAGAGTGCCATCCCCATCATGAGCTAGGTAACAATGGAATCCACGATCCAATTAGAGTGGGTGGTGAGCATGGAAGTCCCTAAATTGCCTTAATAGGTTGTTGCTTGAGGAACCGATGTTGAGGCGTTTGGTGGATCACAATTTGCTAGTTAAAAGATAATTGTAGATGGCACATGAAGAGGAGAGTTGCCATGTTGTTGTGAAGCTTCAAGTAGTATTTCTTATTAGTCAATGAGACATGAGAGCAGTTTCCAGAAGAGGGAGGAGTCATAGGTACTATTGCTAGGCCTGGGTTAATTGAAGTAATGGGAGCTTGGGTACTTGCACAGTACCCTAGCACATCCTCGACCATAGTTGTAGGATATCTGTGCTTGGAATAACAAACATCTTCAGTGTGGCCTAGCTTGCCACGATATGTGCACTTTCGACATGGTCAGTGATCTCATCTATGACCACGAGTTGTAGCAACATCCTCGACCACAGTGAGTAGGATATTTGTTTGGAATAACAAACGTATTCGGTGTGACTTAGCTTACCACAATATGTGCACTTTATATGTGATCAATGACCTCATCTATAACCATGAGCTATAGCAACAACGGCAGTTTGGGCGTCAAGGTAGAAGTGTAAGAGATGTAGGCAGATTCCATCTTAGATTGGAACATATGTCTGGTCCATGGTTGGAAGTAGCGTGCCCACAAGCAAGAGTTGACCAACCGCAACATACCAGGGATAGAGTTTGCCCAAGAAGCGTGGAGTGATGATGGTGGATCTCTTTCATGATAACAACAGCAGATGTTGTGGGAGAGAAAAAATTGACTGATTAGCGAGCGCCTTCATCGAGTTAAGCACTTAGACAATGGATGGTTGCTCGGAGAAGATCATGTCAATCGTGTTGTAGAGGCGAAGGCAGTTGTCTTCTTGTGTGTAGAATTGCTTCATCTCATCCCACATCTATTTGGCATTATGATGTCGCATGTAGCTAACGGCAATATATGGTTCCATGCAACCCCATAACAAAGAGAGAACATGGTTGATTCTATTGACCTCATTGTCATATGGTTTTGTTTGGTGAAATATCCTTAATGTATTCAAGTTTTGCCGCACAACTCCTGATTTTGGATGGCATTCATCCATAGCAAGAAACCATCACCATTCAACCTTAAAGCAAAGACATGAGGCATATCATTGTAGGTGGAACTTGAGTCTGTTCGTCAATCATGATTATAAAGCAAGTGGTATTGGATTTAAAGCATGGTACAGAAAAGAAAATAAAAGAAAAGTGGAGCAATACAAGTTATAGATGCACAGTAGGAGAGATAGAAACTACAAGGCACTACCGAGATGGAAGTCGTGATAGGACAGAAGATCACAAGAACAATGTGTTGTGACATGAAAACATGTAATCCCCTATTGGCAAAAAGTGCTTAGTCATATGGTTTAGGGAACATGGAAAGGGAAAGGAAAAGAAAAAATTAGTGCTTTGCTCCGTTGTTCTTTTTTGGATGCTTTAAAAGACTAGCATCGTGGTCTCTGGTTCTTTTTTGTTGCTTGTACAGAGATAGATAAGAAATAAGAGAAGAACACAGACAAATGGATCAGGCTTCAGATTATCCTCTAAGGAGGAGATAAGACACAGAAGAAAGTTCCCCCTTGCAGTAGACCCGATGACCAATAGTTGATTCCAATTTGCAACAATGGTAGCCAGCGGGCTATTATTGCAATGTCGGTCGGGGATGTGGTCCCCTTGCTACATCAGTAGTAGCCCCTTGTTTGCGTCAGCTGCCCTTGCAGGGTTGCTGTGCTGGCAACGCCTTGTTGAGCTCTTCCGCGGTGGAGGCCCCTAGACAGGTTGTTGCATGGCGTCAGGGGGGGCTAGCAAGGCTGTTACTGTGGCGACAGTCCCTAGTCAGCCTGCTACATGGCAGCAGCGGCCCCTAGCCAATTGTTCCATCTGTAAAATATGATGGAAGGAGAGGGAGGAGGGAGGGTGGGGTGGATTAGGTTAAGTTAGAGCAATTGCTCTAGTATGGTAAACAAGAGAAAGTAACGAGGAATATGAATGACTAATTCAAGCTTCACAGCAATATGTTCACTCTCTTCTTCATGTGCCATCTACACAGTCATCTTCTAACTAGCATGTCGGTGATGCACCAAGCATCTCATCATCGACTTATCTAGAAGCAACTTATCAAGGTAATCTGTATCGGTGATGCACCAAACACCTCACCATCAGCTTATCTTGCAGCAACTTATCAAGGCAATCCAGGAACATCCATGCTCACCGCCAACTCCAATTGGATTGTGTGGCGCTACCCAACACATGACAGTTACTCTGCATCACCTTACCTCCTCTTATTCTTTTATCCTACATTCCACTGTCACTCAAGGAGATGGTTTGGTAATATAGGTCATCGAGTGTGGGCCTCAGGTTTTGTCTTGCAGGATTGTCAAATTTTAGCGATGATCGGTAGGGAGAGCGCTCTGTATATCTCTATTACTTCTCTACCCTTTCGTAATCTCAGCCAAGTGTCCTTGGTGTTGTAACGCCTCTCCAACTCCATTTTCTCTTTGGTCATCCGTCATTAGACAAAATCAAAGTTTTAGATACTTTTGTTTCATCTTGTTTTTCTATCTTGGGTGATGCGAGTCAATTCGAAAACCATCATCGTGTGTCTTTTCTACCTGTACAAGAAAACAATCTTCTAATACTTTTTATTTAATTCATATTGATGTATGTGGTCCATTTAGGAATACGAGTTATGACGGGTTTCAGATTTTTTTCACCTTTGTGGATGATTATCCGCGCATGACTTGGTCATATCTTCTAAAAATTTATCACGAGGTTTATCCCCTTGTTTGTGCCTTTCACAAAACGATTTATGTTCAATTTTAGACATCCTTTAAAATTAATAGTAGCAGCGGGAATTTTTCTTATAGCTCGGCTTTTTCCACTTTTTATAGTTGTACCTTACATAATGAATTTCAATTCTGTTATCAAGGAACTCGGAAAAATAGCCTCGTAACTTCGGGAGAAGGGGTGCCTCCTGACAAAGGGGGTCGCAGTGACCAGGCCCGGGTGACTATTTACCAAAAACACAGGTTTCCACAAAGTTGTAAGACCATGTATGGGGGTTGATGCCTGCCTAGTGCCGCAGTCATAGAAACTCTTTCTATCGGATTCCAAGTTTGTCCCACCGGAGGTCGTTGACCTATGGGTCGGGACATCCAGGATGCGATACGTGGCAGCAGATTAATCATCCTCCGCAATGAAAATTGCAAGATTATTCTCACCGAAAATGCCCTCGAGTACACTCAATTAGTATATTCCTCTATCCGTCAGGACATAGGGATGCTTCACGGGCAGTAGTATGCTTATTCCCCACAGTAAAATGGTATTATCGAGGGCAAAAATCATCATCTTCTTGACATTACATGCTTACCATTCATACTAGCCTACCAAAAGATTTTTGGTCTGACGTTGATCACCTACTTCCTGATGAATTGTCAACCATACTCAATTCTTAAAAAGAGAACTTCTTTTTGTCCTCTATTTGCAGAAACCACCATTTCCATATCTCTTGAGGTTTTTGGTTGGGTCACCTTTGTTCATAACTTTGATCCCAGTGCTAACAAACTTTCTCCCCAAGCTCAAAACGATAATTTTTAGGATGTCGTTATTATCAAAAAGAGTACAAATGTTTTCATTAGACATCCTATTGAATTTATGTTTCAACCGATGTCACCTTCCTCGACACATTGATGAGATGGTTTCTCTTTTGGAACCCTTTCATCCACCTTCATCATGTTCATCGCCACAACCACCACCTACATCACCTCAGTTCTTCTCCCAAGTTTGCCATTAGTACATAGAAGTTGATCCACAAGCAATTGCCCATCTGTCATCGTCATTTCCAATCCAGACCGACCTACCGCGCTTCGAAAGGTATACACTCTTGCAGGCATCAAGTGTCTTCCATTTCTGACAATTGTTGTCTAGCTCATCTCTCTCCTTTTGCTTTGTGAGAGCTTCGGACCACTTCTACCCTTAACATCCAAGTATCCAATTGATGTTGTCTGACATCCTGGATGGAAAGCTACCATAATGGATGAAATGTAGGCCTTCCAAGAAAATGGAACGTGGGATCCGGTTGATCCTCCACAAAGCGGGAATATTGTTGGTTGTGGGTGGATGTTCTATGTCAACATCGCTCTAATGGAACGATTGAGTGCCTCATGGCAAGATTCGTAGCCAATGGTTTCCCTTAGACTTTTGGCATGGATTATTATCAAACCTTCTCTCCAGTGACCCAGATCGCCTCTGTCTGTATCTCTAGTCATGGCCACTATTTCAACTGGATATCAAGAATGTTATTCTGCACAGCGATCTCCCGGTAGAAGTTTGTATGTTACAACCTCCAGGCTTTGTTGCTGAGAGGGAGTCCTCTCACAAAGTCGTCTCGCCGCTCCTTCTATGGTTTTATGCAAATCTCCGAGAGCCTAGTTCAACAAATTGAGCATGGTCCTTGAAAAGTTGGATTTTCACAAATCTGCTACAAATCATGTGTAATCTCATTGTACAAGTTTTGTGTTGTACGTACTTTTTCCGTTGGCTATTGCTACCTTTTGATCTCGGTGTTGGATGTAAGTCAAAACTTGTATGTGCTAGTCGCTTTAGAAACCATGATAAATATTGTTGGAATTTTTGATAATATGTGTCTATGTGCACATGGTCTCTACATCTCAACCAGAATATGACCCATGATAGAGTTGAATGGAAAAGAAGGATCCATGTAGCCGACCCCAACATAGTTGGGATTGAGGCTTAGTTGATGATGATGATGATGATGATGATGATGATGTGTCTCTGTGCACATGGTCTATTAGCCAACACCAAAAGGGTCATCATGATAGCCTTTGCATGATTCCCACGCTTCTCATTAAAGACCACAAAAATGCTAAAAAGAATTCATATCATAGAATTTGAAGGATATATGAGATGGGAAGCATATAATAGATAGACAAAGTGGGATACATTGTTGTAGTAAAATAGTTTCTTCTTTGGAATTAGATCGACCATGCTGCTCCCTGTATAACTGGGTGCCTCTCCAAAGTTTACGTGACTGCTTGAATTATTTTATTGATTCCATGCATTAGCATGCCCAGCTATTCCGTTGATCTGAATGCATAGTTCATGACAGAAGAGATGGGGTGGAAAGTGTGTTGTCCTGGGCAGTGGAGAAACAACAACTAACAAGTTTAGCAATCAAGAAAAGAAATTTTAAAAAATTAGGTACTAAAACCATATATAATCCGAAGGCTGGAAAAACCTCCCCAATTTGTTGCTAGCGGGTGTGTTTGGTAAAAGTTTGTTGTCTTCGTCGATCCCTCTACAACCTAAAGCAGTCTCCTCATGCCTTCTGCAATGAACTCACAACCTTAATGAATGATTGGGGTTCAAGCAGTCCACTGACCACCACTCTCTCTTTTCCTTTATTTCCCATGGGAACACATATTGCTTGTTGCCTTCGCTAATTATTTTGTGGTAATTGGTAATGATGCACTGGGGACATCAAATCTAAAGAAGGCTCTCTAAACCAATTTTTATAGAAACGATTTAGAGAATTTTTGATATATCCTTGGCATTGAAGTTCTACTATCAAGAACAAACCAACCTATCTCAAAATAGATATGCTCTCTACCTGTTCTCAAAAACTATGATGACCGACCAAAGACTTATTCCTACTCTTGTAGGCTATCGCTCAAAGGCTTAGGGTGACGAAAAACATCTATCTATTGTGACAATTAGGTGGCAAATAATATTGTCAGAAACCCAAACTTTCACATCCATACAAATCACATTGAGGTGGATGACCACTTTTGTTGCCAAATCTCGTCAAAGCCATGAAAATAGATATTCCTTGTATGAACATCTCTCTATGAAGGTCGATGATAAGGCGACAAGCATTCTCAATAAACCACATCCTCCTCTCCTCTTTTTCAGCTAATTACAAACAAGCTGATATTACATGAGATATACTGTCCAGCTTGAAGGAAGTGCTAAAATTAGTGGTTTAAGTGGTGTAACTACATATTGCTCTGGCCCATTTGTGTTTTCTCTATGTTATATCAATTTGCTTAAGCGACCTGTTTACCCCTTAAGATCCATGTAACTCCACCCTCTACTATATATAGAAGAGCCGTACTTGGACATAATGCAAATGGATGTACCCCCATGTCTTAATAGAGTTATCAGGTAGCTCCTATTATTTGCTTTTCATCTTTGTCTACAGTTATTCCTTTTAAGTATTTTCCGTTGCCTGGATAATTAGTGCACGTAACTACTTTTGGCATCTGCAAGGGATGACATGGTGAATAGAAAGGTGTTCCCACTCATCTAGACAGGAAAAGAAGAGGTTCTTGCAGAAACAATTAAAATTCTCATTTCTGACCCCTAGATCCAAAAAATGTGTGGAACATTACGTCCACATGAGCTCATGTATGCGTTGTTGCTTGATTAATGGACTAGTAGCATATCCGTGTAGTAACACTGTTTTGATAATACAATTTTCAACAAGATTAACTTAGTAGCATTCATGGATAAGATATATGTATAGTATGTATGAGTACTCATCATACCACAACTTAGCTATGTATTCTTATCCAGACGCTGTCCAATTCTGAGTTTCTAGTAATTGCTGTACCCCCATGCCTATTTGCGTTTATAACTGATATCTTTTAGAAACTGTTGTGCCCCATGCCTGTTTTCTCTGTGTCTACAGTGGTATCTAATTTGTTTTCCCAGATATTACAGCAACGCAGGTGCATGCTGCTTGCCAAGCCTGTTACGAGCTGAGCCATATAAGTGTACAATATGAAGCTGGTAAACACATGGTTCGTTAGTTATGAACGAAGGAAATAACATCCATTTTGGAGAGAATTTTACGTTTGCAAATACCTCTGTTGTTTTTTTCTTCCCTCAGAAGTGATATACAAAGAAGATAGAAAACGGTACAATATATTTAGCGTCACAACTTTAATATAGGAGTAAACCTGTTTTGGATTGTTTTAATAATAAGGGACCTGTGTTGTCCTAAAGCGAAGAGCCACTTGCGTATTTATTCATATATGGAAATTTAAGGTAGTACATTCCAAAATTTATGATCCAACCAAAACGCTTTCCTGAATAATAGTGAGGTTTATCTGTCAGATTTGGAGGTTACCCTACTATTTGGAACAAGTCCATCCCTTGCAAATAGCTTGAGTGCATTAAACACTGCCTCCATGTTTCCTTCTTTGTTGTTTATATCAATAAAAGTCTTCGATGTTTCAGCATCGGTGATTGCACTGTTGCTAAGAATTCTTTGAATGATGTCATTTACTTCTTCGTTCATCTCATTATCAGATAGTGCCTTTATGAGAGAAACTGCAGTAATTGCATTTGGAAACCAACCAGCCTGCAACATTTCCTTGTATAGAGCAAGTGCTCGTCTTACATTTCCTCCCCGACAGTTCCCATGAATCATCACATCAAATGCTGCCTCATCAGGCTTTGATTTTTCAAGCACGGACTCAAAAATATTATTGGCTTCATTAATCAAGCCTTTCATACACAAACTCTTCAGGAGAGCTACAACATTTCCATATTCAGCCTTGACACAGCAACTGATCAGAACATCATACACTACATTGTCAGGGACATTTTCCTCATAGAACAACTTGAAAAGCAGCCTTTTGGCTTCCTGTGTCCTAGCCTTTTTCTTCAGCCCATTTATTAGAACACTGTATGTAACGACATCTGGAAACATTTTCCTCTTCAACATCTCATCATGCAGAAGAAGGGCTCTACCAGTATCTCCCTCTTTGCAGTATCCATCTATCAATGTTGTATACGTAAACTCATCAGGGAAACAGCCTAAAGTCAACATTTTCTCAAAGAGAGCGTGTGCTTCCTCCAGTCTCCGTTCTTCACATAGCCCTTTCATAAGAGAAGAGTAGGTAACAGCATCAGGCATGATAACTTTTCCAATCATCATGTTACTCAATTCAAGTGCTTTATCCACTTCTCTATTTTTGCAGTACCCACTCAACAATGTGCTATAGGTCACTACGTCTGGTACCAGGCCTCTGTTTTCCAGTTCTTGGATTATTCCCCGAGCTTCGTTTAACCTTCCTAACAAACAGTATCCGTTTATAAGTGCATTATATACTGCAACAGAAGGTGGAATTTCATCATCCGCCATCTCCTTCATTATCAAGTGAGCATCTTCCAAGTACCCCTTTCTAGAGAAACCGTCCACTAAAGCTGTATAAGTTACTTCATTAAGTTGAAGCCCCCTCTCTCTCATCTGCCTCACAAACTGCATTGCTCTGTCCAGATTGCCGGTCTTGCACATTGTGCTAATCAAAGAGGTATAAGTTATAACATTTGGTGTCAACCCTTTTTGGACCATCTCTTCGTGCAACACAAGAGCATGGTGGAAGTCCCCTGCTTTGCAATAACCATTTACAAGCGTGTTATAAGTGATTCTATCAGGAGTCAACCCAAGATTGTTCATTTCATCAATGATCTTCCCAGTCTCCTTCACTAGCCCCTCCAAGCATAGTCCATTAATTACAGAATTATAGGATACCAAATTAGGCCGTAGATTCCTCTGCTGCACCCGCCTCAGCACCTTGAGAGCTTCACTGGTCCTCCCCGACTTACAGTAAGCATCAATGACAGTGTTGAAAGTAACTACATTCGGTGAGCAACCAGCCTTCTCCATATCCTCAAAGAAGGTCAATCCCCTTGCCAAATCTCCACGAGAAACAAACCCCTTAATCAGTATGTTGTAGGAATAGACATTCGGGGAAACTTTTGTATGGGTCATATCCTCGAACGCCTTCAGAACGTCGTCGATACTCGTCCGAGACCTAAACATGGCTTCGAAAATGGAGTTGTAGGACAAAGTGCCAGGTGCAAATCCAGCAGATTTGATCAGGTCAAGTGCCCCTCTGGCCTCATTGACCATGCCAAGCGAGCAATAGGACTTGATGAGGAGGTCGAACACAGGCGTCTTGCCAACCTTCTTAGTTTTCCCATCGCCACTTGGCAGTAAGGTGGACAGCAAACAATGCAAGACAGAGAATTGACGAGCCGAGCAAGCAGTAGGCTTCTCGTGGGAAGCGATGAGGCCTCGTGCGAGTTCGAGAGCTGGAGGAAACATGTGGGCCCGGGACAGCAGGTGGAGGGCGAGGCATTGGGAGCGGAGAGAGGAAGAGAAGAACTGGAAGGACTGTGCCCATTGGAGGAACCTCAACGTCAGCGCCGGCCGTGTGCGGGTGAGAAGGAGGGTCTCAGAAGCGGCGTCCGGAGTGAAGTGAGGCGAAAGGGCGTCTAGTGCGGAGTTGCGCTTGAGGAGGTTGTAAGCTCTTTCGGCGAGTTCGTGCGGTCCGAGAGAGGAGTGGAGGGCGGTGGTGCTGGTCGCGGCAGATGGGCACCGAGGCATGCTTCGAGGATGGCCGCTGTTAAGATAGAGACTACCGTGAAAAATAAGCAAAAGTATTGAAAATCTGAAAATCTTCATAAGCACGGGAAAAACTTGGCATACCTGAAACTTCAAGGGAAAAAAACCCAAATAGCGCACTATTGTATAAATAATTACCATTATAGCACCTTTTCCAACTTATTTCCCAAACTAGCACACTTTGAGACTAAAGCGCCACTTTAGTTGGCATTTTAGTGTTGCGGGGATATAAAGTGCCACACAGTGTGGCGTTTTCAAACTGTGGGACCGAAAAGCGCCAACTAAGTTGGCGTTTTACATGTAAAGCGCCGCATTGTTGGGCGTTTTACGACTTCGAGCCAGCGACCACAGAAAAACGCCACATTACTTGGCGTTTCTATTGAATACTCGTACCAAACTCACAGAAAAACGCCACTTAGTTTGGCGTGTTACATTTATTCACGGGCCCGATACGTCTCGTCTCCTTGATTCGCGCTACGGAGAGGCGACTTTATGTAAAACGCCACAAAATCTGGCGCTTTTTGCTTCCTTTTACTCCGAAACGATCGCCCGCTCTCGTCCTTTCTCTCTCTCTCGCTTCTTCTGTTTTCTCTGCTCCTATCGCCCGCTCGCTTGCTTGCTCTTCCGGAGTAGCCACGACCGGCGACCGGCCACCAGCGACGAGCGTCGACCGGCGACCAGCGACCGGCGACGGGCGGCCAGTGCCTAGCGTCGACCGGCGACCGACGGCGGGCGACCAGCGACGATTTCGACGTCCCCCTCACCGACCAGTCCATACCCTGCGGAGGGGGTTGTTTTTCTGGTTGGGGATCTACGTCGTGCGCTGCCGGTTGCTCCTGCTGTTCAAGCTAAGGTTTGTACGTACCTAACTGAGGTCGAGCAACTCGCGGTGTAGTGCATTGTTGTAGTTTTCCTTCATCATCATCGTGAAAACCATCAACTCTCATCAATCTGCCATATGATTTAGTATCCCACTATATCTGGTCAGCAACTAGCTAGAAGGGCGTTGTGGCTAACTCACCTGTTTGTTCGGTGCTGGTTGTGTTCCAGTGTGCCTATTCGCCAACGGTAGCCCGACGTTGCTTTGCCATCCACGGTGCTCTTTACGGCAGCCCCACACGAACGCGAGCATCCCTTGCCACTATGCTGCTCATCTCCAGCCCTGGGGGTTTTTTAGATCAACCGAGTGTGTGATCCAAACTCTGGCGGATAGAATAAACCGGCAATGAATGTTAACTATAAGTTGCGTGCTATCGGTTAGGCAGCACCCTCCCTCTTCGTCAACCCACTCTCAGTTCGCCGCTTCTCAGTGTGTGTCGTTGCCCCTAGTTACTTGCTCCTTCGTCTTTCCACTCCCCATCCCTTCCATTCCTTCCCTTTCTTGCTCGCTTTGCAAACACATAACCTGGTTCCAGCAGTTGCTACATTGTGTTAATCGACTGCCATCTACTATGCAGATTTGCACGATTGTAAAAGTGGTCGGCCAAACCAGGTCTTAAGACCTAGTTACAACACTCAGTAACACATCACGTTTCATTGTTTACAGAAAAATCTCGATAGATTGTTGCATATAGATTGCTTGTTTTTTTATTTTTTATTTTGTTAGCAATGTCAACTCTTCTCCCTCTGTATCGAACTCTTCTATTACTTTTCTTCATTTTCATTTTTTCTCTTCTTCACTACAAAGACTAGGTATTGTCATTTAATTGTGTGGTGAAGGAGATCATTGAACGAGCGGTTGATCTTGTCATACTTCTGGTGTGGTGAAGCGACACAGACTAGAGCTTGCTACTTCTAACAAAAAAGTGAGATTATGTAGCTTATGTGCATTTTAGCTTGAAACGCGTGAGTATGATGTATGTACTTGTAGAATGTAATTTATTTGATTGTAACTAATTGGACTGTACCCTAATCGGATTGTACACGGACTTTTATTATTTAGACATTTGTCTAAATATCATATGGTTTATTTTATATTTTCTATTTTATACATATTGATCATTGTTTTTGTGATTGATGTTTGGTTTTATATTTTCTAGGCAATTACACCAGTATGATGTCATATATATTTTTCCTTTTTCTATGATTGATGGTTTGATTTAACATATTTCATTTGTTGTTTCATGCATATTTTATACATGTTTTGTGATTGATGGTTCATTGTATATAGATTATATGCTTAAAGATCACTGGTTTATAAGTTTTCAAATCTTCGATGTATTAGATTTACTAGAAGAGAATGAGATAAAAAGAACATATATCTAGGCATCCAACATGTTCAAGAACTAAGCTTATTTGTTGTATCAAATTTGTTGAACTAAGTCATTTTTATAGGGTTAGTGATTTTATCAAAGTCATTTGAATAAAGAAAATTTTATATCAAACTCATTTGAACAAATGGGGTAGTTATATGGTTAGTGATTTTAGATCTAGTGAAATATACCAAATTCGTTGAACTTCCAAACAGTTCTACTAAATCACAAAAAAACGTTTATATGTAGCATGAATCGTACTATTTTTTTCAAATCAGTATGGTTTGGATCATCACAAATGTGCAACAGTATCGTTATCAAGATCAGTTTAACAAAGTAAATTTTATATCAAAATCATTTGAATAAAGGCACTTTTATATCAAAATTATTTGAACAAAGGCACTTTTATATCAAAATCATTTGAAAAAATGTGGTAGCTATATGTTTAGTGATTTGAAAAATTTTGTTGAACTTCCATACAATTCTACTAAATCACAAAAAACTTTCATATTATATATCTAACAAAAATTACTTCCATACAATTCAGGATTATGGCCAATACCTCAAGACATTTTGTCATACTTTATGATGGAACAGCCATGCCTATTGAAATATCTACGACATCTACTTATGCCGAGTTTATGTCATTCATACATCAAGTTCTTGCCATCAACTCATCAATGCATGACATAAATTTAAGTTACACCCTTCCAAGTGATTTAGGTCTGACGTTTAACTTATTTCCTACACAAGTTGTGGATGATGATAGTTGGAAAGACCTACTCACTATCAGCAATGGGAGGCATATGAATCTTTATGTTGAGACATCCAATATTTTGGGTGATGATGGAAAACACAATGTTGTTGAGGATGATAACGATGATGATGATGATGATGATGATGATGATGATGATGATGATGATGATGATGATGATGATGATGATGATGATGATGATGATGATGATGATGATGATGATGATGATGATGATGATGATGATGATGATGATGATGATGATGATGATGATGATGATGATGATGATGATGATGATGATGATGATGATGATGATGATGATGATGATGATGATGATGATGATGATGATGATGATGATGATGATGATGATGACGACGACGATGACGATGATGATGACGACCTTGATAATGATGTAGAATTGCAACAAGTTTGTATATATGATAGCAATCATGATGTTTATGTTGACCCAGAAACCTGGAAGGATGATTGGGTGGACCATAACAATATGGATAACTATGAAAGTTTTAAACTAGATGATTGGATTGATGACTATGAAAACCCTTTAGACATGGGAGGCGATGAAGTTGTTACTGGGCAAGGTTTTAATAAAGGTGACTGTAACATCCCTGACCTGGGTTATGAACTAACCCTAGATGTTTTGCTTAATTATGTAATTAGATACTTGTGATTATCTTTTGGTATGTAATTAAATCTCCTAAGGAACATACACTTCCTTTTCTGTCCCTTTTGAACAATGTTGTAATATTGTTTTGTAATACAGGGACCTATGTGCAAATTACCCAATTAAAAGGGGTTAGCTTGCAAATTGCACATGTTAAGATGTTCCTTTGGTGTTGAGACATCATAAGAATGAATATGATAAAGTATGATGGATTCTCCAAGCTTGGGCACCAAGATGCAGCTTGTGGAGCAATCCTTGTACTTAAAACTCTAGTTTTGGTGTAAAGTGCAATTTACCCAAAATATGGGGTGCAACTTGTAAAATACACCTTCTAGAGTATCTTTTATGACTCTTGGCATCATTTAGAGTAAGAATGATGAAGAGGTCACTTCAATTGAATAATTAAATAAGAGTGATAACCCTTATAAATTAAATGATCAAGTTATAAGTCTAATAACCCTTCTATATGTGCAACTTAGTAAGAAGTTGGCTTTCTTCACCTTTAGACCTTGGGTTTAAGATGAGTTTTGCTTAAGTATGGAAGGGAGAAACGTGGTTTATAATAAGGGAAGGACCTAGAGGAGAAATGGAGAAACAAGTTGTCCTTATGTTGAAATTTCACCTAAAGTATATACACACCTTTTCTCACTTAGCAAGGATCGTTTCCTTCACTTCCTTTCTTATCCCCTTGCTTATACCGACTTAGGACAGACCTATGGAGAAGAGGAGAATGGCCAAGCAGTTCTAGGTAAGCTTTGATCATCATCTTGCTCGAATTCATGAAGGAATTCATGGTGCAAGGTTGGTTTTATGGTCTTCCTTACTTGTTTCTTCTTTCTAGCCATCTTTTCCCAACCTTTCCTTGGAGAAACACCCTTGGCCGACCTGTGGAGATCAAGACACCATTAAAGACTGGAAGCTTGGAAGCTTGGAGCTCAAGTAAAGACCTTAAGGCGGGTTTTATAACTCTAAACCTTTTGCTTTCTTATGCATATCTTTGTACTTGCAAAAGTAGCTTGTTCTTCTTTCCCCCATCCTTCCTTGCTTTCTTGCATCTAAAACCATGAGAGACAGACCTGGATCTGGAGGTAGAAGAAGGGGGGCGTGAATACCTATGTCACTTTAGCAAACGGTCTTGCACCCTTGGCCAAACGGTTTGCAAAACCGTTTGGGGGTTTTGCAAAACCGTTTGAGGGGCAAACGGTTTCACAAGGTCGGTTGGAGAAAACGGTCTCCAAGACCATTTGAGGGCGTTGACCAAGCATGGACCGTTTGGTATTTCTGTTCATAATTATGTAGGCTAATTACCCACCATATTTTATGGGTTAACTCCAAAGGAATCGTAGGTTAAAGGCCAATCAATTAGGCAAATCAAATTGAATTAAATGCTGATTTTCAATCTGTTTAACTTGAACTTCTTGGGAAAACGGTCTCAAACTATTTGAGTGCGTTGACCAAGCGTGGACCGTTTGGTATTACTGTTCCTAATGATGTGGTCTAATAACCCACCAAATTTGATAGGTTAACTCCCAAGTAATCATGAGTTAAAGGCTAAACAATTAGGCAATCGAATTGAATTAAGTGTTGATTTTCCAATCTGATTAATTGAACTTTTTTGGCAAACGGGCTCAAGACCGTTTGAGTGCGTTGACCAAGCGTTGACCGTTTGGTATTCCTGTTCATAATCATGTTAGTTAATAACCCTACAAATTTGAGGGATTAACTCCAAAGGAATCGTGAGTTGAAGGCTAATCAATTATGTAAACCCTAATTGGATTAAGTGCTGACTTTCAACTTGATTAATATGACTTTTTGGGTTTTCTTGCCCAAACGGTCTCAAGACCGTTTGGGGATCACCCAAACGGTCTCAAGACCGTTTGGAGGTCTAGGGTTGGATATGGTTAAGTGTTTGAAGGACAAAAGATATGGTGTTAACCCTAATCGGCTAAGTGTTGGTTTTGCATTGGATTGAGTTGATTGTTTGGGGTTGATTGGCCCAAACGGTCTCAAGACCATTTGGGGATCACCCAAACGGTCTCAAGACCATTTGGGGATCACAAAAGACCGTTTTGAGGTCTGGGGTCAAGTATAGTTGACCAATTGAAGGTCCAAAGGTACACAATTACAAAGCAATCAATTGATGATTTGATGATCAACTCAATAGCTCAAACCCTGATGATTTTTCACTAGAATCCAAGGGTTGGGTGAGCCAAACGGTCTCAAGACCATTTGGAACTCATCCAAACGGTCTCAAGACCGTTTGGAGGTCACCCAAGACCGTTTGGAGGTCTAGGGGTGAGTATGGTTAAGCAATTGATGATACAATGATACTAAGTTGGAATGTAATCAATTGTTGTTTTGGTGATCAATCCAATGATCCAAACCTTAATTGGTTGACTTAGATTTTGATTTTTTGATGGGAAAACGGTCTCAAGACCATTTGGAGGTCATCCAAACGACCTCAAGACCGTTTGGGGTCAGGTCATGTCCCAATGTAATGATGGTTCAATAGGTTCAAATCAATTAGTCCCACATTGAAATATGTTGAAGGGTTATTGTTTCCAATCCCTAATTCAATTGAGTTAAACCCTAATTGATGGTCAATTGAGGGTCAAGTGAGGGACAAATCAGTTGAAGGTTGACCCATTAAACTCAATTAAGGTATGAGTATAGGTCCAATTGATGATTGGTTCCATGAATTCAAAGATTGAAGGAATCAACATTGGAAACCCTAATTCAATTGGATACCTTATGAAGTGGAGGTCCAATGTGATTGAATCTTTGAGAATTAAGATGATGAATGTTCTATTGATCCAATAGTGATTAGTAATGATAATCAATGAAGGTGTGAAGGTTGAAACCCTAATAATACCTAAGTGATTAAGAACCAATTAAAGGGAGAATTCTTAATTGTTTATAGGATTAATAGCTTGATACACTATGTTAACCATGGTAGTATGTACTTTATTGAAGGGTCGATGTGACCTAATCAATTTGAAAGAATGAGAAATTAGAATACATATATATATAGATAGATAGAAATATGAATCATGTAATGATCTGTTGTAGCACGACCGTGCAAGGGAGCACGGCCGTGGTAGCCTTAGCTTGCACGACCGTGCAAGGGAGCACGGTCGTGGTAGCCTTACTTTGCACGACCGTGCAAGGTGGCACGACCGTGGTGTCCTATATAGAAATTGAAAAGTGTTGGTATTATGCTAACATTGTTATATATATATGCATGCCCTTATTTGTATAAGTCATACAGGTTGATATTATGAGGTGATCATAGCCAGGTATGAGTTATGATGTCATATTCCTTGAAAACAATTATAAGCTTTTAGAGTAATGATATGTGAAAAGTATATACATTGCTTCAATCAAGGTCATGTTGTTAGATGACTTGTTGTTTATATGTCACTTGGTAGCAAGTGTTATGATAATATGAGGGTTTGAATAACCATTCTCCTGAACCACAATGATGAGATGGTTAGGGATTGATATCCCAAGGTTAACAATATGTGATGTGAACTTGATACAATAGTACCTTTTCTTTATAGCAATTGTTTTATTAGGTTATGCCTGAACATGTCTTATGCTAAGGAATATTGTAAGGTACTTAACTAATCAAGTATAATGATATCAAGTAGAGCCCTGACCATAGATCCATCATTGTCAGAAATATATGATGGTGAACCAGGTTTTTCTAAGGAAACTCCTGGAGCACATACTTTTGAGTATGTGGGGGTAATGGACGTGAATATCCTTACGTCCTAATGTTGGATATGATTGTAGATGTATCATTAATCTCTCAGTCCTTCGTTATATGATTATGTTGGGAAGATGTATCACTAATCTCCCGAAGATTTTGTTAATGCCGCATCGATGTGAGATAAATAAGAAATCCCTCGATGGCGAAGAGAGTACAGAATGCCACTGTAGCTCTGAATAGCGAAGTTGCCAGAATACCCTGGAAAGCTATTGTAGCAGTGACACAAGATGTCCTGCATATCGATCCTCATACTGACTGAGGAGTGATGAGGTCATAGGAATCCGGCTCTCCTGATGACCTAGGTATGGTACCGATTGCGATCTAAGGATGGTCGGTTGGAGTATGAGAGGTGTAACTCATCTCCTCAGGGCATAAATATGTTTGTAAAACATAATCATCCGCATAGCATAATTTCTTAGATGGAACTATGAGAAACAATGATTGACAATACATTGTTATAGTGATCTAGTTAAATAACTAGTACACATGCTTTTCATATTCTTCATTATTATATGCCTGATCTTTCAATTAAGCTATAATTGAAATGATTGCTCATAAGGATATTGTTTCACTTAGTTTATATAATATTACCTGCTGTTGAATGTTATAATCCTACTATTTATGTTGTTCTCTTTTTCATAACAAAGCTTCTGGCGGAGAGTTATAACTCTCGCTGGGACAATTATTTAAATTGTCTCACTCCCGTGGGTTTCAACTTTTAGGAAGACGCCGAGGACGAAGGAACCCATCAGTGGGTGAGCAGCAGTAGCAGCAGTCTCAGGGACAACAGTGATCCTCAGGTGGAGACATTGTCTGTCATGTTGTGTAAATAGTATGTCCTGTGTCGTCTCTGTACTCTCAGGTCCTAGGAGTCTGTATATCTGAGATTTTGGCATGATGCCTCGAGATTTTATATCTTACCTTGTACAGTTAACAAGGTGGGTTTTGTTGTAATGCACGAGATGTGTTTATGACAGAGATGTATCATGGATCAGTTTGTAAATGACCTATCATGTTGTTTTATGAAAGAGTTTTTATCTTTCGAAGATCTCTTTACAAAAGTTTTAAATTTTTACTGATTTTTTTATAATTCCGCTGCTAATCGCTTACGCATTCGTTAATCTGATTGTCAGTTTGGTGTCAGTCGTTTCAAGTGGTATCAGAGCTCTAGGTTCGCTGAGTTTACAGAGACATAGGACTTAGGATGTCGAGTCTATAATTAGTGTTTTCCAGTATAGCTAATAGTGTCTTCTGCTCCTCAGGAGAAGAAGATAAGTAAGGATGTCTGGACCACATGAGGAGTATGTGGCAGAGAGTAGTGTTGCTGCACCCCGAGGAGGTGCAAGGAGCCCAGAAGTAGAGCAACCTGTACCTGAACCACCTTTGGAGCCACCCCAGTTCAACCCAGTTGACATGGGAAACCCAGCCGTTCAGACCCTGTTTTGGCAGTTTATAACTGCCATGACACACATCACAGATAGGATACCTATGCATGCACCTAGGTCACCTACCCATCCGGAAGGACAAGGAATCGGCAAGACGTTTGAAAGATTACGCCGAGTCGGAGCAACTGAGTACTTTGGAACAGTTGATCCGACAGATGCCGACCTGTGGTTAACTGAGTTGGAGAAGGCCTTTAGAATCCTGAACATCTCTGAAGCTGAGAAGGTTAGACATGCTGTCTATCTTCTCAAAGGGAGTGCGGGCCACTGGTAGACCATGGAAGAGCAGAAAAGGCCTGGTGTGGAGATTGCCTAGGAAGTCTTTCGTCGGGAATTTATCAATAGATATTTCCCTAAGACGTTCCTGGATGAGAAAATCTCTCAATTAGAGAGGTTAAGGCAATGATTGATGAACATTAGCGAATACGAAGCTAAGTTCATGGAGTTGCTATGGTTCTGGCCACACATGGCTGCTACAGATGAAGAAAGGATTAGACGGTTCGAGAAAGGGTTGAATGCCGAGTTGACTACTCCCGTGTCTACCCTAGAGAATCGGGAAAGGTTTGCTACCTTCATTGAGTCAGTCCGAAGGATAGAGAGATCCGTAGCAGAGAAGAGGCAAACCCATAAGAGGTATCCTCAGTTCTAGGGATCTTCATCTAGAGACTTCAAGAAGCCTAGATTTTCTGCGCCTACACCACCACCTAGATCCAATACCCAGACGCAGTGGACGTCAAATAGGGGTAGAGGACGAAGCTTATCACTACAAGGGGCTCGCAGTTCAGCATCTATGTCGGTTACAAGACCACCCAGACCTCAACAACTGAACAAAAGTTGTTACATATGTGGAAAGATGGGACATTTGATGAAGGATTGTAGAGCCAGAGACGTGAGTGTGACTCAACCTCAGAGGCAGAATCAGCAAGGATCTCAAAGGCGACAGTTTCCAGGTAATGCTAGAGGATGTGGGCAAGCATCCCAAGCTGGATCATCAGCATCTAGTCATCAAGCACCAAATCAACCACAGGCGACGGCAAGATTCTACGCAATGAATCCACCTGATGCAGTTATCAACCCTAGGGTTGTGGCAGGTCAGATGGAATTGTTATATTCTGATATGTCTACATCTTGCGTTGTATCTGTTTTGATTGATCCAGGTGCTACGCACTCTTTTATCACTCGAAAAGTGATTCGTAACTACAATATGACAACCAGTCATAGGGCAGATAGCTTGTTGCTTGAGACTCCATTGAGAGGGTCTGCTGTGTTGCAGGAGGTTTGCTCTCCCTGCATCCTTTTCTTTTCTGAACATCGCATTCAAGTGGATTTAATACCACTTGACATGCAAGGATTTGATATAATCCTTGGAATGGATACCTTGGAAAGGTATAAGGTTGTTTTGGATTGTGAATCCAAGCAAGCTGTGTTTGCTGATGAAAGTGACACATGGATCTTTCAAGGAGAGAGAAAGATTCTACCCACTTGTCTTGTGTCATCTATGGTTGCTGAGAAGCTGATGAGGCAAGGATGTTATGCATTCTTGGCCCATGTGGTAGATACTACCATGGAAAGTCCTAACCCTGCCGAAGTTCCTATAGTCAGGGAATTTGAAGATGTATTTCCTGAAGAACTTCCAGGTATACCACCGCCTCGGGAAATTGATTTTGAGATCAATCTAATCCCAGACACAAAACCTATAGCACAAACACCGTATAGGATGGCGCCTGCTGAGATGGCGGAACTCAAGAAACAACTGCAAGAGTTGCTTGAGAAAGGATTCATCCGACCGAGTACCTCACCTTGGGGTGCTCCGGTTCTCTTTATTAAAAAGAAAGACGGATCGATGCGGTTATGCATTGATTACAGACAACTAAACAAAGTGACAATAAAGAATAAGTATCCTCTGCCGAGGATTGATGATCTTTTTGACCAGTTGCGTGATGCAACCATCTTCTCAAAAATAGATTTGAGGTCAGGATATCATCAACTCCGTATTAAGGACAGTGACATACCCAAGTCTGCCTTCGGGACAAGGTATGGTCACTATGAGTTCACAGTTATGTCATTTGGACTAACTAATGCACCAGTTGCATTTATGGAACTCATGAATAGAATCTTCCGACCTTTCCTCGATCAGTGTGTGGTTGTCTTTATAGATGACATTCTAATCTATAGTAGAGATGCTCAGCAGCATGAACAACATCTTCGTCAGGCTCTAGCTTTTCTAAGAGAACATAATCTATACGCTAAGTTTAGCAAGTGTGATTTCTGGTTACCGGAAGTATCTTTCCTTGGACATGTGATATCTGCCTCGGGTATTCGTGTTGACCCTAAAAAGGTAGAATCTGTCCTACAATGGGAACAGCCGAAGACACCGACAGAAATCCGTAGTTTCTTAGGGTTGGCTGGCTATTACCGAAGGTTTATAAAGAACTTCAGTTCCATAGCCCTACCTTTGACAAAGTTGACCCGGAAGGATATTCCTTTTATTTGGAGTGATAAGTGCCAGCAATCCTTCTAGTTGCTGAAGGAGAGGTTGATAAGTGCACCTGCACTTGTGTTACCTGAGCAAGGCAAGGGATACGTAGTTTTCTGTGATGCCTCCAAGAATGGACTCGAATGTGTGTTGATGCAGGATAAACAAGTAATTTCTTTTGCTTCTTGACAACTTAAGAAACACGAGGAGAATTATCCGACACACGATCTAGAGCTAGCTGTTGTGGTTCATGCCTTGAAGATCTGAAGACACTATCTCTACGGAGAGACATTCCAGATCTTCACTGATCATAAGAACCTTAAGTATATCTTCTCTCAGCACGAACTTAACATGAGGCAATGACGCTGGATGGAGTTAATCAAAGACTACGATTGTACAATTGATTACCATCCAGGAAAGGCCAATGTAGTTTCAGATTCTTTGAGTAGGAAATCAGCAACACCAACCTTAGATAGGGCACAACTAAACTCTTTAGTATGCTCTAGGAGAGATATGCTTATCTCCTTAAGGCAAGACAATGTAAAATTGAAGGTGTCATTGTTAGCCGAGTTGTTAGCTGAGATGCATATAAAACCTACTCTGAGAGAGCAGATTAAGGAGGCACAACAAGTTGATGTTGCAGTTCAGCAGATCAGATCGGAGTTTGGTGATGAGAAACGAGATGGTTTCCATGACTCAGATGATCAAGTAGCATGTTATCATGGAAGGATGATAGTACCAGATGTGGATAATTTGAGAAAGTTAGTCCTGGAAGAAGCCCATTCTTCGATGTATGCTATGCATCCAGGGAGCACCAAGATGTATTGAAACTTGAAAGATATGTATTGGTGGCCTGGGATGAAGAAGGATGTTGCTGAGTTTGTTATACGGTGTCCTGTGTGTCAGCAAGTTAAAGCTGAACACCAGAAGCCTGCAGGAACAATGCAACCTTTACCCATACCACAGTGGAAATGGGATCACATAACTATGGACTTTGTTGTTGGCCTACCAAGGACAAACAAAGGACATGATTCAATTTGGGTAATAGTTGATAGGTTGACAAAGACAGCGCATTTCTTACCTGTCAAAACAACCTATTCTGCTGAGAAGTTAGCACAGCTGTATGTTGAAGAGATAGTGTGATTGCACGGAGTTCCTGTCACTATAGTATCGGATAGAGGTCCTCAGTTTACGAGTCGTTTTTGGGAGCGACTGCACAAAGCTCTAGGTACCCAGTTAAGGTTTAGTACATCCTTTCATCCTCAGACTGATGGACAGTCGGAAAGGACTATACAGACCTTAGAGGACTTGTTGAGAGCATGTGTTCTTCAGTTTACAGGGAGTTGGGATCTGCACTTAAGCTTGATAGAGTTTGCCTACAACAATAGCAATCATCATAGCATCGACATGGCACCATATGAAGCTTTATATGGTAGACGTTGTATATCACCCTTATGTTGGTATGAAACCGGTGAATATCAACTGTTAGGTCCTGATCTTGTGCAGCAGACCACAGAAAAGATCAAAGTAATACAACAACAGATCAAGACTGTACAGGATAGGCAAAAATCTTATGCTGACAAGCATCATAGACCCTTGGAGTTCCAGGTTGGAGACAGAGTGTATCTCAAGGTCTCACCTTGGAAGGGAGTTGAGGTTTGGAAGGAAAGGGAAGTTAGCTCCTAGGTTTATGGGGCCTTATCCAATCATTGAACGGATTGGAAAAGTAGCCTATAAACTAGAGTTGCCACCAGAGTTGCAGAGGTTACACCCTGTGTTTCACATTTCTATGCTGAGGAAATGTCACCCTGGTACCGAGTCAGTTCTACAACCTATGGAGGTAGAATTGAATGATGATATATCTTATGAAGAGGGACCTATATCCATCCTTGATAAAAGAATTAAAAAGCTGAAAAGGAAAGACATAAGTCTTGTTAAAGTCCTCTGGAATCACCGTGGTGTTGAAGAAGCCACATGGGAACTAGAGGAAGAGATGAGAAGGAAATACCCTGCTCTTTTCTCTTAATATGTTTTGTTGATTTCGGGGACGAAATCCTTGTAAGGGGTGGATAATTTGTAACATCCCTGACCTGGGTTATGAACTAACCCTAGGTGTTTTGCTTAATTATGTAATTAGATACTTGTGATTATCTTTTGGTATGTAATTAAATCTCCTAAGGAACATACACTTCCTTTTCTGTCCCTTTTGAACAATGTTGTAATATTGTTTTGTAATTCAGGGACCTATGTGCAAATTACCCAATTAAAAGGGGTTAACTTGCAAATTTCACATGTTAAGATGTTCCTTTGGTGTTGAGACATCATAAGAATGAATATGATAAAGTATGATGGATTCTCCAAGCTTGGGCACCAAGATGCAGCTTGTGGAGCAATCCTTGTACTTAAAACTCTAGTTTTGGTGTAAAGTGCAATTTACCCAAAATATGGGGTGCAACTTGTAAAATACACCTTCTATAGTATCTTTTATGACTCTTGGCATCATTTAGAGTAAGAATGATGAAGAGTTCACTTCAATTGAATAATTAAATAAGAGTGATAACCCTTATAAATTAAATGGTCAAGTTATAAGTCTAATAACCCTTCTATATGTGCAACTTAGTAAGAAGTTGGCTTTCTTCACCTTTAGACCTTGGGTTTAAGATGAGTTTTTATTAAGTATGGAAGGGATAAACGTGGTTTATAATAAGGGAAGGACCTAGAGGAGAAATGGAGAAACAAGTTGTCCTTATGTTGAAATTTCACCTAAAGTATATATAAACCTTTTCTCACTTAGCAAGGATCGTTTCTTTCACTTCCTTTCTTATCCCCTTGCTTATACCGACTTAGGACAGAGCTCTAGAGAAGAGGAGAACGGCCAAGCAGTTCTAGGTAAGCTTTGATCATCATCTTGCTCGAATTCATGAAGGAATTCATGGTGCAAGGTTGGTTTTATGGTCTTCCTTACTTGTTTCTTCTTTCTAGCCATCTTTTCCCAACCTTTCCTTGGAGAAACACCCTTGGCCGACCTGTGGAGCTCAAGACACCATTAAAGACTGGAAGCTTGGAAGATTGGAGCTCAAGTAAAGACCTTAAGGCGGGTTTTATAACTCTAAACCTTTTGCTTTCTTATGCATATCTTTGTACTTGCAAAAGTAGCTTGTTCTTCTTCCCCCCATCCTTCCTTGCTTTCTTGTATCTAAAACCATGAGAGACAGACCTGGATCTGGAGGTAGAAGAAGGGGGGCGTGAATACCTATGTAACTTTATCAAACGGTCTTGCGCCCTTGGCCAAACGGTTTGCAAAACCGTTTGGGGGTTTTGCAAAACCGTTTGAGGGGCAAACGGTTTCACAAGGTCGGTTGGAGAAAACGGTCTCCAAGACCGTTTGAGGGCGTTGACCAAGCGTGGACCGTTTGGGATTTCTGTTCATAATTATGTAGGCTAATGACCCACCAAATGTGAGGGGTTAACTCCAAAGGAATCGTAGGTTAAAGGCCAATCAATTAGGCAAATCAAATTGAATTAAATGCTGATTTTCAATCTGTTTAAGTTGAACTTCTTGGGAAAACGGTCTCAAACCGTTTGAGTGCGTCAACCAAGCGTAGACCATTTGGGATTACTGTTCCTAATGATGTGGTCTAATAACCCACCAAATTTTATAGGTTAACTCCCAAGGAATCATGAGTTAAAGGCTAAACAATTAGGCAATCGAATTGAATTAAGTGCTGATTTTCCAATCTGATTAATTTAACTTTTTGGGAAAACGTTCTCAAGACCGTTTGAGTGCGTTGACCAAGCATTGACCGTTTGGGATTCCTGTTCATAATCATGTTAGTTAATAACCCTCCAAATTTGAGGGATTAACTCCAAAGGAATCGTGAGTTGAAGGCTAATCAATTATGTAAACCCTAATTGGATTAAGTGCTGACTTTCAACTTGATTAATATGACTTTTTGGGTTTTCTTGCCCAAACGGTCTCAAGACCGTTTGGGGATCACCAAAACGGTCTCAAGACCGTTTGGAGGTCTAGGGTTGGATATGGTTAAGTGTTTGAAGGACAAAAGATAAGATGTTAACCCTAATCGGCTAAGTGTTGGTTTTGCATTGGATTGAGTTGATTGTTTGGGGTTGATTGGCCCAAACGGTCTCAATACCGTTTGGGGATCACCCAAACGGTCTCAAGACCATTTGGGGATCACCAAAGACCGTTTGGAGGTCTGGGGTCAAGTATAGTTGACCAATTGAAGGTCCAAAGGTACACAATTACAAAGCAATCAATTGCTGATTTGATGATCAACTCAATAGCTCAAACCCTAATGATTTTTCACTAGAATCCAAGGGTTGGGTGAGCCAAACGGTCTCAAGACCGTTTGGAACTCCTCCAAACGGTCTCAAGACCGTTTGGAGGTCACCCAAGACCGTTTGGAGGTCTAGGGGTGAGTATGGTTAAGCAATTGATGATACAATGATACTAAGTTGGAATGTAATCAATTGTTGTTTTGGTGATCAATCCAATGACCCAAACCTTAATTGGTTGACTTAGATTTTGATGTTTTGATGGGAAAACGGTCTCAAGACCGTTTGGAGGTCATCCAAACGACCTCAAGACCGTTTGGGGTCAGGTCATGTCCCAATGTAATGATGGTTCAATAGGTTCAAATCAATTAGTCCCACATTGAAATATGTTGAAGGGTTATTGTTTCCAATCCCTAATTCAATTGAGTTAAACCCTAATTGATGGTCAATTGAGGGTCAAGTGAGGGACAAATCAGTTGAAGTTTGACCTATTAAACTCAATTAAGGTATGAGTATAGGTCCAATTGATGATTGGTTCCATGAATTCAAAGATTGAAGGAATCAACATTGGAAACCCTAATTCAATTGGATACCTTATGAAGTGGAGGTCCAATGTGATTGAATCTTTGAGAATTAAGATGATGAATGTTCTATTGATCCAATAGTGATTAGTAATGATAATCAATGAAGGTGTGAAGGTTGAAACCCTAATAATACCTAAGTGATTAAGAACCAATTAAAGGGAGAATTCTTAATTGTTTATAGGATTAATAGCTGGATACACTATGTTAACCATGGTAGTATGTACTTTATTGAAGGGTCGATGTGACCTAATCAATTTGAAAGAATGAGAAATTAGAATACATATATATATATAGATAGATAGAAATATGAATCATGTAATGATCTGCTGTAGCACGACCGTGCAAGGGAGCACGGCCGTTGTAGCCTTAGCTTGCACGACCGTGCAAGGGAGCATGGCCGTGGTAGCCTTACTTTGCACGACCGTGCAAGGTGGCACGGCTGTGGTGTCCTATATAGAAATTGAAAAGTGTTGGTATTATGCTAACATTGTTATATATATATGCATGCCCTTATTTGTATAAGTCATACAGGTTGATATTATGAGGTGATCATAGCCAGGTATGAGTTATGATGTCATATTCCTTGAAAACAATTACAAGCTTTTAAAGTAATGATATGTGAAAAGTATATACATTGCTTCAATCAAGGTCATGTTGTTAGATGACTTGTTGTTTATATGTCACTTGGTAGCAAGTGTTATGATAATATGAGGGTTTGAATAACCATTCTCCTGAACCACAATGATGAGATGGTTAGGGATTGATATCCCAAGGTTAACAATATGTGATGTGAACTTGATACAATAGTACCTTTTCTTTATAGCAATTGTTTTATTAGGTTATGCCTGAACATGTCTGATGCTAAGGAATGTTGTAAGGTACTTAACTAATCAAGTATAATGATATCAAGTAGAGCCCTGACCATAGATCCATCATTGTCAGAAAATATATGATGGTGAACCAGGTTTTTCTAAGGAAACTCCTGGAGCACATACTTTTGAGTATGTGGGGGTAATGGACGCGAATATCCTTACGTCCTAATGTTGGATATGATTGGAGATGTATCATTAATCTCTCAGTCCTTCATTATATGATTATGCTGGGAAGATGTATCACTAATCTCCCGATGATTTTGTTAATGCCGCATCGATGTGAGATAAATAAGAAATCCCTCGATGGCGAAGAGAGTACAGAATGCCACTGTAGCTCTGAATAGCGAAGTTGCCAGAATACCCTGGAAAGCTATTGTAGCAGTGACACAAGATGTCCTGCATATCGATCCTCATACTGACTGAGGAGTGATGAGGTCATAGGAATCCGGCTCTCCTGATGACCTAGGTATGGTACCGATTGCGATCTAAGGATGGTCGGTTGGAGTATGAGAGGTGTAACTCATCTCCTCAGGGCATAAATATGTTTGTAAAACATAATCAGCCGCATAGCATAATTTCTTAGATGGAACTACGAGAAACAATGATTGACAATACATTGTTATAGTGATCTAGTTAAATAACTAGTACACATGCTTTTCATATTCTTCATTATTATATGCCTGATCTTTCAATTAAGCTATAATTGAAATGATTGCTAATAAGGATATTGTTTCACTTAGTTTATATAATGTTACCTGATGTTGAATGTTATAATCCTACTATTTATGTTGTTCTCTTTTTCATAACAAAGCTTCTGGCGGAGAGTTATAACTCTCGCTATGACAATTATTTAAATTGTCTCACTCCCGTGGGTTTCAACTTTTAGGAAGACGCTGAGGACGAAGGAACCCATCAGTGGGTGAGCAGCAGTAGCAGCAGTCTCAGGGACAACAGTGATCCTCAGGTGGAGACATTGTCTGTCATGTTGTGTAAATAGTATGTCCTGTGTCGTCTCTGTACTCTCAGGTCCTAGGAGTCTGTATATCTGAGATTTTGGCATGATGCCTCGAGATTTTATATCTTACCTTGTACAGTTAACAAGGTGGGTTTTGTTGTAATGCGCGAGATGTGTTTATGACAGAGATGTATCATGGATCAGTTTGTAAATGACCTATCATGTTGTTTTATGAAAGAGTTTTTATCTTTCGAAGATCTCTTTACAAAAGTTTTAAATTTTTACTGATTTTTTTATAATTCCACTGCTAATCGCTTCCGCATTCGTTAATCTGATTATCAGTTTGGTGTCGGTCGTTTCAAGTGGTATCAGAGCTCTAGGTTCGCTGAGTCTACAGAGACATAGGACTTAGGATGTCGAGTCTATTCTTAGTGTTTTCCAGTATAGCTAATAGTGTCTTCTGCTCCTCAGGAGAAGAAGATAAGGATGTCTGGACCACATGAGGAGTATGTGGTAGAGAGTAGTGTTGCTGCACCCCGAGGAGGTGCAAGGAGCCCAGAAGTAGAGCAACATGTACCTGAACCACCTTTGGAGCCACCCCAGTTCAACCCAGTTGACATGGGAAACCCAACCGTTCAGACCCTGTTTGGGCAGTTTATAACTGCCATGACACACATCACAGATAGGATACCTATGTCTGCACCTAGGGCACCTACCCATCCGGAAGGACAAGGAATCGGCAAGACGTTTGAAAGATTACGCTGAGTCGGAGCAACTGAGTACTTTGGAACAGCTGATCCGACAGATGCCGACCTGTGGTTAACTGAGTTGGAGAAGGCCTTTAGAATCCTGAACATCTCTGAAGCTGAGAAGGTTAGACATGCTGTCTATCTTCTCAAAGGGAGTGCGGGCCACTGGTGGACCATGGAAGAGCAGAAGAGGCCTGGTGTGGAGATTGCCTGGGAAGTCTTTCGTCGGGAATTTATCAATAGATATTTCCCTAAGACGTTCCTGGATGAGAAAATCTCTCAATTCGAGAGGTTAAGGCAAGGATTGATGAACATTAGCGAATATGAAGCTAAGTTCATGGAGTTGCTGCAGTTCTGTCCACACATGGCTGCTACAGATGAAGAAAGGATTAGACGGTTCGAGAAAGGGTTGAATGCCGAGTTGACTACTCCCGTGTCTGCCCTAGAGAATCGGGAAAGGTTTGCTACCTTCATTGAGTCAGTCCGAAGGATAGAGAGATCCGTAGCAGAGAAGAGGCAAACCCATAAGAGGTATCCTCAGTTCCAGGGATCTTCATCTAGAGACTTCAAGAAGCCTAGATTTTCTGCGCCTACACCACCACCTAGATCCAATACCCAGACGCAGTGGACGTCAAATAGGGGTAGAGGACAAAGCTTATCACTACAAGGGGCTCACAGTTCAGCATCTATGTCGGTTACAGGACCACCCAGACCTCAACAACTGAACAAAAGTTGTTACATATGTGGAAAGATGGGACATTTGATGAAGGATTGTAGAGCCAGAGACGTGAGTGTGACTCAACCTCAGAGGCAGAATCAGCAAGGATCTCAAAGGCGACAGTTTCCAGGTAATGCTAGAGGACGTGGGCAAGCATCCCAAGCTGGATCATCAGCATCTAGTCATCAAGCACCAAATCAACCACAGGCGACGGCAAGATTCTACGCAATGAATCCACCTGATGCAGTTATCAACCCTAGGGTTGTGGCAGGTCAGATGGAATTGTTATATTCTGATATGTCTACATCATGTGTTGTATCTGTTTTGATTGATCCGGGTGCTACGCACTCTTTTATCACTCGAAAAGTGATTTGTAACTACAATATGACAACCAGTCATAGGGCAGATAGCTTGTTGCTTGAGACTCCGTTGAGAGGGTCTGCTGTGTTGCAGGAGGTTTGCTCTCCCTGCATCCTTTTCTTTTCTGAACATCGCATTCAAGTGGATTTAATACCACTTGACATGCAAGGATTTGATATAATCCTTGGAATGGATACCTTGGAAAGGTATAAGGTTGTTTTGGATTGTGAATCCAAGCAAGCTGTGTTTGCTGATGAAAGCGACACATGGATCTTTCAAGGAGAGAGAAAGATTCTACCCACTTGTATTGTGTCATCTATGGTTGCTGAGAAGCTGATGAGGCAAGGATGTTATGCATTCTTGGCCCATGTGGTAGATACTACCATGGAAAGTCCTAACCCTGCCGAAGTTCCTATAGTCAGGGAATTTGAAGATGTATTTCCTGAAGAACTTCCAGGTATACCACCGCCTCGGGAAATTGATTTTGAGATCAATCTAATCCCAGACACAAAACCTATAGCACAAACACCGTATAGGATGGCGCCTGCTGAGATGGCGGAACTCAAGAAACAACTGCAAGAGTTGCTTGAGAAAGGATTCATCCGACCGAGTACCTCACCTTGGGGTGTTCCGGTTCTCTTTGTTAAAAAGAAAGACGGATCAATGCGGTTATGCATTGATTACAGACAACTAAACAAAGTGACAATAAAGAATAAGTATCCTCTGCCGAGGATTGATGAATTTTTTGACCAGTTGCGTGGTGCAACCATCTTCTCAAAAATAGATTTGAGGTCAGGATATCATCAACTCCGTATTAAGGACAGTGACATACCCAAGTCTGCCTTCATGACAAGGTATGGTCACTATGAGTTCACAGTTATGTCGTTTGGACTAACTAATGCACCAGTTGCATTTATGGAACTCATGAATAGAATCTTCCGACCTTTCCTCGATCAGTGTGTGGTTGTCTTTATAGATGACATTCTGATCTATAGTAGAGATGCTCAGCAGCATGAACAACATCTTCGTCAGGCTCTAGCTTTGCTAAGAGAACATAAGCTATACGCTAAGTTTAGCAAGTGTGAGTTCTGGTTACCGGAAGTATCTTTCCTTGGACATGTGATATCTGCCTCGGGTATTCGTGTTGACCCTAAAAAGGTAGAATCTGTCCTACAATGGGAACAGCCGAAGACACCGACAGAAATCCGTAGTTTCTTAGGGTTGGCTGGCATTACCGAAGGTTTATAAAGAACTTCAATTCCATAGCCCTACCTTTGACAAAGTTGACCCGGAAGGATATTCCTTTTATTTGGAGTGATAAGTGCCAGCAATCCTTCCAGTTGCTGAAGGAAAGGTTGACAAGTGCACTTGTACTTGTGTTACCTGAGCAAGGCAAGGGATACATAGTTTTCTGTGATGCCTCCAAGAATGGACTCGGATGTGTGTTGATGCAGGATAAACAAGTAATTTCTTTTGCTTCTCGACAACTTAAGAAACACGAGGAGAATTATCCGACACACGATCTAGAGCTAGCTGCTGTGGTTCATGCCTTGAAGATCTGGAGACACTATCTCTACGGAGAGACATTCCAGATCTTCACTGATCATAAGAACCTTAAGTATATCTTCTCTCAGCACGAACTTAACATGAGACAATGACGCTGGATGGAGTTAATCAAAGACTACGATTGTACAATTAATTACCATCCAGGAAAGGCCAATGTAGTTTCAGATTCTTTGAGTAGGAAATCAGCAACACCAACCTTAGATAGGGCACAACTAAACTCTTTAGTATGCTCTAGGAGAGATATGCTTATCTCCTTAAGGCAAGACAATGTACAATTGAAGGTGTCATTGTTAGCTGAGTTGTTAGCTGAGATACATATAAAACCTACTATGAGAGAGCAGATTAAGGAGGCACAACAAGTTGATGTTGCAGTTCAGCAGATCAGATTGGAGTTTGGTGATGAGAAACGAGATGGTTTCCATGACTCAGATGATCAAGTAGCATGTTATCATGGAAGGATGATAGTACCATATGTGGATAATTTGAGAAAGTTAGTCCTGGAAGAAGCCCATTCTTCGATGTATGCTATGCATCCAGGGAGCACCAAGATGTATTGAAACTTGAAAGATATGTATTGGTGGCCTGGGATGAAGAAGGACGTTGCTGAGTTTGTTATACGGTGTCCTGTGTGTCAGCAAGTTAAAGCTGAACACCAGAAGCCTACAGGAACAATGCAACCTTTACCCATACCACAGTGGAAATGGGATCACATAACTATGGACTTTGTTGTTGGCCTACCAAGGACAAACAAAGGACATGATTCCATTTGGGTAATAGTTGATAGGTTGACAAAGACAGCACATTTCTTACCTGTCAAAACAACCTATTCTGCTGAGAAGTTAGCACAGCTGTATGTTGAAGAGATAGTGCAATTGCACGGAGTTCCTGTCACTATAGTATCAGATAGAGGTCCTCAGGTTACGAGTCATTTTTGGGAGCGACTGCACAAAGCTCTAGGTACCCAGTTAAGGTTTAGTACAGCCTTTCATCCTCAGACTGATGGACAGTCGGAAAGTACTATACAGACCTTAGAGGACTTGTTGAGAGCATGTGTTCTTCAGTTTACAGGGAGTTGGGATCTGCACTTAAGCTTGATAGAGTTTGCCTACAACAATAGCTATCATCATAGCATCGACATGGCACCTTATGAAGCTTTATATGGTAGACGTTGTATATCACCCTTATGTTGGTATGAAACCGGTGAATATCAACTGTTAGGTCCTGATCTTGTGCACCAGACCACAGAAAAGATCAAAGTAATACAACAACAGATCAAGACTGCACAATATAGGCAAAAATCTTATGCTGACAAGCATCATAGACCCTTGGAGTTCCAGGTTGGAGACAGAGTGTATCTCAAGGTCTCACCTTGGAAGGGAGTTCTGAGGTTTGGAAGGAAAGGGAAGTTAGCTCCTAGGTTTATGGGGCCTTATCCAATCATTGAATGGATTGGAAAAGTAGCCTATAAACTAGAGTTGCCACCAGAGTTGCAGAGGTTACACCCTGTGTTTCACATTTCTATGCTGAGGAAATGTCACCCTGGTACCGAGTCAGTTCTACAACCTATGGAGGTAGAATTGAATGATGATATATCTTATGAAGAGGGACCTATATCCATCCTTGATAAAAGAATTAAAAAGCTGAAAAGGAAAGACATAAGTCTTGTTAAAGTCCTCTGGAATCACCGTGGTGTTGAAGAAGCCACATGGGAACTAGAGGAAGAGATGAGAAGGAAATACCCTGCTCTTTTCTCTTAATATGTTTTGTTGATTTCGGGGACGAAATCCTTGTAAGGGGTGGATAATTTGTAACATCCCTGACCTGGGTTATGAACTAACCCTAGGTGTTTTGCTTAATTATGTAATTAGATACTTGTGATTATCTTTTGGTATGTAATTAAATCTCCTAAGGAACATACACTTCCTTTTCTGTCCCTTTTGAACAATGTTGTAATATTGTTTTGTAATTCAGGGACCTATGTGCAAATTACCCAATTAAAAGGGGTTAACTTGCAAATTTCACATGTTAAGATGTTCCTTTGGTGTTGAGACATCATAAGAATGAATATGATAAAGTATGATGGATTCTCCAAGCTTGGGCACCAAGATGCAGCTTGTGGAGCAATCCTTGTACTTAAAACTCTAGTTTTGGTGTAAAGTGCAATTTACCCAAAATATGGGGTGCAACTTGTAAAATACACCTTCTATAGTATCTTTTATGACTCTTGGCATCATTTAGAGTAAGAATGATGAAGAGTTCACTTCAATTGAATAATTAAATAAGAGTGATAACCCTTATAAATTAAATGGTCAAGTTATAAGTCTAATAACCCTTCTATATGTGCAACTTAGTAAGAAGTTGGCTTTCTTCACCTTTAGACCTTGGGTTTAAGATGAGTTTTTATTAAGTATGGAAGGGATAAACGTGTTTTATAATAAGGGAAGGACCTAGAGGAGAAATGGAGAAACAAGTTGTCCTTATGTTGAAATTTCACCTAAAGTATATATAAACCTTTTCTCACTTAGCAAGGATCGTTTCTTTCACTTCCTTTCTTATCCCCTTGCTTATACCGACTTAGGACAGAGCTCTAGAGAAGAGGAGAACGGCCAAGCAGTTCTAGGTAAGCTTTGATCATCATCTTGCTCGAATTCATGAAGGAATTCATGGTGCAAGGTTGGTTTTATGGTCTTCCTTACTTGTTTCTTCTTTCTAGCCATCTTTTCCCAACCTTTCCTTGGAGAAACACCCTTGGCCGACCTGTGGAGCTCAAGACACCATTAAATACTGGAAGCTTGGAAGCTTGGAGCTCAAGTAAAGACCTTAAGGCGGGTTTTATAACTCTAAACCTTTTGCTTTCTTATGCATATCTTTGTACTTGCAAAAGTAGCTTGTTCTTCTTTCCCCCATCCTTCCTTGCTTTCTTGCATCTAAAACCATGAGAGACAGACCTGGATCTGGAGGTAGAAGAAGGGGGGCGTGAATACCTATGTCACTTTAGCAAACGGTCTTGCACCCTTGGCCAAACGGTTTGCAAAACCGTTTGGGGGTTTTGCAAAACCGTTTGAGGGGCAAACGGTTTCACAAGGTCGGTTGGAGAAAATGGTCTCCAAGACCGTTTGAGGGCGTTGACCAAGCGTGGACCGTTTGGGATTTCTGTTCATAACTATGTAGGCTAATGACCCACCAAATTTGAGGGGTTAACTCCAAAGGAATCGTAGGTTAAAGGCCAATCAATTAGGCAAATCAAATTGAATTAAATGCTGATTTTCAATCTGTTTAACTTGAACTTCTTGGGAAAACGGTCTCAAACCGTTTGAGTGCGTCGACCAAGCGTGGACTGTTTGGGATTACTGTTCCTAATGATGTGGTCTAATAACCCACCAAATTTTATAGGTTAACTCCCAAGGAATCATGAGTTAAAGGCTAAACAATTAGGCAATCGAATTGAATTAAGTGCTGATTTTCCAATCTGATTAATTGAACTTTTTGGGCAAACGGTCTCAAGACCGTTTGAGAGCGTTGACCAAGCATTGACCGTTTGGGATTCCTATTCATAATCATGCTAGTTAATAATCCTCCTAATTTTAGGGATTAACTCCAAAGGAATCGTGAGTTTAAGGCTAATCAATTATGTAAACCCTAATTGGATTAAGTGCTGACTTTCAACTTGTTTAATATGACTTTTTGGGTTTTCTTGCCCAAACGGTCTCAAGACCGTTTGGGGATCACCCAAACGGTCTCAAGACCGTTTGGAGGTCACCCAAGACCGTTTGGAGGTCTAGGGTTGGATATGGTTAAGTGTTTGAAGGACAAAAGATATGGTGTTAACCCTAATCGGCTAAGTGTTGGTTTTGCTTTGGATTGAGTTAATTGTTTGGGGTTGATTGGCCCAAACGGTCTCAAGACCATTTGGGGATCACCCAAACGGTCTCAAGACCGTTTGGGGATCACCCAAGACCGTTTGGAGGTCTGGGGTCAAGTATAGTTGACCAATTGAAGGTCCAAAGGTACACAATTACAAAGCAATCAATTGCGGATTTGATGATCAACTCAATAGCTCAAACCCTAATGATTTTTCACTAGAATCCAAGGGTTGGGTGAGCCAAACGGTCTCAAGACCGTTTGGAACTCATCCAAACGGTCTCAAGACCATTTGGAGGTCACCCAAGACCGTTTGGAGGTCTAGGGGTGAGTATGGTTAAGCAATTGATGATACAATGATACTAAGTTGGAATGTAATCAATTGTTGTTTTGGTGATCAATCCAATGATCCAAACCTTAATTGGTTGACTTAGATTTTGATGTTTTGATGGGAAAACGGTCTCAAGACCATTTGGAGGTCATGCAAATGACCTCAAGACCGTTTGGGGTCAGGTCATGTCCCAATGTAATGATGGTTCAATAGGTTCAAATCAATTAGTCCCACATTGAAATATGTTGAAGGGTTATTGTTTCCAATCCCTAATTCAATTGAGTTAAACCCTAATTGATGGTCAATTGAGGGTCAAGTGAGGGACAAATCAGTTGAAGTTTGACCTATTAAACTCAATTAAGGTATGAGTATAGGTCCAATTGATGATTGGTTCCATGAATTCAAAGATTGAAGGAATCAACATTGGAAACCCTAATTCAATTGGATACCTTATGAAGTGGAGGTCCAATGTGATTGAATCTTTGAGAATTAAGATGATGAATGTTCTATTGATCCAATAGTGATTAGTAATGATAATCAATGAAGGTGTGAAGGTTGAAACCCTAATAATACCTAAGTGATTAAGAACCAATTAAAGGGAGAATTCTTAATTGTTTATAGGATTAATAGCTTGATACACTATGTTAACCATGGTAGTATGTACTTGATTGAAGGGTCGATGTGACCTAATCAATTTGAAAGAATGAGAAATTAGAATACATATATATATATAGATAGATAGAAATATGAATCATGTAATGATCTGCTGTAGCACGACCGTGTAAGGGAGCACGGCCGTTGTAGCCTTAGCTTGCACGACCGTGCAAGGGAGCACGACCGTGGTAGCCTTACTTTGCACGACCGTGCAAGGTGGCACGGCCGTGGTGTCCTATATAGAAATTGAAAAGTGTTGGTATTATGCTGACATTGTTATATATATATATGCATGCCCTTATTTGTATAAGTCATACAGGTTGATATTATGAGGTGATCATAGCCAGGTATGAGTTATGATGTCATATTCCTTGAAAACAATTATAAGCTTTTAGAGTAATGATATGTGAAAAGTATATACATTGCTTCAATCAAGGTCATGTTGTTAGATGAATTGTTGTTTATATGTCACTTGGTAGCAAGTGTTATGATAATATGAGGGTTTGAATAACCATTCTCCTGAACCACAATGATGAGATGGTTAGGGATTGATATCCCAAGGTTAACAATATGTGATGTGAACTTGATACAATAGTACCTTTTCTTTATAGCAATTGTTTTATTAGGTTATGCCTGAACATGTCTGATGCTAAGGAATGTTGTAAGGTACTTAACTAATCAAGTATAATGATATCAAGTAGAGCCCTGACCATAGATCCATCATTGTCAGAAAATATATGATGGTGAAACAGGTTTTTCTAAGGAAACTCCTGGAGCACATACTTTTGAGTATGTGGGGGTAATGGACGTGAATATCCTTACGTCCTAATGTTGGATATGATTAGAGATGTATCATTAATCTCTCAGTCCTTCATTATATGATTATGCTGGGAAGATGTATCACTAATCTCCCGATGATTTTGTTAATGCCGCATCGATGTGAGATAAACAAGAAATCCCTCGATGGCGAAGAGAGTACAGAATGCCACTGTAGCTCTGAATAGCAAAGTTGCCAGAATACCCTGGAAAGCTATTGTAGCAGTGACACAAGATGTTCTGCATATCAATCCTCATACTGACTGAGGAGTGATGAGGTCATAGGAATCCGGCTCTCCTGATGACCTAGGTATGGTACCGATTGCGATCTAAGGATGGTCGGTTGGAGTATGAGAGGTGTAACTCATCTCCTCAGGGCATAAATATGTTTGTAAAACGTAATCAGCCGCATAGCATAATTGCTTAGATGGAACTACGAGAAACAATGATTGACAATACATTGTTATAGAGATCTAGTTAAATAACTAGTACACATGCTTTTCATATTCTTCATTATTATATGCCCGATCTTTCAATTAATCTATAATTGAAATGATTGCTCATAAGGATATTGTTTCACTTAGTTTATATAATGTTACCTGCTGTTGAATGTTATAATCCTACTATTTATGTTGTTCTCTTTTTCATAACAAAGCTTCTGGCGGAGAGTTATAACTCTCGCTGGGATAATTATTTAAATTGTCTCACTCCCGTGGGTTTCAACTTTTAGGAAGACGCCGAGGACAAAGGAACCCATCAGTGGGTGAGCAGCAGTAGCAGCAGTCTCAGGGACAACAGTGATCCTCAGGTGGAGACATTGTCTGTCATGTTGTGTAAATAGTATGTCCTGTGTCGTCTCTGTACTCTCAGGTCCTAGGAGTCTGTATATCTGAGATTTTGGCATGATGCCTCGAGATTTTATATCTTACCTTGTACAGTTAACAAGGTGAGTTTTGTTGTAATGCACGAGATGTGTTTATGACAGAGATGTATCATGGATTAGTTTGTAAATGACCTATCATGTTGTTTTATGAAAGAGTTTTTATCTTTCAAAGATCTCTTTACAAAAGTTTTAAATTTTTACTGATTTTTTTATAATTCTGCTGCTAATCGCTTCCGCATTCGTTAATCTGATTGTCAGTTTGGTGTCGGTCGTTTCAGTGACATTTTTGAAACAAAGGCAGACCTCCTTGTAAAATTGTAGTCTTGGTCAATCAATAATAATGTCCAATTTCGGACAGACCGATCAAATAAGCGTTTCCTTACGCTTATATGTCTGCATAATGATCAATGTTCATGGAGACTTCATGCATGTGCTTCTAAGAGGGTTGGTGGGTTATGGAAAATAACAAAATACAATGATAAACACTCATGCCACATTGCAATTTTGTACAAGGATCATATGCAATGCAAGTCTTCATATATTGCAAGGATGATAATGCCTATGTTGAGAGCAAAACTAGACATGAGCGCTCGAGAGATAGTTGAAAAGGTGAAAGCTGAGTTGTATCTTACCATATCCTACAAGAAGGCTTGGCATGCACGTAAGAAAGCCATTTCATCAATCTTTGGAGATTGGGAGACATCGTATGGGTCGTTACTTCTATTTCTTAGATCTGTTGAACAAGCTATTCCAGGAACTGTATACAATTTCACAGTCAGTGAAACAACCCTTGGTCATCGATTTGAACGTGTATTTTGGAGTTTTAGTCCATCTATTGCAGGTTGGGCTCATTGTCGGACAGTGATTAGTGTTGATGGCACATTTTTGTATGGTAAATATGGTGGGACTTTACTTATAGCTATTTGCATTGATGGAAACGATGGATTGTTTCCCTTAGCTTTTGCAGTTGTTGAGAAAGAAAACCGTTCTTCTTGGGTGTGGTTCTTGAATTGTATGAAATATCAAATTCCAATTGTCCGACAAAGGAATGACTTTTGTGTTATATCTGATAGGATGTGCAACATTCATCAAGCATTGGATGAGGTGTTCCCATATGCCACTCAATGTAACTGTTTAAGACATTATAGAGACAACTTTCATAAGAAATTTAAGTCTACTAAATTATATAACTTGATGTGGAAAGCAGATAAGGCGACTGAAGTGGTAGAATTCGATAAACACATGAGTGCTATAAAAGCCATTGACCCATCTGCTTATAGTTGGCTAATACTTTTAAACCCAATATTGTGGACTATGTCTTATGATGGTGGTTATCGATACGGTACAAAAACAAACAATTACTCTGAGACGATTAATGGAATTTTAAATCGTGCTCGCAATCTTCCCATACAAGCCCTCATATGTAGCACATATTATCAGTTGGTCGCGATGTTTTTTAAAAGAAGGAACTCTGCAACATCATTAACTGGCCAATTAACCGTGAGAATAGCTTATAAATTGGAGAAGTTGGAGCATGAGTCAAGGAAACATCACATTAGTTGCCGAGTAAATGAGTTAGAATTCACTGTCAATGATGTGTCAGGCAATAGTTATCAGGTGCATATTCTACGAAATCCCTATCCTTCGTAGTGTACTTGTGGTAAACCACAAGTTTATCATATCCCATGCTCACATGTACTGGCCTGCACTAGTTTCATACACTATGAATATTTTCAGTTTGTCAACAATTGGTACAAGCTAGACAATTATAGGCTGACATATGCCCCTCAGTTTAGTGGAAAAAAAGATACTGGCCAGGGTTTGATCCAACCATGGGTCTTGTATATCTTCTACCACCAGTTGTTACATCACGTGCAGGATGACCTAAGGTGAAGCGCAGGATGACAAATATGGATATTGATCCAAATCGCACTTCTTACAAATGTGGAAAATGTGGTGGTTTAGGTCATAATGAGAGAACATGTAAGAAAAGCAATAATTAGAAATCTCCAAATGTAATCTTAGTTTTCTACTTTGAAATCTCTACATGTAATCTTCATTTTCTAACTAGTAATCTCCAAATGTAATCTTAGTTTTCTACTTTGAAGTCTCTAGTTGTAATCTTAGTTTGCTAACTCGCATGAGGAGGGCGGGATGAATAAAATTTCCTCCTGACTTCTGTAATAGTACATGTAATAAACTGTTAGATTCTATTTTGGAATACATTTCATTAACTAATCTATGTAATTTTATTGTATGCATTTAGTCATTTAACACATGTTGTGATATTTATTCTTTCTTTGTATAGACATAGTGAAAGGAGATGATACATTGCGGATTACATGCCACTCCACTGAAATTTCTAGGTGGGAGTTAACATATGCAGATGTGTTAGGGTATGTTCATACAGTAGGGTTCGGATCAGTCATTACCCTTTCTAAGGTTAACTTTGATGCATCATTGATAACAACACTTAGTAAAAGGTGGCACTCAAATACAAATTCCTTCCACTTCCCTTTAGGTGAGATGACGATCACACTTCAGGATGTTGAAGTCTTATTAGGTTTACGTGTTGATGGCGATGCCGTTGTAGCTCATCATCCTATAGGTCCTAATGAAGGTCAATTTAGTTCTTGGTCTTCCATGTGCGACCATATCTTAGGTTCACATCCAGAAGGGCTTGATCATGGGTCTGTCCAGTTGAGTTGGTTGTGTTCTACATTTACAGACATTGACTTGGAGAATGTCGACGATCAAGTCAAACGTCGATACACAAGTGCATACTTGTTACACCTTTTGGGTTGTTTTCTATTACCAGATGGTACTGGTAACGAGGTTCATCTTCGCTACTTGCCTCTTCTAGTGGATTTTGACCGTTGTAGTTTATACTCTTGGGGCAGCGCAGTTTTAGCATACTTATATCGTCAGTTGTATAGGTGTCGTCCAGGTTCTAGACAGAAATGAATATATGGGTGTGTGCATCTATTGCAACTGTGGTATTGGGAAAGATTGCATGTTGGTAGACCTGGAAAGGTGGACATGCGAGATGACTTTCAGTGGCCTAAACATGCTCCACTAGGCTATAGGTAAGTCATAGGAATATATAAATACTCTATTTTAAAAAGTATAATCTCATAATATTCTTATCATTGGTAAATTTTGTGAAACAGATGGAACCATCTGATGGAGCGTGTACGTGTACCACGAGGAACTGTGATGTTCTACATTAATGAGATTGATACCCATCAGCCAAGTCATGTGACAGTTTTAGTTCATTTCATTCTTAAATTTTACATACCTTTATTTGTAAATTATTTATTCTAATGTATTGTTATAAATATTTAAATTGTTATAAATATTTAAATTTGCAGTTAGTTTGGACACCTTACAGTGTTGAACTGTTGGCTAAGTTGCCGCCTATATGTCAACAAGGTAGAGACATTTGGATGGCACGTGTACCGATGATCTCTTCTACTGTAATGGAGTGGCATGCTCCTGATAGAGTACTACGACAATTTGGTGCTCACTATCAACCACAACCCCAAGACCTTCCTATATATCATAGGATTGATGGTAGAGGGCATAGCAACAATGACTAGTTGGTCCAATATAGCACAGAGCTAAATGCATGGAATGACAGACATAATAGTATCGTTCAACTTCCTGATCCTTTAACTATCGAGCAGCCCCCTAGATGGTACAAACTTGAGTATCATGTTGAACGGTCAGTTGATCCACCTACTTTGTACTATCCTCGTGATTACATAGAGAGAGATTGTGTAAGTATACATATATATATTTATATATCTATATATATATTTATATAGATCTTAATATTGAAATGAAATCAATTTTAATTAACATTCATTCTGATAGGTCCAAACTCATGTGTAAATCCAAGAGACACTACAAGCATTGACACAAGAGACAGTTGTTGATGATTGGTTGAGAGCACGGGACAACATATATAAAGTACATAATACATGGTTTCAACAGATGCCTAGCCACATGCATCCAAATCAGAGTATGGCTCCTCCTATGACAACATCATTTGATGCCACTCCTTTTACAACTTCTACAACAACTGGACACTTTACACCACAAGGGCATTCTACTGCACCAGGTTGTTCTACAACAACTGGACACTTTACACCACAAGGGCATTCTACTGCACCAGGTTGTTCTACAACAACTGGACACTTTACACCACAAGGGCATTCTACTACACCAGGTTGTTCTACAACAACAAGCGACTCCTTACCTGTAGGAGATTCTACATCTGCAAGACAATTTCATGTTGGTACTCCTTCTTCGTTTCCAGGAATGTTCTACTCTTATTCGTCACCACCACCATCTGATCAGTTTGGGGTTCCTTCTACTTTATCATGGTCTCAACAAGGTTTTAGTCTGTCCTGAGCCTTTGACCAACACGGGCCTTTTTATCCATTTTCACCACATGGACCACCACCTAGCTGGTCACAGGGCCTCCACACAACCATGTTTGGATCACCTCCACCATCTTGGAATATACCTTTCACTCGACCTCTCACACCACCACTTCCTACAAGTAGGCCTACACGTGGAGCTCAAACTACACAGTTGAGCCCAATCCAAGATTCTCCAAACATAGAGCAACAATATGGTGACCAAACCTAAGGTTTAGGTAGTCAAAAGTGACAAGTATTAATTCTTTCAAATATTTTTATATTCTAAATAATATATTTTATTGTTAAGTATAGTTTAATAATTTGGTCAAATATTTCTTTTATTTCGATTGCAGGATTGGACTTGTTTGTTGCAGCATCTGAAGATTGCTTGTCATTTCCAAATATTGTAGATTGGACCATTTTGTTCTATGTTGGATCATTTTGTATTCACCATTTACCTTATTCCGTTTTGGACATATTTCTATCATATTGTAATCATAATCTAGCTTACTATGTGTTGGATATTTAGAAATTTCGAACATGCAACAAACACCATATGAATACATGTTTGATATTTACATAACGTAGCAGACACCGTATGAATATGTCTTTCATATTTACATAATGCAGCAAATACCATATAAATATGTTCTAAATATTTGCTTGAAAATTTAGAGCATACATTAAACGCCATATAAGTTGGTGTGTATTGTGATCAATGTTATTTGAGATAAACACGCCAATTAGTTTGGCGTTTAAGGCCCGCAACCCTTTTGGCTCGTCCAACATGAAAACGTTGCCGCAGGTAAATGCCAGAATACTTGGCGCTTTTGGGTAAAACTCCAGCCTGTGTGGCGCTTTTGGGTAAAACGCCAGTCTGTGTGGCGTTTTTGGGTGCTGCAACAGGTAAACGCCAGATTATTTGGCACTTTTGTGTCCTCTAGCATGAAAACTCCAGTTTGTGTGGCGCTTTAGTCTAAAACGCCACTTTATTTGGCGCTTTTGGGACCGGCAATAGGAAAACGCCAACTAAAGTGGCGCTTTTAGGACCGGCAACATGAAAACGTCAACTAAAGTAGCGCTTTAGGCCGAAAGCGTGCTATTTCGGGAAATAAGTTAGTACTGGTAAATATTTATATGTGCTATTTGGGTTTTTTTTTCCAAACTTCAATATAGCTACCGCCGGCCGACCCAATACTTCAGAACAGCCACCGTCGGCCGACCCGATGGATTATGTAGCAATGAAGACCCAGACGCTATTCAAAAAGAGAGCTTTCGTCGTAGCAGCAAAGGGTTTCTTCAGATCGGAGGAAGCGGGTAGTTATATGCTATTGACAGAAAATAGCACTTTAAGGAATGGGAGACACGGAGGTTCTCCGGATCGAAGGAGCAGTCCCAAAACTCGGGGTCTGATTGCGAGAGGGAGTTTGCCAAGTCGGAAGGAGTTGCGGCAGCTTGTCGAAGTGGTGGGGGGGGGGGGGGGGGGCGAGAGAGAGGGCTAAGCCCCGCGAAGGGGTAGATGCGGCGCTATGCTGCGTTCGGCAGCGCCTTAGCTGGCGTATGGACAGCAATAGTTCGGCAACATTTGAGAACGCGCTTTTCCAGAGACGCGAACAGGAGAACAAACTGTTCCGCGGATTAGGCTCCCAGTCGTTGGGCGATGGTGGTTAGATTTCTTTCGCACTTCATTGCAGCTCGCCACCTCCCTCTTCCACACCGACACACAGCTCATACACACACGATCACAGAAGGGCAGCCTTCCGTCAGATTCCGTTGAAGCATTTCAGTTTTGGTTGTGGCAGCCGGAGGTGAAAGAGAATCTTGTTTCAGTACAAGTACGATTCGCTATATGTACCGATATTAGTGTAAGGGCCCATTGGTTGGGTGTGGCAACTGTATTTGATGTACATTTTTATACAGTAAATTCATAGTTAGTCCGAACTACACTTGGACAAAGCCTTCTCTACTTACCAAATATGTAACCATATATCATTCATTTGAATACTTGTCAATCTGCCCATTTGTTTTTGTTTTTATATTATATTTTGCTTTCATAGTTATGCAGAATTTATCTATTTTTATATATTATTTATTTTCTTAGAATCGACTTATGTTATGACCGGTTGAGCTATGGGTTAAGTTCAATAATGTAATAAGATTTATAGTGTGGGTATGAGTATATTTATAACCATACCTTTTAAGTTAACATGTACGATTATGACACTTCGACGTTGTATACGCACTATATTTGTACCCTATGAAAGAGCAGGTACATGAAATAGCTACGCAGTTGTGTTCTCCTTCTAATTAGTAAAATACTCATCATAATGTTGACGTATAAATCAAGGGTGTATTGCTTTACTTACCAACTAAATAGGAGCAAATTCCCTTGTCATTGTGTTTGAAAAAATAACATATTATATATACTATTATAGAAGTAAAACCGGCCATATAAATGTAGAACATACTTTCGTATAAAAAAATTAGTGTTAAGTGACTAACAGCTCCATTGAATTATTAAGTAATACTTAATCAATTTAATGGATTGATTTATTCCTTCACAAACTAAGACGTTCTTACTTGCATACATCTTTATATGTGCATGTGTATGTGTGTGTGGGGTGTGTATGCGTGTGTGTATATCCATGTGTGTTCATGGGTATGTGTGAATGTCTACTTGCGTATGTATATGTAGTTTTGTATGAATGTGTTTATGTATATTTATAAACACATTTATATTGTCAGTAGCAAATAAGTTGTGGAGTAAAAGACATCCATGTAAATGAAGATATTTTGGATCCATAAAAGTGATTCTTTTTACATGATGCTACAATTAGTTATTAAAAAAAGATGTATGTGTATATTATTATGTATATCCACATGTATATGTGTACGTGTATACTTAGTTCAAGTGCATATTATACAGTTGTGTTTTGCAAGTATATGCATGAGTTTAAAATCTGACTATGTAAGTAAACAAATAGTGATTGTTTGAGGTGTATATGATGCATTGTCTTTAAGAGTATTTCTACTCTACCCGATGATGACAGTCAAGTAGTAGGCATCAGAGAGATTATCCTCTAAGGATCCAACAACCTTGATGTCGTGAAACATGTGAAAGCAAATCACAGCTCTAGAGAAAACGTGTATCAATCATTCTTCGTGATTTACAAGCAACAACTAGTTGTGGTAGCAGGAAACATAGAAGAAGGAAAATAAGAGTTTTTTATTTCTAGAACCGAGAAAGAGTCGCTAGAAACTTTTTTAAATAGAATCTTGCTATGGTCGTAAATGAAAAGATACAAGTGGGAAAATAAAGCCAGAGCCATTCCGTAAAAAAAACATTCCAATGTTGAATTTGCACTCCCCACACATGGCACATGACATGCGTCGACGCGCCTAGTTAAAAGATTTCTGAAACAGACTGTCCCAAACCCACTTGGGTTGCCCCATTATACGTGTGTAGCTCATGTTTCCTTTATCTTCTCAATTAGACTATGCATAATGACCCATATAAGGAGGGAAGTTTTAGGGCTCATCTAAATGGAACTAAAGATCTATTTGTACTTTGAAATACTACCTAAATACATCTCTAAAATGGGAAAAGGAGATATATTCGATGAACAAATCTCTTTCCTTTTCAGTAGTGAAACATCACATGAAAAAAAATTTTGTTCAGAGTCGCCACCATGTTTTGTATGAAAAATAAGGAAAAAAATTATCGTGAGATCCACGGTGTAAGCTAAGCGATTATCAATGTTGGATAAGAGGTGAGAAATAAAAACAAAATCAGAGATCAGATCTAATGATCTAGTTACGAGTGTGGAATGATTAACACCCTCGTCCTGCTTGGTAACCCGGTACAAAACATTGTTGAGTTGTGAGGAAATTGAGCGATTTAGGATGGTTAAGTTAAAGAAAATATGAAAATAAGATTTTAATAAAGTTATTTTTATCGTGGAGGGACTTTTGGGATTGTTAACCGATATGCACAACTTTTAAATTTATAACTCGAGTACTATCCTGCAAGTAAGCGGGTGCATGTACTATAACTCGAGTACTATCCTGCAAGTAAGCGGGTGCATGTACTGTATTCTATATCAACCAAGGAGTAAGTCTTTGTTAAACGCAAGAGTGATGAACTTCTACAATCTAGATCTTTTTCACATAGGTTTTCTTCAGTTAAGTAGGCAATTTAGAAGAAAACAACTAAGACAGAAATCATGTGTATTGAGGATTAAATTAGATTAGGAATTCTTGAGCATAGGGTTTCACTATCATATCATGCCATGAAACAACAACAAATCTACAAGAAGTAAAATCACAAAGGGAGGTTCTAGTTCTACACCCCTCTTAGTACTATAGAACGGTTCTACCTTTATATAGTGCCACCGTGCATATACTCAGAATAGAACCACCAAAACCTTGAAATCCCCTTCAATTCCAAGCCACTCCCATGGTCAAGGAAACAAAGCTACAAAATAGAACTCCTTACTTCAATGTACACCTTCCTAGTATGCACAAGAAGCATAAGACATACATACAAGACAGTTCGTCAAGCATATATGTGAAATAGACACCAATGTATCCATAGAACAGTGATTAAACCAACATTAAGCAAGAAAATATGTTATTATATAAAGCATGACCTGGGATTTACTCCACCATGCCCCTAAAAAAGGAGATCTACTCACCCATGGCTGTAGAAAGTAGATACATATAGTAAAAAATAGTGCTAGACATCATAAAAGAAGAAAGTAAACTTGGATGTCCGTGAAAAAAGTAGGAAAGAATTAGAACTCCATTCAAAGAGTCAAAATCCCCTCCTTGATACTAGAAACTCTCTAGGAAGTTTCACTCCAGAGTGGAGAGAAGAGAACGGTGAGGATCCATGTTGAAATTGTCAGAGAAGAAGGAAGAAGAAGATGGTTCTCTTTAGAGAAATCAACTTTTCTCCCTTGGAACCCCTCCTGGGTTTCCCTTGCTTGAGTCCACTCCAAATGGTTCAAAATATTCTGTGATAACTATCCCAATTCGGTCCCCTTCGTCTTTAAAAGTGTGTGATAATTTATCGTATGATTTGAAAAGAAATTGTAGGTAACATGGCATGTTGGCAAGTGAACATGGCATGTTACTTGCTGTTTCTAAAGTAGAACTGCCTTGATTAATGATGATACAGTGTGTTGGTTGGTCAACATGACGTCTTGCTATAAGTTGGGGAACTCTAAAAAATTCTAGAGTGAAGAAACATGGCATGCTGAAATCTCGACATGGCGCGTTGCTTGATATTAAGGAATTATATATCCAAATTCTCCACTTAAACATGGTGTGTTGATTGTTGGTATGTATGCCCAGAGAGCCAATTATATGACGATTGTAATGGCATAATTTATAAATAATTTGATTATTAATAAAGGCAAGCTTCTAGTTTATTCTGTTTTATTCAGTTATGAGATAATGAAGTAACATAATAAAATTTCTAGAGAATGATATTACTCAATGACGTATGTCTTCAAGTACGTGACTTCAACAATGAGATCATATGGATGTTAAGAGTATATACATTCTCATTATGTCTCTGGTCAGATGTTATTGTGGAAGGCGGATAGACAACGATAACACATAAGACTAGAGTGTGTGTCGGTTGATGACAAAATCTCATTAGTCATGATATGGTATATCAAACCGAGCACACATATACATGTTAGAGAATAGTGTATCGAATAGACTCACTATGAGATTGACACATGGAAACCTTTACAATGGTAGTCATAATCATCTCTCATAGCGTTGATGGTGATTGTGGTTCTTATACATGAAGTCACTACAATAATCACATGTCGTTCGGTATGCTTTGACATCATCCAACGTAATCCTGAATAAGGGTTGCCACAACGGTGATGATTGGGTAATTGTGACATATGGGGATTGTTTGTGAGTGATGTATATGGGATTTGTCCCTATTATAGGAGTATGATATCTTAGGCCACTTGATTAGTGAGACTATGAAATGCATGGCCATACACATGTGAGTCAATATGTGATATTGAGCTTACATATATCTCAAACAGTCTACTATAGCAAGAAATATAGATTGAATTTTAAAAAGGATGATTGCTCTATGCCCCGAGTTCAATATGGATATTAGTGAAAAATGAACCATACAAACAATGCAACACCAAACACATATTGTAGGTTGAAGTTATTTTCCAACTTTATTTTACTTGGGTAGCAATGATGTGCGACTAGGCACCACTCTTTGCTTGTGATGCATGTCTGGTTATGGACATTCACTGCCAATATAATATGGGACCTATAGGGTCACACAGATAGGAACTGAACTAGAAGAGGAGTTTTGATCATGAATGATAATTGAGTTGAGTATTTAAGTGTTTAGGCATCAAATTCAAGCAACAAATCAACTGATTGGACTCCCAACCGATCGACTCATGTGATGAAATGACCAGTTGGAGTGTCAGGTTGATTAAGTACTGAATTGACTGAGTTCTGGATGAGTCGAGCAGCGATCCGAATGGTTTACTATGTGAACCGATCACTTTGAGATCATGAGACGACCAGTTCATGCTTGTTATATGCTCAGTTCATGGTGCAATTCGATTGGATCATTCATATGCGATTGGAAAACATGATGAAATGATTGGTCCATTGGGTGAACCAATTGGCTCGCATGCCAACCGATTGGTTCACTCACTCAACTGACCATTTCACCGTTCGCATGTTGCAAAATTTTGACATGTTGGTCCCTTCCACTCCTACACATACTGGAACCCTCACCCTAACCCCTCCGTTAAATAGAGGGGTATTGGGGGCTTCTCAGACACATCAATTGCCTTTGACAATTGTTTGTCTTCTCTGGTTGTGGTAACTAAGAGAACCCTAGCAAGTCCCACCTGATAGAAGGAGGGGTAGCAAGGGAGAACAATTGCGGGAGAGAAAGTTGGTGACTAGTACTCTAACAAGAAGGACAACTTCTTGCTCATTCTAGTAGGATGATGGGAGTTCTAGACGGTCCGTGTGAACTTCCATAGAGGCGAGGTGGAATTTTCCCATTGCTAGGAGGACAATGTCAGCCAACAGTCTGTGGTGAGATCAGAAGTTGTTGCATACGCCGTTCGAGTCTGTTGTCTATGGTGGAGCTACAGACAAGTCCCACTACAACTAGAAGACAACTGCTCGACTACAATGATAAGGAGATGTTGATGGACTTGCTCCAGGACCAGGTATATCCTCAAAACCATCCTTTGCATTATATAGTTATTGACATGATCTGCTGGTTTAATGGGGAATATGGCAATAAAATTTTTGTTTTAGCTACCTATTTTGTCGCCATATTTTCCCACATTGATATCTAAACATGGCGTGTTGTCAAAAAACACGGTGTGTGTAACGAAAATCACCAACCCGACAAACAAATCGTTATTAATTAAGCATAATAAACATAACCAACGGATTAACAAAAATCACTAAAATTTAAAACCATTTTGCAAGGAGATCCTTTTCCAGAAAACTTTTACTGAAAGATCTAAAACTCATACATATCAAGATTTACATTGTATAACATTATTCATTTTCTCTTGAGGACAACATATAACAATTGCTCTATCAAATCACATACTGGAGTAACATAAAACCTCGAGGCTTACAAGCCAAAATCTCATATTGTTCATGAAACCATAATGAACCAACTCCAAGGACCTGAGAGTACAGAGACGACACATAGGACTTCTATCTACAAGAAATGACAAACAGTACACTCAACCTGAGTTGTCAATATTGCCTCATCTATTGTTACTCCTCTGTAGAGAGAGATCTTTGCCACCTCGTGCATGTCCATCGAAAAAAAATGTGGATGCCACGGGGTGAGACAATTGTCCCAGTGAGAGATATAACTCTCCGCCGACCATATTATTATCATAGATTAAACATTTATAAACTGAGCATATGTTCTTTTTATATTAATAGAGATGATTTAATCACTATTTAAGTAGAATAGAGCAATATCATCTTCTGGAACATTGCAGCTATATATGATAAAGCAATAATTCATCTATTCATTTTATAAGGAATATGAAGAACATGTATAACATCTATCCATTTAAGATGCAATAAGAAATGTAACATCAACAAATGATTTATGTATTCCATCCTTAAGCAAATACGCTACATGGCTGATTACATTTTATAATCACACTTAAGACCTGAGGAGATGAGGTATATCGCTCATACTCCAACCGACCACTGCGAAGTCAAAATCGGTACCATACAAGGTCAATGGAAGAGTCAGCTTCCAAGGCCTCTGTCGTCTCGGTCAGTGCGAGACCACAAGCAGGACCATGTCAACAGCTTACATAGCTTTCCAGGTATACTGGAAACTTCTCTATAGAGCTACAGCGGCGGCTGCACTCTCTTCAGCATCGAGAGATTTAATGTTTATCTCACATCGATCTGACATTCATCATCATCGGGAGATTCGTGATACATTTATCCCAACATTTATAATGAATGATTGAGAGATTTAATGTTTATCTCACATCAATTCCTCCATTAGGGCATAAGGATATTCACGCCCATCACCCCCACATATTCAAAAATATGCGTTCTCCAGGAGATCCTGTGGGAAAACCTATTTCACCACCACCAGCTGCTGACGATGATGGATCTATGGTCAGGGCACTACATGATAAGATTCCACTTGATTAATTAAGTGCATTACGATATTTTTTTAGCATCAGTCAAGTTTTCAAACATGAATTATTATGACAAATGCTATAAAGAAAGGTGCAATACATGTATCAAGTACTTTTCAAATCTTTAAAACACATGTAACATTTAGGATCTCAACCCCTTATCTCATTACTGGGAATTCTCACCCCTCAACATTATCATCATCATGATTACTAGATCTGGGTATTCAAACCCTTAGATCATCACTGAACATTGTTACCACTTTTCAGGTAACTATTACCTCTAAGTCCTCAGACCAAGATATTCATTTTACTTATTGTTCAAGTATTCACATGGCTCACAAGGCCATTGCACATCTTGTCACCTCTCACTAGGCAACAACTTATTCACATGGCTCACAAGGCCATTAGACATATTGTCACCTCTCACTAGGAAACAACTTATTCACATGGCACACAAGGCCATTACACATTATACTTGTTATACAAGTATTTAACATGCCTTACAAGGCTTATGCAATAAGAGAAATACATCATTCCCCATTATTAGGGTTAGGGTTTCCTTTTATAACTGAATAGGGTTTCATGTTCATATTATTAATCCAAACCCTAATTTATTGCTCCACATATCTAGGAGCATACATTGATATCATAAGTATTCAATCACACTTATTTATTCTCATCATTTATCATGAAATGTTTATCAACACAAAGTGTGTGTTTCTTTCTCATCCTCTCTAGGATATTGATTACATCATACTTTATTATCTTGGCTTAACCCTTTCTCAAGGTATGTTAGCCTACACTTATCAAAGTGCATTACATCTCTATGTAACAATTGACATGACACACTTCATGTATTACTCATCCAAGTATATTGGATTTATGGTGCATCAAGGTGTATCAACCTTAAGGTGCTGGATGTGATATTTATCATGCCTTGGTGTATGACTTCCCTCATCACTTTTAACTTACTTAAGTTCATCAACTTATCTTGTATTAGGGTATTTCCCATCCTAATACTTTATGCACTAGCCCATCGCATTTATCCTATAATGTATTGTCCATAAGTCACACACTTGAATTACCCAACTATCATCAAGTGATATGGACTCATCTCGGGTTAAGGCATTGTTGATATAGGGTTGATCATTATCAACCACTTTAGGTGTTTCACCTATCAAGGTATTAACCAAACCACATCATTACTTGGTGTTAGACTCATCACTCCTAAGAGTGTTTTACCCTCACCTTTACAAGGTGCATCAGATTGAATCATGTATGTCAAGTTGTACACATGTATGGGATTAGGTGTATATCGATCTAGGCATCATCATATCCCTCAGACCTTTACCCACTAAGGTATCAACCTTACCATTCATATGGTGTATCAACTTCACCATACATGAGTGTAACGTCCTCACCTCTCTTGAAGATATTTGCCACACCATACTTTAGTGTATTGGCCATCACATGTTCTAGGGTATTAACCACCTTAGCACTTTTGTCATCTAGTGTATTTGGTTACCCACCATATCATTTTAGAGATATGTGCTCAACACCATATCGTCCAATAGGTGTATTCTTGCTACTCGTATCACTTTAGAGGTGTATGTATGCTTACCATATCAGGCAAGTGATGTATGCTTGCTTTATACCATATCGGGCAGAGAGGTGTGTGTGTGCTTGCTTCATACCATATTGAGCAGAGTGGTGTACCATATCGGGCAGAGAGGTGTGTGTGTGCTTGCTTCACACCATATCAGGCAGAGAGGTGTGTGTGTGCTTGCTTCACACCATATCGGGTAGAGAGGTGTGTGTGTGTGCTTGCTTCACACCATATCGGGCAGAGAGGCGTGTGTGTGCCTGCTTCACACCATATCGGGCAGACCCTTATGCTCATGCCTCTTCAACCCTTCATGGCTTCAACCTACCCTTCACCATGGGTTAAGTGACAGGATAGACAATTGGTTGAACCTTTGTTAACCCATTATACAAATCAATAAGGGTGTGGGGTTACAAGGTATATCAGTTTTCCTATCATATAGGGTTACATCACCATATCAAGTTTGAGGTGTGTGCTTAACCCAATATCATTTTTGAGGTGTATGCTTGACTTCCTATTGTGTAAGAGGTGTATACTACACCACAATATCGTGCAAGAAGATATAAAATCATATCCATATCTTTTTAGTGAAGTAGGTGCATCACCATATTAGGTTAGAGGTGCTTGCTTGTGTGCTTGAATCCGATATCACTTTACCTTTGATGATGCCATCACCATCAACCTCTAGACCTTTGTTATTATTGTTCTAAGTCATGGACAACAGTCCCATGAAGCTTTTTAGAACTTAAAGGATCATCAATTTTTCAAGAGAAATCGAAATTGCAAGTAGATCAACAAGTATATATGACAAAATTGAAGGTGCATAATAATATAATTGGGTTCAAGTTATATAACCCGCCTCAAGAACAACTTCAAAGTTTCAAGCTCCAAAGCTCCACGTTCCTAAGGTTGAAGATGAACTTAAAAACTTCTCTATATGAAAAGAATCACCATGGATAAGCAATTGGTGAAGAAGAAAAGAAAGGAAGATCATAACCCTAAAATTATGCTTCAATCAAAGGTTGAAGATTATCGTTGCCTCACCTTAGGGTTAAGTATGAGATCCTTCTTGCTCCTTAGCACCTTTTCATGATACCCTACTACTCTTGCACGATATGCCACCACCCATGCACGATATGCCACCACCCTTGGCCGATATCCCCCTCACTTGTGATAAAAACACTTCACTATGGGCGATATCATCCTACTTGGCCAATACCACCTTACTTGGCCGATATGAACTTGCTATGGATGATACCCAAGGCCCTATGCACGATGCCACTTCACTCCTGCATGATACAAGGACCCTATGTACGATACCTTAGGGAAGTAGGGTGGTAAGATCTGAAAATTTTCACTAAGGGGTGAAAGAAGGGGTATATATACTTGTTGTTCATGAAGAAGTGTGAAAATGAGGTGTCATCAATTTGAGCTACTAGGTGCCACGTGTCCATGCATGGTTGACACGTGTACATGCATGCATTAACATTTATCTTGACATGCAAAACTCTTGAGGATAATCTAGGGATGAATTTTCGTCCATTAATTATCCCTTTGAATAAAATATATCAATTAAATCATCACTTTATCCACAACCCGATACAACTTTTCTAAGAAAGTTGTAACCCGATACACCTCACCTCCTTGAGATGTTTTGCATGTCATGGGCTTTGCCAAGAGTCCACAAAACGATATGGGACTCCTCCTATGGATCCTTGGCCGATAGGCACTCGTATATAAGCTTTTCAAATAGATACAACTGAAGTTAGGGTTTCACAATTAACCCCTTTCTTGGTCATTTTATCACCAAGAGTGCCATCACTCATAAATGATTCAACCATGGTGTCTCCTCCTTTGTATATCCTCGATATGATAATAGGAGGGAGTAGGGACACTCTAGAGGTGGTAATTTGCACATTAACCCTACAATTTGGGTAAATTACAATTTGTACCAAAATTGGTGCATAATGCACTATCATTATTCAAACAAGCTGCAACTTGAAATTTAGGCTTTCCACAAGCCATCCTTTTTATGTTCAAACTATCATATAATGCACAAACAGTTTGCAAATAAACTCAAATTTGAAAATTAAACTCTACGAGAGTCTTAATTACTTTTCAAAAGATTAAAACAAGTTTATGAACAACTTACTTAAGCAAAACTTCTAGGGTTAAGTCATAACCCAGGTCAAGGATGTTACAATTGTCAACTCCTAACATGGATTTCGTCCCTAAAATCTCAAGAGAAAAGAGAAAGGTACTTCCTCCTCATCTCTTCCTCTAGCTCCCATGTGGCTTCTTCAATTCCAAGGTGAAGCCATAGAACTTTCACAAGAACCATGTCTTTCTTTTTCAACTTCTTGATTCTTCTGTCAAGAATCATCATTGGGCCCTCCACATAGGATATATCCTCATTTAATTCTACCTCTACATGTTGCAACACCAACTCTGTATCGGGATGACATTTTCTCAATGTAGATACATGGAACACTGGATGTAGTCTATGTTGCTCAGGTGGCAACTCCAACCTATAAGCTAACTTTCCCATATGTGCAGTCACTGGATAAGGTCCCATAAATCTAGGAGCTAACTTACCCTTTTTCCCAAATCTGAGAACACCTTTCCAAGGAGAGACTTTGAGATACACCCTATCTCCAACTTGGAATTCTAAAGGTCTACGACGCTTATCAGCATAAGACTTTTGTCTATCCTGGGCAGCTTTCAACTATTGTTGTATTACTCTAATCTTCTCAGTTGTCTGTTGCACTAACTCAAAACTCAGAAGTTGGTATTCCCCTATTTCATACTAGCATAAAGGAGATCTACACCATCTACCATATAATGCTTCATATGGTGCCATATCAATACAAGTCTGGTAACTGTTGTTGTAGGCAAACTCTATCAAGCTCAAGTGTATGCCCCGACTTCCTACAAACTAAAGAACACATGCTCTAAGCAAGTCTTCCAAAGTCTGTATAGTTCTTTCAGATTGCCCATCTGTCTGAGGGTGGAAAGTTGTGCTAAAATTCAACTGAGTACCCAAGGCTTTATGTAGTCATTCCCAAAAATGACTTATAAATTGGGGACCTCTATCAGATACAATTGTAGCTGGAACCCCGTGTAATCGCACTATCTCGTCTATATAGATTTGTGCCAGTTTCTCAGCAGTATAGGTTGTTTTGACAGGAAGAAAATGTGTAGACTTAGTCAACCTATCAACTATCACCCAAATGGAATCATGACTTTTGGTTGTTCTGGGTAAACCAACTACAAAGTCCATTGTCACATGATCCCATTTCCACTGTGATATAGGTAAAGGTTGCAACGTTCCTGTGGCCTTCTGATGTTCAGCTTTAACCTGCTGACTAACTGGACACCGCATAACAAACTCATCTACATCTTTCTTCAAACCAGGCCACCAATACATATCTTTCAAGTTATGATACATTTTGGTACTCCCTGGATGCATTGCATACATGGAAGAATGAGCTTCCTCCATGACTAACTTCCTTAAGTCATTGGCATCATGTACTACCATCCTACCATGGTAAAAAACTACCTCATCCTGTGACTCATGAAAACCATCACGTTTCTCACTACCATACTCTGATTTGATCTGCTGAATCACAATATCAGCATGTTGTGCCTCTTTGACCTGTTGTTTCAGAGTAGGTTTCTGTAACATACCAAATTCTGGAATTTTGTCTTTTGATCCTCTTTCCCATATTTTCTTTTCATTTCTATCCTTATTGGCCTTTCTATTTAATTAGTAGAATCTATAGTGGTTTAGTGAACATTTATTCACTAATTGTACCAATATAAGGGTTTATGCACAAATACCTCAGTGAAAGCTTAATTACCATAATTAAGTGCTCTAAATGTTAATAAAATATTTTTATATGATTTGAAAACATAAAATGAGGCTAAGTTTGAAATTTGGATGTTGTTTGTGCAAGTTATGCAATTTTAGGTACATTTTGGACTTTTATGCAATTTACCCAATTGGGAGGTTTTCTTTGCAAATTATCAACTAAATTTTAATTCTTAGATATTCCCTTACCATTAATGAGATTTTAAACCATTGGAGAACCTAGTTTCACCTTGGTTTGATGGTATTTCTTTCCAAGGGCATTATAGGGATTACCCTCTTTATAAAGGTGCTTATCTTTAAAAGCTATCAACCAATGAGGTTATTTCTTTCTTGAAAAATGGTGGGGATGGCCTAGAAGAATCTGTGGGCTCTTAGTACCGAATTTTTATATCCAAGAAGAGTCCATGAGCTGTCCTCTTGCATGGCCATCAAGCCCTAGGCTAAAGACACATGGAAAGTCCCTTAGACACCTCATGCTTCACCTCTTTCTTTATATAACCATGTATACCCCTTCCTAACTCATAATCCGAAAACTCTTACTCTCCTTTTCTTTACTCTAGCTTATATAATAGTTCCTTCTGTATTTGGCCACGAGGTTGATGTCCCAAGGTAATAGAGGGAGCCTACCTTGGTGAAGAAGGCTCATAGGGCTTCCAAATTACTCTATTAGGGCTTCTAAAGCTCCTCCTTGGTATTTTTGACCAAAACTAGTAAGTTTCCTCCCTTCCTTCATTATTTTCATAATTTTAGTCTTCCTTACATCCTATTACAGGTCGTAACCATGGAATTCCATGGTGAAACCCCACCTAGAACCGTAAAACACCTCATCTCTATGCACTTTTGCTTGGGTTTATCACCTCTAAGTTGAGAAGGTGATCTTTGTCCAAGAAAAGAGCTAGGCTTGGAGCAACCAGACCTTCTAAGATCGGATCCTTGGTGTTTGGACCTTCTTATCTTCCTTAGAGGCGAGTTTCATAACCCACTTCTCATATATTGCTTAGTACATGCTTAAAACCCATGTTTCTATGTTAATAATCGATGATTTCCATCTCTTTTTACCATGTTCTTCTGTGGTTTTGGTTTCTTACTGTTTTACTTTATCTAGAAGCTCTAGTTTGGTTACCTATACAACTTCAAACCTGATCTTGATCGAATGGTATTTTCTTCCTCTCCCTCTCTCTTTAATTATCTCGATCAGTTTGATGATGTGGCAATTTCCTATTGGTTAGTATTGAAAAATTCATATCTTCTAAACCACTTATTCAAATTTAACAAATAAATATGTTTTGGAATTGGAAAATTAATATCTATCAAATAAAAATATTTTAAAGGTCTGATTTCATGGTTTTACGAAGGGTGATTTTTGTAAAATGAATTTAATGCATAAAATCCATGAAAATTACATCTTAATCATCATAACTCCAAAATTAACATAAAAATATGTTTTCTTGATCAAGAAAACCTAATAAGTTTATTGGTGATATTTTCAAAAGTGAAATCCGAATTTTGCTAAAAAGTTCTAAAATTAGGGTTTCTATATATTAATGTGCACTATGTACTCTAATACATGTTAATACATTGAAAATAGGCAAAGTGGAACTTGGGACTCAATTAAAGTGGTGAAAGTTATTAATTGATATCAATAAGAGGGGTATGTGCTATGTATGTGCAATCCCTATTTATGTATGTGCATTCCTTACACCCTATATTGGGATAATTGCAGCCAAAGCCTATATTTCCCTAATGAGGCTTAAATGGACCCTAAATATTCTATTCTTGAATCCTAATGTTGTTCATGCCTCAAATTAGATTATAATTTCTTCTTGTTTGGGTCTTATACCCCACTACCATGCTTATTGATTCATATGATTATTCTTGCCATGACTACTTTTTCTAGCATGTGGATTTATGTTCTATTTAAAATAAAGTAGCGGTACTTATGTACAACCACCCACACATGGCATGTAAATAATTGCCCTGGGGAATGTCTTATTCTCCCTATAATATTGTAGGTGACTGGGAATGTCTTATTCTCCCCTCACCTAAGGTTAGAGGTCTGGTAGGTGCCTCAACCCTACTTAGTTAGATAGACATAATTATCTTACATGCAAATCCTTTTTATTATATTTGTTAATGGCAAGCTTCTTTGAATATAGCCTCATACTCTTGTTATCTTCATCATATGATGAACCCTAGCCTATTTTTATTTGCTTTACTTATCTTGATATCCTAGACTAGTTTTGTGACACATACTTTTCTTCCCTTTCCCTTTTTGTTGGGTACCTTCCCAACCACCTAGGTGTTGAGCAAGGTGATGGACAAGACAAGGAAGATCTTAGCTTTTGGCTTGGACTCAGTTGATGGAGATGTTGCTTGGAGACAAGATTGTAGTAGTCTAGACTTCCCTCTATCTAGATCCTGATTGTGTGTTTTGATGTAAACCCTAATGGGAGAATTTGATGTATTTTTGTAAACCTTTTATGAAATTGATTATAGTCAGTTATTTTTTTTATTCCACTGCTTTCTAATGGTCTTTTGTATACCAATGTTTAATAAATTTGGAAAATTTATGCCCATTCCATCATACCTCTGAGAGTGTTTGGAATGGATGTCAAGTCTTCAAATTTTTAGTAAAGGAGTGATTTCACTCTTATAATCTATCTACTCTATCTTTAGAAACCCTAACCCCATACTTAGGAGGTTGTTGTGCTTGACACCTTAGTGGGGTCCAAACAAGTTATAGTTATAGCCTAACATGCTTCTTTATATATTAATGAACATATAATGATCATCTGAGGAATAATTTATATGTTCAAACCCTAATGAATACCTAATGCACATAATATGAGTAACTACATATCAATTCTAACAGATATGCATGGTGTTGCCCATGTCATAAACCAATAAACTCTAATGAAATGACAAGTAAGATGACTGTAACCTAATCTTGGACTTAATACATGCTAAGTAAAATATAGTGATCATATTAACCTGAACCCTAAGTTGTAATCATCTAACCTTAACATATACATCCTTAATGCCTTTCATGATTAATGACATTAGGTGCCATAATCAGTTAACATATTTTGATACACATAAATGATATATATAATCATCTAATCACATATTAATCAAGTCATCAATATGAAATGCATGGTATGTTACCTTGTTATCTAATACACACACGATTAGTCACTTAATGTGAATCAATTCGTAATATGCCTCACCTTGATCATTAAAATACATGGAATGGATTCAATATGAATATGAAGTGATTCGATTCATATAAATGTGCAAATCAATAATATAAATAAATATGAGAAAATGATTAATGATGACATTAATGTGAGAAATAAACATAATGTGGTAATGAGATAATGTTTAATATAAATATATGTAATTGATATGACATAATTTATGTTGAATGAAGACTTAAAGACAAATTGAATATTTCATGAAAAATAATTCTTTATAACTTAATGTGGTGATAGTATAAGGATAATGAAGTCAAAGTTCAAAATATTAAGGATAATGATCAAGTATATTGAGGGAATTGAGTAACCCATAATTTTGCTAAAATTCTTAGTAAGATAAATGAGAAATATGTATATACGATGTTTCATGGATGATAATTAAATATAACTTCCTTGTTAATAAAGTGATTCTGACATGACATAATTAAAATAATGGTGATAATGTGATATCATAATGAATATAATGTTAATGAGCCAAAAATGTAAATAATATTAAATATCCTAAAAAGAATATCTAAATAATAAAACCTAGGTGATCCTTGAGAACCTGACCTATGTCGAGATGCTTGTGGAGTATATGTTGATGAGTTGTTTGGTGGAAGTTAAGGTTGGAGAAATAACCTGAAGTTTTGTGATGAGATGTTGCACACTCACCCTTCCCTTCTTGCTTGTGATTTCGGGGATGAAATCCTCTTTAAGGGGTGGAGTGTTGTAACATACCAAATTCTGGAATTTTTTCTTTTAACCATCTTTCACATATTTTCCTTTCATTTCTATCCTTATTGGCCTTTCTGTTTAATTAGTGGAATCTATAGTGGTTTAGTGAACATTTATTCACTAATTGTACCAATATAAGGGTTTATGCACAAATACCTCAGTGAAAGCTTAATTACCATAATTAAGTATTCAAAACCTTAATATAACATTTTTATATGATTTTAAAACATAAAATGAGGCTACGTTTCAAATTTGGTTTGATTTGGATGTTGTTTGTGCAAGTTATGCAATTTTAGGTACATTCTGGACTTTATGCAATTTACCCAATTGGGAGGTTTTCTTTGCAAATTATCAACTAAATTTTAATCCTTAGATATTCCCTTACCATTAAAGAGATTTTAAACAATTGGAGAACCTAGTTTCACCTTAGTTTGATGGTATTTCTTTCCAAGGGCATTATAGGGATTACCCTCTTTATAAATGTGCTTATCTTTAAAAGCTATCAACCAATGAGGTTATTTCTTTCTTGAAAAATGGTGGGGATGGCCTAGAAGAATATGTGGGCTCTTAGAACCGAATTTTTATATCCAAGAAGAGTCCATGAGCTGTCTTCTTGTATGGCCATCAAGCCCTAGGCTAAAGACACATGGAAAGTCCCTTAGATACCTCATGCTTCACCGCTTTCTTTATATAGCCATGTATACCCCTTCCCAACTCACAATATGAAAAATCTTGCTCTCCTTTTCTTTCCTATATCTTAGATAATAGTTCCTTCTATATTTGTCCATGAGGTTTATGTCCCAAGGTAATAGAGGGAACCTACCTTGGTGAAGAAGGCTCATAGGGCTTCCAAATTACTCTATTAGGGTTTCTAAAGCTCCTCATTGGTATTTTCAACCAAAACTAGTAAGTTTCCTCTCTTCCTTCCCTATTTTCATACTTTTAGTCTTCCTTACATCCTATTACAGGTTGTAATAATAGAATTCCATGGTGAAACCCCACCTAGAACCCTAAAACACCTCATCTCTATGCTCTTTTGCTAGGGTTTATCACCTCTAAGTTGAGAAGGTGATCTTTGTCCGAGAAAGGAGCTAGGCTTGGAGAAACCGGACATTATAAGCTCGGATCCTTGATTTTTGGACCTTATTATCTTCCCTAGAGGCGAGTTTCATAACCCACTTCTCATATATTGCTTAGTACATGCTTAAAACCCATGTTTCTATGTTGATAATCGATGATTTCCATCTCTTTTTACCATGTTCTTCTATGGTTTTGGTTTCTTGCTATTTTACCTTATCTAGAAGCTCTAGTTTGGTTACCTATGCAACTTCAAACCTGATCTTGGTCGAATGGTGTTTTCTTCCTCTCCCTCTCTCTTTAATTATCTCGATCGGTTTGATGATGTGGCAATTTCCTATTGGTCAGTATTGAAAAATTCATATCTTCGAAACCGCTTATCCAAATTTGACAAATAAATATGTTTTGGAATTAGAAAATTAATCTCTATCAAATAAAAAAAATTTCAAGGTCTGATTTCATGGTTTTACGAAGGGTGATTTTTATAAAATGAATTTAATGCATAAAATCCATGAAAATTACATCATAATCATCATAACTCCAAAATTAACATAAAAATATGTTTTCTTGATCAAGAAGACCTAATAAGTTTATTGGTGATATTTTCAAAAGATAAATCCGAATTTTTCTAAAAAGTTCTAAAATTAGGGTTTCTATATATTAATGTGCACTATGTACTCTAATACATGTTAATACATTGAAAATAGGCAAAGTGGAACTTGGACTCAATTAAAGTGGTAAAAGTTATTAATTGATATCAGTAAGAGAGGTATGTGTTATGTATGTGCAATCCCTATTTATGTATGTGCATTCCTTACACCCTATGTTGGGATAATTGCAGCCAAATCCTATATTTCCCTAATGAGGCTTAAATGAACCCTAAATATTCTATTCTTGAATCCTAATGTTGTTCATGCCTCAAATTAGATTATAATTTCTTCTTGTTTGGGTCTTATACCCCACTGCCATGCTTATTGATTCATATGATTATTCTTTCCATGACTACTTTTTCTAGCATGTGGATTTATGTTCTATTTAAAATAAAGTAGTGGTACTTATGTACAACCACCCACAGAGGGCATGTAAATAATTTCCCTAGGGAATGTCTTATTCTCCCCATAATATTGTAGGTGACTGGGAATGTCTTATTCTCCCCTCACCTAAGGTTAGAGGTCCAGTAGGTGCCTCAACCCTACTTAGTTAGATAGACATAATTATCTTACATACAAATCCTTTTTATTATATTTGTTAATGGCAAGTTTCTTTGAATATAGCCTCATACTCTTGTTATCTTCATCATATGATGAACCCTAGCCAATTTTTATTTGCTTTACTTATCTTGATATCCTAGACTAGTTTTTTGACACATACTTTTCTTCCCTTTCCCTTTTTGTTGGGTACCTTCCCAACCACCCAGGTGGTGAGCAAGGTGATGGACAAGACAAGGAAGATCTTAGCTTTTGGCTTGGACTCAGTTGATGGAGATTTTGCTTGGAGACAAGATTGTAGTAGTCTAGAATTCCCTCTATCTAGATCTTGATTGTGTGTTTTGATGTAAACCCTAATGGGATAATTTGATGTATTTTTGTAAACCTTTTATGAAATTGATTATAGTCAGTTTTTTTTGGGTGCTTTCTAATGGTCTTTTGTATACCAATGTTTAATAAATTTGGAAAATTTATGCCCATTCCATCATACCTCTGAGAGTGTTTGGAATGGATGTCAATTCTTCAAAATTTTAGTAAAGGAGTGATTTCACTCTTTTACAGTTTCACATGCATTTCAGCTAACAATCCGGCTAACAAAGATACTTTAATCTGTACATTGTTTTGCCTCAAAGAGACGAGCATGTCTCGTTTAAAGCACACTAAAGAGTTCAACTATGCTTTATCTATGGGTGGCGATGATGATTTTCTACTTAGTGCATGTGCCACTACATTAGCCTTTCCTGGATGATAATCAATTGTACAATCGTAGTCCTTGATTAACTCCATCCAACGACATTGTCTCATATTCAAATCGTGTTGTGAGAAGATGTACTTTAAGTTCTTATGGTATGTGAAAATCTGAAATGTCTCTCCATAGAGATAATGCCTTCAGATCTTCAATGCGTGAACCACTGTAGCTAATTCTAGATCATGCATTAGATAACTCTCCTCATGTTTCTTAAGTTGTCGGGAAGCAAAAGAAACTACATGATCACTCTGCATCAGTACACATCCTAGACCATCTCTACTGTATATCAAGATTTCGTCTATAAAGACCACTACAAACTGATCAAGGAATGGTCGGAAGATTCTATTCATCAACTCCATAAACTTAGCTTCATACTCACTAATGTTCATTGGTCCCTACTTAATCTGCTCAAACTGTGAGATTTTCTCATCCAGATAAGTCTTGGGAAAGTATATACTGACAAACTCACATCAGAACTCTCTCCATTTGACCTCAACACCTAGTCATTTCTCCTCCTCAATGGCCCACCAGTGGCCAACGCTTCCTTTTAATAGGTACATGTCATGCTTAACTTTACCAGTTTCTGGAATACTGAGTGATGCGATGATTTTGAGTCGCATTTAGAGACCTATTTCATATGTGTTTTGTGCCTTAATTACTCATTTTCATGGATATTATTGCATAATTCACTTTATTTGGTCTTTGCCATCATTTTATATCAAATCCCCTTTGTTTTACTATTTTGAGCATTATTTATCATCTTATTATAAATTGTGTGGATTTACTTGGTCTTGTTGTGAAATTTCAGGAAAAACAAGTATCTGCTTCCGTCGATACCATCGACGGAAGTCGATACCATCGACCAAGCCACAGGTTGTCAGCCGAGAAAAGCAATACAGTGTCGATACCATCGACCCAAGTCGATGCCATCGACACTAGGAGAGCTACAGTGTCGCTAAACGACAACAACCGACGCTAAAGGAGTCGATACCATCGACACCCAAGTCGATGGTATCGAGATCACCACAGGCGCTCAGAATAAAAGAAAGGAAAGCTGCCGCTAATCCGCTGGGTCGATACCATCGACCCGCGTCGATGGTATCGACGCCGGCAGATATGCGTTGGATCTATTTTGATCTCGATCGGACGGCTGTTGTTATTGGACGACCTAATTAGGGACTTATACCTAATGACGGCCGCCCACACGAAAGTGGAATCTCATTTTGGATTGCACGAGTGCCGAGGAGGAGAGAAAGGAGAACGGAGGCCGAGAAGCTCATTCCGGGTGATTCGGACGCTGCCGAAGACAATTTCCACCACCGACAGGCGGGGAAAGCTTGTGTTCTACGCCAAGGATCCACCGGTTCTTCTCCGTTCAGGGGTTTTCCCATTTATTTCACGTTTTTCTTATGAATTCCCCAATTTCTACCATGTATTCGTGTAAGATGAACATGAGAGGCTAAAACCCTCAATCTTTAGGACCGGGAGTAGCCCGGGGATACATTGTATGATGATTTTATATTGATAATTCATAATTTTCTCTCATATCCGTGGTATAAATTCGTTTTCTCTATTGCTATTGTTATGTTTGATCACCATAATAATAAATTTAACACCCTTAATCACTTCGACAGAAGGATTAACGGTTGAAAAGAGACGAATTCTACATTAATTAATAAAACCCTTGACAAAGGAGTTGTAAAATTAATGGTGGGAACTGAGGGACCGATCTTAATGCGCTTAGTTTAGGGAAATGATTACTATGACGATGGAATCAACCTAAATCTAAGTAGTGGATTACACCACGACAGTGGGTAATTCTCATTTCAGGCCACTACCCGGATAGAGAGAGAAGTGTGAGGAATTATAAGAAATATAATACAATGTTGACCCGCGGTGAAACCGCCATCCTAAAGATATCCCTTTTAATTGATTAAATTAACCTTTAATCGATTGTTTTCTTTGTTTGATTTTTTATTTTCTTTTAATTTGAACAACAAAACCCTACTTTGTTAATCGGTCTAGCTGATTGCGATTAGTTAGTAGAAGTCTCCAATAATTCACGTATCCCTGAGTTTGACTCGGGCCTCACAAGGCCTATATTACTCGACGCGTACACTTGCGTTTTTAGCGCGTAGTAAAATACACGTCACTGAGGATTCTAAAGGCTTTCTTCAACTCAGTAAGCCATTAATCTGCATCTGCTTGGTCAGCTGTACCGGCACATTCGGTGGCTCCTAGCCGACGTAACCATTCAAAGGTCTTACCAGATCCATGCCCCTCATTGGGAGCTAGTGCCCTAGGTGCTGGTGCTGGCATCCTATATGCCATATGCGTCATTGTGTTCATGAACTATCCGAACAGAGCATGAAAGGCTGAGTTTTCTATTAAAGCTTGGTCAAGCTGGGGATTCTCAGGTACTAGTTCCTCTCTAGCCTGATCCCTTGCACCTCCTCCTGGTGTAGCAACACAGATTTCAGTAGCATGTTCTTTGTGTGATCCAGCCATCTTTAAGCTTTACTTCTTCTCTTGTATGAGAAGAAGTCACTATCAGATAAACTGGATGACACTTAGAATAGACTCAACAACCTTAATCCTATGTCGCTGTAGACTCAGCGAACCTTAGGATCTGATACCAAAACTTTGTGACGATTTGATTTGTATAGATTGTATCGTCACAAAGTTTGCAAGAGGTGTACACTACACCACCATATCATGCAAGAAGGTATAAAATCATATCCATATCATTTTAGTGAAGTAGGTGCATCACCATATCGGGTTAGATGTGCTTGCTTGTGTGCTTAAACCCGATATCACTTTACCTTTGATGATGTCATCACCATCAACCTCTAGACCTTTGTTCTTACTATTCTAAGTCATGAAAAACAGTCCCATTAAGCTTTTTAGAACTCAAAGGATCATCAACTATTCAAGAGAAATCGAAATTGCAAGTAGATCAACAAGTATGACAAAATTGAAGGTGCATAATAATATAATTGGGTCCAAGTTATATAACCCGCCTCAAGAACAACATCAAAGATCCAAGCTCTAAAGCTCTACGTTCCTAAGGTTTAAGATGAACTTCAAAACTCCTCTATATGCAAAGAATCACCATGGATAAGAAATTGGTTAAGAAGAAAAGAAAGGAAGACCATGACCCTAAAATCATGCATCAATCCAAGGTTGAAGATGATCATTGCCTCACCTTAGGGTTAAGTATGAGCTCCTTCTTGCTCCTTAGAACCTTTACATGATACCCTACTACTCTTGTACGATATGCCACCACCCTTGGTCAATATCCCCCTCACTTGTGATAAAAACACTTCACTATGGGCGATATCACCCTACTTGGCCGATACCACCTTACTTGGCCGATATGAACTTGCTATGGATGATACCCAAGGCCCTATGCATGATACCACTTCACTCCTACACGATACAAGGACCCCATGCCCGATACCTTAGGGAAGGAGGGTGGTAAGATCCGAAAAATTTCACTAAGGGGTGAAAGAAGGTGTATATATACTTGTTGTTCATGAAGAAGTGTGAAAATGAGGTGTCATCAATTTGAGCTACTAGGTGCCACATGTCCATGCATGGTTGACATGTGTACATGCATGCATTAACATTTATATTGACATGCAAAACTCTTGAGGATAATCTAGGGATGAATTTTCGTCCATTAATTATCCCTTTGAATAAAATATATCAATTAAATCATCACTTTATCCACAACCCGGTACAACTTTTCTAAGGAAGTTGTAACCCAATACACCTCACCTCCTTGAGGTGCTTTGCACGTCATGGGATTTGCCAAGAGTCCAAAAAATGATATGTGACTCATCCTATGGATTTTTGGCCGATAGCCACTCATATATAAGCTTTTCAACTAGATACAACTCAAGTTAGGGTTTCACAATTAACCCCTTTCTTGGTCATTTTATCACCAAGAGTGCCATCACTCATAAATGATTCAACCATGGTGTCTCCTCCTTTCTCTCTCCTATATATGATACTTGTGACATCCCGCTATCACACAGACAATGAAATGCCACGTGAAAACGTGCGGAACTTCCATAAACCACATATTACCGAAAGCACGGGTTAATTAAACCGATTTCAGATGACAGATAAATAAAGAAAATATTACATCCAGATCCTTATCCTGCATGGAAACATGTTATATAAATATGCATAACCTTGATATATGTCCTCAACCGTCTCATAAGCACAGAGAGTTCACCTCCTGATTATATATATATAGAATGCGCCACACCAGGCCAACAACAGGATAAACAAGTTACATCAGCTATTCATCATAAAACGTCATCAAAACACCTCCAAGGACCCGAGTGTACAGGGATGACTCTAGGACTCTACTACTAAACAACCAAAATAGCAGCATATCCATCTCTTGCCTCCTACTACTCTTCTTTCTGCTCGGCCGCAACCTCATGACCACTACCACGTCTAGCATGATCACCTAAAAAGGTTGTAAACCAGCAGGGTGAGACACAGAGTCCCAACGAGAAACATAACTCCCTGCTGAACTATAAAACTTTAGATAAAGAAGGTAACTGATATAAGCAGCAAAGCTTAACTTTATTAACAACTTACCAAGATATCCGGGAGGCATATAACCAGATATTTCTTTGTGGAACATGATTGAAAAGACAAGCTTTATAAGAACTTATCACAAGATATGAGGAATGTACAAATAATTGCAAGATATAACTAGGACAATTATACAAGCAAGGCCTCAACCAATGTTCTGTGTTTTGTCTTAATCAATATATACTATATGGCTGGATTACACTTTATTATGCCCTGAGGAAGTGAGTCGTACCACTCAAATCCAACCTTCAGCTGTGAAGCCCAAAACTAGTGCCATACAAGGTCAATGGAAGAGCTAGACTCTGCGACCTCACCTTTTCACGATAACTAAAGTGGGACCGCAACCTCTTGCTTGAGTGGCCTCAGCCACAGGGTTAGCTCACACACTTTACCCTTTTATCTAGCCCGCCTTGGTACAGGTCACGACGCTAGTATACTTGAGCCATGGGCCAGTTCACCGTGCTCCTTGAGCCATGAACGCATTCATGCTCTATCATACTGAGCCATGGGCTTGTTTACCATGCTCTTATACACATCTTGAGTCCACAACTGCAGTTGCACTCTAATCCTCCTAGTTTCGGCTAGGAGAAACCCCGCATATCCAACAATATGCGCTCCAGGTAATCCCGCAGGATAAACCTGTTTCACCATCACCAACTACTGACGATGATGGATCTATGTCCAGGGCAAACTACATGATATGTTCCAATGTAATTAATTGGTATATTTTAGGTGGATTGTTGAGGCAACCAAGTTGTAAAAAATAGACTGCATTGAGTTACATTATTACTATAATTACCATGGGATCTCAATCCCTCATTGCAGAATGCCACTGCCTCTCAAGGCATCATCATCATCCTAGGATAGCAATCCCTTATCTCAACATTAGAGGATAACACCTCAACTAGGCACTCAGCCTTTATCAGGTCAACAGACCTTTCTCATCATACTGGTGATACATGTTATCTTATCAACAAGGATTATCATCATTGAGTGTTATACAGAACACATACACCTCATAGCTCTTACCTGGATATGGATTCACTTGATTCACCTACATGGTTAGTATGCATATCAAGAGAGATAACTGAATCACTAAACATAGATTTTTATGATTATCATGCTATTAGGGTTGAAGGTACATGATTGGAACAACATCCATGATCATAGTGACATGAAGTGCAAGTTGTATCTGTAAACAAATTACATTATTGTTATCAAACCATGAGCATCCACTATACCTTTATCTTATGAACATAAACATGTATCTTATCATCTTTCTTAGCACCAACTTTAGGTATCAAACATATCACTGGTCACAACCTATCATTCATAACTCATCATCCATAAAGGTGCGTGCACAAGATAACAAAACTCACCAACCTAAGCTTCCGAGCTAGGCATAACCCTCACCAAAGGTACCACCTACCCTCACCAAAGGTGTGGCGGGTAGCGCCATCCCTCACCCAAAGGGATATCAGGCAGGGTCATATCCCTCACCAAAGCTCTATCGGCTAGGGCATCAAAACCATAAGGCACTAAACCACCCATATCGGTCACCAGCATAGCATGCGCCCATGCACAAGGGATATTGTGCAACCAGGTGCAAGTTGATATCGGGCAACATATGGGCATCACATATCGGCCATCACCCCTATCACCCATAATGGGTTAAGGTTTTATGCCGGGCAACCAACAAGGTCATGTCGTCCACAACTATATCATCCAAGGTTATGATGCCCAAGGTCACCACTATATTGCCCAACAAGCACACAACTAATAAATGACACCATGGCGCCCAAGGTAACCTATCGTCTCACAAGGCAGGCACCACATATCGGTCAACACCAGGGCACCTAACTAGGGTTCCACCACCCAAGCACCATATCGGGCAACACCAAAACCAACTTGTATCGCCCGAGGCACAAAACAGAGATGCATACCAAGCATCATGTCGGCCAAAGGCATAAAGCCCACAAGCACCAACTAAGGAAGGAGTTCATATCGGGCAAAAGGGACAAAGAACACTTCTTAGCATATCGCCCAAGACTCAACCCTAGGAGAGGGGTATCGGGCAACTCATCACAAAGGGGATATCGTGCATGGCTTAAAGCCATATCGTATTGGTCATCTTAAACCTCAAGATCGCCACCAAGAAGCCCTAAAAGCTCAAGAGAGTTAGCTCACCTCTCAAGACAATTAAGTGAGAGAGGGGTATTACACAACTTCCATCACCTATCGGGCAACAAGGAGGTCCATCTCCTCATATCGGCCAACCAACCCAAGCTCATCCTCCTAATGGATTAGGAGACCCTAAGCTCACCTCTCAACAACTAAGAGAGAGGGATTTTGCCCCAGGAAATCCACCTCCATGGTTCAGCCAACCCAAGGCAAACCAAGATATAAAATCTAGGGTTTATCTAGAGCAACCTCATAACCATTATAGCAAGCAACATAGCTAGAAGAAGACATGGCCGATCAAGATATATAACATGCAACATGAAAAGAAGTAGTATAGCTAGGGTTAGGAGTTATGTAACCTGCCTCAAGCAAGCTCCAAGCTCCTAGCACCAAGCTTCCAAGCTCCAAGGCACCACCAAAGAAGCAAGACACCTTCTAGGGTTCAACCACCACTAGAGGAAGAAGAAGACTAGATCTATGTCGCCCAACAAGGAGAGGGTATCAGCCACCAAGCTCCACCAAGGGGGATGTATCGGCCACCAAGGAAGAAGGAAAGCAGCTAAAGGATCCAAAGAGCTTAGCTACCAAGGAGAGGGTCGTATATATACCATGTGTTGCCACTCTCTTAGCAAAGCAGCTGCCACTTGTCCGAAGATGGTGACACAAATGAAGCCAGAAGGGAGATGTGTGTCGCCCAAGAGGCAACACATTCACCCTTGGCCGATACAACCTCCTTGTCTGGCACACCCACCAAGCCTTGGCCGATACACCTTGGTCTTGCCCGATACAAGGCCTCAACAAGGCAAAACAAAGCCCAACAAAGCTCAGCAAGGCCCAAAGCTTACTCAAGCAACGAGACCAACCCATCCTCTCAACCCTAGAGGATGCAAAGAGAGAAAAAAAAATTTCTCAAGGTGACAAACTTGCACACCAGCCCTAAAACCTGGGTAAATTGCAATTTGCACCTCCACTTCTCAACAAAGCACAAACAAACCCTAATCACAACTTCAGGTGTTTAGCAAGCATCTAAACACAAGGTTTAGGCAAAGAAAATAGGGTAAGCCCAAAACAAAGGTCAGGGTCCTTACAATACTAGGAGGGAGTAGGGACACTATAGAGGTGGTAATTTGCATATTAACCCATACAATTTGGGTAAATTACAATTTGTACCAAAATTGGTGCACAATGCACTATCATTATTCAAACAAGCTACAACTTGAAATTTAGGCTTTCCACAAGCCATCCTTTAACATCATTCTCTCTCTTATGATGCCAAAACACACGAGGTACATTAAAAATGTGAAATTTTGCAATATAGCCCCTCATCTTGGGTAAATTGCACTTTATGCTCAAACTATCATACAATGCACAAACCGTTTACAAATAAGCTCAAATTTGAAAATTAAACTCTAGAAGAGTCTTAATTACTTTTCAAAAGATTAAAACAAGTTTATGAACAACTTACTTAAGCATAACTTCTAGGGTTAAGTCATAACCCAAGTCTGGGATTTTATAATTATCAACCCTTAACAGGGATTTCGTCCCCGAAATCTCAAGAGAAAAGAGAAGGGTACTTCCTCCTCATATCTTCCTCTAGCTCCCATGTGGCTTCTTCAATGACACAGTGATGCCATAGAACTTTCACAAGAACTATGTCTTTCTTTTTCAACTTCTTGATTCTTCTGTCAAGAATCATCATTGGACCCTCCACATAGGATATATCCTCGTTTAATTCTACCTCTACATGTTACAACACCAACTCTGTATCGGGATGACATTTTCTCAACATAGATACATGGAACATTGGATGTAGTCTATGTAGCTCAGGTGGCAACTCCAACCTATAAGCTACCTTTCCCATATGTGTTGTCACTGGATAAGGTCCCATAAATCTAGGAGCTAACTTACCCTTTTTCCCAAATCGGAGAACACCTTTCCAAGGAGAGACTTTGAGATACACCCTGTCTCCAACTTGTAATTCTAAAGGTATACGACGCTTATCAACATAAGACTTCTATCTATCCTGGGTAGCTTTAAACTGTTGTTGTATTACTCTAATCTTCTCAGTTGTGTGTTGCACTAACTCAGGACCCATAAGTTGGTATTCCCCTATTTCATACCAGCATAATAGAGATCTACACTGTCTACCATATAATGCTTCATATGGTGCCATATCAATAAAAGTCTGATAATTGTTGTTGTAGGCAAACTCTATCAAGCTCAAGTGTATGTCCCAACTTCCTACAAACTAAAGAACGCATGTTCTAAGCAAGTCTTCCAAAGTCTGTATAGTTCTTTCAGATTGCCCATCTGTCTAAGGGTGGAAAGCTGTGCTAAACTTCAACTAAGTACCCAAGGCTTTACGTAGTCATTCCCATAAACAACTTGTAAACCGGGGACCTCTATCTGATACAATTGTAGCTGGAACCCCGTGTAATCGCATTATCTCATCTATATAGATTTGTGCCAGTTTCTCAGCAGTATAGGTTGTTTTGACAGGAAGAAAATGTGCAGACTTAGTCAACCTATCAACTATCACCCAAATGGAATCATGACTTTTGGCAGTTCTGGGTAAACCAACCACAAAGTCCATTGTCACATGATCCCATTTCCACTGTGGTATAAGTAAAGGTTGCAACGTTCCTACAGGCTTCTGATGTTTAGCTTTAACCTGCTGACATACTGGACACCACATAACAAACTCAGCTACATCTTTCTTCAAACCAGGCCACCAATACATATCTTTGAAGTTATGATTCATATTAGTACTCCTTGGATGCATTGCATACATGGAAGAATGAGCTTCCTCCATGACTAACTTCTTTAAGTCATTGGCATCAGGTACTACCATCCTACCATGGTAACAGACTACCTCATCCTCTAACTCATGAAAACCGTCCCATTTCTCACTACCATACTCTGATCTGATCTGCTGAATCACAATATCAGCTTGTTGTGCCTCTTTGATCTGTTGTTTTAGAGTAGGTTTTACATGCATTTCAGCTAACAATCCAGCTAACAAAGTTACTTTAATTTGTACATTGTTTTGCCTCAAAGAGACGGGCATGTCTCATTTAAAGCACACTAAAGGGTTCAATTGTGCTTTATCTATGGGTGGCGATGATGATTTTCTACTTAGTGCATCTGCCACTACATTAGGATTTCCTGGATGATAATCAATTATACAATCATAGTCCTTGATTAACTCCATCCAGAGGCGTTGTCTCATATTTAACTCGTGTTATGAGAAGATGTACTTTAAGTTCTTATGGTGTGTGAAAATATGAAATGTCTCTCCATAAAGATAATGTCTTCAGATCTTCAACGCGTGAACCACTGCAACTAATTCTAGATCATGCGTCAGATAACTCTCCTCTTGTTTCTTAAGTTGTCAGGAAGCAAAAGAAACTACATGATCACTCTGCATCATTACACATCCTAGACCATCTCTACTGTATATCAGGATGTCATCTATAAAGACCACTACAAACTAATCAAGGAATGGTTGGAAGATTCTATTCATCAGCTCCATAAACTTCACTTCATACTCACTAATGTTCATTGGTCCCTACTTAATCCACTCAAACTGCAAGATTTTCTTATCCACATAAGTCTTGGGAAAGTATCTACTAACAAACTCACGTCAGAACTCTCTCCATTCGACCTCAACACCTGGTCATTTCTCCTCCTCAATGGCCCACCAGTGGCCAACGCTTGCTTTTAATAGGTACACAACATGCTTAAATTTCTCAATTTCTAGAATACTGAGGATTCTAAAGGCTTTCTCCAACTCAGTAAGCCATGAATCTATGTCTACTGGGTCAACTGTACCGGCATATTCGATGGCTCCTACCCGGCGTAACCGTTCAAAGGTCTTACCATATCCATGCCCCTCATTGGGAGCTGGTGCCCTAGATGCTGGTGCTGGCATCCTATCTACCATATGCGTCATTGTGTTCATGAACTGTCCAAACAAAGCATGAAAGGCTAGGTTTTCTATTGAAGCTTGGTCAAGCTGGGGATTCTCAGGTACTAGTTCCTCTCTAGCCTGATCCCTTGCACCTCCTCCTGGTGCAGCAACACTGCTTTCAGCAGCATGTTCTTCATGTGATCCAACCATCTTTAAGCTTTACTTCTTCTCCTGTATGAGCACAAGTCACTATCAGATAAACTGGATGACACTTAGAATAAACTCAACAACCTTAATCCTATGTCTCTGTAGACTCAGCAAACCTTAGGCTCAAATACCAAAACTTTGTGACCGTTTGATTTGTATAGATCGTATTGTCACAAAGTTTGCAAAAGGTGTATACTACACCACCATATCGTGAAAGAAGGTATAAAATCATATCCATATCATTTTAGTGAAGTAGGTGCATCACCATATCGAATTAGAGGTGCTTGCTTGTGTGCTTGAACCCAATATCACTTCACCTTTGATGATGTCATCACCATCAACCTCTAGACATTTGTTCTTACTATTATAAGTCATGGACAATAGTCCCATGAAGCTTTTTAGAACTAAAAGGATCATCAATTATTCAAGAGAAATTGAAATTTCAAGTAGATCAACAAGTATGACAAAATTGAAGGTGCATAATAATATAATTGGGTTCAAGTTATATAACCTGCCTCAAGAACAACTTCAAAGCTCCAAGCTCCAAATATCCAAGTTACTAAGGTTGAAGATGAACTTAAAAAATCCTCTATATGCAAAGAATCACCATGGATAAGCAATTGGTGAAGAAGAAAAGAAAGGAAGATCATAACCCTAAAATCATGCTTCAATCTAAGGTTGAAGATGATCATTGCCTCACCTTAGGGTTAAGTATGAGCTCCTTATTGCTCCTTAGCACCTTTGCACGATACCCTACTACTCTTGAATGATATGCCACCACCCATGCATGATATGACACCACCCTTGGCCGATATCCCCCTCACTTGTGATCAAAACACTTCACTATGGGCGATATCACCCTACTTGGTCGATACCACCTTACTTGGCCGATATGAACTTGCTATGGATGATACCCAAGGCCCTATGCATGATACCACTTCACTCATGCACGATAAAAGGACCCCATGCCCGATACCTTAGGGAAGGAGAGTGGTAAGATCTAAAAAAAATTCACTAAGGGGTGAAAGAAGGGGTATATATACTTGTTGTTCATGAAGAAGTGTGAAAATGAGGTGTCATCAATTTGAGCTACTAGGTGCCACGTGTCCATGGATGGTTGACACATGTACATGCATGCATTAACATTTATATTGACATGTAAAACTCTTGAGGACAATCTAGGGATGAATTTTCGTCCATTAATTATCCCTTTGAATAAAATATATCAACTAAATCATCACTTTATCCACAACCCGATACAACTTTTCTAAGGAAGTTGTAACCCGATACACCTCACCTCATTGAGGTGATTTGCACATTATGGGCTTTTCCAAGAGTCCAAAAAACGATATGGGACTCCTCATATGGCTCCTTGGCTGATAGGCACTCTTATATAAGCTTTTCAACTAGATACAACTAAAGTTAGGGTTTCACAATTAACCCCTTTCTTGGTCATTTTATCACCAAGAGTGCCATCACTCATAAATGATTCAACCATGGTGTCTCCTCCTTTATCTCTCCTATATATGATACTGGGATGGAGTAGGGATACTCTAGAGTTGGTAATTTGCATATTAACCCTACAATTTGGGTAAATTACAATTTGTACCAAAATTGGTGCACAATGCAATATCATTATTCAAATAAGCTGCAACTTGAAATTTAGGCTTTCCACAAGCCAACTTTAACATCATTCTCTCTATTATGATGCCAAAACACATGAGGTACATTAAACATGTGACATTTTGAAATATAGCCCTTCATCTTGGGTAAATTGCACTTTATGCTCAAACTATCATATAATGCACAAACAGTTTGCAAATAAGCTCAAATTTGAAAATTAAACTCTACAAGAGTCTTAATTAATTTTCAAAAAAATTAAAACAAGTTTATGAACAACTTACTTAAGAAAAACTTCTAGGGTTAAGTCATAACCCAGGTCATGGATGTTACAGTGTGTCACTGACAATTTCTACAGTATTGATTTTCTAAATATGTGGATTGTTGGGAATGATTCGGTGGATAAAATGACAACCTTTCCCCCCATTTTGATGCCAAAAACATTGTACCACAATTCAAAATAGTAGGGCAAGTAAAGATAACAATAAAATAGAAATCTAGCATGATTAGAGGTGAATTAAGGTAGAATGTGGATTGAAAGCACTGCAAGAGTGGGCAAAAAGACTATATAAATTATGCACATCGAACCCCCCTAAGATTTAAGAATGGCTTGTACTCAAGCAAAAGTACATGGATAAACAATTGAAGAAAGTGTCAAGCACATCTATCAATCAAATGAAATCAACAAAGTGTATCAATCTAATCCATCCATAATTAATGGGTTTATTCTTTTAGCCATGAGTTCAACTCAAACACCCAAGATGGAAATTTAATTTAGTAGAAGTGGAAAATTCTAATTGGAAAAGTAACCAAAACAACATTTAAGTAGATATGAGATGAATAAAAATGCTTCCTGACTTAAAAAAGAAAAAGTAAAAACAACATTTAAGTAGAATTTAGATGACCAAGCCATATAATCAATGAATATGCAACCTAACTCTCTCAACTTCAAAGATATAAATATGAAATTTGAGTTAACATAAACAATCCAACAATGATCTCTTTTCTTTATAGAATTACGAATAAGACAATGAAGCATTGGTTCCGACACTCAGAAACCAAAATAGACTTATACATACATGGAATGTTGATTGGTTTATCCTATTAAGGTCATAACACCCAACCATCATAGCTACATCAAACTTACACTAGGATAGTACGATACGTGGGCAGTTTAGACATCTTATGTGGGGAATATATGTATTTTTTTAACAAGTAGCCAGAATGATCAAAAGTGAGTCGGGTTCCGCTTGAGACCACAAGGCCTAAAACTAAAGCTTTTATTTCCCAAGCATAAAAGAGTCAACTAGATTCCATAATCAATTGGATTTAACACTTATTTATAAAAAATTGTTGAGAGTATGGTTGAAAACACACTAAGAATTTGACAAGAGCATCTAGAATGCTAACCATGTTGATAAATCCAAAATATTTAGTCATTGCATGTATTTAGCAATCAAGGGTGGAAATGATGAACATGTAGGCTAACAACAAGAAACCAAAATGAAGCAAATGTGGTTGGCAAACAAATTTCATTTAATTAATACACGGATTGAGTAATGTTTCTTCATCTAACATCTCAATTTTTTTTGGACAAACGGTTCAAAAGAAAGGAATTCCAATCAAAGAAAAGGAAACATGCCTATTAAAACACTAGATTTTGACACTATATGAAATAAAAAACTAAGAAAAAGAAACGGAAAGGAAAATTAAAACTAAATTGTTGGCTGGTTGCTCCCCCCAAGCTTAAAATATGTAGTATCCTCACTGTAGAAATCAAACAAAGAGAATAGCAATTAGGTACCTCATCATGGTGGACACGTCCAGGTGAGGGCATGTGCTTTGATTTGCAGATAAAAATTGATGTGCCAAAGATCTACGCCTCTTTTTTAATATATCTTTTAATTAGGCCAAAGATCTACACTTGTGATTTGCAACAGTAATGGTCTATTGCACACTATGTTGTTGGTCTCTGCATTACCCTCTTCAAAATAATCATAATTTTATTTGAGATTTGTCTAATTATCAAGAAATGTGCCAAGGCTTTGTGGAAAAATGACATTTGATGTGCTTGAAGAACCATATTGTAGAGCATGTATAGACTTGTTTTTTAAGCTTCAATTTCATTGCCTACATTGGAGTCAACAACTTCATATGATATTCTCTTTGATGGTGAATAAGATTCTCCTATGATAGCTCCACTCCTCAAAGTCACTATCTTGTATGTTTGTCTAGGATTCATCTTCGGTTGATACAATGAATCGAAAGGAGACTTTTGGTTGACAAGAGCTCGTTGAGCAACTTGATTCTCCAACATCCTAGTGTGAGTGGCAATTCTATCCACCTTAGAAGAAAGTTGTGAAATAGCATCCTTTAACAGTTGACAAAACTCATAATTTTATTGAATTTGAGTTGATACAAAGGTCTCAAGCATGGACTCCAAACTCAGCTTGGACTGTGAATGTTGTTGTTGTTGGATGAAATTGTGGTTGGCATTGTTATTGAACCCCGATGGGTTGTTTCTTAGGGCGGTCAGTTTCCCATTTATTATTGTTGCTGACTTGGATGATGATGCAGATTTTTAGCATTGATATTGCTGTGGTAAAACAATTTGATGGTATATCCAACCCAGATTGTAGATGTTTGAGTAGGGGTTGTAGGGTTGCTTGTTCTCAAAATTTGTATGGAATTATATTGCTCTAGTCTCTCTTCAAATTGCAATGGTCAAGTAAGCATGAAGAATGAGTTTGTCCTACTGCTCCACATGCATCACAAATTATTTTTCCAGCTTGGACGGGTTGAGTTCTTACTTTCTCAAGCTTTTGAGATAAAGCATCCAACTTTTTTTTAATCAAGTCCACAACATCAACAGTGTATTTCCCTGCTTGCTTACTTGAAAAAGTGATTGAAGAAGAAGGTTGGCAGCTCTTATCAGAACTCCATTGACAATGATTAATTGCCATGTCTTCAATAATGTCATAAGTTTTCTTGTATGATTTGTTCATTAAAGCTCCATTTGCATCAACATCAACATACATATTTGTATTGTATAATAAGCCACTATAGAAAGTTTGTAATAGAATCCAGTTGCTTAAACCATGATGCGGATAAAGACATTAGAGGTCTTTGAACCTTTCCCATATGGCATACAAGGTCTTAAGGTCTCTCCATCAGTTTGAGAATAATTGATGAAATGGCCTATCAATTGTCCAGTCTTTCTTGGTGGAAAATATTTAGCTAAGAAAACCTTTAGCAATTCCTGCCAACTGTTGATGGAGTTTCTTGGCAAAAAAGAGATCCACATCTTGGCTCTATATCTCAAAGAGAAGGGGAAAAGAAGAAGAAAAATTGCATTAGTAGGAACACCATCTATCTTGAACGTGCTAAGGTACTGTAGAAATTAAGCTATGTGGAGGCTTGGATCCTCCATTGGTGTCCCTCCAAAATTGTTCAGTTGTATCATATGTATAATAGTGGGCTGAAAAAAAATTATTTGCCTCGATTTTTGGGTTATTGATAGCGCCATTGATCTTTGTAGCATATGGAACAATGAAGTTCTCAAGGGGACGATCGTCTTCCGTGATTTCTTTTTTTTGTTGAGTTGGATGTCTAAGTGAAGATGGTGGTGATGAAGGTTGTGGTTCCTCCAAATCTGATTGAGGTTCACTCATCCTCTCTTTTTAAAGGTTGTTAATATTGTGCTCAATTTTGGGGTCTAGAAATGTCGAAGGTTCAAGACCCCTTTTGGATCACCACATACATACCTACAAGTAGATAAGTCGAGTAAATTACAAAAATAAAAATGGAAGATACACAAATATGATAACAATGATGATCATGGTGATGAAAGGAATGATGGTGGATATGACGTAGTTGTGTTTTCATCTAGTCTCGTTCACAATTCAACACTTTTTACCCTAACAAAAATATTGATGTTCCCCGGTCACGACACCAAAAACTTGTTAACCGTTGTGCGAAAGTTTAAAATTTATAACTCGAGCACTACCCCACAAGTATATGGGTGCATGTAGTATATTTGAGACCGTCCAAGGAGCAAGGTTTTATTAAACGGACAGTGACGAACTTTAATAATCTAGATCTTTTTAACAAGAGAGGTTTTGTTATGTTAACTAAGCAATTTAGAAGAAAACAAACTAAGATAGAAATGACTTGTATTAAGGATCAAATTTGATTAGGAATTCTTGTGGATAGGGTTTCATTATCATATCATGCCATGAAATAATAACATATTCACGAGCAGTAAATCAGAAGGGGGGGTCCATTTCTACACCCCTCCTAATAGTATAGAATGATTCTACCTTTATATTGCACCACTGTACATATACCCATAATAGAACCACCAAAAACCTTGGAATCCCCTTCACTTCCAAGGCACTCCCATGTTCAAGGAAACAAAGCTACATAACACTTCTCCTTACTTTAGTGTACATCTTCCCTGTATGCACAAGAAGCATAAGACATACATATAAGATGTTAAGTCAAACATATATGTGAAATAAATATCGATGTATCCATATAACAATGATTCAACCATCATTAAGCAAGTTTTTTTTTGTTCTACAAAGCATGACATGGGAGTTACTCCACCATGCCAAAGAAAAGGAGATCTACTCATCCATATCTATAGAAAGTAGATTTAAACAATAGAAAATAATACTAGATATTATAAAAGAAGAAAGTAAACTTGGATGTTCATGGAAAAAGTAGGAAAGAGTTAGAACCCTAGTCAAGGAGTCAAAACCCCATCCTTGCTATTGGAAATCTCCAGAAAGCTTCACTCTGGAGTGGAGAGAAGAGAACGGTGAAGATTCATGATGCAATTGTCATAGAAGAAGGAAGAAGAAGATGATTCTCTTCTGAGAAATCAACTTTTCTCCCTTAGAACTCCTCTTGGGTTTTCCTTGCTTGAGTCCTGCTCCAAATAGTTTGAAATATTCTTTGATAATTGTCCCAAGTCGGTCCCATTTGTATTAAAAAATGTGGAGTAATTTATTTTCTGATTTGAAAAGAAACTATAGGTAACACATCATGTTGGCAAGCTAACACGACGTGTTACTTGTGTTTCTAAAGTGGAACTACCTCAATCAATGATTATACAGTGTGCTAGTTGACCAACATGGTGTGTCGCTACAAGTCAAGGAACTCTAAAAAAATTTACAGTGAAGAAACACAACACGTTGAAATCTTGACGTGGCATGTTGCTTGATGTGAGGGCATTTTAAATCCAAGTTTTGGACTAAAACATGACATGTTGAAACAAAAACACGGCGTGTTGCCAAAAAACACGACATGTTGATATATCAATACACCGTGTCACTGACAGTTTTTGCAGCATTGATTTTTTTAATATCTAGATTGTTGGGGATCAGTTGGTGGATGAAATGATGGTCTTTCTCACCCCGTTTTGATGCCAAATGTTGTACCTACAATTTAAAATAAAGGATCAAGCAACGATAATAATAAAGTAGGAAATATAGCATGATTAGAGGCAAACAGAGATAGAAAATGGATTGAAAGTGCATGCAAGAGTAGGCAAAAAGACCATATAAAATGATGTAGATAAGGGGTTGAAGATGTATGTGACTTTCCTATCGTGGCCCCAAAAGTACCAAATTTTAAGTGTGTTATGGTCTTGATCATCTCAAAACCTCTCACGATGAAGATCCATCATTAGTGACTAGGTCTGATACATAGGATGTTAGGGCATGGATAGAAGAAGTAGGCTTAGAAAACTAGATCATATTCTTTCAAAAATAGTAAAAAGGCGACAACTATAAGAGCAAAAAAGCAATTATAAATAATAACAGATCATATGCATCAATATATTAGGTCATATGTAGCAGTCATAGATCAAATAGAATCAAATAGCAGCTTCAGCAGTTAGGTTCAATAGTAAGAGCATCTTACCATTCTACAGATCTAGCAGAGTAGGTGGTGTCATAGGAAGAATCCTCTAATCACATGAGATACAAAAATAAACAAAGAGGTAGTCATTTCTCTATCTTCAGGAGAGACAAGAGGGCCTAGAATGTGTTGGGTATGGGGGTCAATTTATAGTCCAGGGTTAGGGTTCATAGTTTTGAGTAGAACTTTCTAGAAGAGGCAGTGATTGGGGTGATGCCACTTAGGGCACACAGACCAAGGCTATCCACCCATGTGGTACTAGAGGATGGCTTTGATATGCCCTTTGTCCTAGGGTGAACAGAAGGAAGTTTCTCATTTTCCTAGTAATTTTAGAAATATTCTGCCAAAAATGAGAGAAAACTGGCACAAAAAGCTAAGTCAAGGTTGTGGGGAATTATGGAGACAGAGTGGCAAATGAACTTTAAAATAAATCTATATTCCCTTACCAGCAGATCACATCAACAACATTGTATAAGGAAAAAAGGTGCAAGATATACCTTATCTTGGAGCAAATCCAACGACGATCCCTACATGAAGATGTGCTTCCTTTACAAGTAGCACACATACGAAAGATGATGGCGTCCTCTTAATGTAACACTCACAGACTGTGGTGAAAAATGTCCTCCTAGGGTAGCAGCAAAAGCCTCCATGCCTATATCTCCACACGGACGACTGGGAACTCCATGTCATGCTTTCTAAGTTGGTGGGAAGGAGTTGCCCATTCGTTGTCAATGTGTTAGCATCGACTTTTCTCCCTTGATATCACTCTCTTTCATGGGTAGTATGGTTTCGTATCTGACATTACCAAAACTGTGAGAAGTCAATTATGTAGATATCCTTGGCCATCACCCTTTATATAGAAGTGACTAGTGTTGGTATGTATGCCCATAGAGCAAGTCATGTGATGATTGTAATGGGATACGTTGTAAATGATTTGATTAATAATAAAGGCAATTTCCGATCTATATGTTTAAACTGTTTCTGAGATGATGGTGTAACATGATAGATGTCTAAAGAATTGTTTTACTCAATGACATATGCTTTTGGGTTGAGGACCTAAACGATGAGATCATACAGATGTTAAGAGTATACATTCTTGTTTAGTCCCTAGTTGGTTGTTATTGTGGAAATAACCATAGACATCAATAACATTGAAGACTAGATTGTGTGCTGGTTGATGACAGAATCTCATTAGTCATGATATAGTGATATCAAACCAAGCACATATGTACTTGTTAGAGAACAAGGTACCGGACAGACCCACCGTGAGAGTGACACATGGAACCATGACATGGTAGTCACAGTTAACTCTCACAGTGATGGTGGTGAGTGTGATTCTTAGACCTGAAATCACTACACTCAACACATGTCGTTGGGTACACTTTGACATTATCAAAGGCAGTCCTGAATCATGGGTTGTTATAAAGGTGATGATTGGGTGGCTTTGACACATGGGGCTTTTGAGGGGTGAGTGATAGATATGGGATTTGTCCCTCCTGAGGGAGTTTGATATCCTTGGCCACTTGATGAGTAGGATTGATAAAGGCATGCGCATGCACGTGTGAATCAATATGTGATATTGATGTCACACACATCTCACCCAGTCTGCTCTGAGATCAAGGAAATGAATGAATGTTGATAGGATGACTGTTCCATGCCTCGAGTTCATTCTGGATATCAGTGATAAAGGAATTATACATTCACTGTAACACCATTCACAGATTGTAGGATTGAAAGTTGTTCTCCAACTTTCTATTTCACTTGGGTAGCATTGATGTGTGACTAGGAACCGCTCTTTGCTTGTGAAGTCATAAGTGCTATGGACTTTCACTACCAACGTGAAATGGACCTGCAGGGTCACACACATAGGATTTAACCTGGAAGAGGAGTTTTGTCCACAAGCAATGTTTAGATTGATTACTAAAGGAGTTTAGTAGTTTAATTAAAACTCAATCAATTGATAGCTCAATATCATAATGTTCAAGGTGTTGGACACATTGATTGGAGTATCGGATTGATTAAAATCACAATTGACTGATTGTGCACGATCTGCACTCCCAACCGATCGGCTCATGTGATGAACCGATCGGCTGAGCTTGGTGAACCGGTCGGCTCAAGTGTTGAGTCGATCGACTCATGGTCAGGGTGAAATGATTGCTTCAAATGTTGAAATGATCGATTCAACTGGTGCAACCGAGTAAGTTGGGAAAGTAAGATTGGTGAGAATTTTCCTTTCATTTCAATTGCCCAATTTGATTGGGAAATAGGATTGGTATTCGATACCAATTAGAAACAAAAGAAGGAAAGTCAAATGAGAACTGGTCAGGACCATGAACCGACCGGTTCAGAAGTGAACCGACCAGATCATGGGTCCCAACCGATCGGTTGAGGTGTCAACCGACCGGTTCAGGTCCCCAACCGACCGTTTCAGCTATGAAATGATCGGTTCAGGTTGCGAGTTGGTTTCTTTTGTGGAAAATCTCAAACCCTTCTACTCCTGCTTTTAGTCCCATATTGCTGGGGATAGAGAACCCTGTCCCATGACCCGCCTATATATAGGGGTATTGGGGGCTTCTCAGGGTACGACTCAGTGCAACCAGTTGCTCTGTAAAGTTGTCGTTCTCTCAGGTTTTGGTAACCGAGAGAGCCCGAGCAAGTGCTACCCGAAAAGGGAGGCGCAGCAAGGGAAAGACAACTGCAGTTGCAACTGGCAGGAGGAGAGTGTGTTGGCGACTAGTACGCCGACAAGAGGGTGCGACTCCTTCCAGTTCCTTGTGCGATAAGGAGATCGGAGTTCCATGCGGTCCGTGTTTTGCTCGGAGGACAACTGTCAATCCCGACAGTCCCGGTGAGACCAGGAGTCTTCAGTCCCGGTGCGACTAGGAGCTGCACAGACACCGTCCAAGACCATAGGTGAAGACCATGCAAGGTGCGAGGTACTGTCGCCGAGCAAGCCTCAGGACAAGGTATGCATCCACAAACCATCTTTCCTATTGTATAGACGTTGACGCGATTCCTATGAATGAATTGTAACATTAGGAACTTTTATGCTTTGTAGGATAAAGGGGTTTGATAACCTTAATTGAAGTTATTAAAACCTAACCCTAGAAATCAATCGTGGTATGTTGATAATAGCACGACCGTGGTAGCTTCACCTTGCACGACCGTGCAAGGAAGCACGGCCGTGGTGTTCTATGAAGAAATTGAAAAGTTTTGGTATTGTGTTAATACTGTTATATATGCATGTCCTCAATTACACTAGTCATGCAGGTTGATACCAAGGGTGATCATATCCATGTAAGGGTTATGATGTCATATTCCTTGAAAACATTTATAAGCCTTAAGGGTAATGATATGTGAGAAATATATGCATTGTCTCAATCAAGGTCATGCTGTTAAATGACTTGATGCTTATATATATCACTTGATAACAAGTATTATGATGATCTAAGGGTTTGAATACCCATGTTCCTGAATCATATGATGAGATGGTTAAAGATTGATATCCCAATAATAGTTTGATGAGAAATGAACTTGATACATTTAGTATTCTTCTTTCATAGCAGTTGTTTTAATAGTTAATGTTTGAAAACATGCTTGAGGCTAAAAGAATGCTAAAATGTACTTAAATAATCAAGTCTAATCATATCATGTAGAGCCCTGATCATAGATCCATCATTGTCAGCAGTTTAATGATGGTGAAATAGGTTTTCCTAAGGGAACTCCTGGAAAACATACTTTTGAGTATGTTGGGGTTATGGACGCGAATATCCTTACATTCTAATGTAGGAATTGATGTAATATGTACCTCAATCCATCAATCCTTCATTATGTGTTTATGCCAGGATGATGTATCACTAATCTCCCGATGATGTTGTTAATGTCGCATCGGTGTGAGATAAACAAGAAATCCCTCGATGGCGAAGAGAGTACAGAATGCCACTGTGACTCTAATAGTGAAGTTGCCAGAATACCCTGGAAAGCTATTGTAGCAGAGACACGAGATGTCCTACATGTTGATCCTCACACTGACTGAGGAAGATGAGGTCATAAGAATCCGGCTCTTTTGATGACCTATGTATGATACCGATGCAATTTCGTAATGGTCGGTTGGAGTATGAGTGGTATACCTCATCTCCGCAGGGCATAATGATGTTTGAAAAACATAATCAGCCGTGTAGCATAACTGCTTAGGTTGAACTATGAGAAACAATGATTGATGTTACATTGTTTATAATATTCTAGTCAAGTAGCTAGTATACATGTTCTTCATATTCCTGATTGAAATGATTGCTTAAGTAAATGTTGCTTTACATAATCCTAAACCTGCTGTTGAATGTTTTAAGTTATTTTGCTTATGTTATTCCTTTATTGCTATAGCAAATCTTCTGGTGGAGAGTTATAACTCTCGCTGGGACAATTATTCAAATTGTCTCACCCCCGTGGGATTCGACTTTTTAGGTGGATGGAGGAACCAATCTGAGGGTGAGCAGTATCAGCAGCAACACCAGGGGCAGCAGTGAATCTCAGGTGGAGATACTGACTGTCAAGTCTTGTAGATAGTATGTCCTATGTCGTCTCTGTACTCTCAGGTCCTAGGAGTCAGTAGGTCTGAGGTTTTTGGCTTTAAGCCTCGAGATTTTTGTATCTTGCCTTGTACAGATAACAGGGAAATGGATGTATGTAATCACTCGAGAGGTGATTTCACAAAGATGTAATGTCAAACTATGTTGTAAACAGTTTATCTTGTTTTCTTGTGAAAGAGTTTTATGGTTTAAAGATCTCTTACCAAAAAGTTTTAATTTCTAGTGATTTTTCATAATTCCGCTACTAATCAATCACTTTCGCATTCGATGATTTCGATGATCTCGTTTTTCTGCGGCGGTCATCTCAATCCACCCTAGAGTGTTGGAAGTGTGTAGGTGTGCCTAGCTTGGGGCAACACCAGGGCCAAGTGCCTGGCCAATACCCCATATGGAGGTGTGTTACCCTTTTACCGATCTGCCTTGCCGATCACATGTCTCCTTTGGATGATACAAGTTGAAGGGTTGAGTCTTGGCCGATATGTGGACCCCAACCCTAGCTGGATGATAGGGTGTCTTGGGAAACATGGTGGAGGGCAGTAGAATCCCTTGGGCGTCATGAAGAGCTTGTTGGGCGTTAGGGTTTGCTCTTGGCCGACATGACCTTAGGTGCCATGGACTTGGTCGATATGGCCGTAGACGATATGGTGATGAGGATGGTTGATAGGTAACCCTAACCCTAGTGGCTGATAGGGTTATGGCCGATAGGTGAGTGTGTTCTTGTGCCCGATACACCCCTTGGATCAGGTTGCACGAAACTGGTCTTGGTCTACTCGTGACCCTTGAACAAGTGTGCACGACATGATAATGTGATGAGGGATGATATGGGTGGCTAAGTGCCCTAGCCGATAGGATTTGGGTGAGGGAGGTAACCCTACCCGATACCCCCTTTAGTGGGGGACAACGTTGCTTGCCACACCTTTTGTGAGGGTAGGCAGAGTCTTTGGTGAGGGTTATTCTTAACTCGGGAAACCCTAGTGAATGAATCAATCATCTTGAGCATGTATCTTGTTCATGATAGAATGTGGTTGTGACAAGTGATATGGCTAGACTGTTATTGGGATATACTCCTTGATTATGATCAATGAGATATTAGGGCATAGTGTATGCTCATGGTTTGATAACAATAATTTAAGTAATATAGATTGTGTTTCATATAATCATGGATGTTGATCCAATCATGTACCTTCAACCCTAATAGCATGATAATCATAAAGATCTATGTTTGGTGATTTATGTTATCTCTCTTGATATGTATACTAACCATGCAAGTGCATCAAATGAATTCATAGCCAGGTATGAGTTATGAGGTATATTTGTTTTGAATAACACTGAATAATGATAATCCTTGATTGATGGGATAACATGTATCACCCGTATGATGTGAAAAGGTCTATTGACCTGATAAAGGTTGAGTGCCTAGTTGAGGTGTTATCCTCTGATGTTGAGATAGGGGATTGCTATCCCATGGTGATGATGTAAGCCTTGAGAGGCAGTGGCATTCTGTGATGAGGGATTGATATCCCATGGTAATAATGCAACTCAATGTTGTTTATGTTTTACAACTTGGTTGCCTCAACAATACACTTAAAATATACTAATTAATTACAATGGATCATATCATGTAGTTTGCCCTAGCCATAGATCCATCATCATCAATAACTGGTGATGGTGAAATAGGTTTCTTCTGCGGGATTACATGGAGCGCATATTGTTGAATATGCAGGGTTTCTCCTAGCTGAAAATAGGAGGATTAGAGTGCAAATGCGGTTGTGGACTCAAGATGTGTGTAAGAGCATGGTGATCAGGCCCATGGCTCAGTGTGAAGGAGCATGAATGTGTTCATGGCATAAGAGCACGGTGAATAGGCACATGGCTCATGATAAAAAGGGGTAGACTGCGTGAGCTAACCCTGTGGCTGAGGCCACTCAAGCAAGAGACTATGGTCCTGCCTTGGTTAACGTGCACTGACCACGAGGAGGTGAGGCCGTGGAGCCTGGCTCTTCCATTGACCTTGTATGGCACCGGTTTTGGGCTTCACAACCGAAGGTTGGATTTGAGTGGGACTACTCACTTCCTCAAGGCATAATAAATCGTAATCCAGCTGAATAGTATATATTGCTTAAGGCAAAACACTGAACATTGATTGATGCCTTGCTTGTGTAGTTGATCTAATTATACCTTGCAATTATTTGTATGTTCCTTATGTTTTGCGATAAGTTCTCATAAAGATTATCTTGTCAATCATGTTCCATAAAGTAATATCTGGTTATATGCCTCCCGGATATCTTGGTAAGTTGTTTTTAAGGTTAAGCTTTGTTCGATATGCTGCTTATATCAGTTACCTGCTTTTTCCTAAAGTTTTATAGTTAAGCAGGGAGTTATGTTTCTCGCTGGGACTGTGTGTCTTCCATACCATCACCCTTTATTAGGGTTAAGATTTCACATACCATCTCCCTTCATTAGGGTTAGGATTGCATATAGCATCACCCTACATTAGGGTTTCATGTCACATTGCCCATAATTAGGGTTTGCTATTCATTCCAATTAGAGTTTTCTCGTGGCATCACCCTCAATTAGGGTTTCTTATGGAATCACCCTCAATTAGGGTTTCTCATGGATTCACCCTCAATTAGGGTTTCTCAATTCATGTCAATTTGGGATACTCATCCCATTACCCAAATTTGGGGTTTTACATTATGTTCCCCTGAATTAGCGTTAGGGTTCATTAACCTTCTTGATTAGGGTTTCATGATCTCTTTACTAAGGATCATACCCTAATCACCACATGATTAATACTCATGTATGAATTCCTTTCTATCATCCTTTCAACTTGATTAGGTTACATCAACCCTCCAATCAAGTACATACAACTATGATTGACATAGTGTACTGAGTTATTGCTTACTTAAGCTTCAAGGATTCACTTATCTAAGGATTATCAATCACTTCGTATCTTAAAGGTAAAACCCTAGTGATTATCTTTGAGATAGATCAGTAACAACCATAGGGTCATTTTATCTTTCATCGCCTTAGGTTTCCAATTGACTTAATCACATTGAAACATCCAAACGTTCTTGACCATTGATGCTCCAAACGATTTGAAACTGTTTAAGCAAACAATAATAAAACCGTATGGACAATTTATACTTGAAACCACTTGGGTCTCCAAACGGTTTTGAGACCGTTTGGTCCAAACTCTCTCAAAACTGAATGGACCAAAAAGGTCTTCCATCACTTTATCAATTCAGGATTTCAATCATTAAACCATCTATCAATTGAACCACTGATTTGTTATTCAATTAGACCATTGAATCACCCTTCAATTGTACCTTCAATTAGGGTTTTGAACCCATTTGAACTAGGGTTTATAATCAAGAAACCATCAATTTGGGTTTTGAAATCGAGGAACCATCAATGGTTGACATTGTGGAACTAGTCCAATTGGAATCATTGGATCATCATCAAACCATGACATGACCTGACCTGACCTCAAACGGTCTTGAGGTCATTTGAATGAACTCCAAATGCTCTTGAGACCGTTTGACTCAAACCTTTATTGAAATTTGTGAAAATCAATTAGGGTTTGCATCATTGAATCGATCATCAATTTAGCTATTGATTGTATTTCAATTTGATATCACTGGATCTTCAACCATCCAATCATACTTCATCATAGACTTCAAAACGGTCTTGGTTGACCTCCAAACGGTCTTGAGACCGTTTGGGTGACCTCCAAATGGTCTTGAGACCGTTTGGGTTAGTCAACCCAAAGATTAAATCAATCAATTTAGAATTTCAGCACTCAACCCGATTAGGATTTCTAATTGGAGGATTGTCCGTATATTGAATTAATCAATTGGATCCATTAGATCATCATCCAACATGTACTAGGGTTCTGACCTCAAACGTTCAACCCATCCAAACGGTTTGGGATCCAAACCTCTAATGGTTTGCAAACCATTTGGTGAAACCGTTTAGACCAAGGTCTTAAAACCGTTTGCAATAGAAACTTGTTGGACTGTGTGCCTAAGATGATGTCATCATCATCTACCTTCGTTCATTCAAAATCTACTGCCATTTTCATGGTAATTACATCAATGGATCAAGGGAATTTTGAGTAGAACAAAATGATCAACAATTAATTGAGATTTGAATGCAATAACAACATTTAAGGGTTTAAGTTATATAACCCACCTCCAATTGAGCTTCAAAGCTCCAAGATACACATATTTAATGGTGGAAGAAGCTTTCTCAACTATCCCAAGCTCGACCTCAAGCTTTTAAGTGAAAAGAAATGGCTAGGATAGAAGATTGCATGGAGAAAAGAAGAAATCCATCATTTATTTTCGATTTCCACCATGAAATCATGGTGAAAGAAGGTCAAGAAGCTTACCAAAAGGTTGGGGGTCGTCCTCCTGTTGCTCCAAGCTCCCTTGATCGTTTTTGAAAGAAATAAGTGGAAGGGGTTTCGAAATTACCCTTTCAACTCATGGATAAAGGAGCATATATGCATTTATTAAAAAATTCATTTTAGGAGAGAGAAAGTAGGGATTATCTCCTCCATTTCCTTGCCTCTTTTCTCCTTCCCTTCCTTGGTTATGAGGATATCTCATTTGCCTATTATTCCTCTCAATTGTCCATGATTTAAAAAAAAAGCAAATTAAGCACCTTAACCCTTATAATAATAATATCCTAAAGTTAGTGGATAATTCTTTTTCTTTTAATAATGTGAGTGAGTTATCCACTTTCTGTAGATATTTTCGTGCCTTTGCAAGGCACATGGTCGTCCATTATTTTTCAAAATCATCCCTCACCTTTTGGTTAAAGGGCTCTTCAATTAATATATTTATTTTTGCATTATTATTGAAGTAAAGTTCCAATTATGCTTAAATCTTGATTATTTTAATATCAAGATTCTCTCTCCTCCAAAGTTATTCAAATGAGACGCCCCTCTCATTTTCTTTGCTCTAAATGATGCCAAGAAACATTAGGGACTATTCTGAAGTGGTAATTTGCATATTGAACCCTATGTTTTGGGTAAATTGCATATTACACCAAAACTAGGTTTTAATGCATAAGCATTGCTTTATCAGCTCTTTCTTGTTACTCAGGCTTTCCCAAGCCATACATCTGCATCATCTTCATTCTCATGATGCTTCAACACATGCGGAACATTTATCAAGTAAAATTTGCAAGTTAACCCCTCACATTGGGTAATTTGCACTTTAGTCCAAACTAAGCAAACATTGCTTCAATATTATTCAAACAGGACCAAAATTAAAACATAAGTTCCTCTTGGACCTTAATTACTTTTCATAATATAAAATTCAGGGTCTAATTACTTTCTTAAGCAAAACTTCTAGGGTTAAGACATAACCTAGGTCAGGGATGTTACAAATTATAAACCCCTAACAAGGATTTCGTCCCCGAAATCCCAGATAAAGGGAAACATATATTATCCATTCATCATATCATCAAGTCTTCACATAACATCTCAATGTCATGTTTATGCAAGGCATAAACCCCTAACATATGATGTACATGATATATTATATAGCTAAACTGATTTCACATTTAACCATTCTAGGTGGTCAACATGAATTATCCGATACCAAAATTCCTTACCTTGGTATCCATCACATGTGCTGAAAACACATCACGTTTTCATCTTTCTTCCATCCTGGGACATTTCTTGTTATACATATCTTTTTCTTGGAACCCAAGTCCAAGACAAACTGATACTCTTCTAAGTATCCATTAAAATAATCAATTTTAATTTATGCATACCAAGTGTTCTAAGACCCACTTGATTGCCATGTCCCTGAAAGAAAAGAAAACAAATGATCATATTCCTCTTACCACCCTATTATTATCCAAGGTTGTTTATTCATGAGAAGAGATTATCATCTCCTCTAAGCATTACATGAACCTTCTATTGTTCATGAGTTATTTACTCTTATTTCTTTCTTGGTTTCTTGCCATCAGCATAGGAATCATATGGATGATTACTTGTCATCATTTCTTAATATCATTTTCACCATGATTACTAGATATAGGTATTCAAACCTTTAGTTCATCACTGATTATTGTTACCTTCCATCAGACAACTATTACCTCTAGGTCTTCAGACTAGGGTATACATTATATTAAACATCTTCTTTCGTCTATAAATTGATTTACAATTAAATCAAATTCCTTCATATATCAATTAGAATGTGGTAGAAATATCCATGCCACATCTCCTACTTCTTTCTTTAGATTGTTTCAGAATGATTACTTGATCAGAGTAATCAGAAAGATAACAATCTAGGTATGTCATACTTACCTTGCCTTCAATAAATGAATACCTGGCCAGGGTATTCAAGGACTGAAATTAGGCAGTATGCATTTATTTTATTTTATGTTTTTGCCCCTTTAAATTTGATATACTTAATATCTCAGATTTTCTCTGAGTTCCTTTTACATCTCTTCCCTTTATTAATGAAGAGAGAGAAATTTCAAAACATATAAGAGAATATTAAACTGAACATAAGTTTTCATTCTACTTTTCTCTTCCTCATTATCTGAAAGGATTATACAGATGAACTAAACAACAACTACCCTTCTCATTGTAGAGAGTGCAAGATAATTCAAAATAGAAAGTTCTATCTTGACATGTCTACTTATTACAAGTTATTTAGTGTCTTATCTGACCCAATACACAGAGTCAGTTGTCATCCATTATTGCCTTTGTCCTCTACTACCAGAAGTAGATGGACCAAATTGTGACACTTGTCTACGTCCTCTACCTTCTGCTCCACTGGACTGAGGACCTTGTGGGTTTTGCAGACTATGCCTTGACTATTGGGTCACCTCGTTATTTCTTCTTGGACATTGTTGTCTAAAATGTCCTATCTGTCCACATTTATGACAAGCTCGACTCTGACTTGATGACCTCTGCATTGGTGTACTATATTGTGATTGAACTAGTGAAGATCTTAGTTGTCTAACGCCACTAATCAATGGTTCTTATGACTGTGTAGACTTTCTTTTGAGGGTTGATTCCTGTTTCTTTGTCACAGACCTTTCTATCCTTCAGATTGACTCCACAAATGTGGCAAATCTCTCTCTACTTTCTAGGGTAGATGTTAGAATAGACATCTCAGCATTCAATCCCTTCTCAAAACGTCAAATCTTTTTCTCCTCAGTAGCAGCCATTTGAGGACAAAATCACAAATTTTCCATAAATTTAAACTCATATTCACTTATCGACGTGGCTCCATGTCGAATTTTCTCAAACTGTGAGATCTTTTCATCTAAGTATGTCCTTGGAAAATACTTATTGATGAATTCTCGACGAATTCCTCCCAACCAACCTCTTCATCATTCCTTTTTATTTCTCCTATACCCCACCAATGTCTAGCACTACCCTTCAAAAGGTATACATCATGTTTAACCTTGTCAGCCTCTGGGATACTAAGGATCTTAAAAGCTTTTTCTAACTCAGTGAGCCATGAATCAACATATGCTGGGTCAGATGTCCCAGCATATTCTATGGCTCCTACACGACGTAGTCGTTCAAAGGTCTTACCAGACCCATATCCCTCATTGGAAACGGGTGTCCTAGGTGTTGGTGCTGGCATCCGGTCTGCCATATACTTTAGTGTGGTCATGAGTTGCCCAAAAAGATTATGAACATTTGGGTTTCTTCTCATGACTTCATCAACATGGGGATTTTCAGGCACTGGTTCCTCCCTTTCCTGATCCCTTGCACCTCCCACTGGTGCAGCAACGTGTTCCTCATGTTCTCCAGACATCTTGGAGTTATATATCTTCTTCTGCATAAGCAGAAGGCACTATAACATACACTAAGGTACACTTAGAACAGACTCAATACCTTAGTCCTATGTCTCTGTAGACTCAATGAACCTAGAGCTCTGATGCCACTAATTTATGGTGAAGCATTCAAAACATACGTCATTAACCAAGCATAAGCAATTCATCAATAGCAGATTACTGAAAATCACTAAAAATTAAAACTTTTTCAAAGAGATCCAATCATAGGAAAACTCTTTCAATAAGAACCAATGTATTACATTTACCTCCTGGTTCATAAGTACATATCTTATACCATCTCTTCTCGAGTTTTACAACATCAACTGCCTTGTTAAAAGCAAAACACAGACAACATAAGAACCTCGAGGCATCAAGCCAAAATCTCAAAACAATTCATTAAAAGCACTAACTATTAACTCTGAGGACCTGAGAGTACAGAGACGATACATATGACTTCTATCTACAAGACACGACAGACAGTACACTCAACATGAGTTGTCACTGCTGTTCCTGTTGCTGCTGAAGTTCTTCCTCTGCAAGATGTTCTCAAACTACTCTATGCTCGTCCACCTAAAAAAATGTTGGATCCCACGGGGGTGAGACAATTAAAAATTGCCCCAGCGAGAGATATAACTATTCGCCAAAAACATTATTATTGCAGTTTATAATATAAATCTAAGCAGAGGAGAAGCAGTTTAGATCATTCTCATCTTTAAGTATTGCAACTATCTATGATAGAGCATTAAATCATCTATTCTCGGTATATGGAATAGGAAGAACCTGTGTATCATTTATCTATTGTATTAACTCAACACCCCATGCTTTTCTCATTATACTCATTACTCTGTTATGTCACCCATGACTCTTTCTTGTTTCAATCTATTGACTTTATCCAATCTGCTAATTCGATATTGGTTTATATTGGACATGAGAGTGTACATCATCATGTCTTGTTCAGGCATTGGTCTATACCAATCCTATATAAATATTCCAAGCATTGGATTATACCAATCATGTGCAACTAGTATAAGCATTGGACTTATATTATTCCTGTGTATCCATTCCAGGTATTAGGCTATGCCAAACATGTGCATCCATTCCAGGTATTGAACTATGCCAATCATGTGCAACCATTCTAGGTATTGGACTATGCCAATCATGTGCAACTATTCCAGGTATTGAATTATGCCAATCATGTGCAACTATTCTAGGTATTGGATTGTACCAATCCTGTGACATTATTCCAGGTATTGGGTTATGACCAATCCTATGACATTATTCCAGGTATTGGGTTATTACCAATCATGTGCAGTTATTCCAGGTATTGGGTTATTACCAATCATGTGCAGTTATTCCAGGTATTGGGTTATGACCAATCATGTGCAGTTATTCCAGGTATTGGGTTATGACCAATCCTGTGACATTATTCCAGGTATTGGGTTATGACCAATCATGTGACATTATTCTAGGTATTGGGTTATTACCAATTCTGTGTAGTTATTCCAGGTATTGGGTTATGACCAATCCTGTGACATTATTCCAGGTATTGAACTATGTCAATCATGTGCAACTATTCCAAGTAATGGACTATGCCAATCCTGTGATTACGTCCCATGTCTATTTACACAGCACTGGGTACCTCATTCTTCTACTGACATTTAAATTTTTGACCATGCCATCATGCTCAATCACATTCTTTAATACAAGTATCCCTCTCTTCTCCACACTTGTATAATCAAGGTTCCATCATTATTATGGTATCCTTTTGTTATAATTATTATGTTACTAAGTTTCCATTTTCTTGGTTTATTAAGAACATTATCATCTCTTACAGGGGACTTTTATAATTATCTTGGTACCTTTCACTAGGTATCAACTTACTCTTGTGGTTCTGAAGGCCTATCAAAATATCTTGTTACCTCTCACTAGGTAACAACTAATCTCATGGCTCATAAATCACATTACATCTTGATGTATTGATTAGGATAGCACTCTTTACATATTACTCATCCAAGTATGTTGTATTTGAGATGCATCAAGGGATATCATTCTTAAAGAGTTGGATGTGATATCTATGATGTCTTGATATATCACTTCCCTCAACACTTTAAACTTACTTGATTTTATCAATTTATATTGTATTAAGGTATTTCCCATCTTAATACTTCCATATACCAACCTATCACCTTTATTGTGAAGTGCATGGGTCATAAAACACACATAAGGATTGTCCAACTATCTTCAATGATAGGGACTTATCTCAGATTAAGGCATTGCTTGCTTTAAGGTTACCTATAATCAATCACTTTAGGTATTTCCCTTATCAATGTAATAGTCACCATTCCATTATTAGGATTTGTCTCTTCCATACCATCACCCTTTATTAGGGTTAAGATTTCACATACCATCTCCCTTCATTAGGGTTAGGATTACATATAGCATCACCCTACATTATGGTTTCATATCACATTGCCCATTCCAAGAGTGTTCTCATGGCATCACCCTCAATTAGGGTTTCATATGGAATCACCCTCAATTAGGGTTTCTCATGTATTCACCCTCAATTAGGGTTTCTCAATTCATGTCAATTGGAGATACTCACCCCATACCCAAAATTGAGGTTTTACATTATGTTCCCCTGAATTAGCGTTAGGGTTCATTAACCTTCTTGATTAGGGTTTCATGATCTCTTTACTAAGGATCATACCCTAATCACCACATGATTAATACTCGTGTATGAATTCCTTTCTATCATCCTTTCAACTTGATTAGGTTACATCAACCCTCCAATCAAGTACATACAACTATGATTGACATAGTGTACTGAGTTATTGCTTACTTAAGCTTCAAGGATTAACTTATCTAAGGATTATCAATCACTTAGTATCTTAAAGGTACAACCCTAGTGATTATCTTTGAGATAGATCAGTAACAACCATAGGATAATTATATCTTTCATCACCTTAGGTTTCCAATTGACTTAATCACATTGAAACATCCAAACGTTCTTGACCATTGATGCTCCAAACGATTTGAACCCGTTTAAGCAAACAATAATAAAACTGTATGGACAATTTATACTTGAAACCACTTGGGTCTCCAAACGGTTTGAGACCGTTTGGTCGCAAATGGTTTTGATACTGTTTGATCCCAAATGGTCTTGAGACCGTTTGGACTCAAACGGTCTTAAGACCGTTTGGTCCAAACTCTCTCAAAACTGAATGGACCAAAAAGGTCTTCCATCACTTTATCAATTCAGGATTTCAATCATTAAACCATCTATCAATTGAACCACTGATTTATTCTTCAATTGGACCATTGAATAAACCTTCAATTGGACCTTCAATTAGGGTTTTGAACCCATTTGAACTGGGGTTTATAATCAAGAAACCATCAATTAGGGTTTTGAAATCAAGGAACCATCAATGGTTGACATTGTGGAACTAGTCCAATTGGAATCATTGGATCATCATCAAACCATGACATGACCTGACCTAAAATGGTCTTGAGGTCATTTGGATGACCTCCAAACAATCTTGAGACCACTTGACTCAAACCTTTATTGAAATTTGTGAAAATCAATTAGGGTTTGCATCATTGAATCGATCATCAATTTAGCTATTGATTGTATTTCAATTTGATATCACTGGATCTTCAACCATCCAATCATACTTCATCATAGACTTACAAACGGTCTTGGTTGACCTCCAAACGGTCTTGAGACCGTTTGGGTGACCTCGAAATGGTCTTGAGACCATCTGGGTTAGTCAACCCAAAGATTAAATCAATCAATTTAGAATTTCAGCACTCAACCCGATTAGGGTTTCTAATTGGAGGATTGTCCATATATTGAATTAATCAATTGGATCCATTAGATCATCATCCAACATGTACTAGGGTTCTTACCTCAAACGGTCAACCCATCCAAACAGTTTGGGATCCAAACCTCCAAACGATTTGCAAACCATTTGGTCTCCAAACGGTTTGGTGAAACCGTTTGGACCAAGGTCTTAAAACCGTTTGCAATAGAAACTTGTTGGAATGTGTGCCTAAGATGATGTCATCATCATCTACCTTCGTTCATTCAAAAGCTACTGCCGTTTTCATGGTAATTACATCAATGGATCAAGGGAATTTCGAGTAGAACAAAATGATCAACAATTAATGGAGAATTGAATGCAATAACAACATTTAAGGGTTTAAGTTATATAACCTGCCTCCAATTGAGCTTCAAATCTCCAAGATCCACGTCTTTAATTGTGGAATAAGCTTTATCAACTATCCCAAGCTCGTCCTCAATCTTTTGAGTGAAAAGAAATGGCTAGGATAGAAGATTGCATGGAAAAAAGAAGAAATCCATCATTTATTTTCGATTTCCACCATGAAATCATGGTGAAAGAAGGTCAAGAAGCTTACCAACAGGTTGGGGGTCGTACTCCTGTTGCTACAAGCTCCCTTGGTCGTTTTTGCAAGCAAGAAGTGAAAGGGGTTTCGAAATTACCCTTTTAACTCATGGATAAAGGAGCATATATGCATTTATTAAAATTTTCATTTTAGGAGAGAGAAAGTAGGGATTATCTCCTCCATTTCCTTGCCTCTTTTACCCTTCCCTTCCTTGGTTATGAGGCTATATACTTTGCCTCTTATTCCTCTCAATTATCCATGATTTAAAGAAAAGCAAATTAAGCACCTTAACCCTTATAATAATAATATCCTAAAGTTAGTGGATAATTTTTTTTCTTTTAATAATGTGAGTGAGTTATCCGCTTCCTTTAGATATTTTCGTGCCTTTGCAAGGCACATGGTCGTCCATTCTTTTGAAAAATCATCCCTCACCTTTTGGTTAAAGGGCTCTTCAATTAATATATTCATTTTTGCATTATTATTATAGTAAAGTTCCAATTATGCTTAAATATTGATTATTTTAATATCAATATTCTCTCTCCTCCAAAGTAATTCAAATGAGATGCCCCTCTCATTTTCTTTGCTCTACATGATGCCAAGAAACATTAGGGACTATTCTGAAGTGGTAATTTGCATATTGAACCCTAGGTTTTGGGTAAATTGCATATTACACCAAAACTAGGTTTTAATGCATAAACATTGCTTTATGAGCTCTTTCTTGTTACTCCGGCTTTCCCAAGCCATACCTCTATATCATCTTCATTCTCATGATGCTTCAACACATGAGGAACATTTATCAAGTTGCATTTGCAAGTTAACCCCTCGCATTGGGTAATTTGCACTTTAGTCCAAACTAAGTAAACATTGCTTCAATATTATTCAAACATGACCAAAATTGAAAGATAAGTTCCTATTGGGCCTTAATTACTTTTCACAAGATAAAATTAAGGATATAATTACTTGCTTAAGCAAAACTTCTAATGTTAAGGCATAACCCAGGTTAGGGATATTACACAGGTCATGCTATCTTTGTGGACAGATAAGGCATTTGAAGTCAAATTGCCCAAGGAAAGATGTCGAAGTGGTGCAACAACTGAGACAAAATCAACAGGGGTCAGACAGATAGTAGTCTAGTGGCGCCCGAGGGCAAGGATGCGGTCAAGCGTCGTAGGAAGGATCATCTGCTCAAGGAAGTAGAGGACGTGGACAACAAGCAACAACTCGATTCTATGTTATGAGTCAGCCGGAGGCGATAGTCAACCTGCGAGTGGTGGCAGGTCAGATGGAGTTATTTCATTCTGATTTGTCTTCTTCTTGCTTTATATCTATTCTGGTTGACTCAGGTTTTACGCACTCTTTTATCGCCCGTAGTATGCTTGATAGCTGTCTTTTACCTGTTAGTTGTAAGAAGGATAGCTTGTTGTTTAAAACCCCTCTTGATGGTTCCTCGATGCTTCGAGAGGTGTGTCCATCCTGTGTTCTATCTTTTTCAGGACACAGTATATAAGTGGATCTTATACCACTTGATATGCATGGATTCGATGTGATCCTTGGGATGGATACCTTAGAAACGTATAAGGTTGTGTTGGACTGTGGTTCCAATCAAGCAGTGTTTGATGACGATAGTGAGAAGTATATCTTCTAGGGAGATAGAAAAATCCTTCCGACATGTTTAGTATCAGTTATGGTGGCAGAGAAGTTGTTGTGGCAAGGATGTAAGGCGTTCTTAGCTCACATTGTGGATACCAAGGCAAAGGGTCCTAGCCTTGAGGAGGTGTGTGTTATCTGAGAGTTTGCGGATGTGTTTCCCAATGAGTTCCCCGGTGTTCCCCCACCTCGAGAGATTGACTTTGAGATCAATCTGGTGCCAGGAACACAACCAATTGCTCAGATGCCGTATAGGATGGCTCTAGCTGAGATGGTAGAGCTGAAGAAGCAGTTATAGGAGTTGCTGGATAAAAGTTTCATCAGACCGAGCACGTTGCCATGGGGTGCTTCGATCCTGTTTGTAAAGAAGAAGGATGGATCGATGCATTTATGCATAGATTATCGGCAGTTGAACAAAGTTACGATAAAAAACTAGTACCCGTTACCAAGGATAGACAATCTGTTTGATCAGTTGTGTGGTGCTACAGTGTTCTCTAAGATCGATCTACATTATGGATATCATCAGATAAGAATCAAGGATGAGGACATACCAAAGTCAACTTTTAGGATGAGGTATGCTCACTTTGAGTTTGTGGTTATGGCGTTTGGGCTAACCAATGTGCCTGTTGCTTTCATGGATCTGATGAACAAGGTGTTCCGTCCATTTCTAGATCAGTTTGTTGTAGTTTTTATAGATGATGTCTTGATCTATAGTCGGGATAGTAGAGAGCATGAACAACATCTTTGCTAAGCGTTGACTCTTCTTCGCCAACACCAATTGTATGCCAAGTTTAGTAAGTGCGAGTTTTGGTTGGAAGAAGTGACTTTCTTGGGTCATGTGATATCTGCAGAAGGAGTCAAAGTAGACCCCAAGAAGGTGGAGTCAGTTGCAGACTGGGAGCAACCAAAGATGCCAACTAAAGTTTGTAGTTTTCTGGGTTTAGCAGGATACTACCAGAGGTTTATAAGGAACTTCAGTGTGATCGTGTTACCATTGACAAAATTGACCAGGAAGTATGTACCTTTTGTTTGGGATGATCGTTGTCAGCAAGCTTTCTAAAGTTTGAAGGATAAGCTGACTAGTGCTCCAGTGTTGGTGCTACCAGAGCCTGGGAAAGGCTATGTTGTTTTCTGCGATGCTTCCAAGAAAGGCTTAGGATGTGTGCTGATGCAGGAAGATCATGTGGTTTCTTTTGCTTTGCAATAGCTTAAGAAGCATGAGGAGAATTATCTAACACATGATTTGGAGTTGGAAGTGGTGGTCCATGCGTTAAAGATTTGGAGACACTGTCTTTATGGGGAAGTGTGTCAGATCTTCACAGATCATAAGAACTTGAAATACATCTTCTCACAGAGTGAGCTGAACATGTGACAATGTCGCTGGATGGAGTTGATCAACGATTATGACCGCACCATTGAGTATCACCCTGGTAAGGTGAACGTGGTAGCTGATGTGTTTAGTAGAAAGTCTTCTTCTCTCCCTACGAAGAAGGCACAATTGATTTCCTTGGTATGCCATAGACGATATATGTTTGTCTCTTTGCGACAGATGAATGTGCAGTTGGAAGTCTCCTTGTTGACAGGACTGTTGGCACAGATGCAAGTAAATCCTACATTGAAACAACAAATCAAAGACACACAATAGGCAGATGCTTCAGTTCAGTTAATCAAATCAGAGTTTGGCAGCAAAAAGTGTGATGGGTTCCGTGAGTCCAAGGATGGACTAGTTTGTTATCATAGTAGGATGGTGGTCCCCGATGTTGATAATTTGAGGAAGTTAGTGCTCGAGGAAGCACACACATCGATGTATGCCATGCATCCAGGTGTCACCAAGATGTATCATAATATGAAGGATATGTATTGGTGGCCTGGCTTGAAGAGAGATGTAGCCGCATTTGTGGCTAGGTGTGTGGTATGCTAGCAAGTCAAAGCTGAGCATCATAAGTCGGCAGGTACGTTGCAACCTATGTCGATACCCAGTGGAAATGGGATCATATAACCATGGATTTCATAGTTGGTCTGTCGAGGACAACTAAGAATCATGATTCCATCTGGGTGATAGTGGAAAGATTGATAAAGTCTGCTCATTTCATACCTGTGAAGACAACGCATACAATAGAGAAGCTTGCTCAAGTGTATGTGGATGAGATAGCGTGTTTGCACGGTGTGCCCGCAATGTAGTCTCTGACAGAGGACCCCAGTTCACGAGTCATTTTTGGGAACAGTTTCACAAAGCATTGGGAACGCAGTTGAGGTTCAGTATTGCTTTCCACCCACAGACAGATGGACAGTCTGAAAAGACTATTCAGACTTTGGAGGATCTTCTCTGAGCTTGTGTTTTGCAGTTCCTAAGTAGTTGGGATGTGCATCTCAGCTGATAGAGTTCACCTACAATAATAGTTATCAGCAGAGCATCGACATGGCTCCTTATGAGGCTTTATATGGCAGGAAGTGCATATCTCCTTTGTGTTGGTATGAGTCGAACGAGTATCAACTTTTGGGTCATGAGTTAGTACAACAGACAACAAAGAAGATCAAGTTGATACAACAATAGTTGAAAGCAGCACATGACAAATAGAAGTCGTATACAGACAATTGTCGAAGACCTTTAGAGTTCCAGGTGGGAGACAAGGTCTATCTCAAGGTCTCACCATGGAAAGGCATGCTGAGGTTTGGTCAGAAAGGCAAGCTGGCACCCAGGTATATGGGGCCATATATGGTAATAACACGTATTGGCAAGGTAGCTTATAAGTTAGAACTGCTGCCAGAGTTGCACAGGTTACATTCGGTGTTCCACGTCAGCATGCTGAAGAAAAGTCATCCAGACATATGGACAGTGATACAGTCGGTTGAGGTTGAGTGTTATAACCCCAATTTTTCCAAATATGTAATGAGATTGTGAATCTCCTTTTTAAAGATAAATGAAATCTGTGATTGATGGGATAAGTTGATTTGAATGGATTTTGTATTTGATAGCTTGTATGTTTTCTAATTGGGCCTTTTTGGCCATTAAGCCCAATTGAAGGAGAAAAAGAAAAAGATTAAAAGAATACATAAAGAAATAAATGAAATAAGAACAAAAGGGGTAAGGAATGATTTCCCAAAAATAGGATTTCGAGTTAATAGATTCCTTAGGGTTCAAGGAACTCAGAATTGGAAAATAATAATAAATGAAATAGAAAGGACATGGAAAATATGAGTAATTGAAGGATAACTTTCAATCCAAGAAAAGAGATCGTTTCCTTGAGATAATAATCTCAATTTTTGTAGGATGGAAGATAAAAACATGAACCAAGTTCCCTCCAAATTTGAAGTAAAAAGGAGCTACGAATTGGGAGTTATGAATTTTCCAAGTTGCCTTTGAATTAGGAATATAATTCAAAATTAATTGGGAATTTGTTACCTTTTGATCAGGCACGCATGATGAGAGCCCTTGGATTTAGATCCAATGGGCACTGCTCATCGTTTAGAATCCTAGTTGGACGCAGACTCTGCGTTATAGGGGGGATCTTTCCCATGGTTTTTCTCGCAATCAAGTGCATCTGCACTTACGATTCTTGTCCCATTAGATTCGGGATATCCTGGTGAAGGATCTAGACCCTAGTTTTACCAGGTTTTGACCTAATCTCAAGAAACGCCCAATTGGGCTAGTTGTCCAGATCATTTAGGATTAAGACTCCTCTGAGGGACGCCCCATACCCTATAAAAAGGGTATCACATGAACCCTCTTGAGGTTGTGATCGTTTACGGCTTCTAATCGAGATCTGAACCCCTCTCTTCTTCCCGATCATCTTGGCTCCGGCAAGGGCGCCGCCGCAGCATGAGTAGCAGAGAAAGAGGAAGGCGATGAGCAGTCATCATTCGATTAAGTTCGGATGGAGCAAGGAAGGGCCGGCTGAATTGTTTTGCCCAAAGTTGTGGGCCGATCGATCGAGAGCCCACCGTGGACTCAACTAAATCCAACAGACCGGGCAAGGAGGCGGGGCACGCTTCAGGGTTAGTGGAGACACGCTATGATGAGCATCAGATCTGGAGGAGGACCACGGGTGCAGCAATCCAATGACTCACAAAAATTGGTAATTTCGCCTCTCTGCTGAATATTCAAGAAAAAGGGTTTTCTTTGCAAAATTCGTAGTAATAGCTAGGAACCTCATATGGGAAAACTTTATATATGAAAGTGGTGTAGAAAAATACAAGGAATATGATAAAAATACTTTCAGAACCTAGTTCCACTCCGTTTTTCAAAAGTTCCTTAATTTGCTAATAATGTGCTTTTAATATTGATGAAGAACCCTAATTGAGTATAAAGGGCGTATTAATGGATCAAATTGATAAGTTTAACCCTGATTATGATAAAGGTGGTTTAATTATATGTTTTGAATAAAATTATATGCCTAGATTAGAGTTTTAATCCATAAAAGAAGGCTAATTTATAACAAAAACACTAATTTAGGGAAAAGGAGATAAAAGCTAAGTTATTTCGAACTAAGGGAGTAGTTTGCCAAGATATAATCTTAAAACTATTGGGAATATTAAAATAAAGGTTCTAAGTTAATTTGATGAAATTAGGAACCTTGATGAATAAGGATTGAAGTAAAACCCTAATTTCCATAGAAACCCTAAAATTGGAATTGAAATTCAAAACAGTATAATGGAATCAGATAATTATTAATAAAAGGAAATTGGTACTTTCATTTTAGGATTTCTGACCAACCTTGCTTGATTGATTGGGTTTCTCTACATACTTGAATTTGTCTTGAAAACTACAATTAAAGGTATGTGGTTACGCTTATGAATAACGGTTATAGTTTCACGACGATTCCCGAATGTTTTACTGGTTGCTTTAAATAACTGTTGGATGAATTTAGTTCATGCAAACTATAATGTGGCTATGAATATCACATAGAATATATGCCTACAAGCTCATTTCCTGGTTCTCTCTATGGCATTATAGTTGACCTAGTACATGGCTGCCTATGGGTAGGTCCATCAGGTCAGAGGAAGTCCTAGTACATGGCTACCTATTGGGTAGGTCCATCAGGTCTATGGATGACTTAGTACATGGCTACCATTAAGGTAGGACCATCAAATCACATTGAGTTAGATATTGGGCTATCTTCGGGTAGTGCCATGCGACTCTATTACCCTATGCACCTAAAAGAGAGGTGGTATCCATGTCCACTGCAGGGACAACCCAGAGTTCGAGAATATGTATGGATTAAGTTGTATGGATTAAAATGTAATCTTAATAGTTAAATGATTAATTGCTTAATTACTTTGTTAACGTAGTTGCACATTATTGGTTTTCCCCACATACCAGCTTTGGCTGATCGTTGTTTTGTTTGTCAGTGATTTACGTACAAATCCCAAAGTACAAACAGTAAAGCGACACATTGTGAATTCAAGAATTTAAGAACAAGGAGGAACTAGTTAGAGTAGTTCAGTTGTGGTTAGAAGTTTAGTATATTCCAAACTTTTCAAAGGTATGCAAAAATTTTAAAACCGTTTTTCAGTATAGTCTGTTAGAATTTAATAATTGTTCCTGGTTATATGTTGAACCTTTGATCTGGAAATTATGGGTGCAGCTCCGACCTCTTAGTCTCCCTTAATTGGGGGTTATCGGAAGGTGGGGTCGTAACATTTGGTATCAGAGCCTAGGTTCCTCATGTAACCATTAATAATTATTAAATTTTTACAAACTCCATAGAACCCAAGGGAGTTATTAGAGGATTATCCGAAAGACGGAGGTGTCTAGAAAAGGATCACGACCGGGGGCTGGCAATATTTTCCTCCGCACCGCTAGTCGGAATACGAGGACTCCCGGATCTGTGTGACTGCTTGGCCAAAGTCTTAGGGTATGATTCGAAATAAGATACCTTTAGGACTCTCTCATCTTATTCGTCCTTTCTCATCACATATTCTATTAAGGCTTTAAGAGAAGGATTTTCTCTCTCTCCTCCACACTCATGTGGTATGGGCATGTAAGTTAAGGCTTAATGGTCCTCCATCAAATTAATAAAAGATATGTAATGAGATATCATTGAACATAAGTATAACTAGTTTAATGATAAACTAAAAGGTTTGCTTGTTATGCTTATGTAGATGGCTCGAACAAAGATTGTTGCTATTCCTGAGGGCTCTGGGAATCCAGCTAGGAGTGGTTGGCCTCCTCGTAAAGGAAAGGAGTCTTCTGAAAAGAGAAAGAGGAATCATGATGGTGGATCCTCTAAGAAGAGGAAGAGGCCCGAAGAAGTCACTCATGAGGTCCGTAACCCTAACCCGGTACCATTTAGTAACCTGGACCAAGAAGAAGACCAAGGATATGAGGAGCAACATGTGTATGAAGAAGAAGCCAAGATGGAAGAGGACCAAGTTGGTGATCCAGAACTGACCATGATGATCCACACACCTGATACCTTGTGGATGGAGCAACATAGGAAGTTAACAGAGGCTATTAATGCTTTGGCCCTTCGAGACTTAGCTAGAGCTGAGAATGGTGAGCCATACCTTGTTTGTCCCGTATAGGAGCCACCATCCTAGACTTCGTCAAGCTGAACATAGAGAAGTTCTGGGGAGAAGATAAGACTGAGGTGGTTGATAAAGCGAAAGCCTGGATACTTGCAATAGAGAATGGTTTCTGTATGCTTGAAGTACAGCCAAGCAAAAAGGTCCTCTTTGCTTCTCACCTCCTGGAAGGAGCAACTAAGATATGGTGGGAGACTCACATCACAGGCTGAGATCTGACTGAGGAACCAATGGCATGGGCTGATTTCAAGACCATCTTCACTTCCAGATTTGTCCCTGTTGCAGCTAAGAAGGAAAAGGAAAGAGAATTCACTAACATGACTCAAGGAAATTCCTCTATGGTGGACTTTGGGCGAAAGTTTCGAATCCTGGAACGTTTTGGGTACAAGATGGATGAGGAAAGAAGGGTGGATCACTTTATAGAGCATCTTCACCCCGCCATCAAGCCTCATGTGATGGCGAGTAAACCTAAAACCTTTGTAGAAGCTTACAACACTGCCCTAGACATGGAAAGGACTGTGATGTCTGCCCAACCTCCACCTAAGGGGTATTTGGGTTTCACTGAAGGAACCCAGAGTCAGATGAACCACTACAAGAAGGGTCAAGGACGTCATCAAGCTAAAGGAAGACATGGAGGAAAAGAAAACCCCATCCAGAAAACAACCGACCGCGATGCCGCTCTTATGGGAAATGGCATCTTGGTGAGTGTCGCCACAAGAAGAAAGTCTGCTTTCGTTGTCAGCAAGAGGGGCATATCCTGGATGCTTGTCCTCTACCAGCATCAAAAGGACCAGGTCCAGTGGCAGCCCCACCAGTAGCAGCCCCACATGTAGCTGTGGCCCCACCTGCGGAAGAAAGAAGACAAGCTCGAGTGTTTGCTATTGACAATGAAGAAGCTCAAGCTAATGCTAGTCGGTTGATTGAGGGTAATAACCCTTAGAGTTTTCTTTATGTATTAAAAAGTTAAGCATGTAATGGTCTAATGTATGGTGAAAAATGATGTAGGCATGCTGGAAGTCATGGGACATAATGTAAAAGCTTTGTTTGACTCTGGATCTACTAATACTTTCATTTCGAGGAATCTTGCAACTATGCTTTGTTTGGATATCAAGGATTTAGGATATGTCTTAGATGTTACAACCCCGAGTGGTCGAATATTTACCTCTCTTTTGAAAACTCCGGTGATACCTGTTAATATATTGAGATCATGAGTTTCCTACAGACTTTATCCTTCTTGACATGAATGATTTTGATGTGATCATTGGAATGAATTGGCTTTATACTTATAGGGCCCATATTGACTGTAGGGAAAAGAAAGTGATCATTAAGGAACCAGGTCACCCACCTTTTGTCATTAGGGTAAGGAAAGATGCCACCACCAGCCTGTATGTGTCATCCTTGAAGGCAGAAAGAATGATGAGTAAAGGATGTCAAGCTTTCCTAGCAGTTGTTACCGAGCTCGAACCCAAGGTGCAACCCTTAGAGGAAATAGAGGTAGTAAAGATCTATGCATATGTTTTTCCAGATGATCTACCTGGGATTCCTCCTAAGAGAGAGGTGGATTTTTCCATAGAGCTAGCTCCAGGAACAAGCCCTATTTCACGTGCACCTTATAGAATGGCCCCTGCAGAGTTGCTCGAGTTGAAAAAACAATTGCAGAAATTGCTAGACAAAGGTTTTATCCGCCCTAGCACATCACCATGGGGAGCTCCAGTTCTTTTTGTAAAGAAAAAGGATGGCTCGCTCCATATGTGTATAGACTATCAGATGATCAACAAAGCTACCATTAAGAACAAATACCCTTTACCCCGAATAGATGACCTGTTCGACCAGTTGAAGTCTGCTCGAGTCTTTTCCAAAATTGACTTAAGATCGGGTTACCACCAGTTGAGAGTCAAGAGTGAGGACATTCCAAAAACAGCTTTTCGAACATGATATGGTCATTATGAGTTTGTAGTTATGCCTTTTGGGTTGTCCAATGCACCCAGTGTGTTCATGAACCTTATGAATAGTGTGTTCCAACCCTTCCTTGACTCGTTTGTCATAGTGTTCATAGATGACATATTAGTTTATTCCAATGACTTAGAACAACACCGAGACCACCTAAATAAAGTCCTTGACATCTTGAGAAAGTAGAAGTTCTATGGGAAATTCTCAAAATGCGAGTTTTGGATAGACCGAGTCATGTTCCTTGGACATATCATCTCAGGAGGAACAATTGTCGTGGATCCAACTAAGGTGTCGGCAGTTCGAGACTGGCCTACTCCGAAGAACCCCTCCGAGATCCGAAGCTTCTTGGGGTTAGCAGGATATTTTCGGCGTTTCATTGCGGATTTCTCAAAGACTGCCTTGCCTTTGACCATGTTGACTCGGAAGGATGTGAAGTTTGTGTGGTCCGATATTTGTGAGGCTCGTTTTTAGGAACTGAAAGAAAAGTTGACCACTGCACCAATTTTGACTCTACCATCAGGAAATGAGGGTTTCATGATCTTCACCGATGCATCCAAAATGGGTCTTGGCTGTGTGTTGGAGAAGAACCGGCATGTGGTTGCATATGCTTCCCGACAACTCAAACCCAACGAGGTGACTTACCCGACGCATGACTTAGAGTTGGCTGCTATCATTCATGCATTAAAGATTTGGAGACATTACATGTATGGTGCTACTTTTGAGATCTTCACTGACCATAAGAGCCTAAAGTACCTTCTGACACAGAAAGACTTAAACCTACGAAAAAGAAGATGGATGGAGTACATGAAGGATTACGACTTTACCATTGTCTATCATCCAGGGAAGGCGAATGTCGTAGCAGATGCGTTGAGTCGGAAACAGCTCAGGTGTGCAACTATTCTGTCCATTCAGTGGAAGAGCTTGGAAGAGCTGGTGAAATGGTCTCCTCAACCGTTAAATGATCGAGTTAGATTGGCCAACATCCAGATACAGTCTGAATTGTTGAGTGAAATTGTGGCAGCACAGTTGGCCAGTGGGGAACTTGAAAAGATGAGAGGCTTGATGAAAAAGCCTCAGACTAATATTTCTTTGGGAGTAGATGGAGGGATCAGATTCGAGAATCGTATATGGATTCCTGAAGACTCACTGCTGAAAGAATGTATCTTACAAGAGGCTCATGGTTCTAAGTACACAGTACACCCAGGGACTACCAAGATGTTTAAGGACATGCAGAGGTTTTTCTGGTGGCCAGGAATGAAGAGAGACATTGCAGCTTATGTGGCCAGTTGTCTTACGTGCCAAATGGTGAAGACCGAACATCAACGACCCGGTGGACTTTTACAGTCTATAGAGATTCCAGAATGGAAATGGGATCAGATCACTATGGATTTTGTGGTGGGTTTACCCCGGACCAAGAGAGGTCATGATGCGATATGGGTTGTGGTGGACCGCCTCACCAAGTCAGCACTCTTCCTTACACTGAAAACCACTGCCAAGGTGTCAAACTTAGCTGAGTTGTACATCTGAGAGATAGTGTGTTTACATGGCGTACCCAGTTCCATCATCTCAGATAGAGATCCGAAGTTTACTTCCAAACTGTGGAAGCAGGTTCAAGAGGAACTTGGTACAAGGTTAAAGTTCAGTACCGCTTATCACCCCTAGACAGATGGATAGTCAGAAAGGACAATCCATACTTTAGAGGATCTATTGAGAGCTTGTGTACTCGATTGGGGTGGATCATGGGAGCAGTATTTACCGCTAGCCAAGTTTGCGTACAATAATAGTTACCAAGCCAGTATTTGGATGCCTCCATATGAAGCTCTATACGGGAGACCGTGTCGGTCACCACTTCACTGGGATGATGTTGGTGAGAGGACCTTATTGAGGTTAGATGAACTCCAAGTGTATGCTGATAAATTTGCTTTGATCAGGCAAAGGCTAAAGAGAGCCCAGGATCGACAAAAGTCGTATGCTGATGTGAAGAGGACTGATGTGCATTTCACTGTGGGAGAACATGTTTTTTCTGAAAATCCGACCGCTCCGAGCTATAGCTAAGAACAGAGGAAAGTTGAGTCCCCGATACGTGGGTCTGTTTGAAGTTTTAGAACGGATTGGTGAAGCAGCTTATCGTTTGCGTTACCCCCTCAATATAGTATGATGCATGATGTGTTTCACATGTCCAATCTGAAGCGATATGTGCAAGATCTGAGCCATGTGTTGAGCATTGAACCTATTGAGCTTCAAGGAAAGCTGACTTATCCTGAGTTACCTTTGCGTATTATAGATACTAAGGTAAAAGAGCTCAGAAATAAGAATATAGAGATGGTAAAGGTTCTTTGGAAACACCATGGAGAGGATGAGGCCACATGGGAGCTGAAGACGGACATGGAAAAAGCATATCCGGATTTGTTTGTTTGTTGAATTTTGAGGGAAAAATTCCTATAAGGAGGGGAGGATGTTATAACCCCAATTTTTCCAAATATGTAATGAGATTGTGAATCTCCTTTTTAAAGATAAATGAAATCCGTGATTGATGGGATAAGTTGATTTGAATGGATTTTGTGTTTGATAGCTTGTATGTTTTCTAATTGGGCCTTTTTGGCCATTAAGCCCAATTGAAGGAGAAAAAGAAAAAGATTAAAAGAATACATAAAGAAATAAATGAAATAAGAACAAAAGGGGTAAGGAATGATTTCCCAAAAATAGGATTTCGAGTTAATAGATTCCTTAGGGTTCAAGGAACTCAGAATTGGAAAATAATAATAAATGAAATAGAAAGGACATGGAAAATATGAGTAATTGAAGGATAACTTGCAATCCAAGAAAAGAGATCTTTTCCTTGAGATAATAATCTCAATTTTTGTAGGATGGAAGATAAAAACATGAACCAAGTTCCCTCCAAATTTGAAGTAAAAAGGAGCTACGAATTGGGAGTTATGAATTTTCCAAGTTTCCTTTGAATTAGGAATATAATTCAAAATTAATTGGGAATTTGTTACCTTTTGATCAGGCACGCGTGATGAGAGCCCTTGGATTTAGATCCAACGGGTGCTGCTCATCATTTAGAATCCTAGTTGGACACAGACTCTACGTTACAGGGGGGATCTTTCCCATGGTTTTTCTCACAATCAAGTGCATCTGCACTTACGATTCTTGTCCCATTAGATTCGGGATATCCTGGCAAAGGATCTAGACCCTGGTTTTACCAGGTTTTGACCTAATCTCGTGAAACACCCAATTGGTCTAGTTGTCCAGATCAGTTAGGATTGAGACTCCTCTCAGGGATGCCCCATACCCTATAAAAAGGGTATCACATGAACCCTCTTGAGGTTGTGATCGTTTACGGCTTCTAATCGAGCTCCGAACCCCTCTCCTCTTCCCGATCATCTTGGCTCTGGCAAGGGTGCCGCCACGGCGCGAGCAGCAGAGAAGGAGGAAGACGACGAGCAGACGTCATTCGATTAAGATCGGACGAAGCAAGGAAGGGCCGGCTGAATTGTTTTGCCCAAAGTTGTGGGCCGATCGATCGAGAGCCCACCGAGGACTCAACTAAATCCAACGGACCGTGCAAGGAGGCGGGGCGCGCTTCAGGGTTAGTGGAGACACGCTACGCTGAGCGTTATATCCGGAGGAGGACCACGGGCGCAGCAATCCAATGACTCACAAAAATTGGTAATTTCACCTCTCTGCTGAATATTCAAGAAAAAAGGTTTTCTTAGCAAAATTCATAGTAATAGCTAGGAACCTCATATGGGAAAACTTTATATATGAAAGTGGTGTAGAAAAATACAAGGAATATGATAAAAATACTTTCAGAACCTAGTTCCACTCATTTTTGCAAAAGTGCCTTAATTTTCTAATAATGTGCTTTTAATATTGATGAAGAACCCTAATTGAGTATAAAGGGTGTATTAATGGATCAAATTGATAAGTTTAACCCTGATTATGATAAAGGTGGTTTAATTATATATTTTGAATAAAAATATGCCTAGATTAGAGTTTTAATTCATAAAAGAAGGCTAATTTATAATAAAAACCCTAATTTAGGGAAAAGGAGATAAAAGCTAAATTATTTCAGATTAAGGGAGTAATTTGCCAAGATATAATCTTAAAACTACTGGGAATGTTAAAATAAAGGTTTTAAGTTAATTTGATGAAATTAGGAACCTTGATGAATAAGGATTGAAGCAAAACCCTAATTTCCATAGAAACCCTAAAATTGGAATTGAAATTCTAAACAGTATAATGGAATCGGATAATTATTAATAAAAGGAAATTGGTACTTTCATTTCAGGATTTCTGACCAACCTTGCTTGATTGATTGGGTTTCTCTACATACTTGAATTTGTCTTGAAAACTGCAATTAAAGGTATGTGGTTACGCTTATGAATAACTGTTATAGTTTCACGACGATTCCCGAATGTTTTACTGGTTGCTTTAAATAACTGTTGGATGAATTTAGTTCATGCAAACTATAATGTGGCTATGAATATCACATAGAATATATGCCTACAAGCTCATATCCTGGTTCTCTCTGTGGCATTATAGTTGACCTAGTACATGGCTGCCTATGGGTAGGTCCATCAGGTCATAGGAAGACCTAGTACATGGCTACCTATTGGGTAGGTCCATCAGGTCTATGGATGACTTAGTACATGGCTACCATTGAGGTAGGACCATCAAATCACATTGAGTTAGATATTGGGTTATCTTTGGGTAGTGCCATGTGACTCTATTACCCTATGCACCTAAAAGAGAGGTGGTATCCATGTCCACTGTAGGGACAACCCAGAGTTTGAGAATATGTATGGATTGAGTTGTATGGCTTAAAATGTAATCTTGACTGTTAAATGATTAATTGCTTAATTACTTTGTTAATGTAGTTGCACATTATTGGTTTTCCCCACATACCAGCTTCGACTGATCGTTGTTTTGTTTGTCGACGATTTAGGTACAAATCCCAAAGTACAAACAGTAAAGCGACACATTAGGAATTCAAGAATTTAAGAACAAGGAGGAACTAGTTAGAGTAGTTCAGCTGTGGTTAGAAGTTTAGTATATTCCTAACTTTTCAAAGGTATGCAAAAATTTTGTTACCGTTTTTCAGTATAGTCTGTTAGAATTTAATAATTGTTCATGGATATATGTTGAACCTTTGATCCAGAAATTATGGGTGCGGCTCCGACCTCTCGGTCTCCCTTAATTGGGGGTTATCATAAGGTGGGGTCGTAACATTGAGATTGATGAAGATGTGACCTACGAGGAAGGTCCAATGACGATTCTTGACAGAAGAGTAAAGAAGTTGAAAAGGAAGGACTTGGTTCTTGTGAAGGTTCTTTGGCATCATCGTGGCATTGAGGAAGACACGTGGGAGCTCGAGGAAGAGATGAGAAGGAAGTATCCCTCACTTTTCTCTTTGGATTTCGGGGACAAAATCCCTTTGTAGAGGTTTATGGCTTGTAAGGACCCTGACCTTTGTTTTGGGTTTGCCCTATTTTCTTTGCCTAAACCTTGTGTTTAGATGCTTGCTAATCACCTAAGGTTGTGATTAGGGTTTGTTTGTGCTTTGTTGAGAGTTATAGGTGCAACTTGCAATTTATCCAAGTTTTAGGGTTGATGTGCAAGTTTGTCACCTCGAGAGATGTTTTCTCTCTCCTTGCATCCTCTAGGGTTGGGAGGATGAGTTGGGCTTGTTGCTTGAGAAGTTTCGAGTCTTGATGAGCTTTGATGGGCCTTGCCTTGCTTTGCTTTGCTTTGCCTTGATAAGGGTTTGTATCGTGCATAGGAGAGCTTGAAGCTCTGTGTTTCCCAGAGGGCTGTGTCGCCCAGGAGTGTGTCGACCAGTGGGGTGTGTCGCCCATGTGACCACCTTGACCTTGCCTTGGTTGTGTCACCATACCTTGGACAAGTGGTCGATCCTTTGTTAGTTGGTGGCATGACATGTGCATGAGGTTTAGCAAGGTGGCACGGCTTTGGACAAGTGTCCCTAGGTTGGACGACACCTTACCTTAGTTTCCTCTTCACCCTCTTTTATATATGCCTCTCCTTTCACTTGCTTGGGATCCCTTTTAGCTCCTTAGTTGCCTTCCCTTTTCCTTGGAGGACGATACCCCTCTTTGGTGGAGCTTGGTGGCCAATCTCCTTGGTGGAGTCTCCTTCTTCTTCTTCCTCTAGGTGGTGGTCGAACCCTAGAAGGGTCTTGCTTCCTTGGTAAGCATCTCCCCTCTCTCCTTAGCACCTTATTCTCCTTCTTACTTGTTCTTCGACCATGGTGGTTGTGAGCTTTGCTTCTCTTCTTGTGGTGGCCGAAGGTGGGGTGCTTTGGAGCTAAGAGCTTAAAGCTTGGTGCTTAGCTTTGGAGCTTGAGGAGCTTGCTTGATGTGGGTTACATAATTCCTAACCCTAAATATACTACTTCCTTTTCATGTTGCATGTTTATATGTCATCTTGATCGGCCATGCATCTTGTGAGATTTATTTCTTGCTCTAGTACGTACCTTTAATCTTGGGGAGATAGTGGTTATCTTGTTGTTGATACGATGTTAATAGTTGTGTGACCTTGGACCTTGTTGGCCAAACCTATGGATTAGGGTTTCCTTTGTGGCAATACCCCTTTCTCTCTTTGGTTTTGAGAAGTGAGTTCGAGCTCTAGTGGTGTAGGCAAAACCCCTCTCACTTGGTTGTTGAGAGGTGAGTCTATACTCTAGTTGCTTGGACAACACCCTTCTCTTACCATGGATTTGAGAGGTGAGCCTTTGGTTATTGATTATCTAGTTGAGGATGGAGTGTTGCCCGATATGTGATGGAGGTTGTGCAAAACCCCTCTCACTTGGTTGTTGAGAGGTGAGCCGACTCTCTTAATCTTTTAGGGTTTGATGATGTTGGTCTTGAGGTTGAATATGACCAACCTAATGCGGTTCTGGTTCCCTTGCATGATACCCTTTTGGTGCTTTGCACGATACCTCTCATCTAGGGTTTGTCTTCGACGATATGCTTAGTTGGGTTGTGTTAACCTTGTTTCCCAATATGGTGCTTGGGTGATGAACCCTAGATAGATGCCCTAGTGTTGACTAATATGTTTTGCCTACCTTAGTTGGACGATAGGCCCCTGGGCGCCATGGTAGGTGACTGACATGTGATGACCACATGATGCCCAATATCATCCACCCTAGAGTGTTGGAAGTGTGTAGGTGTGCCTATCTTGGGGTAACACCAGGGCCAAGTGCCTGGCCGATACCCCATATGGAGGTGTGCTACCCATTGACCGATCTACCTTGCCCATCACATGTCTCCTTTAGACGATACACGTTGAAAGGCTGAGTCTTGGCTGATATGTGGACCCAAACCCTAGCTGGACGATAGGGTGTCTTGGGTGACATGGTGGAGGGCATTAGAATCCCTTGGGTGTCATGAAGAGCTTGTTGGGTGTTAGGGTTTACTCTTAGCTGACATGACCTTGGGCACCATGGCCTTGGCCAATATGGCCATAGACGATATGGTGATGAGGATGGCCGATAGGTAACCCTAACCCTAGTGGCCGATAGGGTCGTGGCCGATAGGTGAGTGTGTCCTTGTACCCGATACACCCCTTGGACTAGGTTGTACGATACTAGTCCTGGTCTACTCGTGACCCTTAAACAAGTGTGCATGACATGATAATGTGATGAGGGACGATATGGGTGGCTAAGTGCCCTAGCCGATAGGCTTTGGGTGAGAGAGGTAACCCTAGACGATACCCCCTTTAGTGAGGGAAAACGTGCCCACCACACCTTTGGTGAGGGTAGGCAGAGTCTTTGGTGAGGGTTATTCTTAACCCGAGAAACCCTAGTGAATGAATCAATAATCTTGAGCTCATATCTTGTTCATGATAGAATGTGGTTGTGACCAGCGATATGGCTAGACTATGATTAGGATATACTCCTTGATTATGATCAATGAGATATTAGGGCATAGTGTATGCTCATGGTTTGATAACAGTAATGTAAGTAATATAGATTGTGTTTCATATAATCATGGATGTTGATTCAATCACGTACCTTCAACCCTAATAGCATGATAATCATAAAGATCTATGTTTGGTGATTTATGTTATCTCTCTTGATATGTATACTAACCATGCAGGTGTATCAAATGAATTCATAGCCAGGTAAGAGCTATGAGGTATATATGTTTTGAATAATACTGAATAATGATAATCCTTGATTGATGGGATAACATGTATCACCCGTATGATGTGAAAAGGTATGTTGCCCTGATAAAGGCTGAGTGCCTAGTTGAGGTGTTATCCTTTGATGTTGAGATAAAGGATTTCTATCCCATGGTGATGATGTAAGCCTTGAGAGGCAGTGTCATTCTATGATGAGGGATTGAGATCCCATAGTAATAATGCAACTCAAATGTTGTTTATGTTTTACAACTTGGCTGCCTCAACAATCCACTTAAAATATACTAATTAATTACAATGGAACATATCATATAGTTTGCCTTGGCCATAGATCCATCATCGTCAGTAACTGGTGATGGTAAAACAGGTTTCTCCTGCGGAATTACCTGGAGCGCATAGTGTTGAATATGTGGGGTTTCTCCTAGCCGAAAATCGGAGGATTAGAGTGAAACTGTGGTTGTGGACTCAAGATGTGTGTAAGAGCATGGTGATCAGGCCCATGACTCAGTGTGAAGGAGCATGAATGCATTCATGGCTCAAGAGCACAGTGAATATGCATGTGGCTCATGATAAAAAGGGGTAGACTGTGTGAGCTAACCCTGTAGCTGATGCCACTCAAGCAAGAGACTGCGGTCCTACTTTGGTTAACGTGCACTGGCCATGAGGAGGTGAGGTCGTGGAGTCCGGCTCTTCCATTGACCTTGTATGGCACCAGTTTTGGGCTTCACAGCCAAAGGTTGGATTTGAGCAGGACAACTCACTTCCTCGTGGCATAATAAATCGTAATCCAGCCGAATAGTATATATTGCTTAAGGCAAAACACGAAACATTGATTTAGGCCTTGCTTGTGTAGTTGATCTAATTATACCTTGCAGTTATTTGTACGTTCCTTATGTTTGGTGATAAGTCACTAGTACAGAAACAACATTCAATGTCACTTTTCTGGGCGTCGGTTATTTAGAAAATTCGACGCCTATAACATTCAACGTCGGTGATGTAGGAAACCCGACGTCTATATTCAAGACACGAGTACCGCTTTGTATTCAGCGTCGGCTTGGTAACAGAAAACCGACGCCTAATATCGCCCGCGAAAACCAATTTTCAAGTGAAAAAAAATTGGCCCCAAAGTGTCACATACAACGTCAATTTTTTAACATCTAACCGACGCCTATATAAGATGAAAATTTGCGCAAAAAGTTCCAACTTAGGTGTCGGTTATCCTTTGATAATCGACATCGATAATGGTTCCCGCCAAATTATTTAGGGCAAAATTTGTCTAATTGGACGTCGGTTGTTAAAGAACAACCGACACCGAAGAGTTTAGGTGTCGATTGTTTTAGATAACTGACGCTGTTTACCAACTTAATAGACCCACGAACAATGACTGTTCCCCTTTCTTTTATTTCATCGTGAAGCAATTGTTCCCCTTTCTCTGCTCTTGTTGTGTTGCCACCTGCCCGCCCGCTGCTGCTCGCCACCTGCTTCTTCTCGCTCGCCGCCGATGTTGCCTGCTGCTTGCTCGCCGTCGACACCGGACGCCGCTGCTACTGCTCTACGTCACCTCCTCCGTCCTCCTTGCCGCCACCCGCCGTCCTCCTTGCCACCGCCCGCCGTCCTCCTTGCCTTCGCCGCTGTCCTCCTTGCCGTCGCTGCTGCCTGCTCCGTGCTCACCGTCGTCCTCCCTGTCGTGTCACCTGCCTGCCTACTGCCCGCCGTAGCCTCCAGGTAGTAGCCGTAGCCTCTGTTATTCCTTCTCCCTAGCTCCTTACCTACAGCAAACACGGTCGTGGCTGTGTTGGCCTACCAAGACCATGTTGGGCAGCACGGCCGTGGTAGGCAAACACAGCCACACAGCCGTGTTTGCTGTTGGTAAGGATATGAATAAATCTTTATGTAATGCTTTATGTAAATTCTAGGATACGAACAAATCGTTTGCTTGCATATATTTGTGCTTCTAATCCTAATGCTTGACCTAATTCAGTAAATTTTGATGCATGTTTAAATAAGATTTGAACTTGTCCATTCTAGCATCCTAATTTGATTTGATTAAATCCTAACATCAATTGTGATGAAACCTAACATGTACATATCTATTATTGTGTTTGTTGGCCTAGAAACCCGTCCAAGATTTACTCATTAGGAGTAAATCTTGGATAGTCCCCAGTTTGGGACTGTTCTTGAACACCTAATCTCACTTAGGATGTAAGTGTATAATGTGTATTGAGTTTTTGAGAAAATTTCGGTAGCATTTCCCCGTTTGTTCTCTAAGTACATATGTACTTAGAGAACAGCAGGGAAATGCTGCCGAATTTTTTTTGAAAATCCAATACACATTATACACTTACTAGTGATATTAGGTGTTCAAGGATGGGATAGGTGGTACACATTTATTATATATAAGAATGACATCACATGTGTTTATTGGCCTAGAAAGTGAACAATCATTGTTCTTTATATTACTTGTACATTGGTATAAATTAGAATGAACAATCACTAAATTATATATTGTTTGTATGGAGTTCGGCTTCATTGTAGATAATAGGAGTAAATCTTGGATAGTCCCCGGTTTGGGACTGTTCTTGAACACCTAATCTCACTTAGGATGTAAGTGTATACCCTAATCTTGTCCTAATATATACTTGTTTTCTCTTTGATCATAGAATGGATAGATCATGGATGTCCATTCACAACCACTGCACCCCAGAGTTTATATCTGGTCTTGATCAGTTTATTAGATTTGCCTAGGAACATAGGAAAGAACCTGCAAATAGGTTCTACTGTCCATGTAGGCATTGCAGTAACAACTTGAAAGTCAGCACTGGTGAGGAAATCAAAAGTCATGTCATGTGCAACGGGATTGTACAAGGCTATACAGAATGGCACTGACATGGAGAGATTTCAAACTCGAAACCAGTGGATGTCGATAGCGGTGCTTGGGTGGAAGAAGAAATTGCCTCCGATGATGTAGATGTGAACGAACCAGTTCCAGTAGACATCGTTGATGCGATGCTGGATAGTTGTAGGGTAGAGCACACCGATCCACCTCCTATCTTTAGAAACATTGTGCATGATGCTGAGATACCGTTATACACAGGCTGTGCTAAGTTTACGAAGCTTAGCGCTGTGTTAAGATTGTATAAGTTGAAAGCTAACAATAGATGAAGCGACAAAAGCTTCACTTCATTGTTGACTTTGTTGAAAGAAATGCTTCCTGAAGGAAATGAGCTACCAATCTCAACATACCGAGTAAAGAAAATGTTGTGCCCAATGGGAATGGAGGCCAAGAAGATACACACATGCCCGAATGATTGTGTATTATTTCAAAAGGACTATGTGGATTTGAAAGATTGTTCAAAATGTGGTGCAAAGGAATTTTGGGATCACGGGTGAAAGTAATCAGCCGTGAGCAGTTGGAACAAGCTAACGTGTATATTTTACACAACATGGACGAAGTGAGTGTTTATATTGAGGAACATACCAATTTCATCAAGAGACAACATCCTCGAGCAAGTTCAATGTGGCTTGCTAGAGAGCATAATAAGACTTTTACTAAGTGGTTTGAAGATAAAGTCTTACATCAACTATCTCAAACACCAAATGATATTACAGAAACTATCAAATGCCTTGCCTTTAAACCAAAACCGAATGTTATGTCTTATGAAGGGTTTGACATTAATGGGTTCACATATTACACAAAGCGCCAAGATGATAAGAGTGTCGTCCAAAACAATGGGGTCACTCTTCAAGCGTCGACTATGTATTTTGCAAGTGCAAAGGATAAGAGTCCACGTGAAGCTAAAATGTCATATTACAGTGTCATTGAAGACATATGGGAGTTTGACTACATAGATTTTAGAATTCCGCTCTTTAAATGTAATTGGGTTGATAACACCAAAGGAGTTATAGTGGATGAATTGGGTTTCACTTTAGTGAACTTTGAAAAGATTGGCGAGAAGGGTGAACCATTCATATTGGCATCACAGGCGAAACAAATATTCTATATCGATGATCCTGCAAATGATAAATGGTCAGTTGTTCTTCATGGTAAAAGACAGTTCATTGAAGATCCTATAGATGAAGAAGAGTACTATGATAAGTATGATGACTTCAGTCCATTCTCAGTTGGGTTGCCAACTCCACAAAATATTGAAGCTAATGATGACTTATATGTGCGCGGAGATCACAATGAAGGATTGTTAATTGATAAAAGATCACAATTTTAGAGGCATGTATGTTTATATTTTTTTATTGAAGCTAAATGTTTGCTTTTTTAATATCAATATCATTTTCAGATTTGATTTTTCATTATCTTCTAGTTAATACAAATGCTAAATGTTTGCCTTTTTAATGACATTTTCAGATGGCTGACCATGATGAACATGATGTCCATGATGAGCATGAATTCCATGATGAGCATGTTGTCCATGATGAGCATGGCGAGGATACCAATGTAAGTTCTAAAAACATATCCTGTATTTCTATAAAATTCATTATCTTCTAGTTATGTCATATATCCCATATTTCTATATTGCGCTAATTCAGTGTGTTTATTTTTGTCAAATTTTAGGTTGATGATGCACATGTACCCACTGAAGCACTAGAGGAACTTGATGCGCAACACCAAACACTTAACAAGAAAAGGGGCATCACTCTGTTGAAGAAGTTAATAGTGCTAAGTGGCAGTAGATCCAAATTGGTTGTGGAGTTTGATAATGGAGGAAATGCAATTGGAATGAACCGCAATAATTTTGTAAACTATATTGGGGTTGTCACTCGAAGCCATTGTGGAGTTAAGTATGATAATTGGCATAAAGTTTCTCAGGAGAAGAAAGACATGATATGGAAGGATTTATGCGTGAGTTATTATTATTTGCAATTCTATTATGTAGATTACAAATTCTATTATTTGCAATTCTATTTTTGGATACTAGTTAATAAGAATTCTATTTTATAGAATCTGTTTGCATTGGATGAGAAGCTGCATCGTAAAAGCATGATGCAACACGCTGGAAAGATGCTAAGGAACTATAGGACAAATCTCAATAGAGAATACATAAAAGATGGTGATAAGAAGAAGAAGTCAACCCTTGAACAGTGGAACTTCTTGGACAAAGAAGAATGGGACACATTTGTTGCTTCAAGAAAATATGAAGAATTCAAGGTATTAGGCGTCACTCCCAATTTAATTAATATACATTGTATTCACCTATTCAAGATTAACATTTAGTGCTAATAACCAAATCATTAATGTGCATACTAACTAGGCCCTCAGTGAGGCGCAAAAAGCAAGGCGTGCACTGAATTTGCATGACCACACTATGGGTCCAAAGGGCTATGCAAGCGTTCGCCAAAGACTACAGGCGGAGTCTTCTGCTACTCAGGAGTCTGATGCTACTCAAGAGTCTGCCACACCCATGCCTCGCCATGATGTCTGGATAGCTGGGAGGCAAAACAAGAAGGGTGAAATAAAGAAGCCCGTAACTACTGAAGCGGCTGCAAAAATGGTAAAATATAACTCTTAGAGCAATCGTTTGAATATTGATTATTTGTTGTGTTAGCTTACCAATTTTTGTTGATGGTGATTAGCGGGTGCTGCACGAGCAGAGGAAACAAGGCACGTTCATCCCTCAGGGCACAAGGGATGAATTGACAGTTGCTCTGGGTAACCCAGAGCATCCTAGATGTGTTAGGGGTGCAGGCGCTGATGTGGGCATCAAAGCATTCTTTGGGCCATCCCAGCGCAAACCCAGAGCGGGACTTTCATAAGAAGAGGTAACCTATTCTTTTTTTAGAATGTTACTGCAAAAGGGAATTCAATAATAAGAAGCTAATGTTTCTTTTATCCATGTATAGGAGAATAAGAGAGTCGAGGATATAGTTGCTAAGAAGGTCAATGATATAGTTGCTGAGAAGGTCAAGGAAGAATTGCAGCGGTGGCAGGCATCTCAGGCTTCCAATCAGCCTATGGCGACCCACTCTTCTCCTGATGCACATACTAAAAGTAATCCTATAGACCCACTGCCTAACACGTCTGCTGTAAGTATTGTTTATGACATTGTAGCTAGTCTTTTCAAGATGATATGTTTTCAAGATGATATGTATATATGTATAATATTCTTTACGTAAATTTGTAGGCATTGAAGCCATGCCGCTTAAGAATGTAAGACTATGTTGTTGCAGAGGCGCATGCTTACCCGTCCCTTCCTGGGGCAATGTTTCACGGGACTCCAATGCCACAGGGCTACGTTCGTGTGAGCCCTATACGTGTGTTACCCAATTGGAGGGAAGCTACATTGCCATATCTTCACCCGGATATTGATACACTTGCTGAGGCAGAAGGCGGGGTGATATTGTGGCCCAAAGCAGATGTCATCTACACTACTGAAATTGTAAGATAAATTTACATTACTTTAGATTGTTAATGTGTATATATGAGGTCAAATGATATGAAATTATATATACAGGTTAAAAAGAAGACACACGGAGCACCTAGGCCTCCACCTCCACTTCCTGCATTACCAAGTTGGGTTCCAACTGACCTAAAATACCTGTTAGGTCCTGCTTGTAGGGGAATGGAATGTTGGCTACGGGAACATAATATACATTGCCCTATAATTGTTTCTTTAGAAGCATATTATGCAGGTCAATCATACGATAGCTCTTTTTTTTATACAAGATATTATTGAGCTGTTTATGTATGATTGGCTGAATACATCAATGATAGAGACATGGATAAGGTGAGATCTTGTTTATACATCCATATACATTGTGTAAGATCCGGTGATCTGGTTTCTTATATATTAATGCATACGTAATACATGTTTTGCAGCTACTTAGTCGAAGATCAATGCAAACAATTTGCATTTGATCATGTGGGATTTTTGATTCCATCATTGATTAGTATGGTAGCTAAAGACCCTGATAGTGTTCAACAATACTGTATAGATGCTTTTACAATTTTTGGTCAGTAAGGTCAGTAAAAGAAGACGATAATAATAGCTCCATTCAATGTCAAGTAAGTTTACTTTATTTATAATTTGGACTTACGAAAATTTCATTTTTATTGTGCATTTTGAGTTATTAATTTTTAACATTTTTACCTCTAGCGGTAGGCATTGGGAGTTACTAGTTATTGTCCCAGGGATGTTCACTGTTTATTATCTAAATCCTGTGGGGAGTACATTGAACACTAAAATTGGACACGTAATGAGAATGCCATTATTCTGGTGGGAAATATTTCATTTTTATATCCGTTAACATATGTTATTACATTACTATATAATTATGCAATTTACTATGTTACATTAACATGTAGGGGTTTAGATGCATTCAAAAATGCTGGAGGAAAGGTTCTAAGGAGAAAGAACCAGCCAATAATTTGGGAGAACGTAAAAGTAAGTTCCCGACTCCAATGTATATATTATTTATGTGAACTGTGCTTAGTTGTATTTTTTAATATTTTGTATGTTTCAATTTATAGTGCGCTACACAAGACAACGGCTGGGCATGCGCATACTATGTGATGCGATTTATGCAGATTATTATCCGACATGCCACATTGGACATCGATACCATACATGAGCTATTATATATACACTACTACAGAAATGGCTTATGAAGTCACTTTCCAGTCGTCGGTTATTAACTAAGAACCGACACCTAAAACCTACCGCGTCGGTTTAAAACACAAACCGACATATATCGGAGAGGAGTGGCCAGACACGGGTATCGCTTTCTATTTAGCGTCAGTTGTAGAATAAACAACCGACGCCTAAAATTAATCGCCAAATCCCAAATTTCGCGTGAAAAAAATTGCCTCCAAAATTTGACATATGGCGTCAGTTATTTACTAAAAAACCGACGAGGAAAGGTTATTCACGATACAAAAATTGGGAACATTTTGGTCGTCGGTTATACTACTAGAGCCGACGCTTATGGGTTTTCACGCGTTTTCCCGGGAAAATTTTCACACCCTTTTGAGCGTCGGTTTTAGAAAGAAACCGACGACTATGGTCATTAATCGAGAACATTTTTTTTAATCGGCGTATGTAGATAGACGTCGGTTTTTTTTCTAGTAAAAATCGACGACTATCATTAAGAATAGGTGTCAGTTGGTTTGTAGAATCGACACCTTTAGGTTTACGTGTCGGTTGTTTTTAATAACCGACGCCAATTGATAACTTAACAACACCCGCAAGCCCGACTCTTCCCCTTTCTCTGTTTCATTCATTGTCTCGCGCAGCTGCTACTCCAGGGTTTGGCAATTTTCGGTGATTTCTCTTATGCCCCCACCTCCGCCGTCGTTTACTCCGGCCGCGCGCTGCTCCGCTTGCTTGGGTGGTCCTCTGCTCACCTCCGCCACCACTTGCCATCTACCCCAGCTCCGACGACCTTCTCTCCTTCTCCGGTGACCTTCTATCTTGCTCAGGCGGCCTGCTCTCCTACTCCTGCTGCTCGCTGCTGCTACTCTCCCCGCCAACGCCGCTGAAGGTACCTGCTCTGCTCTTCTTCCTCTACCGAGGTGTGTGAAATTGCAGGTTGGCACGGTCGTGCTGGGCAGCACGGCCGTGTTGGTAGCACGACCATGTTGGTTGATTTTGTGCTATATTGCTCAATTATAACCGGATAGCCTATAATGTTGTGCTACATTACTCTTCTAAAATTATTCTTATATTGTTGAATCGGGTCAATGACCACACCTGCTATTGTGCCTGAATTATGCCATGTATGTTTGTACAAAGTGAATCTTATCGCTCTAATTGTGAATTATTGAATGTTTGAAACTATTGAATTCTTGATTTATTATTTAATAATGCTCTAATTGTGAGTGATGCAATGTAAGTGAGCAAATACATGTAGTGGATATGTACTCATTAGCCTAGAAACCCGTCCAAGATTTACTCATTAGGAGTAAATCTTGGATAGTCCCCGGTTTGGGACTGTTCTTGAACACCTAATATCACTTAGGATGTAAGTGTATAATGTGTATTGGGTTTTCGAGAAAATTTCAGTAGCATTTTCCCGTTTGTTCTCTAAGTACATATGTACTTAGAGAACAGCAGGGAAATGCTGCCGAAATTTTCTCAAAAACCCAATACACATTATACACTTACTAGTGAGATTAGGTGTTCAAGAATGGGATAGGTGGTACACATTTATTATATATAAGAATGACATCACATGTATTTGTTGGCCTAGAAACCCGTCCAAGATATACTCATTAGGAGTAAATCTTGGATAGTCCCCAGTTTGGGACTGTTCTTGAACACCTAATCTCACTTAGGATGTAAGTGTATAATGTGTATTTGGTTTTTAAGAAAATTTCGACAGCATTTCAAGAAAATGGTAAAATACAACTCTTACAACAATCGTTTGAATATTGATTATTTGTGGTGTTTACTTAATTACAAATTTTTGTTTTGGCGATTAGCGGGAGCTGCACGAGCTGAGGAAACAAGGCAAGTTCATCCCTGAGGGCACAAGGGATAAATTGACAGTTGCTTTGGGTAACCCAGAGCATCCTGGACGTGTTAGGGCTGCAGGCGCTGGTGTGGGCATCAAAGCTTTTTTTGGGCCATCCCAGCACAAACATGTCCCAAAAGTGGGACTTTCACAAGAAGAGGTAACATATTTTTTCCTTGTAGATGTTACTGTAAAAGAGAATTCAATAATTAGAATTTGACGTTTCTTTTATCCATGTATAGGTAGATAAGCTATTTGATAGGAAACTCGAAGAAGCAATGAAAAAGTGGCAGGCATCTCAGACTGCCACTTACCAGACAGTACCTATCGTGTCTCCTACTGCAGGCTCTACTCCTACTGTAGAGGTTGGGAGTAATCCTGTAGACCCACCACCTAGCAAATCTGTTGTAAGTATTTTTATGACATAGTAACTAGTTTTTTAATTCAAGATGATATGTTTTCAAGATGATATGTATATATGTATATAACATTCTTTACACAAAAATTTGTAGGGGTTGAAGCCATGCCGTCTAAAAGTTAATGAATATGTCGTTGCAGAGGCGTCGACTTACCCATCCCTACCAGGGGAAATGTTTCACGGGTCTCCATTACCAGCTGGTTGGATTCGTGTGAGCCCGGTACATATATTCCCCAAGTGGATGGATCTTCCATTGCCATATGCCCACCCAGATTGTGAAACGCTTGGTGAGGCAGAAGGCAGAGTGATATTGTGACTAAAAGCGGATGTCATCTTTACTGAAATGGTATGGTAAATTTACATTACGTTAAATTGTTAGTGTGTGTATATGATGTCAGTTGATCTAAAATTATTATTATATATATACAGGTTAAAAAGAAGACACCCACAACATCTAGGCCTCCAATTCCACCTCCTACATTACCCAGTTGGGTTCCACAGGACCTAACTGTCCCGTTAGGTCCTAACTGTCCCGTTAGGTCCTAACTGTAGGGGTATGGCAATATGGTTAGGCGAACATGATATAAATTGCCCTATAACTGTTTCTATAGATTCAGATGTTGCAGGTCAATCATACGAAAGCAAACTATTTATACAAAATATTTTGGAGTTATTTTGATATGATTGGCTAAATACATCTGTGATAGAGCTATGGATAAGGTGAGATATTCTTTATACATCCATATACCTTGTGTAGGATCTGGTGATCTGGTTTCTTATTTATTAATGCATGCGTAATTAATACATATTTTGCAGCTACTTAGACAAGATATGTGCAGATTTTACATTCGAACATGTAGGATTTTTGATTCCATCTTTGATTAGTCTAGTAGCTAAAGACCCTCCGTCAGTTCAACAATACTGCTGTGAGGCTTTTTCAATTTTTGCTCAAAATAAGAAGACGATGATAATGGCTCCATTTAATGTAGAGTAAGTTTACTTTGCTTATTATAATTTGGACTTAAGAAAATTACATTTTTATTGTGGATTTTGAGTTATTAATTTTTAACCTTTTTACCTCTAGTGGTATGCATTGGGAGTTACTGGTTATTGTCCCCGAGACGTTCACTGTCTATTATCTAGATCCTAAGGGGAGTAAATTGAATACAAAATATGGACACATAATGAAAATGACATTATTCCGGTGAGAAATATTTCATTTTCATATCCGTTAACATATGTTATTACATTACTATTTAATTATGCAATGTACTGTGTTACATTAACATGTAGGGGTTTTGATGAGTTCAAAAAGGCTGGAGGAAAGGTCCCCACGAAAAAGAACCAGCCAATAATTTGGAAGAATGTGAAAGTAAGTTCCCGACTGCAATATATGTATATATTATTTATGTGAACAGTGCTTAATTAGTTGTATTTTTTAATATTTTGTATGTTTGAATTTATAGTGTGCTACACAAGACAACGGATGGGCATGTGGATATTATGTGATGCGATTTATGCACATGATTATCAAATATGCCGCAATGGACATCGATTGTATTGCTGAGGTATTATATAGTCTCATTAGATAATATGAAATATATCAATCTTATTTATAGCTCATTAATTATATGTATACATCATTCTCTTTACAGGTGTTTAAAACTGACCACACTACAGGAACAGCCTTACCAGATGTACATGCTCCCTATACGACAAGAGAATTAAATGAAGTAAGAGAAGAATGGGCAACAACCATACAAGTAATGGGGGATTTAAGATATAATTGGGATGTTGATAGCGAATAATGACTAAAGAATGATATTTTGTAAATGAATTTCTGAATTATAATATATGTGTGAATGTTTCTACATGTCTGGATGTTTCTACATGTGTCTGAGTGAAAATGAATGAATCTGTTGGTTGCTATATGAATGTTTCTATATGTGTGAATGTGAAAATGAATAGAACTACATATTGCTAGCTACATGAATGTTTCTAAATGTGAAAATCAAATGGAACTGCAGGTTGCATTGCTAAATGTGTGAATATTTTTGTAGTTAATTTTGCAGGTTTGTGGCCTGTTGTTGGTTGATATCAATGGATGTCGTAAAACCTGCAGTTCATAACTGAACTGTAGGTTTCTCATCCTGCGACCAGCCATACAACAGGTCTGTAGACTGACAAAAAAAAAACAAAAAATAGGCGTCAGTTATTTGTATAAAACCGACGCCACATAGTTACAGTGCCGATTTGTACTCGTAACCGACGTCTATTTCCTTAACACCACGGCCGTGCTGGCCAGCACGGCCGTGTTGGGAGTGATATGAAAGATACGCGTCGATTATTTATATAAAACCGACGCCACATAGTTACAATGTCAGTTTCTACTCGTAACCGACGTCTATTTCCTTAACACCACGGCCGTGTTGGCCAGCACGGCCGTGCTGGCCAGCACGGCCGTGTTGGGAGTGATATGAAAGATACACGTCGATTATTTGTATAAAACCGATGCCACATAGTTACAGTGTTGGTTTTATATAAATAACCAACGCCTATTTCCTGTGGCGCAAAGGCAGATGGCGTTGGTTTCGTATCTAATAACCGACGCTGATAGTGCCCAAGATGGTGCCTTTTCTGTGGCGCGAAGGTATATGGCATCGGTTTCTTATCTAATAACCGACGCCTATAGTGCCCTGCTGGCGCTTTTTCGGTGGCGCGCGAAGGGTTATGGCGTCGGTTTTTGAACCGACGTGTAACGACTGGGATTTTAGCGTCGCCCACATAGGTGTCTCTTAGAAACTGACACTAAAGGCCTTAAATAACTGACACTAAAGGTCGGTTATGTACTAGTGATAGTCTCATTAGTTAGTATGAAATATATCAATCTTATTTTTATATTATTACTTATATATATACATCATTCTATTTGCAGGTGTTTAAAACTGACCACACTATAGGTAAACGCTTAAAAAATATACATGCTCCATATACGATGGAAGTATTAAATGAAGTAAGAGAAGAATGGGCAAAATCCATACAAGCAGTGGCGATTGTAAGATATAATTGGGATGATGATAGCGATGTTGAATGATATTTTGTAAATGAATATTTCTGAATTTTTATACATGTTTGAATGTTTCTACATGTATTTGAATGTTTCTACATGTGTGAATGTGAGAATTGAATTGTTGTCTGAATGTATCTACTTGTGTGAAAAAATATTTGTTGATTTTGTAGGTTTGTGGCCTGTTTGTAGGCTGATATCAATGGATGTCATAAACCTGCAGTTCAGAAAACTGAACTGTAAGTTCTCATCCTGTTGACCAGCCACAACAGGCCTGCAAACTGATAAGAAAAAAAAATTAAAACATAGGCGTCAATTATTTATAGAACACCGTCATCAAAGGCTTACATCGTCGGTTATTGGATAAAAACCGCCGCCTAATGTGACAAACAACTCGACCGTGCAGGAAAACACGACCGTGGTGGAAATGGCATCGCTTATTCGTATAAAACCGACGCCTATAGTACTAAACACGACCGTGCAGGGAAGCACGGCCGTGGCGTCTGGGAGTATGGCGTTAGTTGTTTAGTTGATAACCGACGCAGAATGTGTCCTAGATGACGCCCTTTTTTGTGGCGCGAACCCTATAGGCGTCAGCCAACTATATATAACCGACGCCGAAGAGTTTGACCTTTAGCGGCACCCACATAGGCGTCGCTTGAAAACCGTCGCTAAAAGGGGTTAAACAACCGACGCCAAAGGCGTGTTCTGTAGTAGTGTGTTCTCATAAAGCTCATCTTATCAATCATGTTCCATAAAGTAATATCTGGTTATATGCCTCCCAAATATCTTGGTAAGTTGTTTTTAAGGTTAAGCTTTGTTCGGTATGCTGCTTATATCAGTTACTTGCTTTTTCCTGAAGTTTTATAGTTCAACGGGGAGTTATGTTTCTCGCTGGGACCGTGTGTCTCACCCCGCTGGTTTACAACCTTTTTAGGCGATTGTGCTAGATGTGGTGGTGGTTGTGAGGTTGCGGCCGATCAGCAAGAAGAATAGTAAGAGGCAAGAGATGGATATGATATGATTTTGGTTGTTTTGTAGTAGAGTCCTAGAGTCATCCCTGTACTCTCAGGTCCTCAGAGGTGTTTTGATGACATTTTGCGATGTATAGATGATGTATCTTTGTATATCCTACTGCTGGCCTGATGTGGCCCGCTATGTATGTATAAATATGTGATGAACTCTGGTGCTGACAAGACAGCTGGTTCCTATAGGTTGTGGACAAATATCAAGATTTGTAAATGTTTATATAACATGCCTCCTTGTAGGATAAGGATCTGGATGTGATAGTTTCTTTATTTATCTACTTTCCGCAATCGATTTTAATTAACCCGTGTTTTTGGTAATATGTGGTTTATGGATGTTCCGCACATTTTCGCGTGGCGTCTCATTGTCTGTATGATAGCGGGATGTCACAATTCTGTTCATCCATCTCCTTCATACCTGTATGAGTATTTCTCCTATCAGAAAAAATAAGATGAAACCTTGTGGATCTCGATGGGATAGATTTTGTGTTTCCATGAGGATCCCCTTCATTCCTTGTGTTGTGGACGCCGCTTGTCACTACCGCCCCAGATCTGCGTAGGGTTTCGCTTGCCATCACTTGCATACTTGTTGTCTAGGTTGATATTAACTGAAAGGTCAAGTGACATATGGGAAAGATTGATCAACATTTGGTTTGGTCCAAACCAATATTAGCCAAACCCGCCAAATGATCCTCCAAACCAACAAACATCGATTCCATCACTTAGGTTATTCATACTCCAAGTTTATATACACACTTTAACTTGTGGTATAACACCACAAGGAAACTGTTTCATACATTGATACTAGTTTAAAGCTTAACATTAGGTATTCAACAAAAGAATTGTGAAAATGTTAATTACTCCAAATTTAGGTTTTAGCCTCTTAAAATCCTAGTTGACCAAGTTTTGAATTAGATTTACAAATCCTTTGGAATTTTTGACACAAAACAAAACTAAGTGGGAGTTCATACACACTCACATGTAAGTAGTCATCTCAAAATATCAATCACATGTCTATGCTAGTACTACATAGTCACAACCTTATCCCTACCTAGATAAGGTGCTAGTGTGCAACCATAGGGTCACTTCTATAGCACACATGACCTCTTTCTTGTCTAGAGAGGGAATATGTAGAGAGAGATCAAAATGAGGGGTCATGTCTCTTCTTGCCAATCTTTCCCCTTCTCAATCTCTATATTTTTAGCATATGAAAATGTGATATATATAATTTGATGGCATCTTTATTGATCAAATCATGGTGTTCACAAACATTTTAATCCTCATTTTGTGGGACTTCTCATGCCTTGTAGATAAGCTATCTCATTTTCCATCAAAAGCACACCAAAACTTGTGTTATATGCTAACATAAACAATACTTTTAAAAGACAAAGATAGATGGACCGAGGTGCCCGAAATCATTCTAAATAAATTTTATCAACTTCTATGGCAAGTTAGCAAGATTTTTTATGAAAGTTTTACATTGGAATTAATGTTTTATGCAAATTTCTGATTCTCAAAATCAATACACTCAAATCCTTTTCTAGCTAAAATAATATAGAGGTATGAATCTTCTCTAATTATCTTGGGTGTAGATCCATTCATGCTCGAATTATGGTTCACCTCGAAGGTTACATCTACCATGTTAAAGTTATAAGTTGAATATTTATACATTATTGAAATAAAATAATCACATTTATCAAGATAATTTCTCCTATAATACATTAATTGGTTTCATCTTTCATTATTCTTGTTTTAATCCTTGAAAGCAACAGTGGATCCGTAGATAATTGTTGACAATTCCAAGTTGGGAGGTCAAATGCTACCAACCACTTTCCTAATTTTTGAACACACAAATGTTGATCACTTTATCTTTTTTACAACAACTATCAAGAAACTCTTTTCACTTCTTTTAGTGAGTAGTCAAGGACTGTTATTTCACATTGGGAGCAAATACTTTGCGACTCCCAATAATAATGGGTGATTTAACTACCCATATAACGGGCTAAGTAGCTGTGCGACTGATTTTAATTATAATTTTGATGAGGTGGTTTAGTACACCAGACCAACCATTCATTCTTCCATTCACTATCGGACCGGTCAATTGGGCCCGGTTTTCAGTAATACCCTTGAACCTAAAACCCCACGGTTGCTGTTGGCAAGCGAGGCAGGCTCCCGAAGCATTCGAGGAGCCGAAACCTCTTCCTTATCCACTGCCCCTCACTCCTTCCCCACCCACTGCCAACGGCAGAGCTCAGCTCATCCCCATCCCTCCCGGTGGAAGCGACGAGCAGCCATGGCATTTCCCATTCCCGCCGTCGCTTCCTCTACCTTTCCTCCTCATGCCTCTCCACTTCCATCCTCCAACTCTCGGCCGCGCCCTCTTGCCACCCCCGCGGCCGTCTCGTCTAGGACACGCAAAAAGAAGCAGGGGCAAGGCAAGGACGACGGCTCTTCTTCCTCCACCTCAACTTCTACCGCACCGTCTTCTTCTTCTGTATCCTCGGCCTCTCTGTCGGCGCTCGAGAAGGCCCTGCGCCTAACGTTCATGGAGGAGCTCATGCTACTCGCACGCGAGCCTAACCCGGCTGGAGTGTCGGGGGTCATCTACGACATGGTCGCCGCTGGTCTTCGGCCTGGTCCGCGCTCTTTCCACGGGCTCATTGTGGCGTACGTGCTATCGGGCGACGAGGAGGGAGCGGTAATTTGTTTTGCCATATTGGTTGCTTTTCGTGCTGGCATTCTCGGGAACTGGTTCTTAGTTATCTGGGTGGTACGAAGGGTCAGATGTTCCCTTATTCATACATAACTCGTGAATGGGGTTGTCGTGCATGCCTATTACTAATCATTCGGCTAGCTGTACCTGGAACAGTTATAACCATGTACTTCACTTATATGATGTATCTTTTATAGATAAAAGGGTAGCTCCTAGGGGAACTCAACATCTTACCTGGCTTCCTTTCTGATTATACTTTGTGAATGACATTTACTGATTACGTTACAAGACATTATAAAGAAGTACTCCAGCACTTAAGGCGGACTTATCCACTACTGTCATGTTTGGTCGATAGGCAAGATTTAATTGGTTCAGTTGCTCAGATAGCTTGCTATTGTATGTATCCAAGCCAAATTTGTTACCGTGGTAGTTAGTATGAAGTATGAAGTATGGAGTATGAAATATGAACAAGTTGCCGAGGAACCCCCAATATAACAGATTGCGGTCCTTGCAGCACACCTTTTTCAGTTGATTTGTCACTGATTGATTTACTCAATGCTCACTGCTGTACCAAGTAGTGTCTAAGTCACATGAATATAAGTAGTATTACATGTATAGGTATACAAAAATATAGAAAATTTAGGACACATGGGTACAACTATTTATGTAATGGTAAAAACTACTTGGAAATTTAACAATTAATAATGGATAAAGCATACACTAGGCTAATGAGACAAGACATCTTAATCCTAATAAAGATATGCTGGGTTGTTTGTTAAAATCGGTTAGCACATCATACTACGAATGGAGCAATTGTTAAATTAATAAATGCACCTTTCCAACGTTCAGTAGCCATATGTAGTCATTTCCCATCTGTTTTCTGGGTAGAGTTCCTATTAGCATGTATCCTAATAAAGATATGCTGGGTTGTTTGTTAAAATCGGTTAGCACATCATACTACGAATGGAGCAATTGTTAAATTAATAAATGCACCTTTCCAACGTTCAGTAGCCATATGTAGTCATTTCCCATCTGTTTTCTGGGTAGAGTTCCTATTAGCATGTATCCTAAGGTACCCACAATGGATACAAGTACAGGAAGCATCACATACAAGTATATAACGTGTAGGACCTGTTTGAAGTAACGTGTGACTTAGCCTATATACATGCATAGAAACCAACAGTTTCCCGTTGCAATAATTAGATCACATATTTGTAGTGTATTGCATCAGTATTTATAAGTTTTACTCATATTTTGACTTGGTAAATTCTTCCTGTGGCTGTTCTATAATTTTAATAGTCTTAAATGTGATTCTTTCATAATGTACTTACGCAGGGGAACTGCTGTACCCAATGCAGATGCAATCACTAAGAAGGGAGCTGAGTGCAGGTCTTGTTCCTTTGCACGAAACATTTCTTTCTTTGGCTAGACTATTTGGTTCCAAAGGCAATGCTACTAGGGGTATGGAAATCCTTGCTGCCATGGAGAAATTGAACTATGACATTCGTAGAGCATGGCTTGTGCTCATTGGTATGGTCTTTTTCTTGCAATCAATTTCCTTGCCTCGAAGCTAATCCAATCAACAACTTTACAAACAATAGTTTAATTTGAGTTGTGGTTGTATATCTCTTTCCAAGAACAGAGGAGCTGGTTAAGCACAAATACTTAGAAGATGCAAACCAGGTTTTTCTCAAGGGTTCTGAAGGTGGGCTTAGAGCTACTAATGAGATATATGATCTTTTAATTGAGGAAGATTGTAAAGCAGGAGATCATTCTAATGCATTGACTATTGCCTATGAGATGGAGGCTGCTGGGAGAATGGCAACCACTTTCCATTTCAACTGCTTGTTGAGTGTGCAGGTATATGAAAATAAATATTATGGAGTTCTAAATTTTATCTGTGTCTGTTTAGAATTGATACCAGATGTTATATTGTTTCGAATCGACACCATTTTGCACATGGATTTTGCGAAATTTTACATTTGTACCAAAATTGCACATAGCATACAACATAGCAAGTAAATCTGGTAAACTTCTACGTATTGCGATTAATTAATGCTACTGAGATTTTCTATGCAGGCTACTTGTGGTATCCCAGAAATAGCTTTTGCAACGTTTGAAAACATGGAGTATGGAGGGGAAGGTTTGGAGCTTATGTCCTCATTTTTTATCTATTGCAAATTATCTATGCTTTCTTTGTTGTGATTCTGGTATGTGATGGTGGGGGGAAGGCATGCTCTTTTTGATTAAGTTGATAACCTACATCCAGCTAAAACTGGTGTAACGAGAAAGGATTGACAACATTATCCATCTCATAGGCATATGTAAGCTATAAGATAGGAAATGCTAGGACATGCCAGTTTCTAGATGTACATGCACCCTACATTTTTTGAGTCTCAAATACTGATGAGAGCTGCAGTCTTATAATGGAAATAATCATTAAATTATTTGGTCATCTATAATGGATGATAGAACAAAGAAATATTAAGGCCGTACTCATGTAGTTGGAGGATCAAGTTTGTTAGCTTTTGGTAAAACTCAACGTCTTGCTGCCAGTATCTATACCATAGTATCTGTAAGATAGTAGTACAAGTCGTTTGAGATGTCTTGACAAGTGGCTACATGGTTTGTATAAATAGGAGTCTGGACAACGTAGGACTCCTGTACTCCCCAATATGCGACTAAACACATAACCAAAACAGACATACCCTAATACTTACCCTCAAGCTGAAGTATGTGTGAAACACATATCCAGTTGGACAAGACAAACTCAAAATATTTAAAAAAAAATACACAATCCATACAAAAGATCATCGCTTTAGTTTTCTTCCCATGCTATCTTGTTCTGCCGCTGCTGGTCCTGCGAGTTGGGCATCCATTTGGAGTTGCTGCATCTTATCAGCAACAACGAGACCTTCTTGGTGGAGGATGATGTAAGAGGATTGAGAAGTTTTAGGACCTTCTTGGTGGAGGATGACGTGGACGCCGAGGAGGAAGAGGATTGTGCAGTCCCGATCTTGAGCCAAGGAGGAAGAGGTTATTGAGAGGAAGATGGTGCTGCTTAGAGTGTCGTTCACAAGGAGCTTGAGACACGGGAGAGCCGGAAAATGAGATGCTTCATGGCACAGAAAAAGGGGGAGGGCGATTGTTGGCCTTGTGGAAACCCCCATAGTAACATACAGATGTTGGCCTTGTATTATGCAACAAGCTGTGAGAGTGAGAGAGAGAGATGGGTGGAGAGAGAGGAGGTTGGAAAAGGGTGGGGTGCAATCAGAAAGAAATTGAATCTGGAAGATAGGAGGCCGTTGTAAATGAGATTAAAAAAACCAAAGGAAACAAAAGCATTGACGGACATGAATTAAAAGTAAAAGTTATCTCAAAGGGAGAAAGAAAGGAAAGGAAACTGCGGGAAGGGGTGGGAGTCACGATTAGGAAATGACGTGAGGATATTAAAAGGAAAAATAAACAAAAATTGAATTGGTCAACGATGGAATTGGAAAGGAAAGAAAAAAGGAAAGCAGAATAGGAAACATAGAGAAATCAAAGGAAAAACAAAACCGTTGGGGATTGGGGAGTAGAAAAGAAACAAAGGAAAGGAAATAATTTAAGACAGGAAATAAAACTTACAATGTTATTAAATATTAGAGAGAAGAACAAAATATTTTCAGCAAAAGGCCAGCATGCGGCATACCAAGAAAGAAGGCCCTCCGCCCGCTGACCGGGAATCTCTTTTTTTCTTCTCTCTCTCTTATAGGATCTTTGCTCTGATACCATGTAAGATGGTAGATATGATTATATTGAGATGCCTAACAAGTGATTACAAGGCTTGTATATATAGGAACCAAGACATGGTAGCATTCATGTAGATCAGCGGAAAAGAGGATGATTGCTGGTCGTTAGCAGGGAGGGTGTTGGACCAGAGTTGTCGAACTGAAACTGGGGTGATGAGGCCGGGAGACAAGGGGTGACGAGGCCAGGGGGATAGCAGAGCAAAACGGAAATGAAAGGAGAGCTAGAGCGGTGCGGTATGGCATTGATTGGAAATAGAGGGCAGATAGGAAGGAGAAAAGGACAGAGAGGAGGGGGCAGGAGATGAGATCAGGAGAAAAAAGTGATTGGATTGACAGTGCTATTGAGATACATGTAACTGAGATACTCTTCCTTTTTTGCCCGGTGAGAGGGACGGGGTGAATAATATACTCTCTCTTAAAAAAAACTGACAGTGCTATTGGAAAGAAAAATGGGGATGAGAGAAAAGAAGAAGAATAAATTAGCAAAGCAATAATGATGCATTGGAGAAAAAATGGGAAAACAAAAGTGGGTAGGCTACGTGATCGCGGAAACGGTAGGTAAAGAAAAGAAACCAAAAATGCAAAGAATGCCAGGGGAGATCAAATGGCAAGGAACGGAATTGGAGCACGCCTAGTAACTGGTGGAGGTTACGAGAGGAAAGATTAACATTTATAGAAGATAGAGATTAAAAAGATGAAAACCACATGAAAAAGAAAGAGAGGGTTTCTTGCCTTAGAGAGGACTGTTTTGTAGAGGAGGGCAGACAGTTAGCTTGGAAAAGAAGACAGATGGCTAGCTTGGAGAGGAAGACAAATGGATGGTATGGAGGAGAAGGCAGGCAAATGGCCTAGAGAGGAAGGTGCACTGCTGGTTTGGAAACGAAGGCGTGTGGCTAGCTTGAAGAGGAAGGCATGCGACTGGTTCGGAGAGGAGGGCGTTGTGGCTGTGGCACGACAAGATGGACCGTGTTGGGTGGGGTAGTATGATGACGCCAGGGAGCGGTGGACAACAGGGGAAACGATAGCGACAGTAGGCAAAGGAGAAAGGGAGGAGCGGCAACGGAATAAGATAGAGAGGCAGAGAACAACCATAGAAACACCTTGTGTCCAGCCAAGCATCGCCAAGGGTGGCGGCTGCCCGCAAGGGGGTGCTCCTTTTCGCTCTCTTTCTTACACATAGGCTAGCACAGGACCGGCTGCTCTGATGCCATGTAAGATGGTAAATACAAGTAGTTTGAGATGTCTTGACAAATGGTTACATGGCTTGTATAAATAGGAGTCCAGACAAGGTAGTACTCCTATACTCCTCAATATGGGACTAAACACACAACCAAACCAGGCATACTCTAGTAGTATCCTTTTCACACTTTTCATGTAAAACCTTTTGTGGGTCTTCTAGTTATGTTCATGGAGTAGCCACCAAGTTTAAGTTGCAAAATTTGCAGGTAATGTGCCAAAAGCTATAAAATTGAACATGTAACAACTGTATGCACTTTACAGTTGGTGGAAATGGACCTAATTGTCTACAAGGTTCATGTGATAACATCTTGATACTTCAAATAGAACTTTGAGGTTAATGATTAGTGATATGGAATGATTTGTTGTTGGTTAGATTGTTGGTCACTAGTATCTGCTTTATTTCATTTGCAACATGGATAGGGATATTAAAGCTCATGGACTTGGTTTTCTGGCAGTTTCCATGAAACCTGATACAGAGTCATACAATTGGGTGATTCAGGCTTACACCAGGGCAGAGTCTTATGATAGGTAAAACCATATTTGTTTTATGTATACATTTTTAATTTAAAGAATTTGATTGTTCTATCTATTATGCACTTGTGTGAGCCCGTTTCCTTTCTTTTATACTTACATATATCTCTTTTACATGATTCAATTGCTTAATTATTTTGTACTGGCTAGCAGGGAAGAAATGTTGCAGTGTTTCTCCATTGAGAATGCCGTGTTTTATCTTTTTTTTAATCTTTTCCAATGTAGGGTGCAAGATGTAGCAGAGCTGCTTGGCATGATGGTCGAGGACCATAAGCGCATACAACCAAATGTGAAGACTTATGCGTAAGAAAGCTGTTCCTCTAGGACTACTGTGTACTTTTCAGCAAGATGCTTTGTTATTTTGAAGAGACCATTTGGGTTTGGAATTAATTTTTCTAGGAATACTTTGCATTATATGTCGGAATAAATGCTTATTTCCATGACATTGTTTGGGTGCGCTGCCAGGTTATCCCAATCTAAATGTAAATTCATTGTTTGGGTATGGGGAGTAAATCCATGGTATAATAACATGACATTGACCTGTATTCTTCTTTATTTTGACGAGGGACACAATCTCCCCAGGCTACTATCTATGTTTCAGACATGCTAGGAGTGAAAATTGATGGAAAAGGTAAACACGGTGGCCTATTTGCATCAATATTAGAGTGGAGCACATATGTGGGGCTGTGGTGGGGGTTCATATGTGGGTGGATGGTAATGAGTGTGAACATGCAATGTAGCTACATAAAGATCTGGGGGATATCTAGGATCCAGATATTTGTAAGATCAATTCTTCGTCTCATGGGTGACCTAACTTCTGTAGACTCCATCAGAATCAACATTATATCATGGAATTGGTGAGTGAAAAAGGTACAAAGGTAGGCCCACCAAATAGCTCGTTCACAAAAGAACTTCCTGGTGCTCCTTCCAAGTTGAGGTTTTTGATTGACATAGGTCGATGGTCAATGATGGAAGGTGTTTGATAGATATCTATAGGCACTTGTTTTTGTGGATTGCAATCCCTAGGGGTGGTTGGTAGTGTATTAACTGTTAATGAGGAGCTTTACCTTTCTTTGTTTAGTGTTTTATTGGTATCATTTTATTTCTGCTCGTTAAGATTGATTCCCACCCTCCATAGACTGACAACAAGGGCAAAGAAGGATTGTTCAATAAGTTGGTGCGTCACTTCTCCTATACTGATGAGATATGTTACCATCATCATCATTAGAAGAATTTTAATTAGTTGCATATCCACTATCACCATGGAACTTGACACTGCAAAAGTGGATTTACCACCTTCAGGGTGTCTGTCCCATTGTCATTCAGCCTTTTCCAGGCCTGTAATGGGTTATCTTCGTCACCATTGTTAGCACATGAACATATCCAATTCAAAGGATCAATATCAAACTTTACCTTTTCTTTTCTGAGTTATCAATATGTGTCTTATACACAGACCGTGACTGGGGATGTGGGGTAGGCTACATATATTCTCTTTTATTGTGCGTTAGATTGAAGGTAGACTAATTCCTTTAGTATGCACTTGTTGTAATTTGTTGTGACATAGCTTTTAATGCAATATTTGTTACCTCTTTAGTTCCGCATGATTCATCCATGAAATGCAAATATATCATTACCGAATAAACAGTTTCTAATAACAGTTTCAATGGGTTAATGTTAAAAATCGACCATCTAGACTTACATTAAGGGCCCTTGCGTAAGTTTGTGGCCATCATATAAACAAAAATGATAATTTAGATGCTTACTTGGAGACCCATCAACAAGTTCTCTACCACATCGCCATATTTGTATTGAAACCTCAGGTTTAGATGACAAGCTAGAAAATTTCAAGTATACAAGATATGACAAAGTGGAAGACATGATAATGTTTCAACATAACATATGAAAGTCCTGTGGATTCTCTTAAAAGATAGTTAAGATTCTTATACACATAAATATAGATATCTACATGAAAATTTGATTTTATACCCCTGATACTAAGTGCCCTTGTCTTTATAGATTTGGTACCGTTTGTGTCATACATAAAATTTCCTCCTGATACTGTCTAAGTGCCTTTGTCTTTATAGATTTAGTACCATTTGTGTATACATAAATATTTCCCCCAGTTATATTTCATGTTTTGAAAACCCTTGTTAAAGTGAAAGCCAATTTTTTTTCACCCTGGGCTACTTATTCAGGCTTGTTTCAAGCACAAATTCTAACCATCAGCAGCAAAAGTAGTAGTGCAGTAGAATCAAATGTCACAAAAGTAGAAACTGATTCTATATGATTGCAAGAAATTAAATAAACATTAATAGATATGATGTCAACTGTTATTGACTAGAAGTGAATCAATATGCAAGAAAATATTAGCAAGTACATTTAATAAAAGATGAAGTGCAAATTATGTATTGTGTCAACACTCAACAGACTTAAAATAAGAATCACCACTGGAGGATATAAAGACAGTAATTAAACACAGTAAGTAGGTTTATGGGTAAGCAGGATACTGATTATATATAATTGCAAAGGAGAAAACCTATAATCCACACTCCTAAACTGTGCACTTTGAAATCACTGCTGAACTACTAATTTTTTTTTAATCTCGGTGCATCATTTTTTTTGACAAATTCTAGCTTGATTGTTTTACCAGAACACTTGACTAACCTCGTGATCATTTTGTAGGCTTTTGGTAGAATGCTTTACCAAATACTGTGTTGTCAAGGAGGCAATTCGGCACTTCCGCGCTCTTACGACCTACCCGGGCGGAACTAAAGTTTTATATAATGATGGGAAATTTGGAGACCCTCTTTCTCTCTACCTGCGGGCTTTATGTCGTGAAGGTTTGATACCATGTCTTTTTAGGACAAATGCTACCTTTGGTGATGATATATTATTAATCAGTAGTCCTCTAGCTCTAGGTTTCACGTGGAACTTGCATGATCAAAAACTGATTATGGTAAATATTCTTAAACCATATATTCTCTTATGACTGAAGTTTTTAGGTCCTCAAGTATCCATGTATTATCTAATGTAGTTAATGGCTTTTTATTAATAATTAACCCAATTTCTCTAATTCTCGAGAAGGCAAACTACACGTGGCAGTGACTTTAGTCCAAGCCATCAGTCCTAAGGATTGTGACACTCTTGGTAAAAGGATGCAGTAACACTATCCTGGGAGCATTTGGAGCAAGTTTGGAGTTCTACCGAGTGACACTCCAGTTAGTTGAGGCTTGTGCCTATTTTAGTGCCGTTCATTGGATATACTAGTATACTGATTCCTTTTTTATAATACGTGCAATGCATATTTAAACTGAGATTTATAGTCAGTGTCCGAATAATAATAACTCGGCCTGTGTCAGAAACATGGGGTAGTTGTTTTACATGTCGTTCATTTAAACTCGGTCTTTGAATTTTACATGTCCGACCAGCTTGCTTGTTCTCTTGTGGTGATGCCTCACTTGTTCATCTCTTCAACCCTAATGCATAATTTTATATCTCAAGGATCAGTCTGAACGGCTAAAGTTTTCACTCTTCTTTAATATATATTTTTATAATAATAAAAGTTGTTATTCTGAGTTGTTTGCCTGAAGTGGTTTCCAAATATCTATTGTTCCAGTTTCCTAATATTGTCCATTCTTTCTCAACTCCCTTGAGACTGTAGATGTATATATCATCTTTATGAATGTGCAAATTGGCCTGTAATTGAGTGTTTCATACTGTGACTTGATACCCCTGTTTTCAGTTTTATTTCCATACTGTGGTTATTGGTTTAAGCTTATGGCTTTCTGCTGCACGCATCTAACTTCTGATCGTATATTTTTTGTAACCAGGAAGAATAGTTGAGCTGCTTGATGCACTGGAACATATGTCCAGAGACAATCAACAAATCCCGCCACGAGCAATGATCTTGAGTAGAAAATACCGTACTCTAGTTAGCTCCTGGATTGAGCCGTTACAGGAGGAAGCTGATGGTGGTTTCGAAATTGATTATGTTGCGAGGTTGGCCTCTCAGCTTAGTTCCCTCATACTTTGGTATTATGTTTGACCTCTCCAAGGTCATCGCTTAGACTTGTACACTAGCAAATTAGATCAATTTTTCAATTTTCATACTTTAAAATGCACCATGGTTCTCTTACAAACTGTCAATTATTCGTGATATAGAAGTACAATGATTTTGATTATGGTATTTCACATGTATGAGGTTGCACTTTGTCCACTCTTTGTATTGTTCTATAAACACAGACATGTAAGATATTAATAATCTATCATCTATAGCTGGTGGTGTCACTGTGGCATGTGTGGTAGCCATGTCTTGTAATGCCTCTGCCCCAATAGAGGTGACACTGGTTATTCGAACCTGTTCAATGAAAATACTTAGCGTTCTAAATAGCCTGATCCAGTGAATTGAAAATCGGACTGAGCGGCCGCTTAATCGGCCCAGCACTCCGGCTCGCTCGGTTTTCCCCAAAATTGCTGGTTAGACGGATTACAATAAATCACACTCTTAATGCCCAATTTTCCCGATTAATCGGCCGCTTAGAGGGGATAAAATCGCCCGCTTTAACCCGTTTTCTGGAAAAAAACGTCCAGCTGGACCCCAAAAAGACCAATAATTTACTGGACTTGTTCCTAATCAACTTTTCTACCTATCTATATGTATGCTAAAGTCTGTAAATCGAGGTATAATAGTTATATCCCTGGTTGTATACGGTTATGTATCTCATTATTTGTTGTTTGCATAATCTATATCTTTTACAAGTTTGTATTTTGTTTTTGTGAAAGACTTTTTTGTAATGAGTTAGGCTATGAAGTACTGTGTAACTATGTTCATGTCCGTCAATCACCTACTATTTTACTTCTATTGTATTAAATACTAATCTATTGCTGATTTAGATGATCAGAATACTTCTGTAGCCTATATCTACTGATACGATAAGTCGATTGTTTAATGTTGAGCTATGTAAACATGCAATAAGTTTATTGTTTAATGTCTTAAATTTATGTAATTTATTTGTATTTGTTCAATCATAATTTTTTAGTTGTGTTATAAACTATTTGAATGTTTTTTATTGTTCTGTAGGTGTCTAGCTATATATAAAATTTCCTAAAAATATAATGTTTGTATACATATATGTGTAATTTTGCATAAAACTACATAGAAAATTGAAACCCGTTTTTTTCAAAAACCGCCCGCTTACCGCTTAACTAGTTACAAGGTGCTGTCCTCACGCTTACCGCTTAACATTTTTTTAAAACATTGGCCTGATCATATCAAAAGACTTTTTACTCTGATAATTGTTATCTATCAAGAATCCATATAGCTCTCGGAAAGTGACCTTTTTCTTGTAATTATCGTCTCTAAATACTTCGTTCTACTCTAACCAGGTATATAGCAGAAGGGGGTTTAACAGGAGAACGCAAGAGATGGGTTCCTCGAAGGGGAAAAGCACCTCTTGATCCTGATGCTATTGGATTTGCTTACTCAAATCCGATTGAAACGTCTTTTAAGCAACGCTGTCTTGAGGAATGGAAGATATATCATCGTAAGCTTCTGAAAACCCTTCGAAATGAAGGGTTTGCAGCCTTAGGAATTGCATCTGAGACGGATTCTCTTAGGATTGAGGAAAGGTTGAAGAAAATTATTAAAGGCCCTGATCAAAATGCTCTTAAGCCAAAAGCTGCCAGTAAGATGATTGTATCTGAGTTAAAGGAGGAATTAGAAGCTCAGGGGCTTCCTATAGATGGCACCAGACAAGTACTTTACCAGCGAGTACAGAAGGCAAGGAGAATAAACCGCTCACGTGGCCGACCACTTTGGGTCCCCCCTGTGGAAGAGCAGGAAGAAGAGGTTAGTAGTATGGCTTTTAGTACATTTTTTGAGAATGCAGTGTTAAGAAAAGCATAAAGTATTTCATTATATTCATTGGAGAATTTTTATTGATTTTTTATAGTAACTGTGTTCTTACATGCTGCTTGTACAAATGTTTTTAATCCTTTCTACTAGGTTGATGAGGAGTTGGATGAATTGATATCACGAATAAAATTAGAAGATGGAAATACTGAGTTCTGGAAACGCCGTTTTCTTGGAGAAGGTGTGGTTGATGTTACTGCTAAAGTTGGTGAGGAAGAAGATTCAGAGCTCCCGGCTGTTACAGATGATGCTGATATTGCTGAAGATGTGGCAAAAGAAGTTGAAGATGAGGAGGGAGAGGAAGAGGAGGAGGTTGAAGTTGAAGTTGAAGTCGAACAAAGTGAAAATCAAGTTGTTGATAGGATCAAGGACAAGCAGACGGATAGAGCGAAACCTCCTCAGATGATTGGGGTTCAATTATTGAAGGATTCTGATCAAACATCGCCCGCTTCTACAAGTAAATCGAAGAGGAAAACTGCCAGAGTTGTTGAGGTTTTAAAAAAAATTCATTCAGCTAAATTCCATATGCATACACTTCAATTTGATTCTACAAAACCTAAAAGTCTTAGTTTCCAATTTAATCCACCGTTCTAGTTTGTGATGATCACCCTCTTTAATTCTATCTTTAGCACAATATCATCCTCAAATAGCATGTATTGATTAGTTGGCTCATCTGTAATTATAAAACACAGAAGAAGACTCAACGCAGATTCTTGGTAAACTAGGACAAGTATCAGGTTAAATTAGTTTACCATATGATTAATCATGCAATCTGAGTTTTAGGCGTGTTTTACATCACTTATTAATGAGTGGTATGGTTTCTCATATTCATGTTCATACAGGTTTGAAATTCTGAATTGCTTCACAAATGTTTTTTTTTTTTACTTTCTCAATTATCTAATTGCTTGCAGAACGACGACGATGACGATTGGTTTCCTCAAGATGTATATGATGCATTTAAGGAAATGAGGGAAAGGAGGGTTTTCGATGTGTCGGATATGTATACCATTGCTGATGTTTGGGGCTGGACATGGGAGAGAGAATTGAAGGCGCAAAAACCTCGTAAATGGTCACAAGAGTGGGAAGTAGAATTGGCAGTTAGAGTAATGGAAAAGGTATGCTGCTACTACTTATCAGTCTCTAAATATTCTTTTGAAAGTTTCAATTCCTCGTTTCACAGTTCAATCTTGTAGAAATCAAAAGAAACCAATAGGTGGTAGAAAATTGGAGGTAGGAGGAAACGGATTCCTGGAAGTATTTCTTTTACTGTTGAAATGGTTGTTAACTGAAAAACTGGAAATAAGGTTCAGGATTATTTGTTAAAAAAAGTGTAAGATAAAAGTTCCTATGGATCGGACAGAAGCTGTGCCGATGTGCTCACACTAAGAAAAAGTTCTACAGGAGATTGTCTGACTGAGGAAAAGGGGAAGAATGTACTGACCAACAAAGTACAGTAAGATTAGTGATGGTAAGATGAAATGTTTAATCCTAGTAGAGTGTGTTTTATGTCTGTATGAACAAGTAAACCAGCATGATTCCTGTTTTGAAATTTAATACAGATATTGAAATTCCCATCTCTTGGAAACTTATTTTATTTCTCACCATCAGTCTCACCTATTATGTCTCCTATCTATTTCAATATTATATTTTCTTTCTCGTCACATCTCATTACTTTAAAGAGTAGTTGTAATTGTAGCAAAGTTAATTACTTTTCCACAAGCCGAGTCGATTAAAGAATATGCAATAAATCAGATGCCATTCAGTATCCCTACTTGCAAGCAACTTGTAATTTGTTTCAACCCTGCATGAGGAGAGCGGGATGATGTAAAAGTATTCTGGCTTTCCAAAAAGAAAAAGAATATGCTAGAAGTTTAAACGGATCCTAGGAGAAATGTCAATATAAGTTGGTGGTTTTGAATGTAAACATTAAGACTAATAGTTGGAACTTGGAAGTATAAGGGTGCATAAAATAGAAAAGTCAAACGTTGGAATCATGAGGTAAGGTGTTTGTGATGTTTTATGATAGACTTATAAAGGAGACCTAGTTTGAGCTCAGATATGAAAGTAATGCTATGTGAAACCATACAGTTTTTGCAAATAAGTTTGCTAAAGAGGTTTTTGGGAATTCAAGGGTCACTAGCCTCCTCTAAAAGGGTGTGGTGTGGTGGAATGGAGTTCATAAGGCTATTCAAAGTAAAGTGAAACAGTGATTTAAAACCACCTTAATATCTAGATGCCTCAACATTCCACACATACAAACTAGCAAAGAAGGAAACTGCGAAAGCTGTAAACAAGGCTAGATCTTTTATACTCTGTGTGTGTGTGTGTGTGTTAGATGCTAGAGAAAGGGTACACCAAGTGAAATTCATCAAGAATGAAGATAGATTGTTGGTACTAGATGAAAATGTTATGTTTAATCATAGAATTAAATGTTACACCAAGTGAAATGCATCAAGAATGAAGATAGATTGTTGGTACTAGATGAAAATGTTATGTTTAATCATAGAATTAAATGTCCGATTTCGATGTCGTGTTCGATGGCCCAGAAACATAAATTTCGATATTTACGGCCCTAACGATTTCGATGACCAAATAAGTGAATTAAATCATGAAAATTTACCAGGACGATCTAATCGCCAAGTTCTACTCAAATATGCAATAATATTTCATATTGGATATGTGTGTGTGTGGGGGGGGGTCTCCCACATTTGTAAGTGAAGGAAGCTGAACAATTTCGACAGAATTTTGATGGCAATTTCGATGACAAAATGAAGGAATTAAGTTATGGGATTTTGCAAACACAATGTTTAAACATAGACACACTAGATTATATAATAAATTTATATGTTTAGAGGTTAGGGTGGGATCCATGTCTTGATGAGTGAGTGCACAAATGAACAGAAATGTCAAGTCTGTTAGACAGTTAGACTGTTACAAACTTGCAAACTTCAAGTTAAAACAACTAGAGTACTAGACTTTATAACTTAAGAGTTACAACTTACAAGTTACATATTGTAGGTTAGTAAGCTTTTGTAGCCATTTTGTGTATAAATATGAAATATATTGATTAGATTTTGAAAATAAATATAGATATACGTATTTCGCACTATGGTTTCTTAGATTTACAAGTTCACTTCAAGATCTTGAGAATTTTAAGAGAAATGTCACTTAGAAATTTAGGATTTTTGGAGTATTTATTAAGATATGTCTAAAAGGGAGTAGAAATAGAAGGAGGAGTAGATCGGCTAGGGAGAGGGGTTACTTACCTTTAGAATCAAGTAAAGCAGCCTTCGAGAGCAAGATATCACAAAAAAATCGCTAAAAGATCAAAGTCCCAGCAAATCCAGTCGATGGAACACTATTTTGCGGAATAGGTGCCGCATTTCGCACTGATTTCGCAATATCAAGGCCCAAACTGGATTTTTTTGCACTAAAATACCCCCTGTTTTGTGAAATTTTGACTGTCGCTGTGAATTTTTCATGAAATTGCAGACCAGTTCCTGCGTACTGACGTTTCGACGTCCGACTGCAAAAAAAAACGAAAATTCGAGTGAAATTTCGCAATTTCGATCGAAATTTTGTTCCATGTGTTTAATAGAAAATAACTTCCAAAAACATTTTACTGAATATATATTTAATAATATTGAGCACTGATTTTCGATAGAAAAAAATGGCATGTAATACTCAATGGATAACACAATCATGTTAAACAATTATGTGAAAAAAAATAACAATGATAACACACTGGGGTTGGATGGCATCCCATTAATGCATGAAAGTTTATTGGAGACAAAGGATTTTTGGTGAACATTTTTCTTGAATGAGATTTTGTGAATAGGAAAATGGTGTAAGACTGAGGGAATAGCACTGTAGTTCCCACTCACAAAAATAAGCAAGATATTCAAAACTGTACGATCCATAAAAATATCAAGTTCATGTTACATTAAAACTTGGGAAGAGGTTTACTAAAGTGGACTGAGATATATAACACACGGGTTTCATCTCCAGTAGATCAAGTGTGGAGGCTGAAAGAAGTCTTATTAATATAAAATAGATCTTCATATGGTTTCCATTGGTCTGAAATGAGTTGTAATCCAGCACCGAGGAGGACAACATTGATGAATTTTGGAGAGAAAAGGGACAGCGTCGAATTTATCAAAGTCATGAAAGACATATATGATAGTGATCTACTTGTTTGAGGAGTGCAAGACGAGAGTCAGTGAGACTTTTATATAACATCACGGGAAACCGAAGGCCAACTTTGAGTATCTATTAGTTGTTTTAGTTTTGGATGGGATGACAACATATTCATAGGGGATTTTATTGGTCCATGCCATTTATTACTGATATTGTATAATAAAAGTTAAGTTAATTACATGCTAGAACTCTGGAGAAACACTTTGGAACCTAAATATCTAACATTAGTGAATACAAAATAACATAGTGCTGTTATCAGTCAATCCAGCAGTCTAGAAGATGGAGTGGATATCCCAAGACGTCATAAAGTCTTTTTGTTACTTGGGGCTCTTTATTTATACAGGAGGTGAAGTACAAGATGATGCATCTCAAGGGATCACGACAAGGTGTATGACATGAGGTAAAACTTGAACATTATGCAACCCCACTCAGATTGGAAGGCATGTTATATAAAAATATCTGCCCAGCCACATTGTATGGTAGTGAATGTTGAGCTGTGGTGATCATGTCGAACAACAATCGATCCATGTTATCAGCTGGGAATTTATATGCAGACCCAACAAAGAGGGATGCCTTGGCATTTGTAGGATCAGGGACCTATTGATGCTGGTCTCACACAGAACCATTTGGAAGCTTGCTACTCAAAAAGATAGCTGATGGATCCAATGGGTTCACAGACGCTACTTTGTTTACACTTCTACCTGGACAACGAAAGGGAATGCACTGATTCTTGGATGCCAAGGAGGCTTAGGAGACGACCGTGACACTATTTTGCAGTATTTCACCTTCAATGTGGGGAACAGAAGTGACATCAGGCTTTGGTTTGATCCTTGGATTGGCGAAGGGATCCCCCTCATTTATTGCATAGGGCAGCAAGACTGCTCTTCCTCTGTCAAGAAAGTTTGATGCTGCTATAATGGATGGGTGATGGAAGACTTTCATGGGAGAGGGCTGCAACCTTTAGATGATCTGTTGGCTAGCCTCACTCTCCCTCTGGGGGGGGGGATAGGCTCATGCTGTTTGATAATGAGAAAGTCAGTCAAATTTGCCTAGCACAAGTGTAGAAAAAACAGCCTCAGATTTGCTGGGGACATCCCCTTGTCCAATGAAAATCCTGATAGACGGTTGCAGATCTTTTCACTGCAAACTGCTGTAGAATGATGAATTTCGAAGACGTTGATGCCATTTGGCATATAGATGTTAACCTTTGTCAAGCTGCCTGTGACAACGTGGCTTACTTCTATTTTGAATTTGAATACACCAAGGAGATATGGTGCCTTGCCTGCCAAATGACCCCTATTGTACCTAAACTGAAAGTCTTGATGTTCTTCTCTCCATATCAACAAAGCCAGCGACCTTATTGATATTGGTCTCACACAACCGTTTGGAAGCCTGCTACTCGTAACGATAGCTGATAGATCCAGCTGCTACTTTGTATACACTTCTACCTGGAGAATGAAAGGAATGCACTGATTCTTGGATGCCAAGGAGGCGATCATGACGCCATTCTGCAGTATTTTACCTTCAATGTGGGGAACAGAATTGACATCAGGCTTTGCTTTGATCCTTGGATCGGCAAAGGGATCCCTCCCATTTATTGCATAGGGCAGCAAGTTCAACTTCACTCTGCTCTTCCTCTGTCAAGCAAGCTTGATGCTGCCATAATGGATGGAGGATGGAAGACTTACACGGGAGAGGGCTGCAGCCTTTAGATGATCTGTTGGTTAGCCTCATTCTCCCTCTAAGGAGGCCAGGACAGGTTCATGCTGTTTGGTAATGAGAGTGTCACGTCAAATGTGCGTAGGACAAGTGTAGAAAAAAGAGCCTCAGATTGGCTGGGACATCCCTTTTCCAGGAACATCCTGATACACGGTTGCAGATCTTTTCACTACAAACTGCTGTCAAATGATGAAATTCATAGATGTTGATGCCATTTGGCATTTATATGCTAACCTTTGTCAAGCTTCCTGTAATAACATGGCTCACTTCTATTTTGATTTTGAATACACCGAAGAGATGTGGTGCCTTGTCTGCCACATGGTCGATGTAAGAATAAATATTAATGTGTAAGAAGACAAGGGGAGATTGTATTAGAAATAACTACAAGAAATAATGTCAAGAGTGAGAGAAGTTTCGAGCGCAAACTACAAGAGGGTGGCCTTAGATGTTTTCTTGTGCAACATAGACCGAGAACTGCATTGGTTTGGAGTAATGTTAGTTAGAGTTAAAAGCGGTAGAGAGTTCAAAATTCAATTGGGGATAGCATATAAGGAGAGATAATGATTCACTACACATCAATGACACCAGGACAGCTGAATGGAAAAGAAGAGTCCATGTAGCTGGCCCCAGCATGGCTGGGATTGAGGCTTGATGATGATGGCCAACGTATATGTATCTGGACTGCTGTGTTCCCAGACTTCACATCCTAAATGGATGCTTGCAGTTGATTTCATTCAGGAGATTAAAGTTTTCTATAAGACGAGCTTCTCTGGGTGTTAGTTAACTAGTGGTTCTCTTCATTTGTATTTGTATATTTGATGCATTTTGTGCTTGTATCCAGGTCATGGAATTAGGTGGCACTCCAACAATTGGAGACTGTGCAATGATAGTGCGTGCTGCCATAAGAGCTCCTCTTCCTTCAGCCTTTCTTAGAATCTTGCGGACGACACACAGTCTTGGATATGCTTTTGGAAGGTAATGAAACAACATTTCTCCTCTGTACACTTAAGTTAAATCATTATAAGGCATACATCATAAACATATCAGTTTCTATTTGTATTTTGTGTCATACACATTTGTGATGGAAGTCGAGCATTTTAGAACTGACATGGGCCAGCTGGTCAGATGAATTATACATAAAAGTATTTACAAAGTCTAACTTTCTGTGACAGTCTTCAACGAATAAACATCCTTGAGGAAAACTAGTGTTCTCTTAAGATTTATGCTGAACTTGGTGTCTTGTTAGTGCCCGGTTTGCTTACTACATGTTGTTTCTTGTTAGCCCACTGTACGACGAAGTTATCACATTATGCCTTGATTTGGGAGAACTTGATGCGGCTGTTGCAGTAGTTGCTGACATGGAGACTACTGGAATCACAGTTCCAGATGAAACCTTGGACAAGGTTCTTTCTGCTAGGCAGGGTGGTGATTCCAGTAGTAGTTAGTTATGACCATCTGTTACATGAATCTAAGGGCTATTTCTCTTGGCTACCGGCTTCGGCTTTTGTGAGTGGATCATGGTTGCAGGTACTTCGTTTACTTTTTTTCCTTCTTTTAAATGATACTATTACTATAAATATGATTTTTAGTTAAAAGAGTTCGTAAAGGCTGTCATTTCAACCTCTTTCGTTTCAGGCAAGTCAGCACCTGCTCCATGGGCTTTGAGAACACTGCTGCAGTGGGGTCAGATGGCGATACTTTAATTGTTCAAAAGCTCAGGAATCGACATCCTGAAATATCATCATGTTGCATCAGAGAGATTCAGGAACAAGTTCGTCCCTCAAAGGTATTTAGAATGCAGGGTGCGAGCTTCTGCCATTGTGATTTTCGTTTTTGGTAGGGAGCAGTAACTGAAAATTTTTAAGAGGTTTTAGCAAGTGTATCCTGTATTGCAAGAGAATGTTAGTTTGCATGATGAAAATTGAGGTCGTAGCTTAATATTAGGCAACAAAGATGATTTGTATTTCCGTGTGTTTGGAAATGACAATCTTTTGGTCATTGGCAAGTTCATGATACGGACAAAAATTGGGTTTTCAAAGTCACGACTCTGTTCGGTGCTGGTGCCCCAAGGATTTTTTTTTTAAATTTCATTGACGTCTTGAGAACCCAGATTTTTTTTTTAAATGGTCCCATTTATGGATGATCGACACATATATGCTGTTATGTAGTCGCAATTTCGAATTTATCTGTGATTTGACGAGTGCTTATGCATTATTCAATACATGCACTGCCAGTGATCGTGAAGATGTTATGCAGAATCCTTGTTGGTACGTGTTGGTAATTACATTTTCCAGTGAGGCGTACTCATTCTTTTCAACGAACCAGTCAGTTTTCATTCGTGCCTAGACGAAATTTTACATATCGGACAAGTGAATGAACATATGCTCACAAAAGGAGGAAAGAAAAGGGCTAACAGACCCCAAAGCGACAAGACTGGAAAGGTGGCTACACCGCAATGCATGACAATTAAAGAAGGAACAAAACACCAAGGTTCTAACAGGCTAGGACGGATTTGGACACAGTTGCTTGGAAAGTCATATACACTATTGCCGCGAAAGCAAGAGACCGAGGACTAGGGTTGAATATCCAAGGGCTGCCCAAGAGGCGTGCAACTACCAACCAAAACAAAACAACAATAATGTCTTCGAGCATTTACCAAAGCGGGAAGTAAGAATATTAAGCCAATGACCTAAGAAAAATTGAAACATCAAATGGGAGTTGATGCCACCACTAGGCGAAGAGTAACACTAGTGGAGTTGATGCCATGACCACTAGGTGAAGAGTGCGCTAGGGGAGTTGATGCCATGACCACTAGGTGAGGAGTGACGCCAGGGGAGTTGATGCCATGACACTAGGCCAAAAGTGACATTAGGGGAGTTGATGCTGTGGAAAAATGATATGGTGGGAATATCTCTGTGTGTAGGTTTTTCTTATTGATAGAAGACAACTCCCCTCTCATATATATATATATATATATATATATATATATATATATATATATATATATGACAAGAGAGAAGTATACAAACTCAAGACAAACCCTAATAGGCTGAGACATAATTGAGCCCTGTGTTGTATATATATATATATATATATATATATATATATATATATATATATATATATAACGAAATAGACTCCTGTGTTGTACAGGTGCCTGCCTGGGCGACTAGGCTTAAGTCAGCCCGCCTCAATATGGGCGCCCAACTCCCTAATTGACCTAAGTTGTTGGCTAAGGCCTTTTGAGGCCCAAACTAAGCCAATTCAAGGCTAATTTAGCATGAATTAGATCTAAATTTGATCAAATTGAGTCATTTATGGTTATATTGGGTTTGATTTGTCCCAAACAGGGTGAATTTAGGGTAAATTAGGTCTGATTTGGGGGGAAATATGTCGGATTTGGGGGAATTAGGTCTAATTTGGGGGAATCAGGTCTGATTTGGTCATGTAAGGCCTCATTTAGATCAACATAGGGAAATTTAGGGCTAGTTAGGTTTGATTTGGTCATGTTAGGCAAATTAGGTTTGATTTTAGGCCAAATTATGTCAAATTTGAGCAGATTAGGTCTAATTTGGGAAAAACAAGTCTGATTTTGGGGAAATGGTCTTGATATGGTGAGATTAGGTCAAATTTGGCCAAATTAGATATTGTTTAGGCCAACATGGGGAAAATTTGGGGAAATTAGGTCTGATTGGATCATAATATACAAAATTAGGTTTTATTTAGGCCAAATCATGTCAACATTTGGCACATTAGGTCTAATTTAGGGGAAACAAGTATGATTTGGGGGAAATTGTTTTGAATTGGATGACTAGGTCTTATTTGGCCAAATTTTGTCTCCGTTAGGTGAATATATGAAAATTTAATGGAAATTGGGATTGATTAGGTCATGGTATACAAAATTAGGTTTGTTTAGACAAAAATTAGGGTGAATTAGGTCAAATTTGGATCAAATGAGTTCAAATTAGGGCCAATACAGTTCTAGTTTAGGTCTTGTTAGTTTTGATTTAGCCTAAATTCTACATAATAGTATCATACATGTTTTGGCTACAAACATAATACATGTTTAGCCTTTTGATTTCTATATCAATTTCGTTTAGGTAAAACTTCCACAATTCAATCCATGTCTAATGATTTTGTTGCTTTGTTCATATGATGCTAGCACATTGATTGCATATTTATCATGTATATTTATGTGTAAGGATTGTATTTTTCAGGAATTTTACATATATCTGTTAAAATAAAAAATATATAAAATGCCTGGAAATGCCTGTGCCACCGCCTGGGCGCCCCCTGGAATGCCTGGCCGCCTATACAACCATTAGACTCACTAACACTCTCCCTCAAGCTGGAGCTTGGGAGAGTCTCAAGTCAACTTGCAAACAGACATATTAGAGCAAGGTAAAAAAAACCAATCTCATACAAGAATATTTCTCCCTCATAATGTTATAATAAATCACTCAAATACTCTCCTCAAGCAGATAATCTCAAAGTAGGTAGGCAGGATGGTAGAAGGAGCTTGCTGATCAATGTGAAATGACATATGGAGCAGAAATAGACAATAACATGTTGGCATAATGGTCTTCATCTCAATCACTATCGTCATCAAATGGACCACAGAGTGTTGGAACACAAGAAGTAATAGATAATGTACATACAAGGCATGGATAAGAAAAGAGTCAACATGCTCAAGGCACAAACAAGCCAAAGGCTGTTGGAACATAATAACTTATAATAGATGACGTAGCCTGATAAAAAACTCGTGTCCAAAATAGAAAGCAGCAAAAAGACTCCAAGATGAACAAAAATAGAAGAAAAGCATGAAGCTCCATCATACACATGTAAGTCACCAAAAGTACTATCATTATCTCATCATACAATTTCCATCATAGTAGCAGAGTTCAAAGTCTAGGGAGTGTTGGGTCACAATCGCAACATAAGTGGGAAAGGCACATACAAATAGTCAACATGCAAGTAGAGCACAAAAACAGATAGTGAAAACTCATAAAAAAACAAGTAAAATATGCTCATCATAGCACAAGTAGCAAAAATGACCTTGTCGTATAGAAAAACAACAATAGATAGCACAAGTGAAGTAGATGACTTGATAGAAACAACAATCAGTCAATTAGCACAAGTGAAATAGATAACTTCATAGAAGCAGTTAATGATGATGAAGAATAATTTTCTCAAGTTCTTCTTATGATAAACAAATCAATTAGTAGTAGACATATCCATAAAGTAGAAAAAATAACACCAAGAAGTAGCAATAAGTAGCATGAAGATCCATAGAATAGCAGACTAAAGTCTTCTTCTTCTCTTCTCCATCTCTTCTCTTCCCTCTACCCATCATCCTCTATTCTCCTCCTCACGTCAACCACAAAAGAGTCAAGAGAGTGGTTGGGATGGAGAGTAAAAAATAATGGTATAGATAGTGTTTATGTAGGAAAATATGTGGAGGGGGTAAACAACAACTCTAGTCAAAGTGTAACATGACCGATCACATAGATTTGGATAGAAAAATAAATGGATCTTTTTATGACCCGAGAAGGGGTGCGGGGGTGGAGGCCCCATATATATTTTTGGACTAGGTCAAAAAAATCATAAGATCCGAATAGATATAATATGTATATGAGGGGTAGTACATGTATTGAGGAGGTAGGAAATATATGTAGGGCTAGAAAGATTGGGGGGGTTAAAGAAAAAGGAAGATAAATGTTGCTAGTAAGGATAAACAAGAGATTCACCATGTATAGAAACCTTTGCTATGTAATGGAGTTATTATAGATGATGTAGCACACCAAGATGTAGTAGCAGTAGCAGGTGACATGCCATTGTATCTTGGGGCAACACGTCTGATAACACCGTATTTTACGTACTTTCTGTATATATTTCACACCACTTTTAGTATAACTTTAGTTAACTTTTCACATAATCTCTCTATCTTTTTGACTAAAGCCTTATTTAATGATTTCAAGAATCAACACAACTTATGTCACGATCTTGGAGACCGCGACCGCGACCGCGGTTAATCAAAAGACCACGAACGCGATCATCCAGAGACCGCAACCGCGGTTCTTCTCCTCACTCACTCCTCTCACAACACCCACGGTTTGCATCACCTCAACGCCGCGACCGCGGTGATCCAAAGACCGGACCGCAGTTATTCCAGAGACCGTGACTGCGACTATCTAAAGGAATCGTGAGCGCGGGAATTCAAGGACGGTGGCCGAGGCAATCCAAAGAATTCTGACCACGATTATATGAGGACCACGACCAAGCTGGATCACGACCATAGAAGAATAAGGCAGAGACCGCGATCGCAGCCTTGTCCTCACTTAACAGAAAAACTGCGACTGCAGTTCTAAGTCGGTGGAAGACGCCTATAAATAGCACCCCCACATGTCTTGTCAAAGGATCAGACGATACAGATCAGATCCCGAGGCCACGAAGTGCTATTGCATTTTAGACTCGTCTCCGACCACCCATCCATCAGTCTTGGATCTCTAGGAGTGAAAGCCAAAGAGAGAGAAGACTATCATCTGCCCCTTCTTCGACAGGAGAAGGTCATCCACGCAGTAGATCCAGATCTGAAGAAGTAGTGTGTAGTATCACGTTCTTCTCTCCCAAATCTATCACTTCATCCCGTTGTACCCCTTCCCCTCTTTGTGAACCTTATGGATCTGTCTGTATGTAGTGTCGTCATGTTGTCTGCAAACATGAGCGACTAACACCTTAACTTGGATTGGGAGTAGCCACTAAGGCTCTCCCAACATGTATATTGTCTCTTTCTTTTGAAAATACATATTCTTATCAAGATTATCTCCATGCACCTATTTTTAATGCTTCACTTGTATGCTTAGCTACCATCTTGTGATGTTTGATTGTTGATATCTCGAGAGAGTAATATCGCTTTTATCCCGTGTCATGAAGTGGTATGAATGCACGAGAGTGTTGGAATGCTAAAGATTTAACCATATGTTTGCTGTGAGGTTTTTGAGTCATCATCTCGAGAGAGAGACTTCTTCTAGACTTAGATCTATCCACATATCGAGAGAGAGTGGAATAGACTTTTTAATGGTTGCTTGTAATCTTGATATGAGTATGCAAGGGAGAGAGAGAGATAGTGTTACATGTTGGTGAGGTGCTTTAGTTGGTGAACCCCAACCTGGGTTTTCCCCCTTATACTTGCTTACAGTTCATTTCCTTTTCTTGTCTATTTTACTATTCTCATTCTTATGATACCGTTCCTTAGGGAACATCTCTTTACACCCTTTTTAGATGAAGTATAAGAGTGTTTGATTCCACGTTCTTAACACGACCAACCTTGTCCCTGTGTTCGACCCCGATCGCTACATCAAACCCCGTTTATCGTTGCAGGGGCCTGAGAGTCGGGTTATCTCTTTAAAAGTCCGACTACTGTAATCCACGCCCTTGGGACGTGCGATTTAGGCGGTCAACTTTTTGGCGCCGTTGCCGGGGACAAGGCAAAACGGTACTGTTAAGAACCTGAGTCCGCTTACTATACTCCCGTGCCTCAAGCTTAGCAATAAGCTTGACCAACACAGTGATTTTTGTTTGCTTTCTAACTCGAGTTTGTGCGGGATAGTTTGTTTTACCAGTTCAGTTCCCTAACTTGACTCTACGATCTATTCAGGTACCCAGGAAGAAGCAATTTGTTAGACTTAACTCTCGTTCATCATGCTACCTTGCATGGAAGGTCCCCTTTCAGTAGACGAGCGGAACACGAGGGTTGGACAACACCCACCTCCGCCAGGAACCGATGAAGATAGAAATGACCGTTATAATGATGATCATCTCTACGAAGAAATAGATGAACCTAAACAAGAACAATCTGAAGATGACGATCGCCATAACGACGAGCGTCGTCATCGTTGTAGGCACAAAAGAAACCATAACAACTATGAGAAATCATAGGGACAGTGCCAACAAAGATGACGAAGAGGAAGAAAAGACTCTTCGGGAGTTGACAGCTACAAAAGCCAACAATTCAAGATGCCCTGTGATCATCCCAAGGTTCAATGCAACGAACTTTGAATTGAAGCCAGATGTAATCTCTATGATCCTAACAAAAGCTTTTGAGGGAATTCAAAGAATGATAACCCTTATCATCACCTCGACGCTTTTAAGAATATCTGTGACACAATTAAAATGTGGGGAGTTCCACAAGAAGTCATCTATTGCAAATGTTTCATTTTCTCCTTAGAGGAAAATGCACTATTCTAGTACCTTGGGCTACCAAATCAAGCTTTGAATGGATGGAATGCATTGGCAGACGCTTTCGTGAACAAGTTCTACCCCATGGAGAAGACTATTTGTAATAGGTAGAAGATCACATCTTTCACACAGAAACCAGGTGAGAATATGCATGAAGCCTGGAAAAGATATCAGGAATACCAGAGAGATTGCCCTCACCACAATTACAAGAAGGGGTTCTTGATAACAACATTCTACAATGGTCTAACTCCTAAAGAAAGATTCTCGCTAAATGCAACAACAGGAAGTGACTTTCTCGGTAAAAAGCCCAATAGATCTAAAAAGATCATAGAAAACATGGCTGAGTTATAAGATGGGACTGACTATGACAGGACCGACAGAGGGTATGCTAAGAAAGCCACCAATGAAGGGCCGTCGATTGAATCAAAGGCTCTCGAAGCAATCACATCTCAAATACAAAAGATAGCGATGGATGTCAAATAGCTAAAGGAATTAGGAGGGAAAGGAAAGAAGCAAATTGAGAAGGTGATGAAATGTGTCACTTGTGGTGAAGGTGGGCACAAAATAGATAACTGCATATACACCCGACCCGAAGAATCAAGTAAAAGTGAGTCTGAGGAGGAGGAAGCTGAAAATGTCTCTTATGCCAACTTCAAGAGGCCAGATCACCTCGGTTTCAGTTATGGCAACAAAGATGTTGTAGAAAATTTGCATCAATTGAATAATCCACCCAAGCAACCACCAGGTTTCGAGAAGCAGAACAGACAAGGACAATACACCAAGACAAGCACTTTCCAGACAAACAAAACCAACTATCAAGGTCAAGAGAAGTATCAAAACCGCCAATCTGCCAACATAAGTCAAGGACAAGGACAAGCTCAAGGACAGAATCAAATAAGGAGTACTAGTCAGCCTGACTTAGTGGGCCAACTATTCGATTTCGTCAAGAGTCTGGACACGATAAACAATCAAATTGCACAAAGTGCAATGTCCAACTCTGGCGTTCTGAACACTATGCAGGTACAAATGGCAGATATGCAAACACATCAACGCCAGATAGACTAGTAGATCGCTCAGTTGGCTGAGCTTGTGAAGAACCCTACAGGGAAGATTCCTTCTAACACATAGTCTGCCAAGATGGCGATCCTTAGATCGGGAAAGACAATAGAGAGCCCTGAGGTGATAAGACTTGAAGAACTAGAGTCAGAGAATGTTATGGAGAACCCAGCCAAAGGAGAGAACCAACATGCTCAAGTTAGAGAACCAGAACCTGCGGAGGAAATATTTGCCAAAAGAAGTCAATACTCCCCAAGATTACCTTTTCTGTATAAACTTATAAAAGCGCACCTCAAGAAGAGGTATGAGAAGTTTATGGAGTCGGTGAAAAAGCTTCACCTCGAGGTGCCATTTCTAGATGCTTTAGAAGAAATGCCAACATATGCCAAGTTTTTCAAGGACCTAATCACAAAGAAAGGAAGAGGAGGAATGATTGAAACAGTGCACCTTGCCAGTATGTCAACTTCCTTCGTAAAAGCGGAATTACCTACCAAAAAGAAAGACACAGGAGCCTTTACTATACCTTTTGTTGTAGGGGATAACATCGAAAGGAAAGGTCTCGCCGACTTGGGGGCTAGCATCAGTTTAATGCCTTTAAGCCTCGCGCAATGATTAGGACTGACCGATATGGTCAGGACTAATATGAGAATCGAGTTGGCGGATCACACCTTCAAGAGGCCTGTGGGAGTAGTCGAAGATGTTCCGATTCGCGTGGGGAGATTCTTCATCCCATGTGATATTGTTATCATTGACACTCTTGAAGACCCTAAATGCCCTATCATCTTTGGACGTCCTTTCTTGGCAACTGCGAGGGCACTGATTGATGTCGTTGAAGGCATCATAACTCTAAGGGTCAGAAATGACCACATCGATTTCAAGGTGAAAGACGCAATGAAAGGACCATCCCTGCTCAAATCTGCTTACTTCGTGGATAGCTACAACCAATATTGTGAAGAAGTAGAAGAAGACACAGCAGTGGTAGACCCTCTTATGAGGGCGTTAAACAAGAAAGATTCAGAAATTGACGACCCCAAGGTTGCTGAGATCCTCAAATACCTAAGTCAAGACAGAGAAGAACTGAGCGATGAAGAGGAAGTTGTCGAGACAGTAAAGTATGCTTTTCTAGAGCTGACAAGGGGAGAAGATAAAGTACCAAAACCCAAACCAGAACTGAAACAATTACTGGAAGGTCTGAAGTACGAGTTTCTTGATCTTGAAGAAAGGAATCCTGTCATAGTCAATGCCAGTCTGACTGAAGAGCAAATGGAAAGACTTCTTAAAGAGCTAAGGCTCCATAGACAAGCTATAGGGTATTCGATGGATGAGATTAAGGGGCTAAATCCTTCCCTATGTATGCACTGCATTAATATGGAAGAGTCATCCAAACCCCTTGTTCAACCCCAGAGGAAGTTGAATCAGATGTTAAAAGAGGTTGTAAAGAAGGAAGTCATCAAGCTAAGGGACGCATGTATTATCTACCCAATCAACAACAACAATTGGGTGAGCCCTATTCATGTGGTGCCAAAGAAAGGAGGGATGACAATTGTCAAGGGTGATAAAGGAGATGAAGTGGTCATCCAGACCACCACCGGATGGAGAATGTGCATCGATTATCGAAAGATGAATCAAGCAACGAAGAAAGATCACTACCCTCTTCCCTTTATCGACCAAGTGCTAGAAAGGCTTACGCATCACGAATATTTTTGCTTCTTGGACGGTTATTCCGGATTTTACCAAGTTCCCATCCTACTTGTTGATCCAAAGAAAACTACCTTCACCTGTCTATATGGTACCTATGCCTTCCGACGAATGTTGTTCGAATTATGCAACGCTCCTGCAACATTCCAACGTTGCATGATCTCGATGTTCTCAGACTTTCTGGAAGACATTGTAGAGGTCTTTATAGATGATTTTTTTGTCTATGGAAGAGATTTCGATAGTTGTTTGAAAAACCTATCGTTAGTCCTAGAACGCTGTGAAGAGAAGAACTTAGTCCTCAACTGGGAGAAATGCCATTTTATGGTGCAGGAAGGCATAGTCCTGGGCCACAAGATCTGAAAAAGAGGAATTGAAGTAGATGTTAGCAAGGTCGAGGCTATCTATAGACTGCCTCCACCTAGGTCCGTGACAGGAGTGCGAAGTTTTCTTGGTCACTTTGGTTACTATCGAAGATTCATAAAGGACTTTTCGAAGATTTCAAAACCCTTGTCAAATCTGCTGATCAAAGATGCGGAATTTGATTTTACAGATGATTATTTGAAAGCTTTTCAGACTTTGAAGGAAGCACTCATAACACCACCTATTCTTCAAGCTCAGGATTGGGAGCTGCCCTTTGAGTTAATGTGTGATGCTAGTGACTATGTCGTGGGGGTAGTTATAGGGCACAAGAAGGACAAGAAACATCATGTCATCTGCTATGCCAGCCACACTCTTGATGAGGCACAAGTAAATTACACTACCACAGAGAAAGAAATGCTCGCTATTGCTTTTGCCTTTGACAAATTCAGATCTTATCTGATTGGAGAGAAAGTAAAGGTCTACACCGACCATGGAGCAATACGATACCTGATGCAGAAAAAAGACACTAAGCCTAGGTTGCTAAGGTGGGCCCTATTACTCCAGGAGTTCGATCACGAGATCATTGATAAGAAAGGGGCGGAAAACGTAGTTGCCGACCATTTGTCTAGGATTATCGTCGAAGACAAGAATGAACAACCTGTAAATGATAACTACGCAAATAAGGCTTTGCTCATGATAGAAGCCGAAGAACAGAACTTGCCATGGTTCGTGGACATTTGCAATCACCTTGCTTGCGGGGAGTTACCACCAAAAATAACCTACCACCAAAAAAATAAACTCTTCTCTGATATAAAAAATTACTACTGGGATGATCCCATGCTCTTCAAAAGATGCTCAAATAATCTATACAAAAGATGTGTTTATGAAGAAGAAGTGCCTGATATTTTGAGGGAATGCCATTCCTCACCCTATGGAGGATATCTGGGGAGTGACAAGACAACAACTAAGGTCCTACAATCAGGTTTCTACTGGCCTTCACTGTTCAAGGATGCCGCAACATATGTAAAAACCTGCAAGGAATGTCAGATGATAGGGAATATCGGTAAAAGAAATGAAATACTATGGCAGAGTGGGTTGAAGTTGAAATTTTTGATGTATGGGGGATCGACTACATGTGACCTTTCCTGCCATCCCAAGGGAATAAATACATCCTCGTGGCTGTCGATTACGTTTCAAAATGGGTGGAAATTGTTGCCATCCAAACTTGTGACTCCAAGCCTGTCATAAGGCTATTTGAGAAAACTATTTTCCCAAGGTTTGGTGTACCACGAACTGTTATAAGTGATGGAGGGTCCCACTTTGGGGAAAGGCAGTTTAAAAAGTTGCTGAAAAAGTATGGAGTCAGACACAAAGTTTCTACCCCCTACCACCCACAAACTTCAGGGTAGGTGGAGGTGTCAAACAGACAACTGAAACAAATCCTTGAAAAGACTGTTAGAAGAACAAGAAAGGATTGGGTAATGAAATTGGATGATGCCCTTTGGGCATATAGAACAGCCTACTAAACCCCCATTGGAACTACACCCTATCAACTCTTATATGGGAAATCCTACCATCTACCTTTGGAACTCGAGCACAAAGCCCTTTGGGCAATAAAGTTCCTGAATATGGATATGGAAAAGGCTGGCCAAGGACGCTACTTACAGTTGTAAGAATTAGAAGAATTAAGGCTACACACCTATGAGAATGCAAGAATCTATAAACAAAGGACCAAGGTGTGGAACGAAACCCACCTGAAAAATAAGGATGTCCATAAAGGAGACAAGGTGCTTCTTTTCAACTCCAGTATTCATCTCTTCCCTGGAAAGCTAAGAACCAAATGGTCAGGACCCTTCACTGTGGTAAAAATCTACCCATCTAGGGTAATGGAGATCCAGGGAGAGAAGACTGGAAACTTCAAAGTTAATGGACACAGGGTCAAAAGGTTTTATGAAGATCAGGCTTTTGTGAGAAGATCAGAGATTGATTTGGAGGAGCCAAGCTAGACAGCGGAGGGAAACAAGGAGAAATTGCCACTCCCTACTACAATGACCAAGGAATGAAGTTGTATGAAGTCTAGCTAAGAGAATTTAAAGCAAGCGCTTCTTGGGAGGCAACCCAAGTCTTTATCTTTTCTTTACCTTTGTTTTCTCTTTCTTTCTCTCATTTAGTTAAAGTTTTTCTCCATCTTCTGACCAAGTTTGTTTTCATTATGAATTTTATCAGTTTAAGTTTATATCTCATAGAAACTGACTCTTCTTTGATCTGGTCACGGTTATAACTGCGACCGTGGTTTTGCTTGTGTTCTTGAAGAATCGCAACCGCAATCGTTCCCTTGCAACCGACAAGACCGCGACCATGGTCCCTTCCAAGAAAATCGTGATCGCGATCATACCCGCGACCGCAGTATAAGCCGCGACCGCGATTCCTTCAAGCAAAACCACGACTATGGTCTTTTCTCTCAATTAGGTTGATCGTGATCTGGACGCCTATAAATACCTTTAGGAACCCAAATGTTTGATTCTTTACACTCTCATCACTATCGTCTAAACCCTAAGACCTCTGTACCGATTCAAGACCTACGAGTGCCACCGCACATCCACCATTTGCCGTCCGCGATCATCGCCACCGTCGCAGCCACAACCGTCGATAAGGTAACTGCTTGCTTTCTTTATGCTTTGCGTTGACGAACTTTTCCTTGATCTTGAACTTTTCCATCGTCGCTACGACGATCCGCTCTCACAGTTTAGCCGCTGATCGCCCCACTAATGCTTTGTTTCTGAACGCAGGGTTCTGTATCTTTTTGTCCCTAAAAAGAAAAAGAACACCTAAAAACCCTAAAAATGAAATAATGGACGCTTGCAAGGACAAAGAACAAATGATCTAAAAAAACTAAATGAATGGATAAGATGAACCGCGAATGCGGTCATCTTAACCGACGCAAGATGGAAAACCCTAAGAAGCATGACCGCAACGTTCACCCAACCCCTAAGAACTTGCTAGTTTGGGCTTTCCTGAAGAGACATCGGGACCGCGATTATAATCGCGATCACGATTACTACCACGACCGCGATCTTTCTTCAGAAAATTGCGACCGTGGTCTTTCTCCAGGAAACTGCGACCACAACCTTTTTTTAGGAAACCGCGACCGCATCTTGCTCTAAGGTAACAATAACCACGACCGTGATTAAAAATTGCGACCGCGGTTCTTATTGTCCACTTATTAAAATTTGAAACCTAAGTTTTCAGTTAAGGAAGATAACCTAGAATCTGATGTTAATTGTGCCCAGATTAATAGAGGCGATCTTCGATAAACCTTACTATGACCTAAACTCCTTTAGTTTTGTAAATTTCACAGAATGTCTTCTCCACCCCTTTCTCAAGAAGGCTACTTCCCTGAAGGAGGTAGAGATGACAGTCAAGGGCTTGACAGAAAAGCTGAATAAGAACACCTCTATACCAATTCCCAAACGCCTGGACATACAACTAAGATTGGAGCAGTATCAGAGGATATTGGCGGGGTACCACAAGAGGAGTCCCCAGAAGAAACCAAACAAATGGAGGAGACAGAGACCTCCAAATACTGACTAGAAGATTCAGGGAGCCCAGTGAACGGGAGGAAGCAAAAAGATGCATCAAAGAAACCCATGCCCAGCAAGAAGGAAAGGGCAGAAAAAGACATGGAAGAAACCTCTGCACAGAAAGGGGAGCCACCGTTTGTGCCCCGGGACAAGGTACACCATTTTGCTTATGATTGGATGTCCACAAACAAAGAATGCAGTCCGACACGTTACTTCAATGTGGAGGACTTCAAGAAGCTGGGGATTGACGACAGGACGATGAAGTTCCTAGAGGGCGCTAATTTACGCACCATCTGCACACCCAAAGTAAAGTCTTACAGGAGGCTGACCCTAGAATTCTTGTCTTCCCTGACGAAGATCGCCTCCAATAGCGAGACACGAGCAGCGGGAGGTGGAGAATTCATGCTCCAGGTATGGCTAGGGGGCAAAACCCACAAAGTGACAAAGGCAGACCTGAATAGGATATTCACAACAATGGAGGAAGAAGCCAAAGCCTGTTCAACCTCTCCAACAGAAAGAGAAATTGCTAAATACGACAATAACAAAATGTGGGAAGAATTAACTGGGGAGGAAAAGCACAACCCTAAGAATTCCAAATCCTCCCAGATAAGCTCCTGCTTCATCAAGATAATACAGAAGATCACCACCTTCATTATAGATGCCAGATCAGAGACCGAGATAGTCAGCAAGGGGGACCTTTTCCTCGTATAGTCAATGATTAAGAAATGACCAGTTAATATAGGTAGAATCCTAGTCAGAAGGCTTTCGGCGGCAGTAGGCGATGGTGTAAAACAAAAATCTACTTTCTACATGGGCGGTCAAATTACGATGAACGCCTATTACCAGCTAGAAGAAGGAGAAGTCCAAAAATATGAAGAAATGGAGGGACATCAAAGCATAGACATCAAGTCCCTCGTCAGTATGAGAATCCTGGAGCTGAAGGGGGAGAAAACATATTTCAAACATAAAGGATCAAGGAAACCACTCCCCCTTCTTGAAATTGCATTTTCTGATGCTCATAAACTACAACCAACTCTCAACGACATCGAGAAGATGAGCTCTGGGACACTGCATGCCAGCACACCAATGGATCCAACACAAACAATAGGGGAAAGCAGTGCCCCAACACTAAAAAAAAAGAAGAACCAGGAGCTGAGGAAGAAACTGGCGGTGGAGAAGAAGAAAATAGACACCACCATCAAGCCATCTAAGAAAGAGAAGGTCACAGGACAACAAGTGGATACAAGAGCTATAGCCCCACCTCTCCAAAGCCACAAGAGGAAATAATTGTAGTGGAGGGAGAGGTGGAGAAGAATAAGGCTACAGAAGAGGTGCCACAACCCACCAACATGCCGGAGGCGGAGCCAGAAGGATAAGACTCCCAAGCCATATTAGAGGCAGGAGAGGGCGAACCTTAGCTAGAAGCCCCACAACCAACAGACGTACCGGAGGCGGGGCCAGAACGGCAAGGCTCCCAGGTCGTACCAGGGGCGGCAACAGAAAAAGTAGGGGAGATGCCCCCACCGCCGCCACCTAGGCAGCCAACCATGCCAAGTTTTTCGACGACACGTGTGGAGTAGAAGCTGCATCAACAACAACGACAAGCACCCTATTTCGGGGGTGCTTTAGGTACAAGGTTTGATGCAATGTGGGAACACATGCATCAAACTAATGCTATACACGATAAAATTTCTACATCTTTATCATTCATTACAACGCAGGTACAAGAATTGGATGAAAGGATGACAATATTCCCATACTTCATCCAAGAGGTTTTAAGTAACCACTGGATGATGATGGGGATACTGAAGAAAATGCAGGAGGAAATGACGTTCCTGCGAAAAGAAGGACAGGCCATTCATACAGACAACGAGAAAATGTGCCAAAAATATGAAGAAGCAATGGCCGCCCTTGAAGAAGAGCGCCACAACGTACAAGACGACTGCCAAAAGCTTGACCAGGAGTGCACAGAAGTCGAGGCCCAGTGGGAGAAGAAGAGGACAAAGCGCCCTGCCAACCCAGCATGCTCCTTAGCCAACCCCTCCAGCCACGACGACAACGTGAGGGGGCTGGGGGCAGGAGCCGACACAACAGAAGCTGGTACAACAAAGAACGGGAGCACAAGCAAGAAGCCATCTCCCGTGGCTGAACAAGAAGGAACCCAATCATCAAAAAGGTCGAGCCCTAAACTAAAAAGCAAGCAACACAAATGAAGGGGTTTGACCTCAACTGTGACCCTGAGGAGGTGATGTATGAAATCGCTAATAAGGATAAACACCACACGGAACAACACCTCTCTCCTATAGCACACACTCCGACTATAGAAGAGTGGATAGCAGCTGCTCATCGGGAGGAAGTGGTCGCAGAGCTCAGCTCGGCCGGAGCAGCAGAAATTGACAGGCTAATAATTGAGCTGGGAGCTGGGCTCGATGAAACTAATGACTTCCTCCTTTTCCCACCTCATGAAGAGCACCACGACTACATCTATGATGGGAATATGGAGACCACTCTAAAGATGATGGAAGAAGCCAAGTTGGGATAGGCCTCTGAGGAGAGTCACTCCAAAGACAATGCCGTTGTAGAAACCTCTTAAGAGGAAGCTGGACCAACAAACACGTTGCAATCTACACATAAAGTTACTGAGCAGGTGGTAAAGGCTATGCCAACAATACAAGAAGCCTCGACACCGATTGCACTTGAAGAAACGTCCGAGGATGAGGATGGCGGGCTAGCAACCTTCTTCACAGATGAGCCTGCCAAGGAGAGTAAAGGTGAAGAAAAGATCGAGATACCTGTAATAGCTCCTCCTCTGCCATGCAAGATGAAGGACATGGACATGACAACCGTGTCACAGATCTCTTGTAGATATGTCCATGTCCTAGCAGATGTCCTCAATGATGATCTACCTGGGTCAGACATACTGTACAACAACAAGGGTAGACGTCTGTCCAGAGATGACTTCCCGAGGGTTTTCCTGAAGAAGGTGCAAGTACACAAAAGGATGTTCAAGGTACTTTGCTCCACCCTCCTAGAAGAGTTCCTACATCCAGACAAGCTGCAACCGGTTTTCAACAACATCACATGTCTGGCCGGCCTGTTATACAAAGAAGAATACATGGTGGTAGAAATGTTGGAACTACAGGCCGCTGTCCGGAGAAAAGATACAAAACTGTGGTGCTGCCCATCAGGAATGCAAAGCATTGGGCACTAATAGTCGTTGATCTACACGAACGTAAGATGACGGTGCTCAATTTCTACGCAGGTGAGATGGACATCACATTTCTAGTATACAAAAGGAAGGATGCCAGGGACGCATTGAAGATTCTGATACACCTACAACGAGCTATCAAAGAGGCGGGCGCAAAATTTCAAGGGTCCTAGAAACTATTCTCCATCAACAAGAAGGTTACCCAGGAAGAAGCTAGTTCAGGAGATTGTGCCTTCATCATTCTGCGCATGATGGAAGCCATCAACAAGGGCATTCCCCTGGAAGACCTGAGCGTGGAAGACCTGCATGGACTGCGGGGTGTGTACATCATGGAAGTCATCTACGATCACTGGTTCTTTAAGGATCCGTCGATGGCTGTAGATACCATACCCCGCATGCTCCATATGGACATCCCTCTCCCCGAGAAGATATCTAGGAGGGAATAGCTCAAGACCATGTGGGTCGACCCATATGAATCGGCCAGAGCTATAGCTTGGAAGGCAGGATGGACTACAGAGACTGAAGAAGCAGTGAAGAAAACAGAAGAAGAATAGCAGCCTTCAGTAACATAAGCTCCCAAAGTTCCTTCTGCAGAAGCACATCACGTAGAATTAGAAGCTGAAGAAGACCTAGGGAACGATGGACCAGATGGCCCGGTGGGAGAAATCGTACCTTCTTTCGAGAACTTTGACAGATGGAGTTGCCTCAGTTTGTCGATGGAAGAACTTACCATAATCATGAATTCTCTAAAAGAAGATGACTCATCGGGAGATGTCATCTTTCAATGAGATGACATCTGCATTTTAAAAGACGACCTCCGCAAAACTTTAAAAATAGGAGGGTATCTTTCTGTAAGCACGATGTCGGCCTACCAGGCACTATTAGGGGACTCTATGTCAAACTCCCACATGACATATTTCCTACTGGTAGACGATATCCTCAAAGATAAGAAGACAAGAGAAATGGAGCAGCTGCAATGACGACTTCAAGCGGCCACACCAGAGCGTATTTTCTTGTCGATTCTTCATGACAACCACTGGACTTTGTTGCACGTCAACCTTATGAAAAGGACTAAAGTTCTATACAATAGCTCCGACGCAACCTTCTCACTCAAGAAAATGACCAACATGACGATAGAAAGGTCTCCTACAGAAGAAAAGGCAAGTACCTGCGCCGAAGCTATCGTCAAGATGATACAACAACACTGTAGAGGGTACGTAATGAAAAAAGGCAAGGACTTCAAGAAAACTCAATATTGCCGCAGAAGCCCTCAACAGGTACCCCTATCAAATGACTGCAGGTTCTTTTGCCTGCCATGGATGGTAGCTATCGCAACTACCAGCCTCAAGGTGGAGAATATGTAGTACGAGCAATATCATGCACTTAGGGGTATCTATGCCAGTATGCTCCTAGAGTCCAAGTGGGCTTTCCCCGCCAAATAAACAATAAAGAAGGCTCATTTATACAACTTACTCAAATTTTGACACCCCGGGACGGGGTGCAGGATAAGTTTGGGGGAGGAGTCATAAATGGGCCACAGAGGTACTTGTACCTCCCTTTTTCATTTACTTCATTTTTCATTTCACTTCCCCTTTTATTACACCGTCAAAAATTTTGAAAATTTGAAATTTCGTTACAACTAACCTTCTAGAAGCTCGCTTTCTCTCACTAAAAATTTCTAAATGTAGTATTCCAGCCCTCAGAGAGAGAAAAATATGAGCAACATACACAGGAAAGCATGAGTAAAACAACAACCATAGCAATACTGCTATATCTCATTCTTGTAATAAGACATTGTAAATGTAACACCTTAACTCATAAAAGCACTGCAGACTAGAGAACCTCAGTCATACTCCTAAACAACCAACCCCACCTGACACTTCTATCCAGAAAAATCCTCATCTCTATAGAAAGGAAAAAGCTACCCTGTTCACGGAAAATATCCAAAAAGAGGCTTGACCGCCTAGAAAACCAACTAAAACCCTCAAACCCAAGCCTGGAAGGAGAGATAAAAAACCGAAAATCAAATAAAGAAAAGAATATGATAGATGTGCCCTAAAAGATGCCAAAAGTTTTTGCCCGACCAGTTTATTGCTGCACTCATGAATGCAGATATGTCATGCCCGTAAGTGGAAACTGGAAGCCAAGCTTACACACCTCTAATCCTGAATGGAACTTCACATACCACCTGACTTAAAGTCAGAAGTCCAAAAAGGGCAACACTGTTCTTACGATAGTTGTGGGTGAGGAGTTCAGGAGGAAGAGGAAACACCTAAAAGCTTCAAGCCTACCTATACACATTAGCATAGGGCCCACTGAAAATAAAGAATAGGTGTGAAAGCTACCTTTCAAAAAGGTGTGGCATTAGTATGGATGTTAGCTAAGGGAGGGATGATTAGTTGAGAAGGAGAAACCTTTTACAATAGAAGGTTATGACACATAAGATGAGATTATGCAACTCCATGTCTAAATGGGGAGATTGAGACCTAAGGGATTGAATACACGCTACAACAGTCTTGATGCAAGGATGAGATATTTCAGTCATGCTTTTATGTTGTCTCTTAAAGTTGTTCATTCTTTCTCTCTCTGAGTTATCAGACCTACACTTAGCCCGAGGACATGCTTGATTCTAAATTTGGGGGAGTTGATAACACCGTATTTTACATACTTTTTGTATATATTTCACACCACTTTTAGTATAACTTTAGTTAACTTTTCACATAATCTCTCTATCTTTTTGACTAAAGCCTTGTTTAATGATTTCAGGAATCAACACAACTTAGGTTGCGATCTTGGAGACCGTGACCGTGGTTAATCAAAAGACTGTGACCGCGATCATCCAGAGACCACGACCGTGATCATCCAGAGACCGTGATCGCGGTTCCTCTCCTCACTCACTCCTCTCACAGCACCCGCGGTTTGCATTGCCTCAATGCCACGACCGCAGTGATCCAAAGACTGTGACTGCGGCTATCCAAAGAAATCACGACTGCGGGAATTCAAGGACTGCAACTGAGGAAATCCAAAGAATCGTGACCGTGATTATATGAGGACCGCGACCAAGCTGGATTGTGACCAGAGAAGAATAAGGCAGAGACCATGACCGTGGCCTTGCCCTCACTTAACAAAAAACTGCGACCGCGGTTCTAAGTCGGTGGAAGACGCCTATAAATAGCGCCCCACCTGTCTTGTAAAAGGATCAGACGATACAGATCAGATACTGAGGCCACAAAGTGTTGCTGCATTTCAGACTCGTCTCTGACCACCCATCCATCAGTCTTGGATCCCCAGGAGAAAAAGCCGAAGAGAGAGAAGACTGCCATCTGCCCCTTCTTTGACAGGAGAAGGTCATCCACGCGGTAGATCCAGATCTGAAGAAGTAGTGTGTAGTATCACATTCTTCTCTCCCAGATCTATCGCTTCATCCCGATGTACCCCTTCCCCTCTTCGTGAACCTTATGGATCTTTCTGTATGTAGTATCGTCATGTTGTCCACAAACATGAGCGGCTAACACCTTAACTTGGGTTGGGAGTAGCCACTAAGGCTCTCCCAACATGCATATTGTCTCTTTCTTTTGAAAATACATATTCTTATCAAGATTATCTCCATGCACCTATTTTAATGCTTCACTTGTATGCTTAGCTACCATCTTGTGATGTTTGATTGCTGATATCTCAAGAGAGTAATATCACTTTTATCCCATGTCATGAAGTGGTATGAATGCACGAGAGTGTTGGAATGCTAAAACTTTAACCATATGTTTGCTGTGAGGTTTTTGAGTCATCATCTCGAGAGAGAGGCTTCTTCTAGACTTAGATCTATCCACATCTCGAGAGAGAGTGGAATTGACTTTTTAATGGTTGCTTGTAATCTTTATATGAGTATGCGAGGGAGAGAAATAGTGTTACATGTTAGTGAGGTGCTTTAGTTGGTGAGCCCCGACCCGGGTTTTCCCCCTTATAGTTGCTTACAGTTCATTTCCTTTTCTTGTCTATTTTACTGTTCTCATTCTTATGATACCGTTCCTTAGGGAACATATCTTTACACCGTTTTGGCTAGAGTATAAGAGTGTTTGATTCTGCGTTCTTAACACAACCAACCTTGTCCTTGTGTTTGACCCCGATCGCTACATTGGACCCTATTTATCGTTGCGGGGGCCTGAGAGCCAGGTTATCTCTTTTAAAAATCGGACTACTGTAATCCACACCCTTGGGACGTGCAATTTAGGCCGGTCAACGTCATGTCAATTAACAAAACTTGGGAAAAAATTGGGACAGAACACAAGTGATACAACATGTCATTTAAGTGACACATCGTGTCAAAGTGCATCCAAGACGCCATGTCAAAAAATGACACGACGTGTCGTAAGGAAGAGTTCACAAATGAAGTCGTGAATGAAGTCAAACACAACGTACATGTTGTGTTTCCGTGTCAAGAAGCGACATGACTTGTTAGCAGCCAACAATAACAAAAAAAACCCCTAGACAACAACAAAGGGTGGATTAATCCTTCTTGATCTTCACCTTAGTAATATATGAATGATATATCCCCAATATCAATAACAAATTGAGATCTTTTTCTCAGGTTTTGGGATTAGATCTTAATGGATGCATGGATGTCAAAGGCATTGTAGATATGCAGAGATGTAGATAAACTAGGTGTTGATATGCAAAGGTTAGATGACAGTGGTGTCAATCATCAACATTGTAGATACATGTGTCAAATAGCATGGATATGGCAACTCGATTAGCAAATAGTATGGACGGAGGCATGGCAACCCTTTTATATCTAGTAGCACCAACTTCAAAGTGGATGCTTTTGTTGTTGAAGATGAATATAGTTCATGGAGACAACTCTAAGAAGAAGCAGGGATACAAAATCCCTACGGACAGTCAAGCTACACCTAGCGAAAACAGCCACCTGCAAGGGAGGCTTCTCTCCTTTGACTCTCTCTCTCTCTCAGGTTTGGGGGTGGTACATGAAAGCCTACTCTAATATTATGTGGAAAAAATGATATGGTGGGGAAGTCTCCTTGTGTGTATATTTTTCTTATTGATAGAAGGCAACTCCCTCTCCTATATATAGGATAAGGGGAAAGCATACAAACTCAAGACAAACCTTAATGGGTCAAGACACAACTAGATCCATATTACAAATACATTAAAACAATTTAACTAAATAGGCTCTCTAACATATGTCACCACAACCAAAAAGGCATACACACAACACATGTATAGGGTACGCATGAAGACATGTTGATGATGAGGCTGGGTGAATCATTATAGGTGGGATAATTGCAAACCACAATGTTGATGGAAGCTATAATGCTTGTATACCCAAAAGAGCAAGAGCCATATGAGGCAAAAGAGTTTGTCCCTATGCCACCGCATGATGTGCTAAGCATAGAGCACTGACTCCCTCTAGGTGTACGTATGGTGAAGCCCCATAGAGGGTGCACGGTTAAGGAGACCAAACCCACCATAGGAATCACAACGTTTGCATATAAACATTGGGTTGCTTTATACTATTTTAGTAGGCCAAAGACTCATCCGGGTGAGTCACGGGTTGAACCTAGGCTTAATTAATATGTAATATATCAACCCATATAGACCATTTAACCAATTTAAGTTTTGAGTCCAATTTAGGTCATTTTTAATAACATTAAAAAAGTTAAGCCCATCTAAATGATTATCTAGATACATTTTTTGATATCACAAGCCAAACACATCCTACAATTTATTTTTTAAGTTAGTATATAACTTAATCCTAGAAATATAAATACATATTTATATAAAATCAATTACATAAACACGCAAACATTGACTTATAAATAGGCTATATTTGCAGATAAAACACATACTTTCTTCTTTAAGAATGTGCCAAGAGAAACTAGCCAAATAATTTGATTTGTGAGCAAGTTCCATGTCACTAATAATATGGGACAATATCTTGGAGTACCTATAATCCACCCAAAAGTATCCAAGGGTACATACTCAGATATCCTTGATAGAGTATCTAGCAAGGTGAATGCATGGTCGGATGCGAGCCTATCGTTTTAGGCTGAGTATGCTTAACTAAATCTACATTGATAGTGATCTCCACTTACATGATGCAAAGGACCGTGGTACCTCTGAGTCTTTGTGACATGCGACATGTTATATGGAACTATGAGAACGTTTATTTGAAGAGGGAATCATAAGGAACATTCAATGTCTCTGTTAGCATGGAACAAAATAACAAACAAGAAGGATAGGGGATTAGGCATTAAGTCCATGAGTGAGTGGAATCAGACCTTATTACTAGAGAACACATGGGATCTAACAACATACAGAGAGACACTACAGTGTAAGGGTATGCAACAAAATTTCAATAAATATGATGCAGCCAAGAAAGCTTATATCTCACACCTACAGAAAGTCACGTTTGAAGACAAAAAGTTCACCGTTGACAACTCTATCCTAATCCTAGTGAGTGGTAAAAATGTAAATGTTTGGGATGATTGTTGGGTAAAAAGGGCTTTGTCTACATGATTATACCAATAATCTAGTACCTGTGAGTTAGCTGACATGCATGTGAAATGTGTTGTGCTTCCAATGGCGGAATGGGATTATGAATTCCCAGAAGACTGGCTAGAAAGAGACACTACTGACCTAATTAAGCAGGTTAAGGTGCCATAAGATCATGTAGATCACCGTGCCTAGACCCGTATGACTAATGGAAATTTCTCTTTAAATTCGGCATATGAGGTGCTCAGGGAACCAAAAGACATTGCCATTCAAGGCAGATGGGAGGATACTTGAAAATTAAAAGTTTCTAGAAGGGTGAAGTTGTTCGCATGGCTTGCTTAGCATAAAGCATTTCTTACAAATGAATAGCGGAAGGTCAGAATTTGACCATGGATAGCCAGTGTGTAAGATGCAAATTAGCATACGAGACATTACTTCATAAACTCGGGGACTACAATGCCTTCAGATCAATATGGATGCAACTACTATCATCAAAGAAAATACAAGCATTCTTTGAACCTACCGGTTCTGAGGACTGGTTCATGAATGATGGTAAAGTTTATGATATGGAGGAGAGTTTTTGGATCACGTGCAACTACATATGAAAATCTAGGAATTCATATGTATTCAAAGGAAAAAAATATGAAAGCTAAGAATCAAATTACTTATGTGAGGAAGGTCGTCCAACTGAACAAAGAGGCATGGAAGAAAGAGGACGCTGGACAGAAAATTGAAAGGTTGGAAGGTTGGAAATCACTAGATGGAGTCATCAAATTAAACTCTGATGCATTAGTTATAAAGCAGGACACAACTGTGGTTGTTGTTGCTAGGGAGTGGCATGGTGAGTGATTAGGTGGATGGGAACAAAAGTTGAGCACAATTAATGCAAATGAGGAAAAATGTTTGGAATAACCATACCACTTGAATGAGAAGCCATGTACAGATCGAAAAAATGGTGGTCGAGACGGACTTCCAGATGACGGTGAGGATAATCACTAAGGATGAAGCCAGCAATCCAAAATTCACATTGTAGATGATGATGATAAGAGGAGTATAAAGAGCAACATGAAGGTCGAATACATATGTAAGGAGAATAATAAACTAGCGGATGGCCTTGCCTAGTTTCATTTAAGAATAGCATTGATGTTTATGATTATGTCTATCCACCTATAGGCATAATATATATCTTTAATCATGAGAAATGTAATGGTAGTAGTACTACCGGATTTTATTAAGCAAATGGTATTAGCAAGTTTAATTTTCCTTTGAATTGGCTTGCACGAGGAAGGCAAGATGAATAGATAGCTTCATGACTTACACCAAAAAAAACTTATCCGAGTAACTTTTATGACATGATATCTAAACTAGGTCATGAAAGTATGAATTCTTAAATCTTGAGCTCTCAAATTAACTCACCCCATCCAAGATATAAGTTATGCATGTTAGGTATGTGTTAAAGGGGCAAGTTGAAGAGGCAAGGGAAAATTTTTATGCATGTCAAGTACATGTTAAAGGGGACAATTAAAGAGGCTAGAAAACAATGAGATGGGAGTCATATTAAGACAACCACAATGTGGGAGAAGCTAATTAAGCTATCGACATATGGGTTTGGAACAACAATGCATGTTGTGATCCTCTCACTGCATTGACCCAAAATACTAGCTATTCAATCCTTTTGCTCTAGATTTAAGTGTAGGGTATATGGATTCCCTCTTATATGGTCCAATCCTTATGTTTTGTGGGTCTCGTTAACTGGCCAGCGGATACCACAGATGATCCGTATAAATTAAATCATAATATAATAGGAATCTATACATGATAATGTAGGGATTCATGAAGGTGATAGTAACAATTGAAGCTTAAATCCATGTTCTCACGAGCAGATCTCTTCAACAATATATCGAGAATGAGGAGATGTGAGGTATACATTTTTCACATAGTAGATCTACCAACCGTGCTCACAAGATTATGAACATATGAATACATCGATGATGTTCTCCTTATGCAGTCACAAAGATGTCTACATCTCTATATGGTCCACATGGATGAATGGGAACTCCACATTGCACTCCTTAGAGTCAGCAGGGAAGGAGTAACCTTTTTATTTGTGTCATGCTAGCATTTACAAACTTTGCTTCTCTCTCTCCTTGGGGGTAATGATGATAATGTTCAAATGTCTAAAAGGCATAACCAAAACTTGTCGATCACGCCTCTTTATATAGGAGAGGCAAGGAATCATGATTTCTAATAAACTTTGAAAAATGAAAAGACTGTGACCATTTTTCAACATATCGCTTGCAGACAACCAATTGAATGACTGGTTAGGTCAGGCTACTTTCCAACAAGCTGACAGAGACAACCAACTGGGTGATTGGACTGGGCCAGAATGTCCTGTATGTGGTCATCTGATCTACCGATCTAGTCCAGTCGGCCAACTGGACCAACCAATCTACCAACTGGCTGGTCTTATCCAGTTAGGCGACTAGTCTATCCAGTCCACTGATTTGGTGGATCTTGACCTGGTCAATTAGTTGGACAATTTATTCGATGAGTAGCATGGCCATTCGGGAAAATGGACTTTCCACTCAACTAATTGGGCTTCCAATTAGTCCATCAACAATCTAATTGATCACCTAAACCTTTTAGCAATTAATTAATCTTGTGTCCATGATTCTACCCACTTACTTTTGCATCATATCTGGGTGATCATATAGACTTCAAATTATGTTGGTAAATATGTCTAAAAATTATATGATGACTTTAGAAACAATGATTGGTATCTAGTAAGACTCCATTGACACCCAAGTAATTGATAAAGTTAGAGAACAACTTCAACGTAGTATTGTGACCACTGATACAATGATCGTATAATACTCTGTCTGTGATATTCAGATTGAATCCAAGGAATGGAAATGTCATTATCTCAATGTTCAATATTTGTTACTTTATCTAGAGTAGACTATTTGAGATACATATTAGCTCAACATCATATGTTGACTTACATGAGCATGGACATGCATTTAATAGTATCAATCATCAAGTAGCTGGGATATCACTCAAATAGGAGGGAAAAATTCCATCAACATCACTCACAATAATACACATGTGTCGCAATGCACCCAACCAATACATGTATGACAATCCTTATTCAAGGTCACATTGAGTAAAGTACTGAACAACATGTCATCATTGTAGTGACTTCATGTCTAAGGACCACAATCATGACTATTACATTAAGGTATGATTATGACTACCATTTATGGCTTCCACGTATCATACTCAATTTGGGTCTATCTATTACACTTGTTCATAACAAGTACCTATGTGTTTGACTTGATATTGAATACCACGACTATTGAGATGTAATCAATTAAAACATATACTAGTCTCAATGTATCATTGTTATCCTAATTTATAAAAATAATTGACTAGGGAACTATACAAGAATGGATACTCTTATCACACACATGATCTCATGTTTAGGCCCTCAATCAATATCACGTCATTGAGTCATACATTATTAGGACATTATTATATCTATTCACGATCTCATATTGAAGCAAACATAATAATTCAAATTGGTCTTATTAATAGTCAAATCATATAAAGTGTGCCATTAAAAATAATCCTATGACTAGCTCTCTGGTCATACTACCGACAACTAACACACATACATATCCAATATGTGTATGGACACTAATGTCTAGCTAGTTGAATTGAAGATTGGGAAAAATCACACCTAAAACCTATAGATATTCATTATTATTGCAAATAAATGATTTTAATCCTAATTTTAGTAATTATAATGGTCGGGCCCACCACCCAAGTCTCTAATTGAGTTTCAAGAATGACAACTAGCCCCAAGACCACCACTGGCCTTGACTGTGCACTTTGTCCTTAGGCACAATCCATATCAACTTCCCAACGAATCACCATTCCTAGTACTACTCTAAGATGAGCACACATAACCACAAAGTTCTTAGTGATGGGATCCCTAAAAACAAGGTGCACCTTGGTGATATGGGTAGTCCAAGCATTCTTTATAAGATCATTTTACCAAAGGCCTCAAATCTTAGGATGTTACAATTTCATGTAGTATCACTAACAAAATTCAAACCAAACGTCAAGAACAACTATCTCAATTGATTTAACAAATTATATGCAGTAATTTTGTTTAACTCAGAGCTAATCCAATCTTTTGGTCCATCCTAGAAAACTCCTAAGTCATATAAAGGAATTGAGCCTATTTTTTTAATCCAGGCATCATCATATATAATAACTAGAGAATACATGTACATAAACTTGATGAGGAAAATAAATAAATATACAAGGTGGAGATGAAGCACTGAGGTGACCCTAACCAGGTACATAAAGGTGAACTCTCTACTTAAAACAACTGAAAACATTAGAGAAACCCTATCACAGACGAGTTGGAGATAACAACAAAAAAGGTTAGTAAGGAATGTCAAGAATGGGAGTGGGATCCTCTAGAGAACCCATTACCATTAGTAAGAACAAGATGGAGCAACAAAGTATATAACTTGATATGGAAAACTTAGATCAGGTGGAGTTTAGGAAGTCTAAGGTTTTCACCATAGAAGTCCATCTCAACATCCACATCAGGTTCGAACTTGATAAATCCCAAAGGAGAGAATGCTTCTTCATTGTTGGACATGGAGAAGATGCTAAGAACCATTTTAATCTTGAGGGATGAAGATGCATTGTCCGCATATGGGTGGAATCCATGCATTGAAGTCATTATATATTGTTTGTGATAAAATTAATAAACAACTTCTTATTTTTGAAGAATCTATGATTGTGGCCTAGCCATATGTTACACAAAATATACGTTGCTAGATATTTAAGATAAGGTTAAAAAATGTTCGATACATTATTCCTTATTGGAGAGAGTGGGTTAGTTGATTGTAGTAGTAATATTTTTTTTGTATTATAACTAGGGGAAAAACATTTTTTTGATAGACAAACAATAAAAAATATTATTTCTATTTATGTCTTGGTTTTAACAGAAGAGACATACATAGGCTCCATGAAAACCCCTTTTTTGCATATAGTTCCAATAAAACTTTGTGATTTTTTTTTGGGAGAAGCCAGAGGGCACTCTATTCATCCCACCCCCTCTTGTGGGTAAAATCAATCTGAAAAAATTACATCTCCTGCTCGCAAGGCAGGTATATCACCCATGGACACTACAAACACAGAACATGCAACTCAGCCCCCAACAAAGCGCTAGCCGTCACTAATGGGCTTCGGCCCATCTGAAATAAATGTAAGGAGATCCTCTTCTTTCAAGAATGTTCATGCCTCTGATCTTCATGGGAAGAGTGGTTGGTTCTGTCGTGATGTATTCAGACACTGAGTTATTTCCCCAAATGCCGAGTTCCTTAAGGATGGAATTAACCGCTTTGGGAACCAGATAGCCCAAGATATCTTCTTCTCGTAGGATAGATCTGACTTCTCTGGTGATCGTGATATCTTTCCACGGGCAAGTGTGATCCTCCCAAAGGATTTGATGGGTATACAAGTCATCGAATTCAATGGTAGTAATTGTCAAATTCTTCTTAACAGCAATCTTTAGCCCAACCAATATGCCACTGATATATGCTGATGTGTAATCTCTCGCATTCAACCATATCCGAAAAGCCATCCTGATGTAACTATGTTTGTTGCGGATAATCCCCGCAACCCAACATCTTATGTTGCCTAAAGGATCAATGGATTTGCCTGAAGTGATGTTTAGCTTGAGATTGTTGATGTCAGGAGGGATCCATCTCACTATATGGATCTTTTTGATCTTTATCTTAAGCTGCATTATGCCTTCCCTTTCCAGGTGTTCATAGAAGCTTATATCCTCGGTCCTCTTGAAGTGTCTATTCTGGAAATTTGAGTTAATTCAAGTCACTATGTCTGTCCACAACCTGCTGTGGTGGAGGAGCTGATTGTTAAATCTAAGCGCACATGTTGCTCTCCATATAGACCAACACACCAGAGTCATCAGTTCAATGGAAAGCCATCCACGAATATTGCCTCTCTGCTGAGAGCTTCCTGTAACGAAGATGTCAGTGATGGTTGTGGGCGCAAAGTCGTGAATATCAATGAGCCTGGTTGCTGCTGACCATAAGGCTGTCGCGGTCTCACTGTGAAGAAAATGATGAGCAGTTATCTCAGTCGAAGGATGACTGCAACATGAGCAACGGGAGACAAGGGGAATCACTCATCTAGCAATGTTGTCATCTGTAGGTAAGGCTTTGCGCCCGATTTTCCAAACTATAGCGCTGGCCCTGGGTGTGGAGGTGTCCCAGATCCACCCCCATCTAGATGAGGCAACTGGCTCACTGTCTCTATTGATTGTTGTCTTGGCAGATTTGATAGTAAACTGACCGCGACTATCTGGCATCCATATTAGCTTGTCCGAGAAATTAGAGATGGCGGCTTGTGATCTTCTAATCAGCTGAACTCCTCCTTCATCGACAATCTGTTCGATGGATGGCCAATCCCAACAGTAGTTGTTTAGCTAGAAATCACGGACCAAGAAGTCTCTGCTTCTGTCGCTGTAGGAGATAACATGATCTTTAAGAGGTCTCTTGCACCATCTGCTGTCCCAAAAAGAGATATTACCTTGCCCAACGATCCATCTGCACCTAGGCATGAAAGAGGGGAAATTCATCCATATTTTGTTCCAAACCGACGATGAGTTGCTTCCCATCTTAAGATACGGTGGGAAGCTGCTGTGATAATTGGAGAACTGTGAGGCGTACTTGGCTCTACAAAACTTGGCCCAGAGAGAGGAGCCTGTCGATATTTCCCAACAAGCTTTGTGTAAGTAGGCACCTTCAATGGTTTTAAGGGGTGTGAGGCCCAGACCCCCTTGTTGAGTGGAGCAAGATAGCTGATTCCATGCTACCCAGGCTCATCGCCTCTCGTTGGAACAATTTGCCCAAAGGAATATAGAAATCATAGCTTCAATCCGTTTAGATATTCCGGTGGGGATGCCGATCGAGGCTACTGAGTAGATCGCCGTCGAGGTTAAGGCATGTTCGATCAGCGTTCTTCTCCCCGTGAAAGATAAGAGCTTTGCTTTCCATGAAGCTGTCTTTCTCATCATCTTCTCGAGGAGTCCGTTGTAATCAGATAATCTTGTAGATCCTGAACAAATAGGGACCCCCAAGTATTGAATGGCTCATTCTGCGACATGCACTCCCAACATGTTGCTCACTGGGGTGGATGAAATGCAGACGGATTTTCCTATCAGACAAGCAGACTTGGCATTGTTAACAGCTTGACCGGTGGATCTAGTGTAGAGCTGCATTGCTTCGGATAAGGCTTGCGTCGAACTAGGTGACGCATTGAGGAACACTATGAGGTCGTCAGTGTATAGAAGAATAGGTGGAGCCATGCCACCGCCTCTAGTGTTAAACCGAGTGATAGCTTCAGTATCTGTAAGATGCTTGATGTGTCTACATAGCGGCTCTTCAAACAAGATGAACAAGATTGGAGAAAGAGGGTTTCCTTGTTTCAGACCACGCTTAATGGGAAAGAAGCCTGCGGTATGATCACCAACAAAAATGCTATCCCAAGTATCACAGAAGAACTGAAGGCAGAGGTCGATGATTGCCTGGGACATGCCAAAAGAACTGAGGATCGATCGAAGTATGGACCAATCCACTCTATCATATGCATAAGACATGTCGTATTTGACCACAACATTGGGAAACTCTTCACCTCTGTTCAGATCGTGGACTAGCACTTTAGCAAGCCTAATATAATGAGTAATGTCCCGCCCTTTCACGTAAGCTCCTTGCTCTTCAGATATGATCTTAGGCAAGATAAGGGCTAGTCTGTTACGGATGATTCTCGCCATGATCCTCAGTGAGACATTCTCAATAGAAATAGGGAGGAAGTCTATATGTATGTCTTTAGGGTCACTAGATTCAGGAATCAAGATGATTCTACAAGCTGTGAGACTTCTATGACAGTGATCACCTTGGAAAAACTTCTGGACAACTTGCATGAAGTCGGGATGGATGATATCCCAAGCTACACAATAGAAGCTGAGGGCTAAGCCGTCTGGGCCCGACGCAGCGCTCATGTCCATCTCTTTCATCGTACTGTAAACTTCTTCTTTAGTGGGAGTGGCTGAGATGGTAACATTGTCATCCATCAAAACCATCTGAGAAATGTGGGTGAGAAGGGAGCCATCGAGGTGTTCGTCTGTAGAAGAGGTGTAAAACTCTTTGAAATGCTTAGCCGCAGTTTCTGCTATCGGCTCAGGATCAAAGATGATGGACCCGTCTGGGAGCGTGATCCTATGAATAATCCTCTTTCTCTTCTTTATCTGAACGATTGCATGATAGAACGCTGTATTTCTGTCACCTCCAGTGAGCCAATCAATCCTGGATCTCTCTCTCCATACAACCTCTTTTTGTGCTAGGATCTCATCCAGCTGTGCCTCTGCGATCCGGAGGGTGTCTTCGTTGGTTGGCAAAGGGTTCTCATCGAAGGCAATTTGAGCAGTGTGAATAACATCTTCAAGATCCAAGATCTTCTGCTTAACATTACCGAAGGTTTCCCTGCTCCAAGTTTTAAGATGACGGCGTAGGTTCTTAGACTTAGTGAAGAACAGGAAAGAAGGATCCCCATGCATCTCCGTGGACTACGCAGTGTGAATTTGTTGCATGCAGTTGGGGTGTTGAAGCCATGCACTGTTGAAAAAGAAAGGTATGTTGCTTTTCTGTCTTCTAGGAGCACTGGAGGAGGCCGTGAGCACCGGGCAGTGGTCTGAGACTCGAAACCTCATTAGGTGCATAGCTTTGTTCGAGGGGAAGCGAGCCGACCAGGCGTAATTGATCAGTGCTCGGTCCAGCCGCTCCCAGGTGGTGGGAGTACGCCGTTGCTTGTCTACCCATGTGAAGCGGCTACCTTCGAAGGGAATCTCTCTAAGCTCCACGTCAATGATAAAATTATTGAATTCAGTCATGGATTGGAAATCCGGCGGGTCGCCGCCTCTCTTCTCGTCTGCCTTGCGTATGGCGTTAAAGTCGCCAGCAATGTGCCATGGTTTGTCTCCCACTATGTCGGACACTTCCAGCAGGTCATTCCAAAGGTTCCTCCTACTCACGTTTTGACAACTGGCGTAGATAGCCATAATATAAAATTCTTGGCCCAACGGCAAGGTCACCTGGATCGTAAGATGCTGCGTGTGCCTCCGCACTACGATCAGATGAAGGGTGTCATTGGTGAAAAGCCAGATCTTACCATGATCATATTCATTCTCCGCAGACCACTCTAGTCTAACGATGTCAAGCAACTCTGTTGCTCGTTCAGTATGGAGGAAGGGCTCGAAGAGGGCAACGATGGGTGGTTTGTGTCTGGCGCAAAGTCTAGCGAGGACTTTGCGTGTGGGGTTGTTGGCGGTGCCACAAATGTTCCAGTAGAGGTGATCTATGTGATTCATGATCGTACAAGAATGCACCTGCCACTATCTGCATACCAACCCTCAGAGGCTGCGTATGCTTCTTCCTCTTGATGTTCCCGGATCGTCTTGAGAGCCTGCATCTGAGTATATCTCTTCATATTCTCTTATCTCCCTCCCTCTGGTAGTTCTATATGTGCTAGGTCTGCCATCGTTCATATGGACAGTGTGTTCATCATCTAACTGCGAAACTCAATCCGAGTTCAAATTCTTTCTTGTGCGACGCCGGTGGGGGATGTCTTCTTCCATATCAATGAAGTCGCTAAGCCGCCTGTGTGGAAGGACAGTATGCTCACCTTCTTCATCAATCACGAACCACCTAGTGGTAGTGGCCTCTGCTATAAAGGGTTCTGCTTCATCGCTCCTATGAGGTTGGGAGGTGTTTTGCTCATCTCTTGGGCTCGTAATATTTACTATCTCCGTGTCGAGATTTGACTCAGCTAGCGGCGGCTCGTTGTGCTCCGGTTCAGAAGGCTGCTGTTCATCCAGATCATCTTTGTTTGGAAGAACACGTAAGATTTCCATTGGGAAACCTGGATCTACTCCAACCTCAGTAAGGTGGAAGGTATTGCTACCAATCTGACCCTTGGCCACGATGTCGAGCCTAACATCAGTTATGTATATCTGGTCTGTAAGCGATATGAATTGAGGAATGTCTTCATTAAAAGCTTCGACTAGAATCAGCATGCCTGACGCATCGTCTGTGTCCCATTGCCAGTTGGATATCCATATGAGGTCACCGAAAGCATTGACGATCTCCCTAACAAATTCGATATTTCTGCAGAACAGTGGGACATTCTTGAGCCAGAACCACACCGCTTCTTTTTTACGAAGCATGCCCCCTTCCCACAGGGAGTGTAAAGAGAGGACTGTTGTTCCCAAATGCAGCGATTTTAGGTGAATGTTCTGCCAGGCTTCCGTCGATGATTGGAAAAACACCATGGCTCTCTTATATTCATATCTGAATATCTCGATAGCTTCTGGCCATCTCTTGCAAAGGAAAGTAGATACCTCTGCCCATGCGATATTAGATGTCCATGAGACTCCGATAACAAACTCGAGGGATCTCCTATAATCTTCTCTGATGGGGTAGTCAGGGTTGAGGTTAACCGCCACCCTTCTTGGGATATGACTTGGGCCTCCCCTCGCTGGTGTTCCTCTCGACAAAGGGGGAAAGATAACTCTGGAGTTGATGTTGGGGGAACTCAGCCGCACTTTTCTACTTCTGCATCTCTTCACGATATATCCAGGCTCTTGCACTTGTAGCAGATTTTTATGTTAGGGCATTGATATTGCCAGTGCCCTTGCCTCAAGCATCTATAGCACGTATCCAAGGGGATATTGAAGGGGTTCTTAGTTCTCGTATTCCGCAGGTGGGCGTCAGGCTGCTACATGCACGTAGTTGACATGTTTCCACCGTTGTGATCCCTCCTCACGCTTCTATCACTGCTGGGGGGTTGACTGTTATGCTCCCAGAGTTGTTGGATATCCTGGACGATCAAATCCAGTGGGATCAATCCTACCGCGAAGAGGCGCCTTCTCTCAGAAACTGCTCTTCTGGCGATGGTTCGATGAAGACCGGCCATAAGGAGCCATGCTACGATCTAATGATCTATCTCCAAAACCTTCGTAAGGTCTTGAGGGTGGACTCTGGCAGGCGGAGTGCCTAACCGGAGGGTGTGAGGATGTGGCGGCGGCCACCGGTGGCTAGATCGCTTGCACGATTGCCCTACAGGGACATATTCACCAATAAAACTTTGTGGTTGCTAACTAACCATAAAAGGATGTAGATTTGGGTGAATATATCATGTACTACATAAATGACAAAAGCATTTATTGTGGTTTTTAAAATCTTACTCTTGATGCATATACACATTGGTACTTAGATGAATAAAAAATTTGTGTTCTTGAAAGAGTTAGCTCTGAACTAGTGTCAAAAGAATTTAAACTCTATTGAAAAATTCTTATAAGATTTTCAGAACTAGGACACGTGAAACTAAAGATAAATAACCCAAAGATGGGAGTCAAGCATAAGATCACAATGTGGTAGTTGGCTTCATTGTGGTAAGTTCCAAAGTCCCTAAACACCACCACACAACTTAAATTGCATGCACTAGAAAGAAGGGGGTATGCTTTTTCAGATTTAATGTCAATTATCCAATGGTTGTACTACAAGGCCCTTTTTCTTCCGATTCAATGAATTCACCGAGAGCCAAAAAGTGGAATAATTTAGATATTAAGATCTAACTAACAAAAATCCTCACTTGCACCAATAGAAATCAATTTATACTATGAATATTTGACATTGTGTTGATGATCTATGGTGCTTGCTAAGTTCTGATATGATAAACTACCTTAAAGTATCTTATCAACAATGCTTGGGAGTTTATGATTTATATTTAACCAGAAAGGGGAAAAAAGAAGAAGTTATTCAAAACATGTTTATCCTTCCATCTCTAATAAAAACACTAGAGAGAGTCAAAATTAGCATTTAAGACTAAACCCTCATTTGAAGCCTTTCCTATTCTTGTTTAGTGAAGTTGATCTTTTTAGTCACTATGTAGTTCCATTTTACAATAAAAGCACTCTCAACAACCAAGAATAGAACATTATTCATTAAAGAGTTACTAGAAGTTTCAAAAACCATTCTTCAGTATTCACTAGTAGTAGTAACTGAGTAAATGTTTATGCATCACACCATCAATCATTCATGCCAATTGCACTCTGGTAGCATTAGAATGACAAATTTGATTCTCAATTCTCTTCAACTCCTATTTTTGCTTGAATACAATCAAGCTTCTAAGTGTGGATTAAAGAGAGAGTTGAATATTAAATTTTTCTATAAGCTGAACTCCTTTCCTTTAATATTTTTAATCTCATAATTTCTTTTTTACATTACTTTATTTTAGTTTTTTAATTCCTTTATACAATTCAAATAGCCAAATTGTTGCTAGAGAATAACCTGGAAATGTTTGCATCTGTCAAATTTTGTCCATAAATGATTATTCTTCCCCATCAATAAATAGTTTTTACCAATTTTTTTATGAATGAAATCATCTTGGATATCCCACCACATTGTTTTTTTTAGATAGATTGTAATTTTTTGGGTAGTGAATTTATCTAGAAGTGAAATTTCATTCTCTTATGTGAAGTGGAACGATAGTGACTATGACTGAAGAAATATTTCTATTTCTATCTTTTTCCATATGTTCATATTAATGACTTTATGATATCTTGATCTTCGAGAAGATAAATTCGGAAGATACCCGACCAAACTATATTTTCTTGAAAAATTTAATTGAAGTATATCAGAAGAATAGAAAAAGAAATGAAAAGAGAATTCCCCAAGGTGGAAGTCTATATTAATAGACCATTTTCAAGAAAATATCTTCACTAAGGTGAGTTCCAACATCTCAAACACCATTAATAAAATATGAAAAACCTGTTGAACACATAATAATACATGATATGTGTTTTGTGGTATTACCTCACTTGTTAATTGATCCATGAGCTAATACTTTTAGACTCCTAAATAGAGGAGATTGATCATGTTCCATATAAAGGGTATACCTAAGGAATGGAAGTTAAGTGGTGACAAATATTTACTTGCTTTGGGAAAAAGATTCAAAAATATATTGGAGAGACTCTACCATTGTAAGATTAATTTAAGACTTGACAACCTTTGATATGTTAAATCAAGTTTAAGTATCTTGAGTTTAGAATGATATCTTATTCTTAAGTTTCTTACAATGTTACAAGAGTAGGACGATGTAGGAAACCACATGATTGGTTTCTGGATGAAATACAAGCAAGTTACTTTGTCAGAAGATGTTTTTGCAAGGAAGATGTGTTTTGAAGAGGATGGGGAGAGTGGACTATACTCAGACTTCAACTATCAATCTTTTTGTTCTGAGATCATGAACAATGTGGCCTGCAAGCACTGGGAGGCTATGGAAATCCACATCCACAATGTTGTTCTTTACATCCTCCATCAAGTTTTATTGAACACTAATTTTAGAAGAAAGGAGACACATTGTATGGTTTCTTGAGATGAGTAGTTTTTTCTATGGTGCATGTTACACAAGAAGTGAATCAAATAAGGTCATTTATTGATTGACAAGTCTTTGAGGGTGGCGGTTGCAAGAATTCTAATGGGGAAATCTATATTGGAGGTATTATTTCCAAGATAGATGAGAAGCTCAAGGTGGTCTTAAACCACCAACTATTAAGGGACATGATATGATTGACTACCACCTTTTAGCGGCAGACACTATTCTGTAGTACAATGCAAGGAACCACAAATACTATGTAGATATACACATGCATCCTCAGACCTTCTTCATCCTTCCTTGTCGAGACTGAGTCAACTTGTATGACCTAAGGAACCTCAAGTGGCAACCACAATAGCATCATTTAGGTGCAGATATCGTCGACCCCTCCTAAAATCTACTAGCTCTCCCAACACAACCTTCTATAAAAACCCAAACAAAGTATACATGTTCCATACTAAAAAAATCATACTTACAACTTATGTCATCATCTTTCAGGTAGCATTCAATGAGGTTGGATCACCATGAGGTGTTTATGTAAACCCTCCATTAGTAATATTAGCATATGTCTTTCATCCTTAATTGGAGGATTGCTTGGCACATCAACCAACAACACTATCTGAACCCATATGCTTTAGATGTGGCTTCTAATGACCATACATACTACACTTGGCCAACACGTTCAGGACAACATATATGGTTCTTTGACTCTGATGACCCAAAGTGAGAATCCAATTGTGTTTTTCACAAGCTTATTCTTGCTACGTGGACACCATTTTGAATAAGCTTGACGTGGAATGACAACTGAACTTTCTTTTGAATTGTTTAATGTAAAGTTTTATTTCATTATTTTCGTACTCATGCATAACATATGTCTTCATATTTCAGGTGTGTATCATGTTTGAACTTTGTCATCTTGGTTGTTGTTAGTTTTTGTGTGTGTAGTCTAAGCATTTTTTTTTCTTTTGTGTGTTTGTGTAATTGGAAATTGGTTAGGACAAAATGTAAGAGATTGTAAACTACTTTTAGATAGTCACACATAATAAGGGCATACAATTTCATTCATGAAGTAGTCCATAATTTATTGCCACCACCAATGACATGATTTTGTTATCTCTTTTTTTGTATAATGATAAGATTTGCATGATGCACACTCTTCAAAATATTGATTTAAACTTGTCAACCTAATTTTTTTGTAGTGTTGCAATTGATTCAAAGAATTAATGAAATTGGATATTGATATACTAAGGTGAGCCTACTTTGTATATTTTCTACCAAGGTAAGGAGTAAACCCTCTTTGTTATTTTCTTAAGTAAAGTAATATAGAGTACTTCATTTCTGGACCCCATGATTATGATATATAGAAAAACTCATCTTTAGCATATACCCCTATATTTTTATTTGATTGGAAAAGGCTATAAATTTCCCACTTATCATGATAACCTTACTTAAATTACTGATCTGGATGCAATGGTAAGGTTCTTTTCAAAATTTGAACTAAATATTTAAATCTCTAGAAACCATAGAAGAGGCTATACCAGTCCACTTGGCATGCCAAATTAGTTTAAATTTATCGATATGGTCTTGATAGTTGGGTGCATTGAGATTGTTGAAAAAGGGTGCCACTATGCCCTAATGTGAAATGCTAGAATCTTTTTCATATGAAAACATGAAGTCACAATTGTAGTTAGGCATGGAATACCTAGGAGGAGATGAGTCATTGAGTTTATTTTGGGATACATCTTACAGAGCGAGGGATTCCTATGAATAAGGGGACAACTTGGCTATTCATGTCATTTTAAAGATCCACACCTTCAATCATATCTTTTCCATTGATGTAAACAATGCATTGGATACAAGAAAAATTTCATTTGATGATAGTCAGTTCCAGCGTTTGAATGCATGTATTTTTTCTTTGAATCTTGATTTTAACCATATTTCTTGAGGACAAGCAATGTATTTATATTGGAGTTATTTGATGAACATCATTCATACCAATTTGTATGCGTTGATTCAATCTTTAATTGATCAAAATTTCATACGTTGGCTACATTTTAAACTTGTGATTGCATAATTAGTGTAACTAGTTATCTTGTTGTCATTTGGACTATAGAAGGTGTTCTAATGTAGATACAATGAATCTTGGTTTATATGGAACTGATGCTACCTTCATCATCAACAAAGGATCTTCAAATATGAAGGTTCAACCATTCAACATATAGGAACAACATCCACTTACCCTTTTAGGGTGTGCCCACATTTAGATGCAAACTCAAGTTTTCCAACTTTAGACATACCATGCCTCAGTTGCATGTCGTTCCCAATCTTAGGAGGTTTCAACATCCCCAACTCTAGTAGGCACATTGTTCCTCTCAAACACAGCATGCTCAACGTCATTAGCACAACCAAATCGATCACTAGCATGCATGTTATGTTCGACCAAAGTCACTCCATGCAATCTTACCATTAACCGATCAACAAATCCATCAACACGTCATGCCATTGCCTCAACATAGATTTTTGAGTGATAATTGAGCCCGATCCTTTGGAAACTATTGCGGTCTAGTTGTTGCTTACCCTAGGAACAATTGTAGCCTTACGTAATTAGGAAATATAGAGCACATCAGAGCATTATGATGGTATATCTCTCTTTTGGTTCTGTTCTAGACTTGGGAAAGGTGAGGAAGACAACTGAGAAGGTGACCCTACTCTAGAAGAGGCTCAAAGGAAGAATAAGGCTCTAGAGGTGGATTTCCCTCTTTCCAAGCTTGAGAAGCTTATAATAGAACTCCTTAAAGTAGGATCCTTCCTCTATGGGTGTTGTATCTCATCTCTCATTATTCTTTGTTCTACTTTTACTTTTTTTTTTCTCCATGTAACTTATTAGTTTTGTGCTATACAATCTTCCTTGGGACACATGAATATAGAGTAGTTTTCTTTGTGTTTGGTGCCTTTTCAGTACATATTAGTCATGTGATGATCAACTTGTTTTAATATAAAAAGTTCTTCTTATTTATCTAATTATCATTGATGTTTATCTGAATACACGGTTCCCTACTTTCTAAAATTTAGCAAACCTAGAAGGGATACAAATTTAGTGGATGGTAACTAGAGCTCTAAGTCCTATTACATGGAGGTGAGTAGGGGTATTTGCATGCAAGCCTCCTTGTACATGTAATGGAGGTGGATATATGACTCTCTCTAGAGAGATATGAGTGAAATACATATTTTGTGTTGGATTATTAGTTGTAAGACAATAATATAGCCTCCTAGGTGGTTGATAGGTGGAAGTTGCTAACTATTATGTAGTGTGAATTCATATTTTGTGTTATATTATTTGTTGTACGACAACTAAAATAGCCTCCTAGGTGGTTGATAGGTGGAAGTTACTAACTATTATGTAGTATGAGATGTGGATAAGATGAAATCATACATGTTTTGTATGAGTTTTCATCACATGACTAATAGGTTTCATGGAACCAAATTCATTTTATTTGTGGTTTAATTTAGGACTTCATCAAGCCAAGCATTCTATTGTTAGAATTACATGATTAGTTCAGACTGTTCGTGTTGAATAAATTGGATTCTTGTGGATACACTCTTAGACTATGCTATTACTGACTCAATCTCAATGCGGGCCTCATGTGTAGAATACATGTTTTATTATTGGTTGCATGACACCCTTGTGAGGCAACACCACCTGCCTCAACACATGAAAAGCATGGGCAAAGCTTTTTTAATAGCTGAAGGATCCACCATCACTTTTAAGATGATCCACCATCACTACACTACTATTAGACTAGCTAGGATTCACCACATTTAGATAGCAAGCGAGCATACTCAGCCACTCCTAGTTAATCAGATCTCAAGTTATTGGAGAACAAGCCACAAGATCCAAGTTTCAGAACCTAGTTCAACTACTCTAAGTCCATCTAGACAAATACAAGGAGCAAATCCATGAATGATTTTAATATAAAATTGAAGATGCAAGGAGTTAAATTGTAATATATGAACTAGGTCGAAGATATGGAAAGAACAAAAGTAAACTAGATGGATTCTTTTGAAACTAATGTATTTGGCAAAATTTACAGAGATAAACATCTAGATTAGAACCTTATGCCTTCCAATTATGCCCCCTCATCTACTTGAGTCTATGGAAAGCATAGATATCAAGTTGTACTAAGTTGATTGACTTGATCGTTATACCCAACCTCCTCATTGATTCGAGCAGAGTGTGCAAATTTAGTTGACACACATCTCTTGGGGCTAAATGTCAATACATGTGTGTTATGGCACAACAACCAAAAGTCTCATTATTTCCCTCCTCTTTTGGGATAATGAGTAATCATATCATCTACCAGGGTTCAACAATAGACCACAGCCATTGTGAATAGCCTAGAGACACTTTCAATACAGAATGTGATTGGTAGGAGAAAGTAGCTAAAATATATAAATGATAGTTACAAATGAGCAAAAACAATATCAAGAAATGAGAACTATGATCTAGACATGGAAACAACTGCTCATATCTAAGTTAGTTAACAAATTCTCTAAGATGTAATAAGTTCCATTATTGGTTACATGTAGTTGTGGAGATCATAACCACAGACCACAAAGAAAAATGGATGATAAGCACACATAAATTCTATGATACTATGGTGTGATTGTAAGCCTATCTCAATAATATATCTCCAATGCGGCGGATGGAAGTGGCATAATAGAGTGCAAGTCTATGGTTTACTGGGAAGAAGGTGTCTGTGTTAATGTCACATTACCATTGGAGGATGGTAGATGATGCACATGTGGTGTGGGGGGACTATAGCGAATGAGGAAAAAGCTTTTGAACCTCATTTTTGTTGTTGAAGGGAGATCTTTTAATAGTAACAAGGCATGTATGTGGGGCATAAGAGTAATTTCTTCAGTATTTGAGGGGAATTAGGCAAGGATAAGTTGTATTGAGTATGTAAATTTTCTACATTTGAGTGTTTCAATTATGCTTTCGTCGAATGCCATTTCTACAAAATTCAGATCTGGTCAAGTGAAAATTTTCTACTCAATTTCAAAGCCCTCGTTCCATAGAAGTGACATTTTCTACTTACAAACTAATATTGACATAACCTATACATATTCCATCTTGCTTAATCTTTTAAACCTTAACACTTTTGTATAAAGTGTTATAGGTACTTACACCATGGGGAATGCATCTAGAAGTATCCTCCATAGACAAAGACCTTACCTTCTCTGTTCATGCACATTTCAAGTGTCTTAGCATAACATAATGTCTAGAGTTATTCCTCGTGTCATGCCTCATTACACTAGTGACACTATCATCCAATATTGATTCCATGAGTGTTATATCTAAAAATACTACGGTCAATGTGTCTTTCATATGCCCCATTGTGAACAACTCATACTTCAAAAATGGGAATCATCCTGCAAATCTCCAATAGTGATATCTACCCCCACCGACCCCTCATTCGATAAACCTAAGGGACATGTTCAAGCAGCATAAGGCGACTTTGACGTCTCAACCATTGAAGAGGACAATAATGTCTCCATTGGACCACACCAAAATCCTACATTGACCAATGGATGGAATCCCAACATGCCATTCTATCCTTTGATGTATCCCTTTGGGATGCTTATGATGAACCCACCATGGCTTGGGAAATTGTCACGTCTGTCAAGCATGGAACATACGTTCCTATCACCTCCCTTACCATCAATAATTCCACCGACTAATGGGGGGTTCAAGATTCAAATAACACCTATTCATTTGGTCAAATATACAATGAAGGAAGTTGATCATGCAAGAAAAAAAATCCAAGGAATCACAACATCTCAGAACTACCAATCCTCTCCAATAAGAAACTCAGTGTGTCAATGTACAAACCTTTTGGCCATATCAACGTATATACCAAAAACTTGGAACAACAATGATGGTCCCTCACATGCTCCCAACTATTAGTACTGATTCTACTCCAAATGCAACTTAGGAGATGACTAAAATAATAGTAGAGTCCTTGCTAAGAAAGCATAAGAGGTCCAAGGCCAAAATTAGGGCTGAAGCAGTTTGGATATTTTCTATTACTTCTGAAAATCCTATCTACTAAATATAATTGAGGTCCCAAAATTCCCAAGATACAAAGGGCATGGGGAACCCAACCTCCTCCCCTACTTGTCTAATATAATCAAGGTTCAGGATGAAGACAAGATCTTGATTTGACTTTTCCAAAGGCTGTTAAAAGGGTCATCTTATATGCTAAAACTTGGGTTGAACTAGACAACCACTTCATAGAGAAATACACATGGAACATAGACCAATAGCTAACCAAAGATGAGGAAGCACTCACACAAAAAACCAATGGAACCTAGACTCACTTCAAAGAAGTATTGAGGGATCTTGCAGTGTAGATTTATGACAAGACAACTAACAAGGAAGGTATGCACAAGGTTATTGAATCTTGCTAGCTAGCACTATCAGCCATGATATCATTCCAATCCTACAACTTTTTCACATACTTGATCCAAGATGGTACAAGCATAGAAACCATAATCAATAAGGGAGTCTACAAGAACATTAGGCCCACCCTCTTCACAAGCACCAAGTCTAGTATCAGGTTAGGTGTAAAATGAATGATAGTAATTCTGGATGCCATCTCCACTCTAGGAGCCACCATGAAGACTAAGAAGGTACAAATGACAATGATTGCCACATCAACTACAACCTCACAGGCAATTCCTACATAATAGCAAAAACAACTATTGTGAACACCTCTAGGATGGAAATAGCCTCCGCCAAACTACTCAAGTTACAAAGGATCACAATATCCTATGCCATTTCACCCACTGATACAATAACTTGTGTCTCCAATGATAGCAACCCCTACCCCAGTACCAACCAATCTAGAACTAGAAACAACCATAAGTGATTCTATAAGAATGCAAACTGATAGACTCACACCTAGATGCCCCTTGTGGAGGTTTACCTTGATTGGAAGTACCTATGTGTCCATATTTCCTAGGATTCCATATGTTCCTAGGTCTCGATAGAGTACATTCTCCCAAATCCACTTCATGATAATTTCTACCACACATCATATTTTGAGTACCGTCACTCTCTTGGGCACCTTATAGATGGATGTCGAGCATTTATGCTTGTAATCCATGATCTTATCAAAGAAGACATGCTCAAGGTGAATCATGACCTTGATGCGGTCCATACTATTATGGAGATTTTAAAGGATATCCTTGACACTCCACCAATCACATTCAATGAGTCCCTTGAAGAACTAAAGCGTACAAGGTAAATGTGAAAAATGTAATAAGATTCCAATTTAGAACTCCAATTATCATTATCCAACAATCCTTCTCTTCTAAATAAAGCAGGACACTTATGAAAGTTGAACCAAACATCAATTTTTTAAAGGATATCTCACACTCATAATCCCTCTTATCAAATAGATGAATATGGTTTACATCTAGTATATGTTGAAAGTGAACTATGCATAGTAGAAGGAATAGCTCACGTGTACCCTACTCCAAGAAATGGTCATCCCCAGAAAGACAACCCATGCCTCCCTTGCATGATCATTGTCTTATAAAGGTTCTACAATGACCCCCACACCTAGAAAGTTCAAAGGCTTCAAAGTCTCTTAGAGAAATCTCCTCCTAAAACTATGTGGTAACTTGAAATATCCAGATGATAACTCTTCTCTACCATGTCTCTCAAGTAATCACAACCCTCACATCTTCTTCAACTTTCATCAAGAAACTGGTCATGACACATAAAAGTGTAAGGCCTTACAAAAGGAACTCATCTTATTCTGAGATGTTCATCCTCTCATGCTCATTGGTACCATTAAAGTTCCAAGTTAATAGAGGATGTCAACCACAAGAAAGCTAATCGGGACCCATACAATATTTTCAACCATGTTAACATCAATATCCTTTTAAGATCACTCAAGACACAAAAATGATGATGAGAAAGGATTCTATCAACATTGAGATCCAGATTCTCCCAATGAAGCCACCACCAATCACACCACGATAGGTACTATTAGGGCCATAAAATCATCCAAGAATGACATCACAGAATTGTATCCAAGGTGTCACACTAATGGGACAAGATCCAGTCATGACGAACTAATCAATATATCTAATACTATCCAAGATTCCCTCACATGCATCTGTAACCTCACTTTCTAAAGAATTACAACCATCAGTTGAAGAATAGTGGTTAATAAATACAAAATGAAAATAACCTCCTACATAGTCACAAATTAAACTAAATCCACCTCAGCCACTGACAAGACTCTAGTTGTTTCCTCGGAAACACCTATCAAGCTAGAAACATGTTTGCCCATATTCAACAAAGTTCATCCGCCACAGAGTTCTAGTGCTCTGACATCAGCAAATAGGTACACATCATAAAAACAACTACCAAGAGCATGTCACCACTATGGACAACACGTCCTACTACATAGTAGGACACTTGAAGAATACCCACACATACATATCAATGTGGGACTTGATTCAAAAACTCATTGCTACACATATCAACCATTCTAAAGATCCTTGACATGCTCATGCCAAAAGACATCCTGTCTAAGAATCTAGTAGATACCATCACAATAAAACTAAACATCATCACACTCTTAGAATATAACATTCTAGAAGATCTCGAATCTACTTATGCATTATACATGATCACCAAAATATGGTGATTTGAATGTGCCACTCATCTTCCCTATGGATAGTGTAGGTCTCATTTTCTACCCACTAAATACATTTGCCACACTTGGAATTGAGTCTGGTAAGATGCAAGATACAAAGACAATCTCTGCAACCTTCTAATGCAAATTATTAGCATGCTCAAATTCACTAGAGTAATAGAGCCCATGATTTTCCGAAAGTATACATACAATATAGTGCATATTAGGACCGAATCAAAAGGGAAAACTATTTTAATAACTATGCCAGTCAATCTAATTTAATTGGGACCTATATTTAGATCTAAAGATTTGACTATTAAACTGACTGCAACAAATATTTAATTAAAGTTTGGTTCATATTAATGATGGGACCACTAGGGAGAAAGGATTTGATGCCATTACACGTATTCACTCACTCTCGTCGATTCACCAAAACTATGAATGATAAAATGAGATTGCAAAAATTCCACTCCCTTTAAAAGGAGTAAATTGCACAAATGAATATCACTAAAAACTCGATGTTGCATTACTTAAGGGTCATCCACCCATTATCCCTTAGACCTTCCAAAGTTCTCATCTAGGGGTCAAATACAATGAGAATGATATTATTAGTCTTATAGTCCAAAGTAATATATATATATATATATATATATATATATATAACATTGCATTAAAATGAAAACAAGGTGATCAATATAGATGCAAGTAACTAATAATCCATTCATAATTAAACCAGTTCATACGGGAAACTATGAATAAGAATTCACAAATATGGGTAACAAGGCTACTCACCACACCACAAAAAGAAAACTACACACTCATCATACAAGAAATGATACAGTCAAGGAGAGAGAGAGAGGGATTCATCATCATAGTAAGGAGAGAGGCAGTCGTGGACTGCTAAAATTGGTCTTCAATCTAGTGACAACTATAAACTTCTGTTGCATGCATGGTACCTTGATGACGGGACTGTTATTGGGGACACAAGGGAGGTGGCCAAGGTGCTTGATATCATTCAATAGAGTGGTTCAAGTTTGGGTCTCAAACTGAATATCTATAAGACTGAGATTTTTTGGCCTACATGTGATAGTTGGAAGCTTCACTCAGAGTTGATCCCTATGGATATTGGGAGGCCTTTGCTAGGAGTGAAGTTGCTTGGAGGAGCCATTAGCAGGGACAAAGATTTTATTGAGGGGTTGGCTATGCAAAGGGCTATAAAGGTTGTTCAACTTATGGATCTCCTTCCCCAGTTGCATGACCCACAGAGTGAACTCCTTTTGTTCCATTCTTGTATGGGTATTGTGAAGCTTCTATTCAGCCTCAGGACATGCCAATCTATTCACATGGAGAAGGAAACATCATATTTTGACATAGGATAATGAAGATCCATCAAAGTCATAGTTGTTTGTGGAGGTCCCTTCTTTAGTGACCTTCAGTGGTGTGTGGCTTCCTTACCCATCCATCTAGGCGGATTACAGTTGTACTCAGTAGTAGAGGCCTCCTCATACACTTTTGTGGCGTCCAGGGCCCAATCTTGGGTGCTTCAAGATCATATTTTATGAGACATCGAGATATGCAACATGGATTCTAATTTTAACATTTCTTTGGATTGTCTCCATGTCAGAATTCTGACTTCTGATCTTAGTAATTTTTCCAAAAAGGAAACCGTCCCCCTAAATCCCAAAATGCTTTGGCGAGTGTCCTTTTTAGAAAAATTATTGGAGACATGGAAGTCAAGTTTGACATGACTACTAGATAAAAAGTAGTTTTCAAGTGCCTACAAGATGATCATCCTCAATATTTTCTTCTTACTATTCCTATTGATGGACTAGGCATGTATATGTCACCAGTGGAGTATCATTCTATCCTCAAGTACCGCCTTATGATACCTTTGTTTCCTATTGATGAGGTTTGTCCAATTTGTCACAAGGTGTGCTTGGACACATTTGGGGAGAACATAGTACATTGTAGGGAACTACCTAGTTTCAAGTACAAACATGATCTTGTTCGAGATATTCTGTGTGATGTACTCAGACATACATGAGTTGCTACTAAGAAAGAGGTACCTGTGAATTTTTTGACAGATCCACATGATGGGAGATCGACACTTAGACCAGCCAATGTCTTGATTTTTAGTTGGGTTGGAGGTAAACATGCATGCGTGGATTTGATTGGGGTTTTCCCCACTGGTGGGATTGGGAAGTGGGTCCTTTATTGTAGGACATGTTTCACTCAAAGCCACCTCAGGTAAAGTAGTCAAGCACGAGAAAGCATGTATAGACAATCAACATGTGTTTATTCCCTTCAGTTTTGACACCTTTGGGTTTTTAGCACATGATGTTGTGGATCTTCTTAATAAAGTTCAAAAAGTTATGGATAGTAATGGTATGATCTTCTTAAGAGAGTTCAAAAAGTTATGGATAGTAATGGTATGATCTCCTAATTTAATGGATGTTGTGTTTCAGAGGATATGTTTTGCCATCCAGAAAGGGTTGGCAACACAACTTGTTTCTCGTCTACCTTCCATCTAGATGTAATTAATATTTTGATCAAATTGCATTAATAAAGAGTAATATATCTTATAAGAATTCCAATTAAAAAATCTGGAGATGAAAAAACATTTGAGGCAAAAACCAAAGAGAGCCTTGGACATTCGTTGAAGCTCATCCCTCTTCCTCTTGTATTACTTAGTGGAGTAGGGCATGTACACTTTGAATGTTAGGGGTGTGATTCCTTGGGTGGAATTAGGTCAACTTATTTTGTACATCTACCACTGGGCATGACAACTCATGGATTAACTAGTTTGCAATAGATTAAATATTTTCTTGATATCATATTGAGCCAGTCAACTGAATTGACACTCAACCGTCTCACTCATAGCATGATGTGTAATATGAGTTTCAAACGATTGACTAGATGGATTAATTGATTGGATGGAATTGAACTTTTGCTTCTTAGAACTATGAGTTGGTTGATAGAGGATGTCAATTGAACGACTGAGTCTTTTTGTGGCCTTTTAAAGGGGGTCCCAATCGATTGATTGGGGGATCCAGCTGGTCGGTTGGGAGCCCTATTAATTTATTGTTACATACTATCATGGTGAGTGATCAACTAAAGGAGTGAGCTGACCATCTCTCCTACTACATGAGTTGTTGAATAAGGCATCCCTCCAATTTATTGACTAGAGATGCCAACTGATTGGATGGAGTCTTGGGTTTGTGCAACACGGTTGTATGGCTTTGGATTATCACTCCAATTGCTTGAAGTTTAGGGATTTCAAGGGACAAAGTGAGTGATTAAAGTATGATCTCAGACACGGGATTCAAATTGCATATCATGTTTTACTTATTTATAAATTGATACCAAATCAAATTCATGAGTGCACATGGGCGATGCAGCAACCGGGGTCAAACACAGGGACATGACTGTTAGGCCTCTTAAGATGTTTCTCATACATAAGTCAAGCAAAATTTCTTGGTAGATCGCATGCTTTATAACTAAAATTGGTCAAGAAATAAAAAAAGAAAAAAGAAAAAGGAAACATATTATGTAAATCCTACTAATTGAGAGAAGGAATTTTATCATGACTAGGACTTTCTATGTACCCCATCCTCTGATGTAGGCAACCTTTAGAACCCTCACTAGCAATTTAAATCTAAACTTAACATACAACATGATACTTGCTCTTGTGGGGTCATCCCACTTGCTCTCATGTAGTGTGATTAGAACCACAACGATCACTCAATACCCTTCTCTGGGATCATGGATGAATAACCCAAATTGTCTTAGATTGCCTCTTAGGTTGAAGGTACTTTGGGGCATTAAGAACAACAATGATCTCTTGAGAATCCAACCCAAGAAATGTGAACCTGGGTCGGGTTGGGTAAATCCAATTGGATTAGCCACACCGATCTATGGAGTGAAGTTAATCTTGAACAAGGAACATGGGCTACATTGGGTAAACCTGACGAGGTTCTTGCATCAAGGTAGAATTTGCCGATATTTCTCAAGGTGGGCCATAAAAAAATCTTACCTCATCCAAACATCATCTTGGGGTTTGGAACCAAGCTACCTTATTGATAACACTCAAATTTACGTAATATTACTATATATTTTGCCTTAGTTTTTTTTACCTTTATTAGCCATGATATGCTTTAATTGTTTAATTCCTAGTGTTTTCATAATTTGTTCGTTATGTAGGATTATATGCTTAATTAGCCTATCTTCCTCACTTTCACAAAGTTGTCAAAGTGCTATCAGATCCTATTTAATATCAAAGCATTGTCTAATTAATTATGATGCGGCTACTCCATTGGCATAAACAAGTCACGTCAATATAAGGCTTGCGAGCCACGCATCGAGGCACTTGGGCAATAAGACATTAATTAATAGACATCCAACATGCAAGAAGACCATCCAAGCACTTGTGCATTGAGACATTAATCAATAGTTGTCGACGTGCATGCAGACCATCGAGCCTTTGCTTAGTACAAGATTATCGAGCCCTTTGTTTTATCTTTGGTTAAAAAAAATAAAAATGATAGGATATTTTAATTACCAAAATAGCATGATTCATAATTTAATTACAAAAAAAAATATCATGATTCAGAACTTAATTCCCAATGACATGTTTCTGAGGCAATACATCCCCAAAGAGGATGTATTACTCCTGGCGGGGTCAATACTTCCCCTCGAGAGACGTATTGATATCTCCAAAAAGTAATACGTCTCGAGATGGGACACATTGCCTCCAGCAGGAACAATACGTCCCAAAGAGGACGTACTACTTTTTTTATTTTTTATTTTACTATATTTTTTAAATTGTGATACCATATACGTTATTTTATTATTTACGAGAGAACCGCCCCCGTAGAAGCGCCACAATCGTGACCCCCCCAGACAGCGTAAACTCTCAGGGCATGAGAGGGTGAGCGGTCCGGTAACCCCCTCCTGCGCCCAACCATAATCTGCATTAACTTTATTCATTTGACCATATATTTAATACCTAAAAATAAAAAATAAAAAATTTTTATATTTCATTAATAAATAATATTTATAAATGTAGATAAACATATTTAAAATTAATAGATACAATACTAAAATTATATAATGAAGTTTAAAAAAGTATAGAAATAAACTATACATATGGTAAACTTAAGAAAAAAATAAGAAAACTAATATAGCAAAATATACCACACATTGTTATGCACAACACACACACACACACACACACACACACACACACACACACACACACACACACATATATATATATATATATATATATATATATATATATATATATATATATATATATATATATATATATATATATACACACACACACACACACACACACACACACACTAAAGCCATTATATAATGTCAAAAAATATAAACATGTTCATTATGTAAAGTAAAATATACTAGAACAATCACAATAAATATTCAAAATAAAATATATGATATATGATTTCATAATTTTAAATGCAACATATAAAAATTATAGTATATTTGATTTTTGATCGATTATATTGTCCCTAAACTGGATAAAAAGTTAAATATATTATTATATTATTATAATGTTTGTCAATATATTATTTTTTAAACATAATAAAAAGAATATTACATAATAAGTTATGATTTTTTATGTGTTGCATTTAAGAGCATATGTATCATATATTTTATTTTGATTATCTATTGTTAATTTTCGCGTGTATTTTACTTTATATAGTTGACGTGTTTATATTTTTTGATATTATATATCATACCTTTAATATATATATATATATATATATATATATATATATATATATATATATATATATATATATATATATATATATATATATATAACATAAACGTGTGTGTATATTGTACCAACGTGTGTTATATATTATTATATTAGTTTTTTTATGAGTGTATATACATGTATATATATAAAAACACACACACATAGGGATGGCAATGGGGCGGTTTCTATGTCAACCGCACCATACCAGTCCATATAAAAAGATTTAATCTAGGTAACCACTCCATTCCCCCACGGTATTTCTTGCCCCGATGGCTGGGTGACCATGGGAATTCATCTGCCCATTGTCCACCGTCACCACATGATACACGGTACGCATGGTAGATGAAAACTAGCGCTCGACAAGTTTCCGTCTTGTTGCTCGTACACTGTCCAACCGGCATAAAAGTAGGACTGTGGAACTGGGAATGCCAAGTAAAGCAGGCAACTAAGGCTATCTACTTTCGGGAAACGCAGAACTATTGTGCTTCTGAACTGCAACGGGCCCCCAAGCCCCCAACCACACCATGTGATATTTCCGATCAACCATACCACCTCAGTCCATTTACCAATTGGGTGCTAAAAAATTGGGATGGTGCAGATCGGATTGTGGGAGTCCAATGGAAGTGGATTTTATTGCCATCCCTAACACACATGTGTGTGTGTAATTCATTAATTTTAAACTTGTCTATATAATTTTAGTATTGAATCTATTAATTTTACATATTATTATGTGCATTTATAAATATTATGTATTAATAAAATATAATATTCTATTATTATTTTATTATTTTCAGGTATTATTTTAAATATATGGTTAATTATATATAAGTTAATGCGGATTATGTTCATTTAGTAATTTACGTATATATATAACGAATATGGTATCATAATTAAAAAATAAAATAAAAAATACATCCTAGTTGGGGACGTATTGCTTTTTCTGGGACAATGCATTCTAACTGGGGACGTATTGTTTCTTAAAAATAGCAATACATCTTTCGAGGGGACGACTTGACCCTACAAGGAGCAATATGTTCTCCTTGGAGACCTATTGCCTAAAAATATGCTATTTTGAGAATTAAATTCTGAATCATGTCATTTTGTAATTAAAATACCCAAACATGCCATTTTAGTTTTTTTGTCTTTATCTTTTGAGTTGTATTGATAAACAACAAATCAAAATAATGATATCAAGCACCAACTAGTCAGACCAAGAAGGAAATTATAAAGCATCAAACACATGCTAATATGATGCCTATCAGGCTCTTTCTGCAAGCCCGTCACAAATGAATTGATAAAGCATCGAGCAACTAATTTTTTTTAAAAAAATTGGCGATTCATTCATCCCATTACCTGAGTTCGAACTCATGACCTCTCGGTTTTACATCATCACTTTCACCACTAGTGTGCCACTTCATTGGCGATTCATTCATCCCGTCGCCATTTCAGGGTTCCATTGTCCCGATATTCAAACCAAGTCAGTCCCAGTCCGAGCAGGATTTCATTTTTCAATCCTGATTAGCTCACCCCACACTCTCCCCTTTCACCCCCGACTCATCTCACTCTCCTCTCACCCCAACACCCCCTTTAATCCAACTGAGTGAAGCAGTAGCTGCAGCTGCTCGAGGAAGACGATAACCAGTTGTGTCTACGAGTAGATATGTTGTTGGTTGTCCACTCCTGTCCTCTGTCCTGGAGGCACCGTGTATAGCTTTCAGTTAGCCTCTTTTGACCATGCAAGCAGTAGACTGTGCCCCTACCTGTGTTGCCTCTGGGAGCGGCTGTCGCTTCACGGGGCGAACAGGTCGTAGAAGGCGTCGAAATGAAAGCAGGTAACACAGCCATGTTGTCAAATCTCATCTTCTCCCAATGCATTTGATCATGGTTCTCCATTTTTCAAGGACAAAAAAGCTGTGGGAAGGGGCAGAGGCAAGAAATAAGGCCTCATTTTGTTATAAATTAGGGGCACTGCTGGTCCAAGTTCTCCTGTTTCACCTGCTCAATGTTCTGAAGGTACTCTCAGACGCGCTCACAATAGATTCTTTCTTGTCCGACTTCTCTTCAGTGATTAGTAGGTAAGTCAAATTTTGTTCTTCTAGTTATTTTGTGTGGTTGTGTTTCTCCTGTCTTTCTCCTGGATTTCTTCCGGTTATCAAGATACTAATTTTGTCTTTTTTTGTTGTGTTGTTGCTCAAAACGGTGTGGACTTCGTGCTGGCGATGGCAATCTCATGAATGCTCTTCCTCAATTTTGTGATTGTTTTTATCCTCCTAATAGTCAATATATGAATCCTTGGCCTATCCTCAAATTTTGTGGTGTTGTTGCTCATTTCTGATTATCATATGCATACATATATGTCACTCTCCTGGGATAGCTATTCTTTGTTGTTTATTCTTTATTACAATATGAGATTTGTTTTCATCCATATTGGATTACAATCCACATTGGGTTTTAGTCAGACTATTATGATATTGGTTACAATTTGTGTATGCATATATGATACTTAAATTATGTTCAGTTGTATTGTGTTTATCTTTTGTGGTTTTCAACACATGAGTAACCCATGTGGACTAAATTAGGATTGATTCATTGTTTTTTTGTTGATCAGATTGTGTTATGTACAACTAATATGCTTTCTTTTCAATGTGGTAGCCCCATAAATCTCAATTTTGGGGTTTACTCATTTCTTCCATCCCCTCTCTATCACTGTTTCAGGATAACTATTCTTTGTTGTTTATTCTTCATTATAATACATGTATTATCTCTCTTGGGTTTGTTTTCATCCACACTCGATTATAGTATATGTATGCATATGATAATTAAATTTATGTTTATTATTTGTGGTTTTTTTAATGATGAGTGGCCCATGATGATAGATCTAGGTCAATCATCCCCCACTCTCACACTATCTTTTACATGTATATCCCATAGTTGTTGTGGAAAATTAATTTTATACATACACCACCAAAATCATCTCACTTGCAACATGTATATACCATAGTTTTTCATTGATGATTGTCTCATGATGGCTGAATCAGAACTAGTTTTACTTTTTTGTTTGTGTTGATTAGATTCTATTATAAATCTCATTTTTGAGGTTTTGTACAATCTCCCATCCCTTTGATGCCATTTTCTTGGTATAGACACTCTTTATTGTCTACTCTTTGTTACAATATATGTATTATAGCTTTGAGATTTATTTTCATACATATTGGATTGCAAATTATATTGAGTTTTTTCTATTGATTTTGATCTTGATTAGAATTCCTATATGCATATAGGATACATAAATTATGTATAGTTGCTTTGTGTTGATCATTTGTGGTTTTCCAGTGATTAGTCGCCCATGATTATTGAATCAGAACTACATCTGGTGTTTTGTTTGTGTTGATTACATTGTGTTATCTCCAACTAATGTGATTTTGTTGAATGTGGGATCCCCGTAAATTTCACAGGGTTTATTACATTCTCCCACTCCTTTGTTGTCACTATTCTAGGGTAGCTAATCTTTGTTGTTAGTTCCTCATTTTAGTACATGCATTAAGATCTGAGATTTGTTTTCATACATATTAGATTATAAACCAAATTGTATTTTAGTCTATCATTTCTGTTCTTATTTACAATTTTTGCATGCATATAGGCCTTGGATGACATCCACTTGTTTTGTATTTATCATTTGCGATTTTTCATTGATGATTGGCACATGACAGCTGAATAAAATAAGGTTTCCTTTTGATTTGTGTTGATTTGATTGTGTTATGTCCAACAAATGCGCTTTTGTTGAACGTCGTAGCCATATAAATCTCAATTTTGGGGTTCACTACATTTTCCCATCCCTTTTTTTCACTATACTGGTATAGCTATTCTTTGTTGTCTATTCTTCATCACATTACATGCATTATATCACTAAGATTTATTTTTATCCATATTGAATTATCGATTCTGATCTTGACAATTGTTTTGTATACATATAGGGTGCTTGGTTATGTACAATTTTGATGTGTTTATGTTTTGTTGGTTTCTAGTGATAAGTATCCCATGATAACTGAACTATGATGATTTCTAATTTTTTTCTAAGTATTGATCAAATTGTGTTAATGTGCTTTTGCTGAATGTGTTATCCCCATAAATCGCAATTTTGGATTTGCTACATTTTCCCATCCCATTGTTGTCACTCTCCCGGGATTGCTATTCCTTGTTGTTTATTCTTTATTATAGTACACATATTATAGTTCTGAGATTTGTTTTCATCCATATTGTATTACAATCCACATTGGTTTTAGTCAGACAATTTTGATACGGGTTACAATTTCTGTATGCAAATAGGATACTTAAATTATGTTCAGTTGTATTGTGTTTATCTTTTGTGGTTTTCAGCAGATGAGTAACCCATGTGGACTAAATTAGTATTGGTTCAACCTTTTTTGTTGCTGATCAAATTGTGTTATGTACAACGAATATGCTTTCTTTCAATGTGGTATCCCCATAAATCCCTTCTTTATCACTGTTTTGGAATAACTATTCTTTGTTGTTTATTCTTCATTATAATACATGTATTATCTCTCTTGTGTTATGTACAACGATATACTTCTGATTGTTGCCCAAAACCAGTGCAAAATGAAACTTCTGTGTTCACCAAATCTACTTCTAAATTTTTACCTCATTATATTGCCCAAGAAAAACATCAACAAATCACTCAATTTCTGATTCATTGTTCCAATTCATTGAATTATTTGCTAACATCAAATCACTCAAATTGAGCTGATCATATTGGTTTGATCAACACAATTAACCTGCCCAAACCAAACTAAATTTGAACTTGTATTCCAACAAGGTTAATATTGTGTATTTCATATAACTATACATCTCATACATATGTAAAGAAATATACTTCAATCTTATACACTAATTAGGTTATTAGACTTGTACATATAATTGTCTGTCATAAGTCATTGACTATGCCATCTCCTATCTTTCTCCTGATAGAATCATACTAACCTTTTATTTTTTTTTGTTCTTCCTCAAAATGATCTGGACTTCCTGCTGGCACAATGTGGATGACAATCTTAGGTATTCTCAACCTTCATTTTTTAATTGTTCTGATCCTTTTAATATCAGATGTTGCCCTAATTCCCTCTAAATTTTGGAATTTACTACATTTTCCCATCCCTTTTCCCAATGTACCTTGATAGCTATTATTTGTTGTTTGTTCTTCATTATAGTATATATATTAGAATTCAAAAATTTTGCTTTCATCCATATTGGATTGTAACCCACATTAGGATTCAGTGTGTTGATTCAGATCTTGACTACAATTTTAGTATGAATATAGGTTACTTCAATTGAGTTCAATTTGTTTGTGTTTATCATTTGTGGTTTTTCATTGTTGATTGTCCCATGATGATTGAATCAGAACTAGTTCTACATTTTTTTGTTGATAAGATTTTGTTATAACTCCCAAATTTGGGGTTTACTACAATCTCCCATCCCTTTGATGTCATTTTCTTGGTATAGACACTCTTTATTTTCTATTCTTTGTTACAATGGGCATTGTTTGTAGGGTACGTTCTACCACTAAAAATACAAATTGAGCTGATCATATCAGTTTGATCAGCACCATTAACTTGCCCCATTTCCTATTTTTTTGAAATTGATCTAATTTTGATCAAGTTAGATATGATTCGATCATTTTCAGCACAAGGTATCAACATTGCTTACATGTATATGTGTGTTATCTTATTGTGTTATGCATGTGTTACAGTTATTAGGTCATTACACTCGTTCATATAATTCTTACTCAAATGCTAATACACTTTGTTACAACAAAGCTCATATATAATGACCACCTTGTACTGACATGGTTGTGCCATTAACCTCCCTATGAGATGATACTTTGTTGCTAGAAAACACCTATGTGACCACCTAAGTTGTACGTATTAATAACCATCCAAGTCAATATTTTCAAATTACTATAAACACCACTCACTATCATTATATATTGCAGCACCTACATGAGTATGTCTTCCGTAGATCCCTGGTTCCATATTGTATGGTCGAGAGAGTCTGATGACACTCTAGTTTCAGCATTGCAGAGGCAGTATGACATAGGCAGGTGTATTGATGGCCAGTTTACTAGGGACGCTTGAAGGGAGACACTCTGTGATTTGTAAAAATGATGGGGAAGCTTGGTTGTACGTTAGAGCAAGTCAAAACTCAGTGGAAGAACCTGAGGAAGGACTATGCCAGATTGAAGCTTCTAACCAACAAGAGTGGCATCGAATGGGATGAGACTAGGAATAAGCCTAAGCTGCCTGACACCCCTGAGTGGAGGGAGAGCCTTGCTGTATGAACAATAATCATACCCTGACCCCAAAAGTAATGTCCTACATTTACAAATAATCTCCTTATAAAAACTTTTTTATACTTTGGCAAACAAGGATCTTGCTAGGTTGATTAACCAACCCTTTCCCCACTACTACGACATCAAGTTGATGGCGGGGAGGAACATTTCTAGAGAACACCATGCAATGTCTTCTACGGATAGACAAATACCATCTGATGTCACCTTCGAGGATGAAGTTGTTATCGACTTAGATGCGTGTGATACACCCATGAACACAAAAAAAACCATAGGGGAACCAGACATAGGAGCACCTGGGATGCAGAGTGAGGGTGACACCGGGGGAGGTAGAACATATACCTAGGGTGTTGGAGGAAGGGCTTATCCTATCCATAGGCATAGGAAGTGACCATCAATGTCACAAGAGAGATGTGTGCTTTTTAATGAAGTGTTATCTGAATTCACACCGGTGTAGGCAAAGGTACACAAGTTAGGCACATGTGTGGCCACCGGAGCCATTGAAAAAAAGAGGTTACAACGATTTTGCAACATTTCAATGACACTTTCCCCAATGCCCCTAGCCCTGTATTTACAACTCTTGTGAATGCCATAAAGGAGTCAACAAACTGTAGCATCTACCTCAGCCTTACACATACCCCACACAAAATAACAATATAGTTGCAAGACCTTTGGGAAAGGTCCCAAGGTGGTAGTGCAACACCACTACCTTCAATGCCATCCTCTTTTGTGCCATCTCAATAGGGATTTGCTTCACAATCCCCATCATCAAACTTCAACAACACATCAAGTATGACATCCGTGTGGTATACTGGAACCAATGATGCTGGCACATGTGGGAATAATAGAGGCCCTTCAACATAATAAGTTAGAGGTTGGTGACTGTTACAGTTTGTTTTCCAATTTTTTTTTGGTTGAGAACTTCAGAAATTTCTTTTTCCCTTATGTTTTCTGTGTTTGGGAACATCATCACCAATTCACTTATTGTTGTAATAATTACTTCCCAGACAAACATTTGTTGCTCATACCATTTACTTCATATCTAATGTTGATGTAGTTTTTTTTTTCTGTCACATCTTTCATATTATGTTTAGGTTGTTATTCTTTTAATTTTAGGCATCATGTCAAGGTTGTTATCCTTTTAATTCTAGGCATCATGTCTACTAGTGATCATACAGAAACAACATACCTCATTACAAAGATTTTGGATATCGTGTCTGGTCCAGCAAATTGCATTGCTGATGCAGTAGCTGACTCAATAGCAAACTCCATCATGGACAACATTTCCGATGATGATGACATACCACCTACAACACCTAGGTCAGTTAGTATTAGGAGTGGCCACCAAAAGGTGCTAGAAAACATAACAGACCACATACTATAATAGGCCTTGTGGACAAGCTTGAGAGTCATGGCTTGTTACGAGGTAGTAAAGGTGTCTCATCAGTTGAGACTGTATGCTACTTCCTATAGATGGTTGGACATAGCCATACAAATTGAGTTTTAGCTGAGTTCTACATTCACTCTGGTGAAATCATAAGTAGAAAGTTCAACAAAGTATTAGACATGGTGTGTGTGTTGTGTCATGACTATGTTGTCATGCAAACCACAAGCACAACAATACATCGTCATATATTGGAGAGCCCAAGGTTCTATACTTCAAGGTAATAGTTATCCCCTAAAATTTATAATCATTTTCAATTATTTTGTATGTTGAAACCCGATCATGGTGTTGTAGAATGCCATTGGGGCAATTGATGGGACACACATCCCAGTCTTGGTGAAACACGACAAGCAAAATCGTTACCGAGATAGAAAAGGGAATGTTTATCTAAATGTCATGGATGTAGTAGACTTCTCAATGGAGTTTACATATGTCCTGACTGGGTGGGAGGGATCGACAACTGACCAAAAGGTCCTACAAGCAGCAACGACCACAGGCGGTTTCATAATACCGCAAGGAAATTTTTATCCTGTTGATGTAGGGTACACCAACACTCATCAATTTCTTACACCTTATCGCTACACAACTTATCATATATCTGAGTACTGAGGAAATAGACATTCATACAACAACAAGAAGGAGATGTTAAACCACCATCACGGTCAATTACGTAATGTTGTAGAAAGAGCATTCAGTGTGTTGAAGAGGAGGTTTGCCTACCTTAAAAAAGGGGTGACATATCCTATACATTCACAACGTCACCTCGTAATGGCTTATTGTATCCTCCACAATTTTATACCTTGCCAGAATGATGGTGACACTATGATGGAGGAAATATCAGAACACAATTCAACATCTACCTTCCCAGCCAATGGGGTCGACCTGAGTTCGCTACAACAAACAACTCCGGCCGATGCAAGGGAGGGTGATGTATTATGTGAAACAAATTCCAATTTCATTTGGGATACTCACTGACCTTACTTTGTACTTGTCATCATTTCTGTATTGTATGAGAACTCATCTACCACTTGAATTAAAATGATTGTTTTATAAAATGTGTTATGCCTCCTAATTAAAAATGTCAAATTATGTTTCATTAGGTTGTCTTAAAATGGAGAATGGAATGTTGTTGTGTCCATGTGGCCTCCAATGCACCGTATGAGTGTACAGATGTAGCAAATGGACGGTTTGAAGACAACACCCCCCACAAGCCATATTTGACATGTGGTAGGGGTCTTGTTCCAAACAGATGTCGTATGATGTTGCCCGCACAACGAGTACAACCTAACGTGGCCACCTTTACTGCAGTTAGGGATGCGCTGGTAACAAAACTTACTTATGCACGCAAAGAATACAAGCATTGGTCTGTATAATGTGACTTTGCCTATTCAACAAGGACAGACACTGATAGGATAGTAGTGGAATTTTTGACTTTGAGGAAGAGGCACCTATATCTTCATGAACTAATTCACCTACCAACCGATAGTGACTCTTCAACAAAGGAAGATGGCTACAATACATCATAGCTGTAATATAGTATGATCTATCCAAATAAACTTCACTTGTATGTTAGAACAATCAACTTGTCCTATTGAAGTACTCTTAAAATTAGATTTGAAATCTATGTTCTGAACATTTCATTATGTTACTAATCAACAATCATGTTTTAGATGTCGATGAATCCATCTAAAGTTCTGAGGTGTCATTGTGGTCTAGTTGCATCCTTGCGGATTAACACAGAGGATGCACGATTATATGACTTTGGCATTCTGAGTGAAAGGTCAGGAAAAATGTATTACATATGTCTTATTAGTAAGGTGCGATAGTAAATCCATAAACAATCAGTTGCCCTTGTGTAGGTTGCGTATTTGTTGTCATTAACTTGAACTTGGGAATACATTTTAGGGAAAAGACCGATGCAAATACTTCCATTGGGAAGTCGATCCCCCCAAACTAATTCTTTGATGGCTGAGATTATGTTACTAACTGGTGTGTGCAAGTCAGTGTGAGGTCAGGAGATGAACATGAAGGTCTTTATTGAAATCCATCACAACTTCGAAGATATATACACCTAAAAAAGTACGAGTATGAGGTTCTACAAACCTCTATTGACAAGTTGGAGGAAACTTGTAGTCTTCTTTTGGACATTCCTTCACCTACTATGATGCCATAACGTTGAATGGTAGAGTTAGATTTAAATTTTCCTATTGATTTAGATTGTCTATCATTGGATGTTATTAACATTATAAACTTTCTTAATCCATCCTCTGATATAAACGTTGAATTACATTATAAGGTTGCTAATTTTTGTCATAAATGTTGTTGAATGCTTTATATCTAGACCAGATAGAAGGGTGTATATTATTTAAAAATGAGTAATCATATTACATCCGCATTATTGTGATATACACCCTTACATCTGAAATATATTACTTACAAAATCTATAATATGGCTAGGAATCCAACGAGTGTGTTTGCTTTATGGAATCCAGAGCACGATCAAATCCTACTTGATGCCATGAGAAGTCAGTATGATATGGGGAGATGTGTATGTGGATTTTATACTCGAGAGGCTTGGATGGAGACATGGACTGACATTCGAAACATAATGGGGATGCATTTACTAACTTTGAAGTAGTTGAAACCATTTGGAACAACCTAAAGAAAGACTTTATCAGACAAAATCATTTCCTTTTGGCACATTTATTGCCTCCTCATCCCTTAGTGCAATATGTGATCCCCCCAGGAGTTGCAGAACACTTAAAAATGTTGAAAACAATGCAAGAGTAGGTCACGAGGGCAACGAATGAAGTTGCAAGAATACCTCTTTTTACTACTTTGTGTATGCTCTATTTTTACTTTCTACAATTGGACCCCTGAGTTTGATTGATGTTAAAGAAACATCATAAGATCGCTACTTTATGCATCATCTTTTTTATCATAATTATGGTTTTTTATTGCTTTAGCAGATATATGCACATTAAATATTTATATTTGAATTATCATATTATGTCTGCACCATTGTAAAATGAACCCTTACCATTGCAATATATCACATACAAAATTTGTAATCATGACCGAGCAAGGTACAATGTCGTATGTCATATGGTGTATAGAGAATGATATGGTCCTAAAAGGTTTGATGAGAAACCAATATGACCTGGGGAGATGTGTGCATGGAGTATATACTATACAAGCTTGGAGGGAGGCATGGTATGACTTCGAAACATAACAGGGGTGCCTTACATATCTCTCAGCGAGGTGCAAATTCAATGACAGTACCTCAGAAGAGAGTTCATAGATAACATCATTTCATTTTGGGAGATTTTGTACCTCCTCAGTCATTGGCCGTACAATGCATCATTCCACACAATTTTGTGATGAATCGGAGCACTTACCCCCCGGGAGTTGCAAAATACCTAAACAATGTTGAAAACAACAATGCCGCACCTGCATGATTAGGTGGTGAAGGAAACTAATGAAGTTGTAAGAAATTGTTCACCACCTTAGGGATGTTCATTTTTTTGTTTTGTATGCATTTAAAAACATACATGATCCGATGATTATGAACACTAATTGCAAACTATTGTGATCGTTAGTTTGTTACTATTAATATTTGGTCAAACGAGTACTTATTTATATCTGTTTGCCAACTTTCATTTTTGTAATGATTATGAACCATTACATGTTGAAGTTTATGTAAAATACACTAACTATTTATTTCGATTTCTCTTACACGTTTCCTAGTTTGTGTAACTTATTGGCATCCTTACTTTGTTGTTGTCATAATTTGATCAGACTTGTACTTATTTATAATGTTGAGATGTCAAAGTCATTTTCAAAGTCTAGTTTGTGTAACTTATTGTCATCCTTACTTTGTTGTTATCATAATTTGATCAGACTTGTACTTATTTATTATGTTTAGATGTCAAAGTCATTTTCAAAGTCTCGTTCAAAGTTCAAAAAAATGTTGATGTCACATGCAAGGATAGAGAAATATGCAAATGAAAAACTCATGTGCAAGCAGAAGTATTGTGAGTCTTCCCAGTCTCATTCCCTAAATGCGAGCCCAGAACAAAGCAATGACAGTGTGACTCACCCAGTTTGTCATTTGCCATTGTTATTTGATTGGCTGAAAGACAACATCAACAAATAGGGCAAGGCAACGCCACGTGAAGAGTGTCCCATGTCATGGGGCGAGTACGACGAGGCCCTAAGTTGGGCCAACTGGGACGATCCCACCTGGGATATATCAACAAAAACCTACCTATGCACCAAAGAATGGGCAACACAGTGGTTGGTCGCCATCTTAGACTGCTTCTACGTTTCTAGATCTAGGCAACTGCAGGGCACACCGTTCCTTTTTTTGTCTCGTCTTTATTGAACAATGCCACATTTGCCAAGTATTTAGACATGATATTATCTTATTTTTGAAATTTTAGTAGTGATGTAAGATATGTCATCTCAAATTCTGTAGAACAATTACTTTTATATTTATGTGGAACAATTACTTTTATACGTATTTCAATTAAAATATGAATCTGATACATTTAGTTTACTTTAATAGCATTGGTTGAACAAAGTTCCTTGTACCTCACATCTAATTATATTTTATTTTATCCTTTTTTGTGCATGTATCAAGCATCTATATTAATTTAAAGCCATTTCTCTCATCTACTTTTTTTATCATATACATTGGCTCCACTTATGTCACCTATTTTGTCATCAAATACATTGGTTTGATAGTTATTAATCTATACTACAGATGCTCTCGCACACAATGAATTATTTTTAATGGGATGACGAGTCAGATGCTACACTTGGCACAATGTTGGGTCATCACTACTACTTGTGGAGCTTGCGCATGCCTCATGTATGTAAAGGTTGGCGTGATGACCTTACAAAATTTTATACATTAACTAGGAAGATTGACATAAACATAGCTACCTTTAAGGCAGGGTGAAAAGTGCTAAAAATTATAGATGCAGTTCCGCGCACATTCTGGACAAATCCCCATACTTATCTACAGGCAATACAACAACAACTTTATCAAGCGGGTAGCTCTCAACCATGCACAAAAACCGATAATCAGAGAGATAGAAAACTAACCTAATGTTGTTCAAGTCAATAATGATGCATAAAACGAGTACAACAAATGCATATTAGTACCTAACGTCATTTGACCTTTTTATATTTCAAATTGTGATGAAATTTATGTATAATTTATGTTGTATTGTGTAACAGAATATTATGTATTATGAAAAATTTAAGTTGTCCGTCGTCAGTTATTTTGTTACTTACCTATTTATACAATAATGCACAAGTATACATACATACAACAATACATGTGCCACGCATTCACACAGTAGTGGTTAAAGTAATATTTACTTTAAATATACATATAAAAGTAATAATACTCAACTCATGTTCATAAAAAAAATAACAAACATAATCAATCTTGTATAAAATTATACATTTATTGTAAATTTTAATATTGTATTGTACGATCAACACAGTTATGCGGTCATTACTTTTAAAATTATTCTGTAAGAACATGACACACTATTTGTAAGAACAAGACATGATAGCCAGATCCTAACTATGTTGTCAAATAGAATCAGACTGGATCTTGACTAGTTGCCAAATAGAATCAGACTAAATCCTGACTCAATTCTGACCAGATGACCAGAATCAAACTGGGTTGTCAAACAGAATCGGACTAGATCCAAACTAACTGAATCCAGATCTACTGACTAACTAACCCTGTCCAAACTATAGAATCCCAGTCCCAAACCAAACAAGGACTAAGACTTCTCGTCTTTTGTTTTAAATATGAAGTAGTTGTCATCAGACAAAGCATCTTGTATTTTGGAGACAAAGAGCCAAAAGACTGTAGCCGAGATCAAAACCAAAGTTTAGAAACCATCAACCTGGCTTTAAACCATCGACCTTTACACTTAGCTACTAGGCACCTCTTTTATTCTCCCTTCTAACCATGACTGATCTAAGTTTTAATCTTTTTCCTCTTATATCATGAGAGGCTAGACTTTATAACTTGGGTTGGGATTATCCGTCAGGCCCTCCCAACCATGTAATCTTTCTTTATTCTATTTACTACATATGTTCTTACATTTTTATTTTGATACTTTTGTTTTAATATGTCGCATGTTGATTAGCCACCTTTTTGTGACATTTGATATGAATTTATTCGACAGAATGATTCCATTTAGATCTAGGATATATATTTGTAGAGAGATACAAGAGTGAGAAGTTGCTATAACAAAAGTGGTTATCATCTCAAAAGAGAGAGACCTTTGGACAAAAATTTACTCGGATCTCGAGAGATGGGAGGATTGGATACCTTTTATGATTGTTTGCAAAACATGTTTAGAATATATATAAATTGGAAGAGAAGGTTTGATATGGTTGAGGTTGGCTTGATTGGTGAAATCTAATCTAAGTTTTCCCTTTTATCATTTTACAATTATCTTTATTTCTTTTAATCTTTCATAACTTAGATTAACTGCTTTGTTAGATTAATTCGTTGCTTGACTAAAACATCAAAAATCACATATTTGATTTGACTAATCTAAGTCAAGATCTTTTGTTCTTATATTGTTGTTCTCCTTGTTCTTGTGTTTGACCCCACACTACTACAATAGACTCTGTGTTAAGTTGCGAACGTCTCTTAAAGTCGGGTATAAATTTAAAATCTATTATATTTCACTGGACAACTACATTTACACTTTTGTCCCACGAAAAAAGAGCGATCAACTTTTGGTGCCAATTCTGAGGATAAGGTGATAGACAACCACTAATAATTTAGGATCTACTTAGATATAGTCAATGTTATTAAGTTTAGCAATAGACTTGATTACACAATTTTGTTTCTTTCTTTTTTTCTTTCTTTTTACAAAAAAAAATCATATTTTTCTCATTAGACCTGCTATATATTTCTCTTCAAAAAAATAGATCTTTTCTTTTCCTTTAATTCTATCAAAATCCACTCCAGCAGTGTACTCATCTTTCTATTGAGTTTTCATTTTGGTAGTATTGTTTTTCTTTAGTTTATTATTTTAGTATTATTTTGTAATTTTGTTTCCTTAGTTTTTTTCTTTCTTAGATTGTTTTTTTTTTCTAACCTTTGTAAATAAATCTCCCCCCTCTCTTCTTTGTTTTGATTATAACCATGGATCTAGCCACAGTAAGGCAAACCATCTTGACCACTTATACTCCTGACTTTTTCCACACTCCAGATTGTTTCCAAATCATAGAGAACTGTGCACCTTAGTTGGTATACTTGCATCAACCACTTCAGTAGACATCCTTGCACCAACCCTCAATGACTTCTTCTGCTTCGTCGTTCTCTACTCTTCACTCTATTGCTCCAACACCCCATATGTTGGTATGTATGTCCAGAGAGCCAATCATGTGATGATTGTAATGGCATAACTTGTAATTAAATTTGAATAATAAATAAAGGCAAGCTTCCAATTTATTCTGTTTGATTTAGTTATGAGATAATGATGTAACATTATAAATATCTAGAGAATAATATTACTCAATTACGTATGTCTTAAAGTTCTAGCCTTGTCAAAATGAGATCATACAGATGTTAAGAGTACATATACATATTCTCATTGTGTCTCTGATAAATTTTTATTATGGAAGGTTGATAGATAACAATAATACATAAGATCATAATGTGGGGTGGTTGATGATGCAATCTCGTGAGTCATGATATGGCTATATCAAACCAAACTGACAGACACATGTTAGAGAACAGTGTATCAGACAGACCCACTGTGAGACTGACACATGGAAGCCATCATCATGGAAGTCATAGTTAACTCTCATAATGATGGTGGTGGTTTTGGTTCTTAGACCTAAAATCACTGCACTAACACATGTCATTGGATACACTTCAACATCATCAAACGTAGTCCTAAAACATGAGTTATTATAATGGTGATGATTGGGCATCTTTGACACATGGGATTGACTGTGAGTGATAGATATGGGATTTGTCCCTCGTATGGGAGTGTGATGTCCTAGGCCTCTTGATTAGAGAGACTGAGAAAAGCATGGCCATGCTCATGTGAATCAATATATGATATTGAGTTTACATATATCTCAGACAGTCAGCTCTGGTTCAAGAAACAAGATTGAATAATAATGAGGGTGAATACTCCATGTCTATAGTTCAATCTGGAGAACAGTGACCAAGGAACTATACAAACACTACAACACCATACATAGATTATAGGTTGAAGTTTTTCCCCAAATTTTCCATTTACTTATATAGAAATCATGTGCGACAAGGCACCACTCTTTGCCTATGATGTAATAAGTGGTTATGGACATTCACTACCAACATAATATGGGACCTATAGGGTCACACACATAGGTCTTGACCTAGAACAGGAGTTCAAATCTTGAATGGCATTTGAATTAGGCACTAAAATGTTTAGGTATTTGATTCACGCAACAAATAGTCTGACAACACTACCAAATGCCCATCTCAAGTGTTGAGACGATCGTCTGGAAGTGTCAAACGGTTTTCTCAAGAGTTGAGATGGGCGTCTGGGTGTCACGCATGTTGTGAGTTGAATTTGTTTAAGGAACAAACTGGCCCAACCAAACTGGCTTGACTTGAGTCACCAAACGACTATCTGGGTGACCAAGATGGCCGTCTCGCATGGGCAAGATGGTTAAGTTTGGTCGGGGAAGGTTCTAGATGTTTCCCTATTCATTTTGCTTGAGCAATACTTGTTACGCAAGAAAATCAATGTCTAACATTGATGGGAATTGATGTGTCGAATTTGTATACAACTGGAAAATAGCCAAATGGTCGTATGGCTTGTGCCAAACAATGTCTGGCATGCCAAACAACTGTCTGGGCTATCACAAGTTGTAAAATTTCTAGAATTGTTATGAAAATTCGAGTTCTTCCTGTCCCTTCCACTCTCGCACAATTAGGGAACCTAGAGCCAAACCCCCCTATAAATAGAGGGGTACTAAGGGCTTCCTAGAGCACAACATAGACAATTGAATAGTTAATCTGACAAATATTTTCCTCTCTAGTTGTGGTAACCATGAGACCCCGAGCAAGTTCTACCTGACTAGGGAGAAACATCAAGGGAAAGAGAAATTAAGATCGTTGTCGTGGGAGAACAAGTCAGTGACTAGTACACTAATGGAGAGGGATGACTCCTTCTTGATCATCTTAACATGATGACAGGAGTTCTAGGCGATCCATGTGGACTACCATAAAGTGGGAAGTTGTTGTTTGCCCCTCGGAGGACAACATCACCTAGCAGTCTGTGACAAGAGGAGCTACTGAAGAAGATGACGTTCATGGCTGCATTTTGTGGTGCTGAATAGGAGCAGCAGTAGTCAGACGAGTCCCAATGCAACTAGGATTCAGAGTTGTGCATCTACGATGACAAAGATTATCACTGGACTTACTCCAGGACCAGGTATATCCTTGAAACTATCTTTCCTGTATTCTAGTTATTGACACGATCTATTGATTATAGGAATATGGCAGATAAAATTTTAAGTTTTACTGGTTTCTCTGTAGCCATATCTCTCATCTGTGGTATCAGGCCAACATCAATTTATTCTATTAAGGGATAATTGATATGATCAGATTTTGGTTTTATCATTCTATTATTATGTGTGAAGCAAATAATATCTTGTCAAATCCCATACCACAATAATCCCAAACTAATGTATATATAATATATATGCAATTTACATGTGTCACCCTAAAATCTATTTTGATGGTGTATGTGTAGCATGGTTTTGGCCAATAACCCCTATTTATGCATGGTTGTATGTGGTTAATTTTTCCTTTTATCTTTATATGTGTACCAAGACTCTATCTTATCTTATCAATGCAAAGTTAATTCTCTTCTACCTTTGCTCCCCTCAAATGTAACTCAAGGTTTCCCTATAATCATGTAAACGTAGGATAGTTTACTTTCTGTTATGATGAAGATGAAGACATCCCGAAGATGAGACGATCGACTGAAGGATCTTAGAGGACATGGTGGACCAACTAGACCAATGCCTGGTGGACCCAAGCGATCCACTAGAGGAGCCAGTCGATGGTGGACATATGGACCAAACAATCGATGAGACGACCTAACAACCATCTAAGAGGCAAGCTGATCAGTTCAAGGGTTGAGTCGGTCAGCCCAGATTGGCAAACATGGATCTTCATCAACAATAGGTTTCTGCATATGATGTAGACCTAGATGACATAATTCCTTGTGGCTTCAAGGGATTACATTAGGACCGGCCATAACCATCGCTTTCATTTATTGCATGTTATCATTGTGGGATATAGCATGTAAATGATATGCACTACATATATGTGGTGATTGGATAAAGTATATATACACACACACATAAAAACTCCCTCAATAAATATATATCAAAGTCTTAGATGCCTTCTAAAAGTGACACACATGAAAAGCTTAATCGACTAAGCATAGGTTCTGCCTCCGCATGGTTCATTGTCTATCTCGTTGAAGTGTGATGTTAATAATGTAGGTTTTGCCTCCGCGGGGTACATTATTATCATGTCAGCTTTTGGGTCAGGCTTGACTGGTGATTCTCAGAGCGTCTGGGCTAAAAAACATGTGGATGATTATGGCAAGGGTTGCGCATATCATCTATCCAGAATTGCATATGATGCAATTGGAAAGAGTTGCCTACCTTGATGGTTAACTATGTTTTACAGTGTTGATTGGGCCACAATCAAATTATCTTGGATCTGACCCACTAGAATATTGTACAATGTAATATTCCGAATTGATATTGAAGGCTATCACTTTGATTAAAATAGTGGGAGCGATAATAATTAAAGACCTAATCAATATTGTCAAAATTTTCAAATCAAAATGGTTTTAATAAATGCAAATATTCTCTTATAGGATCAATGACGAGCATATCTGATTTGTGATTGGTCCTGAAGAAGGACAAACTTGACGGAAGAAATTTTCACAACTGGTTTTGGACTTTGAGAAGAATTCTCAATGAAGAGTGCAAGATATACACCCTTGACAAACCAGTGCCTGAAATACCTCCTCCTAATGCACCTAGGGCATCGATGGATGCTTATTGGAAGCATGCCAATTATGTCTTGGAGATAAAGTACATTATGCTTAGTTGCATGAACTATGAGTTGCATGAGCAATGTGAGGACATGAGTGTTATTGAGATGGTGAAACATCTTAAGAAGGTAACACTTGGTCTTGACACGCAAGAAAGGGACGCTATCTTAAAGGCGCTACTTGAGTCAAAGTTGATAGAGGGAACCTTAGTAGAAGAACACATGCTCAATATGATTGGACATGTGTATCATCTGAAGAACTGGGATTCACTTTGAGCCAAGAGTTGGCCACTAATATGATTCTAAGGACTATGCTTGAATCATATAGTCATTTTATTGCATGTTACCATGTGAGTAATTCTTCCAGACAGATGTCAGAATTGCTTACCATGTTGATTCATGCTGAAGAAAAAGTGAGGAAGGACAAGCCCATGATTGTGATTAGTGGGGATGAGTCCAAGGATCAAAGCAAGACTAAGAAAAGTTATGTGGTCAGGCCTAAGTCCAATTCTTTAACACTTAAGATAAGGATAAAGAAAAGTACAAGTGGAACTCATCCTTTGTACTTTAAGGATTTCAGGAAGCAGAAGATGGGGATGGTGATCTCCACTTCAGATATATACGTTATTGAGATAAATCTATCTACTTCATCATCTTTGGTATTAGATACCAGATGTGGATCTCACATACGTTCTCATATGCAGGATTTGAAAGGAAGTAGGTCTTTGGGAAAAGGCGAGGTGGAACTGCAAGTTGCTAATGGCGCAAGGGTTACGACCAGTGCAGTTGGAACCTATAGTATATCTCTTCCCATGGGGCTTGTAGTAGAGTTAAAGAACTACTATTATGTGCCTGCTATAAGTAGAAATGATTTTCATATCTTGTTTAGACAAGGATGCATTTGAATTCCATATTAAAAATGGTTGATGTTCTATTTCAAAAAATGGGATTTTTTATGGCAGTGCCCCAATGTCTTATGGTCTTTATTTGTTAGATCTTAAGATAGATGTGTATAATGTTAATACCAAAAGATGAAACTCAACAACTCAAACAAAACATACCTTTAGCATTATCATCTAGGGCACATAAATGAGAATCACATATCTAGACTCCATAAAGATGGTTATCTAGACTTTTTTGATCTGGAATCATTGGAGACATGTGAATCTTGTTTATTAGGCAAGATGGCTAAAACATTTTTCACCAGAAACACTGAGAGGGACAGTGATCTATTACGTATCATACATACTGATGTATGTGGGCCTTTTAGAACAGATGCTAGAGGTGGGTTAAAGTACTTCATTACCTTCATTGATGATTTCAATAGGTATGGCTATGTTTATTTAATGAAACATAAGTCAGAAACTTTTGAAAAGTTCCAAGAGTTTATGAATGAAGTATAGAACCAACTTGGTAAAAGTATTAAGGCACTTCATTCTGATCGAGGTGGGGAATACTTAAATCAAGAATTTGAGGACCTTCTTAGATCCCATGGGATCGTATCCCAATGGATTCCACCTAGAACACCACAACATAATGGTGTCTCAGAAAGAAGGAATCACACATTACTAGATATGGTGAGATTGATGATGAGTTTAGTTGAGCTTCTGAATACCTTCTGGGGGTATTCTCTAAATACCGCAACATATAAACTAACATGAGTACCATCTAAATAAGTTTAAAAGATACTATATGAGATATGTAATGGGAAGCATCCCAATAAGTCTTTTATGAGGATTTGAGGATTCAAAACTTATGTTAAAAGGATGTTTTCTGATAAACTTGGTCCAAAATATGATAAGTGTTATTTTGTTAGATATCCTAACGAAACAAGAGGATATTACTTTTATTCCCAATCTAACAACAAAGTGTTTGTTGCCAGAGATGCCACATTCCTTGAGATGGATATAATTTCCAAAGGAATCAGTGGGAGAAAAGTAGAGCTTGAAGAGGTTCAAGACTAGTAAGAGAACATTGTATCGATAGATGAACCAGAGGAACCTAGAGAATCACAAGGTGTTGTGGAATCTCAAATTCCTCAGGTAACATAGGAACCTTGTAGATCTAATAAGACACACCTTGAACCTAAGAAATTCAGATATCTTGTAACTCAAGAAGGTAGTGAATTGGTCATAGATGATGAGCCAATATCCTATAAAGATTCTATTAAGGGACCAGAGTCTGAGAAATGGATTGAGGCCATGAGATCTGAAATGGAATCCATGTATACCAACAAAGTATGGACTTTGGTGGATCCATCTGAAGGGGTAAAACCCATAGGGTGCAAGTGGGTCTTCAAGAAGAAGATCGACATGGATGGAAAAGTTCAAACCTATAAGGGTGGATTGGTTGCAAAGGGTTTCAGATATGTTCAAGGTATTGAGTGTGATGAAACCTTTTCTCCAGTGCCATGGTTAAGTCCATCTAGATAATGCTTGTTGTTGCAGCTTATCATGACTAAGAAATTTGGCAAATGGGTGTTAAAACAACATTCCTTAGCAGGAATTTACTCGAGGATGTGTACATGACAAAACCTGAGGGTTTTATCAATCCAAAGGATGCAAACAAGGTTTGTAAGCTACAAAGGTCAATCTATGGATTGAAGTAAGCATCATGGGGCTGGAACCTTCATTTTGATGAGACATTCAAAGAGTTTGGCTTTGTTCAAAATGAAGATGAACCTTTTGTGTACAAGAAGGTTAGTGGGAGCATAGTGTAATTCCTCATATTATATGTAGATAACATATTATTAATGAGGAATGTCATTCCTACTTAACAAAAGGTAAAGACTTGGCTTGGAAATATGTTCTCTATGAAAGACTTGGGAGAATCATCCTACATCTTGGGGATAAATATCTATAGAGATAGATCAAGAAGGCTTCTTGGACTAAGTTAGAGCACATACATTGACAAAGTATTGAAGCAGTTCAACATGGTGAACTCAAAAACATGAAACCTTCCTATGCGCCATGGTGCCCCCATCTCTAGAACTCAATTTCCCAGTTCTTGTGAAGAAAGGGAATGCATGAGTGAGATTCCATATGCCTCAACAATTGGATCAATCATGTATGAAATGTTATGTACCCATCCAGATGTCTTGTATGCTTTGAGAATGACGAGTAGATATCAGTCAGATCCAGGTGATGCTCACTGGATAGCCACGAAGAACATCCTCAATTACTTGAGAAGGACTAAGGATCATTTCCTGGTCTACAACAAAGAAGAAGAGTTGGTGGTAAAAGGTTACATCGATGCAAGCTTCCAGACTAATCAAGATGATTACAAGTTGCAATCTGGATTTGTGTTCTACCTCAATAACGGAGTTGTGAGTTAGAAGAGTTTCAAGCAAGAAATAGTTGTTGATTCTACAACAGAGGCCGAGTATATTGCTACATCAAGTGAAGAAAAGGATGTTGTATGGATTAAGAAGTTCATCATAGAACTTGGGATCGTTCAAGCATTAGCAAGGCAACCAAGCTATATTGTGACAAAAATGGAGCCATTGTGCAAGCTAAGGAACCCCTATCGCATCACTGCTCAAAACATATATAAAGGCAGTTCCATATCATACGATAGATCATGCATCAAGGAGATGTAAAGATTTGCAAAGTACCAACTAAAAGCAACGTTGTCGATCCCTTGACAAAAGCACTTTCACAATAGAAGCATGATGGACATGTAAGATCACTTGGAATATGATTCATAGGTGATTGGATCTAAGTGCAAGTGCAAGTCTATTGGTATGTATGACCAGAGAACCAATCATACGATGATTGTAATGACATAACTTGTAATTGATTTGAATAATAAATAAAGGCAATCTTCTAATTTATTCTATTTAATTCAGTTATGAGATAATGATGTAACATTATAAATGTTTAGAGAATAATATTAATGAATGGCGTATGTCTTCAAGTTATAGCCTTATTGAAATGAGATCATATGGATGTTAAGAGTACATATATATATTCTCATTATGTCCCTGATCGGTTGTTATTGTGGAAGGTTGGTAGACAACAATAACACATAAGATCACAGTCTGGGTTGGCTGATGGCGCAATCTCATGAGTCATGATATGTCTATATCAAACCAAACACATAGATACGTGTTAGAGAACAATGTATCAGACAGACCCACTGTGAGACTGACACATGGAAGCCATCATCATAGAAGTCATAGTCAGCTCTCACAGTGATGGTGGTGGTTGTGGTTCTTTGACTTGAAATCACTTCACTCAACACATGTCATTGGGTAAACTTTGACATCATCTAACGTAGTCCTGAAACATGGGTTGTTATAACAGTGATGCTTGGGTGGCTTTGATAAATTTGGATTGATTGTGAGTGATAGATATGAGATTTTTACCTCCTATGGAAGTGTGATGTCCTAGGCCACTTGATTAGAGAGACTGAGAAAAATATGGCCATGCACATGTGAGTCAATATATGATATTGAGTTTATACATATCTCAGTTAGTATGCTCTGGTTCAAGAAACAAGATTGAATAATAATGAGGGTGACTACTCTATGCCTCTAGTTCAATTTGGACATCAGTGACAAAGGAACTATACAAACACTACAACACCATACACAGACTATAGGTTGAAGTTGTTCCCCAACTTTTCCATTTACTTGGGTAGCAATGATGTGCGACTAGGCACCACTCTTTGCTTGTGATGTCATAAGTTGTTATGGACATTCACTGGCAACGTAATATGGGACCTATAGGGTCACACACATAGGTCTTGACCTAGAAGAGGAGTTCAGATCTTGAATGATATTTGAATTAAGTACTAAAATATTTAGATATTTGATTCACGCAACAAATAGGCTGAAACACTACCAAACTCCCATCTCAAGTGTTGAGACAGTCGTATGGAAGTGACAAACGGTCGTCTCAAGAGTTGAGATGAGCGTCGGGGTGGCAGGCCTATTGTGAGTTGAATTTGGATATGGAACAAACTGATCCAACCAAACTGGCTCAACTCGGGTCACCAGACGACCATCTGGGTGATTGAGATGGTTGTCTCGCATGGGAGGGATAGTTTAGTTTGGTCGGGGAAGGTTCTAGATGTTTCCCTATTCATTTCACCTGAGTAGTACTTGTTTTACAAGGAAATCAATGTTTAACATTGATAATTTGCCAAATTCATGTACAACTGGAAAAAAGCTAAATGGCCATCTGGTTGTGCCAAATGACCGTCTGGCATGCCAGACAAACATCTGGGCTATCATAGGTTGCCAAATTTCTAGAATTGTTGTGAAAACTCAAGTTCTTCTGGTACCTTCCACTCCCACACATACACGGAGCCTGTACCCAAACACCTCCTACAAATAGAGGGGTATTGGGGGTTTCCTGAAGCACAACTCGAATAATTGAGAAATAGTTGCTCTGACAAACTTTGTCCTCTCTGGTTGTAGTAACCACGAGATCCTGAACAAGTTCTACCCAAGTAGGGAGGAACAATAAGGGAATTATCAATTGAGATCATTGTCGCGGGAGAGTAAGTCAGTGACTAGTACACTAACAGAGAGGGACCACTCTTTCTTGATTGTCTTAACAGGACGATAGGAGTCCTAGGTGGTCTGTGTGGACTACCATAGAGGTGGGAAGCCATTGTTTGCCACTCAGAGGACAATGTCAACCAGCAGTCTGTGATAAGAGGAGCTGCTAAAGAAGATGACATTCGTGGATGCAGTCCGTGGCGATGACCAGGAGGAGCAGCAGTCAGATGAGTCCCAATGCAACTAGGATTCGGAGTTACACATCTACGATGACAAGGGTTGTCATTGGACTTACTCCAGGACCTGATATATCCTCAAAACCATCCTGCCTACATTATAGTTATTGACTCAATCTACTAATTATGGAAATATGATAGATAAAATTTTAAATTCCGCTGCCTGCTCTGCAACCATATTCCCCATAACCATATTGGGTTTTTAACCCAAGATGTTATGAGAGTAATTGCTTATTCAAGAGAAAATATTGACATGGTCAAGTCAGCCATGTCTTCCTACTTTCAAGATCTTGTAGATCCATATTTAAATGTGAGTGAGAGGCGAAACCACATGATCCAAGAATTGATTGAGTTTACTGACTGCAATAGAAGCCTCATATACACTGGCAAACAAAGCTTTGCTAATACACCCTTTGCTAATACATCCTCAGTGTATACATTGGAGTCACACTTAGTTTGCATGTGTGACGACTTCAACCATCACATCCAATACATTAGTCCCAATAAAGAATTCATTTCTCCTTCCTACTTGGATCCTCCATTGGACTCAATCGAACTTTATAGTGAAGCTTCCCCTATCCATGATAGTATTTCATCCCACCCATTTGATACAATGCAACTATTAGCAAAAGATTTAATATGCTTACATGGAAGTTGATGATGGAGATTTATACATACCCATGGATGATCAAGATACCATGTATCACCTATAGATTAGTTTGATGACTCACTTGATTGGTCCAATTTATATTCAGTCCCAACTCAGAGTGACTCTCAACATGTTGAGGATTGTCATTTTGTTACTAACATACCATCTACTTTGGGATGGAACAATTTATATGATGACAAGGACAATGATTACTACACATTAGTGGAATGTGATCCTTATCTTGATGACCACAAATTTTGTACTTTCACTTCACCCCCGAAGGGTGATGACAATACGTGGGATGCAATTTTTGATAGAATTTGAGAACATAGTTGCAACACGTTAAAACATTCTATCCCCTTGCTTAGTGATAGGCTTGGGGTGAAGGATTTAAAACTTGATTCTCCTAAGATTTCCCCGCCAATAGAAGATTATTGTATGTCTCATATTCAACTTGGGTATATAGAAAGTGGTCCAATCTTAGACTTTGAGAAGGAAGGCAAAGAACATAATTATTATCTAGACTTGAAACCTCTTACCTCCATCATTTCATGTGTTAACATCTTGGAGACCGACTACAAAGATCCTTACTTTGAAGGATATCTTGAGGATGTTATGCTAAGGAATTCATTTCTTGACCAATACCAAGATAAAGTCACCAAGTCCTTGAATTTTATTGTCCTATATCAGACTTGCCGAGGTCCACCACTCTTTACATTCTACTCATACATAGTAGATCCAATATACAAGACATAGGTGACCTTGCTCGTAAAGCTTAGGATTTGAGATCCAAGTTTCAGTATCATTGGGAGACCCCCTTTCCTATCGGGGATAGATGACTGCAACACACACCATACCTACTCTCTTAAGTTTAGATTTGCTCTAGATCGAGCAATATTTTAAGCTTGGGGTGGTAGGACAGTACACCATTCTATCTCTTCTGACTTTGTCTTTCATTATTTGCATTTTTAGAACTTTGTTGTGTAATTTTTATTTTTTGTAATTGTGGCTATGTTGGTATGAATGATATGTTTAATGCTCATCTTGTGTTAAATCACCTGTTCATCATTAAATTTGCTTGACCTTCAACTTCATTCATCTCATTGATCCTTTTTACAATTTTAGCAATGAATTGTAAGATTATGTGTTTCTACCGACAATTTAAAATTACTTGTTTACCTATTTTATATTATGAATGATGAACTTAAGGTTTGTGCCTCATTGTTGGAACTAGTTTAAGATCAGAACTACTTCAAGCAGTGTTTTCACAGACTTGACAATACTCTAAGGATCCTTGAACTGTACACAATTCTTCACTGAGATTTGAGAGAGTGATGATGAGTTTTGAGTTTAATTAATATGGATTGTTTACTATGATAGTCTTCATGCTTTCCCACATAATATTGAGCCAAAAATACAAAAAATGAGCAAATGAGGCTTGGCTGCCCAAAAATCCCAAAATAATTCCCTTTCCTATAAATGCGGAAAATCCTAAAAATAGCTAGCACCCATGCACAATTAATTAGAATGCAGTGCTAAACCTGAGAGTGAATAAAAGTATGAGTGACTTATTTTCCCTTTTTAGGAGAATTTAGGATGATGTTTGGTGGGTGTATAAATGTGCTCACAAAGGCGGGTATTTTGTGTCTAGTAATGTCATCCAAAATTCACTAGAGAATCTTTTAAAAATCCCTAGGATACTAATGAGACTTTCTCAGTAGCATGGTTAGTTCAAGCATGGTACGAGGAGATCACGCTGCTTTGAGTCAACTGGCTTAGACTGCATGGACCATTGTTCGTTGCATTGACCAGCCTGACGCAGATCGGGAACCTCATGAGTCATTAAAGTCTTTTTCCTTTATTTATTTTTTTACATTAGGTAATGAACAAGTGGGAGGTGTTTTTTACTTCATTTGTTACATAAATTCCTAATGACATCTTAGTACTCACATTCGTCATTTTTCTCAATTTCTTGAGTGGCTGTGCTTTAATGCTTAAATATACGACTTACGTTCCTACGAATCTTGTTGGACTGTAGTGAAATCACTTAAACATGCATGGTAGTTCTATGATCTTACATTAGCATGTTTGTTTGCATGGTGTCACTCTAAAATATCAACTTATAATTTAAAATTGTTTTTCATAATTTTAGTATTTATTGTCAGACTCAATTTGGATGTTATTTTAGAATATTTGAATTTGAGTTTTGTCTGAGGATAAGTAAGTTATAAGCTTGAGGTGGTTAATAACACCCTAAATTTTACAATATTGCAATGTATTTTACTTTCGTTTTTGTACTTTTATTAGCCATGATATGCCTTTAATTGTTTCTAGTATTTTTTAGATTTATTCTTTTTGTAGGATCAAATGATTAATTAGCCTATCTTCCTCACTTTCAGGCACCAGAAGACAAAGTGGTCAAAGTGGTATCGGGTCCTACTTAATATCAAAGCACGGTCTATTAATTATGATGCGGCTACTCCATTAGCATAAACAAATCACGTCAATATAAGACTTGCGAGCCATGCATCGAGGCACTTGGGCAATAAGGCACTAATTAATAAATATCTAAAGACCATCGAAGCACTTGTGCATTGAGCCATTAATCAATAGTCGTCGACGTGCATGAAGACCATCGAGCCTTTGTTTAGTACAAGACTATCAAACCCTTTGTTTATCTCTTGAGTTGTATTGATAAACAGCAAATCGAGGTAATGATATCGAGCACTAACTAGCGGACCAAGAAGGAAATAATAAAGCTATCGAACACATGTTAATGTGATGCCTATCAAGCTATTTTTGCTAGTCCGTCGAGACAAATGAATTAATAAAGCTATCGAGCAATTGAATTTATACAATAAAGATCAGCGGAAGCGGCCAATATCCAATTTATTTGGCGTGCCCAAGGAAAAGTCGACAGCTGTCGTGCACCCATGGATCGATAACTTTGTGCCTTGCACAACCGATCGACAGGGACAAGCATTCGAAGCCAGCAGCTGGTTGACAATCACATATGCATGCCAAATAAAACCGTCCATATATCCAAACTTGACAGCCAACGCCTCTACAATGAAATCTCTGCATCGACGGCCACCGGTCAACGACCCCACTATATTAAATGTTGTGACTTTTTAAATCCCAAGACCGACCTTTAAGGCTTCCTGTTTATTTTTATAAATACCAAGTACCTGCCACCAGACAAAGCATCTCAAATTTTAGAGACAGAGCCGAAAAGATGCAGCCAAGATCACAGTTAAAGTTTAGAAACCATCGACTTGGCTAATGTTATAGACCTAGTTAGACCATCGACCTTTAGATTGGCTACTAGACACCTCTTCTCTTCTCTCTTCCAACCACGACTGGTCAAAGTGGTAATTTATTTCCTTCATGTACCATGAGAGGCTAGACTTCATAACTTGGGTTGGGAGTAACTTTCAGGCCCTCCCAACTATGTAATCTTTTCTTCTTTTATCTACTAAATATGTTCTTTAAGCTTTATTTCTATACTTTTATTTTAATGTGTCGTGTGTCGATTATCTACTTTCTTGTGACGTTTGATATGGATCTATTCGAGAGGATGACTTCATTTAGATCTGGAATATAGATTAGTAATGAGATTCGAGAGAGCGTAGTTGATATAACAAAAGTCATATGATTTTTATTGGTCTTTAGGTTATCATCTCAAGAGAGAAAAACCTTTGGATAAAAATCTACTCGGATCTCGAGAGAAAGAAGGAGTGGACACATTTTATGATTGTTTACCAAACAAGTTAAGAATATATATAAATTGGAAGAGAAGGCTTTATATAGTTAAGGTTGGCTTGATTGGTGAAACCCAATCCAAAATTTTCCTTTTATCCTTTCACAATTATTTGTATTTCTTTAATTCTTTCATAAATTAGATTTACTGCTTAATTAGGATTAATTTATTGCTTGACTGGAACACCAAAAATTTACATCTTTAATTTGAATAAACCAAGTCAAGATCTCATGTTCTTATTCTATTGTACTCCTTGTCCATGTGTTTGACCCCACACTACTATAATATACTTTGTATTGAGTTGTGGATGTCTCTTAAGTCAGGTATAAATTCAAAGTCTGATATTTTGACTGGACAATTGTGTTTACACTTTTGGCCCACAAAAAAGTGTGATCACTTATCTACTTATTTCAACCACTAACCTCTCAAGGTTTGACAAAGTAATAGATCATGCCAAGAAAAGATGAACCAACGAACCAATCATAATTGAAGGAAAGATAGTCACATGTTAAATCTTCTTCAGACCTGAAGAAGAAACTGAAGGAAAGAAGAAAGAAGAAGCAACATCAACACAGGAAGAGCCTCAAATGATCGACACGGCCACAAAGCATCAAATGCAATATATGAATGGCTGAAGACCAGTCCCCAACCTACACTCCATGTATCCACCACCTTACTCCTAGTATAGTCCATACATAGGGGAAGTATGGATTCCCACCACATGTGTGTATGACTTGTTCAATGATGAAACCGCTAGTTGCACCCGTGGTGGCCGCACATCAAGAAGTTTTCACACATGAGCCTATTGTCGCAGGTCCTCTATTGCTTGAGATCATACTAAAGATAAGAGTGTTAGAAGGGCAGAGGGATAGTGGGAAGACATTCAATCATTTCTACCACCTTCCAGATGCAAAACTCTCAGACAACTTCACTATGCCAAAATTTCATGAATACATCCGGAAGGAGGACCCGTGGCCCACATCAAGGCATATTTCTCAGATATGGTGGAAGTCCAGAATGACAAAAAGTATAAATACATTATTTTGCATGGACCTTGGCTGACGACTTCGGTCTGGTACAGCAAGTAGGATATGACATCCATCACCATATGGGCCAAGATGGCCAAAAAGTTCATCGATCAGTATTCCTGGGATCTATACCAAGTGCCAACCAAGGAATTTGGAAGCACTACAAAAAAATATAGACGAGATCTTCTCTGAGTTTGTTGGATGGGGGAGGGATGTTGCCACTCAGCTAAAATTCAAGCCCACAAATAAGGAGGTTGTGGACATGGTGATCAGATCCTCTATGTCAATTCTCACTGCCCTCTTATCCTTACAAAGGTACAATACCTTCCTAGATCTCATACAAGCAGGTGCAGGGATAAAAAATTCAATCAAGAGGGGGCTCTATCAAAACATAGGTCTCACTTTATAGTCATCACCTGCTTCCTCAAAGACTAATCTGAAGTCCAAATGGGCAAAAGAAAAGACATTGGATGCTACATTGAGAGTACAACTCGTCCCTGCTAGGATGAGAATGCGACAACCACCAATTGTATATGTTTCATCGGTGCAAACATTAGTAGCTAAGATTGTTTGGGCTCCGACACCTCAATCACAACAAGGTCATGTGATCTCACCCAATCATCATCCTCAGTACATGCCCCCAGTACTAGTGGCATCCAAACAACTATTGTGGGTATGTGCCACCACCTTTCTGATTGGCCCTGAAATAGATAGCCACAATCACTCCTTTGCGAGCGAGTAATATGACATGTCATGCTGAGACAGGAACTACCACTCTGTAAGACGGTGAGCCTTACAAGCCAAAGAGGAATTTCACACCCTTGGGAGCTTCTCTCAGTACTATCCTTTCATATATAAAGCATATGTTGAAGTTTACAACCATAAGGGATCCACTGAATCCCTTAGGTCCTTTTGCAACTACCACAGAGCAAAAGGTCACAGGATGGACTCATACATCACATTCAAACACTCTTGCAATATCTCATTGATGCTAGGGAAATCCGCATAGTCACTTCAGAAGAGGCATCATCATCCTCCACCATGGTGGCTATGATCTCATTATTGAAGGAATCATTTTGTGGACTGGTTATTCCACTAGAGAAAGCAATCAAAAAGTGGTTTCAAAGTACCCAGGTCTTCACCTAGGTTCGAGAACAAAAGACAATGATTCCAATAAATGTCAAGAAGTTGACTATCATACCAAGTGTCGACTAGGGGAAAAAATCACAATCGATCATCATACCAGGGGAATTCCATGGGCTCAAGACATAGGCAATCAATGTGCCAAAGGCAAGCCCAAAGTTGAAAATACAAAAGGTTTGGATTTCGAAGGCAGGAATCCCTACAAAGTCTCACACTATTGTTGTGATATCATCAATAATGAATTCATATATCACAAAAAGGGAGACCAAAGCTTTGCCTCACCAAAGGTACCACCACTCTTCGACAAGGGTAAAGAGAAGGTGACTACTTATATAGTAGTCACTACCAACATTATAGAAGAGGGGGCCAACAAGGTCTCCATTCTCACTATAGATACCAGAAAGGTACCACTGGAACTTGGACTTTGAAGGGAGACCGATCCCAAAGATTCAAACACTATCCAATTCCTTAGCAAACCAAAGGGGAAAGTTTTGTTGGCAAAAGTGATGCAAAACTCTTAGGCACAACCAGATGTTATCATGAAGACTCTTGAAGGGGTAGACATCTACAAGGATGTTTGGAGAGAAGCTACAGAAGCCACCATCAAGTTGATTACAACCCCACACTTGATCTCATTTTCCAAAGATGAGATTCTGACAGGTGGGAATCATAACATGCCCATATTGATTACTATAAGATACAACATCCTCAAGATACCTTCCTACTTCATTGACAATGGCACATGCCTTGACGTGTGTCCCTTAAATACACTAATCAACCTACGGAATGATCATTCAGACCTCCAGTCAACAACAAAGAAAGCAACTATTTGAGAAAATAATCAAGGATGCTCTGAGAGAAATTATGTTGGAGCTTCAAATCAGACCCCAAGCGTTTGTTGTCATGTTCTTTATCATGGAGTTGATTTCATCCTTCAACCTTCTATTGGGGAGGCCATGGATTCATCAAAATTGGGTAATTCCCTTGTCACTACATCAGAAGTTAAAGTATCAGTTAGGTCATGCCATCATCATAGTTCAAGCTGACAATCATGGTACCATAGAATGCATCACAAAAAACAATCTCCTACTTCACTACGAGACATTGGACATAGCCAACATCAACTAGGTGCCCCCACATAGAAGGATACTTCATTTGTCCAACAACCCATACAATTTGCACAACAGGTACGAGAGATGAATATCCATCCATACAGAGGGTTGGGAGTGCCGACGACAAGGATGCACACAGATCATCCAGGTCACTCTCAAATATAAAGAGGTGGGACTCGAGCTCTACGTCCCATACTACACACGACCTCAATTACTAGGTGGATGTTGTATTGGAAGCCTGCAATGTTGTAGCCCACTACAAGGGACTTAACCCAAAGAGGTTATCTTAATAGCCTTTTGATGAACTGGGATCTAAGTTGTGAAACTGAAGAGAATACTCATGGTGTTACGAGTGGGACTTGATCCCTAAGCACAAAGCTCCCTATTCGTAGGGGTGGAAATCAGGTTCGGGTTGAGTGGGTTTTATTTCGGTTCATTTCGAGTCAACACTTTTGGCCCTAAACTAGAAAAAGATGGAATTTTGGACCAAAATCCTTGACCCTAACCCAACCCTAAATAATTCCAGGTCTATCAGGTTTGACCCACAAATCCTTACCAAGAATTCTTTTAAAAAATGGTGTGATTTGTCTAATCATTGATAATTTCCAAGTGTAATCAGAAAATTTTATTGTGACAAACTTTTAATGTGATTGAGAAACACATATAAAGCTTATTGCACTTCGTTCAATGTTTTAAACACAAATTTATATAACAACTAACAAAATAATTCTTACAAACCACTACAAAACCATGTATAACTATAAAATAAACTTCATGAACAATGAATTAGTAATTTAATAGGCCGCCAACTGTCTTTAAGTTTAGTATCTCTGATTTTATTTGAATATATAATTGTGAATTTTAGATCAATCAGGTTAGTTTGGGTCTAAAGTCCAAACTCAGACCCAGTCCCAAATTAGTTTTAGGTTCTTTGGGTTTGGATCAATTTTGGGTCGAGTTGAAAAACCTTAAACCCTAACCTACTTGAAATTTTGAGTTTGGGTCAGGTCATTCGGGTCGGGTCTTGTTTTTTCAGCATGCCTATTGGTACTTCCTTTGTACTATGGCCATCACTGAAGACCATTCATATACAACTAAGGCAACTATTATGTGAACATTTCCTTACTCCATGCAAGAGGTTGTTGATGATGACTAACATGACTATTCTAGGATCACTACCAACATCAGGGAGATCGTCCTCATTACTGACAAAGACTGGGGAGTTCAGACCGCCCAGAACAATCAATAGTCCTAGACCAAAAGTTATCCATCCAAATGAGGATGCAATCAATAGCATGCCTACTCCCATTCTTAGTAAGTCATGCCATGAACACTTAGACATGAGTAGAAGCATGAAACACCATCAATATGACCACGTTGGCTAGACAAAAATCATCAAGCCAACACCAAAAAGGGTGCAGACACCACAAAGCATATGGCTACAATCCTCTTTGGGTCTACCTGGATGGCCCAGCCAAGATGGCATTAACACCACACATGCAAAAATCACAAAAGAAAACTATGGTGTCACGTGGGACAACCATGACGATACCTATGACATGATTGAAGGATGGGGTGTCAAGGCATGTTTAATTCCAAGATCGTGGAAGATCCACAAGTTCTCATCAGTCCCCTTCAGAATTGAGAGGAAATTCAAAACTGGTGTGGGGATGACCACAATGTCCTAAGGACTAGGTCTTCCCTCACACTAAAAAAAATCATGTTAGAAGAATGGAGCCATGATGTGGTAGAGATCCCATAGTGGTTATTTTATCATGCTCTTCCACATCCCCACTCATCACCACAAAATCCAAAAATTTGCAAAATATACAAAAATACAAAAAAAATACAAAATCCAAAAGAAAAATTGAAGACAAGAAGGTTCTCTGAGAGTTTGCAAGCTACTCCGTAGAGGTGTCATAGATCTACAATGATAGAAAAAGGGATTGGCTTCATGACATCAAGATGTATCCATCAAACCAAGTCGTTCCTAAGAACCTCTCCCGAGAGAGAAACTAGTGCTCAAGTGACAAGCCATGCAGTACGTTCTAGGGACATAATATATATATCAAAGATATTACAACTAGACTATCCTTTGATGTTTCGACAAAATAGAAGTTGAAGCTATACTGAAGGATATCTACATAGGTTCATGCAACAAGATCATGAATGTGGATATGTTAGGTAAGAAAATATAACTCTTGGGATACTACTAGAACACCATGAAAAAGATTATTTTCAAATTGTCTACAAATGTTGAACCTGCCAAATCCATGGGAACAATATCCATTATCCTACAAATCAACTCTATAACATGGTCATGCCTTGACCATTCTCAGCTTGGGGCATCAACATGATCAACAAAATCAACCCTAAAGCATCAAACAAAAATTGCTTCATCCTTCTCGCAATTGATTACTTTACCAAGTTGGTTGAAGCAGTGTCCATCACTAATGCATCTTCCCAAAAGGTCATCAAATTCCTCAACAACAATATCATGAAATTATATAGGATGCCGCACGAGATTGTTTCTGATAATAGGACAAACTTCATCGCCAATACTATCAAAGAATACTTAAAATCTTTGGGGATCAAACATCACTAAACATCACCTTGTCGACCATGGATGAATAGAGAGGTAAAAGCTTCTAACAAAAATGTGGTCAAGGTTATGAAAAAGACTATCAAATCCCATGCCAACTGGCATGAGAACCTTCCAATGGCTTTATGGACCTACAACACTTCCATCAAAATATAAAAAGGGGCTACGACATACTCCCTACTATATGGGATGGAAGCAGTCCTTCTAGTTGAAATCCAAATCCCTTTCCTCCATGTCTTATGAGAAGAAGATATATCGAAGATTGAATGGCATCAAGACCGAGTTTATTGCCTCAACACTCTTAAAGAACAAGGGGAAAAATCCCTATGCCATGCACAGTGTTACCAAGCAAGAATAACTTGAGCATTCAACAAAAAGGTTTGACCTCACAACTTTCAGAAGGGGGAACTAGCATTATGAGTCACCTAGATGTTGATTCCAGGGACAAGTTCAACCCTAAATGGGAGGGACCCTACATCGTCCATGATATCTACCATTGGGGTGGTTTGTGCCTAAAAGATATGAATGGCGATGTTCATCTTCATCACACCAACACCAGCCTCATCAAATGTTATTACTACTTGATGTCCATGAATTATATAGTCCTTTTGCCTACTTTTACATGCATTCTCAATCCATTTTCTATTTCTAGTTGCCTCTAATAATGATAAATTTCCCACTTTAACATTATCTTTACTCGTTACATGTTTGTAATTGTAGGTAAAATGTTATGATGACAAAATGGGGTTAATTCAATCACAACTCGACCTTGTATGGATTCCCAACCGACTGCAACATTATAGCCTTTTTTGAAGTTTCTGTCAGAAACACGTTGTGTGGTTTATCCAACATAGTGTGTCAGTTGTAGGCAGAAGCACTCTCAACCTGATGTGCAGAAACACAACGTGTCGGCCAAATGCACATATTGTGTCCCTTCAACCCAGAAGTCGTTGTAATGCAACAAAACGATGTGTCTTAAATGCACACGCCATGTGCACTCAATAAAGACTTGCTTAGATTTTCTTGACTTGTATCAAAGTGGCATGTCAACCAACTAACACGCCATGCAACCATCACAGAGGGTAGTTTCACCTTCAATTATCGAGAGCGACACGTCGTGTCGTCTCACAAACATGATGTGTCCCCGACAATTTCTACACAGTTTTGAGAGACCAAGTCCCTCATTTTTAAATATGAGTGGACTCTTTTGGGATGATTATTAATTATAATTTGAAGATTTTTTTTACCAAATAATAGAGAAGAGAAGAAGGAGGGTGATTTTGGAGTAGACGGGGTAGTTACTCGAGGAAAGAACCTCTCTCTACTCCATTTCTCTTCTCTGAATACAAAAATGGTGCCATTCTCTGTTCCAACCCCTCGTAAGAGAAGGTTGATGGAGTATGAGCAATGTAAAGGAGGAAAGATTGTCTTCTAGCCAGAGTTCTTCCCTTGTTTCTTTTATCCCATAGATTTTTTTAAATATCTAATCATGTTTTGCTTCATAGTTCATCACTTGTACCTACGTTTAACCACCATGTGCGAGTAGACCTTGTTCTTGGACAAGGAAGAGTAACTCCCATGTAAAAACTAACGTGAAAAAGAATTTATATCTTAATGCTTGTTGTCTATTATTCTAAGATTGCATCGGTGCCTAATTGACTTGCTTGCTTGACTGTCCATTTTTTTGCTTGTTTTATGCTTCAAATATAATCTAGGAATATGTATCTAGGAGTATGGAGTTGTGATCTTGGAAACACTTCCTTGACCACGGGAGTGTCTAGGAATGTGTTGAGGAATATCAATTTGTAGTTTAAAACAAAGCATATGCACGAGAGTTCTATGTGGAGTTAGAACTATCTCATACCACTGGGAGATGTATGAGACATAAACCTCCTTTGTATGCTCAACTAGTATCTTAGATTTTTGTTGTTCTACTAAGTTGTGATATGGAAGTCAAATATCATTCCCAATATTCATTAAATCTTTTTTAATCATCATTTAAAAGACTTGTGTTTACTTACTTTGTTCTTTTCCCTGGAATTAGTATAATATAATCAATCAATCTTGAGTAAACGATCTAGATTGTTGAACTTTAACATTCTTGCACCTAACTAGCCTAGATCCTTGTGGATACTACCTTGAATATATTCGAGTTATGTATACTTACATTGGAGAAATGAGTTGAGACAATTAAATATTAAAGCTCATCCGTTAATTAACCAAAATTGTTGATTAGACTACTATGATAAGAGAAAATGATGTAAAGGAGACAAACTCTCCCGTCCTTCCAAAAAATTAAAATCTACTTAAATACATGATAGAATACCCATGTGCATCCTAAAGTGGGAAGGTGAAAGTAGAAACTAGGGCCTAGGATGGAAGGATCACAACAGTTATCCTGAGGCCCCAACAATTTTCCAACCTAAAAATAAATCCTTAAAATAGGTCCAAACTAATAATTAAACATACAAAGTATTCATGACTGTGGCTAAAGCTAGGATAAGCCCTTTGTCAAATAAGAGGATGGCATAGGCTATGAGTCCCCTGAGGCAAGTCATATCCAATCCTCACAATCAAACATTCTGGCATCTCTATCCAGGGAGATATCATAAACTTTTTATCTACCAAAGTTAACCTAAAATGGAAGGACTGTCGGGAGAGGGACAGAGGTTGAACATCCCTTGTAGCTACTCATGTCTCCTTGTGATGAAATCTAAGACCAAGACCTAAATGAGCTAGCATGGGAGTCATGATATGAGAAATCCTCACTAGGAAAACCTCATTCCTTCCTCCTATAGAACCCTTGGCTTTCATACTAAGGCCTTGAGCATCAATGTGAAGACAAAGATTTAAACAAAAAGACCTTCAGGCAATACACACCTTAGAAGAAAAGAAATAATAAATAAAGATCTAGAATGCCCTTTAAATTAGGAAGACACATGCTCATGGTCGATTTCTACTCTAAGGCATGTCAGGAGCAAAGCCCAGCGGGATGTCTCCTACATTTGGCACCATGCCCCAACTGGGTAGGGAATCGCCGCTAATGCACCCACTACATGACATGGATTTATCTATTAGCATGAAATCCAAGTTTAGTAGAGATTCTTCCATCTTTTCCCCCTAGGATGAGGGCTCCCCTCATATCAAAACAAGACATGAATGTTCAGAAGGAAAAACATCTATCATCAAAATAGGATGAGAAGTAGCTTATAGAGCTTGGGGTTTCAAAACTTACAACTTCATGCAATGAGGTAGATGAGAAGGAGGTGACCTTGACATATGAAAACCTACAACTATCCCTAGAGTCCTAAAACACATAGACATGAGTTTTTGATTGTCTTGATCAGAAAATTTGTCTAAAAGGAGCTCATAGCCACATGCACCTCAAGGGACAAAGTCGGAATGCACATTTCTCAATATAATGGAGGGACTATCCATAGTTGATGCCACATTTCATGAACCAAAACTTTTATTCTAGAAATGATATCATTACAAAACTCTAGCACCTAATGCCAACAAACAAATAAGCAAATAGAAAAGGATAATCATTGTGGTTCTCTAGAAGAATCACAAGACACTACCATGAAGGTGTTCATGCAAGACACTCCATGTCCTTGAGAGCACAATCCCTACCCGTAGGGAAGGAATCTCGAGTCAAACTCTTCTGATTAAACCACATCTATGCCACATTCTCATGAAGCTTTTAGAATCTAGAACAAGCTTCTTACAGAACAGAGAAAGAGCTTCAACCTGATACATACACTACTGATGCTTGAACTACCACAACAATGACATAGGGTAAAATGCAATGTAGCCCTCCAGACTAGGAAAGATGATAAACCATTTAAAAGAATGCATGGACACACCATAGACTGAGTTGTCAAGATGGAATTCCATCCATTGCCAATGCACATCTACAACCTTCAAACCAACAAGCCAATGAGTTAGATCTCGACACAACTGAAGAGGATCACCTATTTGAATGTGCTATGAAATAAATTTCTTTACCATGTTGTAATGAGGATTTGAAGACTCTATCAATCTAGTAGGACCTATGTGCATTCCTAGATAAATATGTAGAACCTAGAAGGGTCTCCTTATCTTTCCAGTCAGTTGTGTTACGTCCAAGAACTTATACAACTCAACCAATATCAAAGGAACAATGGTTTTCTTTCTGTACAGAGTGGCCACGACTCCTGAAGTAGCAGTTGTCACATATCCAAAAGTCTCTTGAAAGAACAAATCTACCAAGATGATCAAAGTATACACCCGCATTCATGGCATATGAGGAGAAGCAACATCACGATGTGCCTCACACTTGAACAACTCCCATAGGGAGCCCATCTGAATAAAGCAACTATCATGGTCAACCATAGAATCGCTTGAGTTTTATTTACACTGAGAAGATGCCCCAGATCAATGCCCCAACTTGACTTCCTTGGTTCCACATGCCATCATCATGAAAAAGAAGTCAAGTGATCTTAGCCACATCCTGTAAGGTGGGAGTCAAAATGGCATCACCATAATAGAAGGTGTGACTCAAAGGATCCCACAAGAGGATCACCACCAACATCAACTCCCATGCCCCATGGATGTACACTAGGTGACGTGTCACAACAAATCTTTCAATCTTGACTTCTTTAATAAAAAAAAGGATCAGTGATGCAACAATGCACCAAGGACAAGTTGATGGGAGGACGCCGTAAAAGTGGGATCTCCCAAATTTCTTTCTCTCCCATGACCCTAAGTTGTGAGAGATAAGGTGTGTCGAAAAGATGAGGCATACAATTATATTTATAGGAAAAAATCATCTACAAAAATATGGGACTTTTTGTCTTTTTCCCTGACAGAATCACATTACATCCATGACAATGCCGATTTGCATCTCAAGATAGGTAGGACTCTGAGTCTAGGCCGGCGTATCACCATGATACTCCCCCTCAGAGAAACACATAGATCGATTAAATCTAGTGATCAACCAAGCATCTTTGAAGATCAAACTCAGCGATCTGATCCTAAATCAAAGATCACAAAACCTCACAACCATTTCTAATCACTAACTCATTTTTAAATTTAAAATTTGAAGGAGTTTACAAATCACCAACATGACTAATACATTATTCTTCTTACAGGGAATAAAAGTACAACATAAAATGGAAATACTAATATCAATGAATTGCTTTTTTAGCTTCTTCTTCAGCCACCCAGTAAAGCTCTTGTCCAAAGGTCAATAATTAATGGAAGAAGACCTTGAAAAATGACCCTCACCATTCACGTCAAAGGGAATACTACTAGTATACCACCATTGACCAGAAGAGGAACTCCCAGAAGTCACCCTGACAACCAAGGCATCATCTCTACATTGAGAAGAACATGCCCTACAATAGTTGAAGGTGGATCTTCACCCGAAAAGGGGACATCCAAAGAAAGGCCCTCGACATCAGAAGGTCATCCAAAGTGTTGATTGTGCCCAAAGTATAGCGGGACACTCAAGCCAAAGAGTCTGTCTACCCAATTTAAAACTTCATCCATCTCCAAATTGGGTGAGGTCTAGCCAAAGTCACTAGGGAAGTGTCACGAGCCTCCAATGCTGAAATCTCAATGGGGCCGCAACCCAAGGAAGCCATTAAAGATTTGAGCATCAACTGCCAAAGAAGGTGGAGCCTCATGCAAAGAAGCTTCTTCGGGTTAAGAAACTACCACATGAGGGGGTGGACAATGAAGCTCATACCCCAGATCATTTTTCTCCTCAACTGAACCTCAATCAATCACCTACAAGAAAATGCATGTCAAAGATAATGCAAGCATACATGAAAAGTAATGTCAGACTCATACACTCACCATAAGAGGACGTCAGAGATGATAATATGCCTCTCCAAAAAAGAGAATGGGTTGACCATGTACAAAATACCACCTCAGGTATCCTTCCCATACATCAGCTCCCGAGCATCCTGACAAACTTGAAGTCCTGGTTGGACCAACTCAGGACAAGGGTCAAAAGGGATGTGCCAACCACCAGCTCACTAACCAGCAGCATGCTTACCCATATACAGAATGCTCCCTAATAGAAACTAAATCTAGATTTAGCAAGCATCTAGAGCCATTGCCTCAAAGTAGGTTGTACAAGATGTGGTCGCCTCGCCATGTTGAAACCTAGAGGATCCTGAATTAGATCTAGGAAAAAAAGTAGATTGAAGTAAGCTAAAGAAAAATGCACTATATAATACAGTGTTTAAAGTACTATGCATACTTTGGCTACAATCACTATCTCCAGTTAACCTCTGCACTTCTCATATGAGACCCTACTGACACACCCAACCCACAGTGACATGTAGGGAGGGAAGCATACAAATAACCTTCTGGGCCACTCAAAGTAATGGGTCTATGCAGTCGGAAGTTCTCATTGACCTACATTTGAAAAAAGCATCATAGAAAATCATTTATGGTAGTTATTTGAAAGCATAAAATGCAAAATAACAAGTAAAATCTCACTACAATCAAGCCTACAAAACTTATGTAGCTTTTTGTAGCCCAGACTGTCTCTCCTTTGAAGTCACCCACAAGACATCTCCACAAGTGTGTCAGTAGATGGATAAACATGTCGCCACCCCAGTCAAAGGAAGAAACTACATCCAAATCCAGAATAAAGGAGAACCAACATATGTCTCCTTTGTTCCCCAAATAGGTGCTAAACAAGCAACCCATTATTAGGACAAAAAATATCACCTGGTCCCTCAGGGTTTCATATAATGAATCACTAGCACATTACAGATGTCCCTCACGAAAGAATATGGACCTTGTTTGAACCAGAATTCATACTTAGAGGCCATCTCTATATCTACGGGTTTCACTCCTTATATTCCAGTCAGGAAGTGACAACCACACTCATGTCGATCAGTCAGAAAACTAATGGGAGTCCCACCAAACCCTAATCCAGACATCTCAATGAACTCATTAGGGGTTATGGACATCTTGACAAAGGTGAAATGGAAACTACTGGTCTACAAATGGAAGTTTTCAATCAGAGGAAGGATTTGGATGCAGTTTCTTCCTTTGGATGCAGGGTCTCATATGAGAAGTGCAGAGGTTAACTGATCAATTCATCCACATGCATAATTTGCAAATAGGTCCCTAGTTTTTAGTAGAATTTCTAGAACCCTAAAAAGTTAAAAAAATTCCAAAATATTGGTAAAAATAAAAAGAAGACAAATCTTGCCTCCAAAACAAAACAAAAACTCTTTTATTCTCAAAGATATTTTCCTGATCTCTCCATGATCTTTCAGGGTCCCAATTATGATCCAAAACTAATACAGCTGCATTTTCAATTTCCAAATTTGTTTTAGATCCTGGTGTAGGGAAATATGGGCGACATATAAGGTAGTGGAAACAAAAATTAATGCCCAATTTACTATCCAACGAGATCACATCAACAACAATGTATCTAGGGAGGAAGGCTTGCAAGGTTATGCATGGTCCTAAAGCAAGCCCAATGAAAATTCCCTTATGCAACATGCTTCTTCAAGTGACACATGAACAATCATCAGCAATGGCCTCCTGGTGCAACAAAGTGTGGTTGATGGTGTCCTCCTAGCGGGTAAAACCACCTCGCCTCTATAGTAGTCCATGCGGACCACCAGAAACTCCACATTGCACTACTAAAGCCAACGAGAAGGATTTATCCCTTCGAACGCCAATGTACTAGTGCTAACTTGCTCTCCCACAATTGTCTGTCTCTTGCTATCCCTCCCTTTTATGGGTAGGATTTTTTTGATCTCTCTTGGTTACCATAACTAGAGAATACAACAACAATCAGAGCTTATTGTTGTGTCTAGGAAGCCCCCAGTACCACTCTATTTATAGGAGGGAAGGATTCAGGGTTTCTAGTCCATTTGGGAGTCAAAGAGATGGACTTTCATAAATTTTTTGAATGTTGTGAATGGTGAATTGGTCGGTTCATTGTTGAACTGGTCGGTTCAATCCTTGAATCGGTCATCTCATAAACTTTCCTATTTTCAAACATACTGGCATTCAATATTCAATTTTTGCACAACCATGACAGCGACATCAATCCTTGATCCAATCAAATTGATCATTGAACCGGACAATCAAGATAATGAACTGGTCGGTTCACTTTTGAAATGGTTGTTTCATATCATGAAACAATTGTTTCATATGATGAAATGGTTGTTTCATATGTGAAATGGTCATTTCACTTGTCCCGGTCAGGCAATATTCATCCAATGTTGTTTGAATTGACATGACACTTGAATCGATCAGTTCAACAACTAACCGGTCAATTTATAGTCCAGTCAGTCAATTTTCAACCTCAGTTGTTTGATTGAATACACAAACACTTTAGTAATCAGGTTAAATATCATTCATGAATAAACTCCTATTCCAAGTGCACCCTATGTGTGTGACCCTATAGGTCCCCAATTACATTGGTAGTAAATGTCCATAACCAACTTATGACATCACAAGCAATGAGAGGTATCTAACAACACATCATTTCTACCCAAGTAATTTGAAAAGTTGGAGAACAAATTCAACCTACAATTTTGATCAGTGTTACCATGACTGTATAATTCCTTTGTCTTTGATATCTAGATTGAACTCGAGGCATGGAATTGTCATTCTCTTCCATGTTCAATCCATGTTCCTTGAACTAGAGCAGACTGTCTGAGATGCATGTGAGTTCACATATCATATATTGATTCACATGAGTATGGCCATATGTTTCTCAGTCTCGCTTATCAAGTGGCATATATGTCAATCTCCTCTAGAAGGGAAAAAAACCCATCTACATCACTCACACTCAATCCCCATGTGTTACAATGCACATGAGCATCACCTTTATGAAACCCTTTCAAAGTCACATTGGATGATGTCTAAATATATTGAATAATATGTGATGAGTGTAGTGACTTCAGGTATAAGAACTACAATCACCACTATCACTATGAGAGTTGATTCTAACTATCATTCCATGGTCTCCATGTATCACTATCATGGCAGGTCTGTCTGATACACTATTCTCTAACAAGTACTTATGTGTTTGGTTTGATATCACATATCATGACTGATGAGATTTTATCATCAACCAACACACACTCTAGTCTTATATATAACTATTGTCTATTTTTCTTCCACAGTAATATCTGACTAGAGACATAACAAGAATGTATGTACTCTTATGATACATATGATATCATTTGTTTAGATCACATATGTCATCGAGTAACATAATTCTTTAGATCTACAATGTTTGTGTCATTACCTCATGATGTGACAAACATAATATATGGAATTACCTTTATGATTATCAAATTAGGTATCTAATGCCTCATTACAATCATCGTATCATTGGTTATCTAGGCATACATGCCTTATTAAATTAGGATTCTGTGATTCATTGAGAAATAGTGGAAACTACTTTGCCTGAAAACAAATATTTAATGAAAAAGAGTAGTCATCCCCTTTCTTATGCATCTTTAGGTTTTTTTAGAGTGGGACAATTCAAAGTTAGGATTACAACTCATAAAAGGCACAATATGAGAATTTTTCATACCTGATAAGGGCTTGGATTGTCAAGATTGGTTTTGGAATGTTTGGCCAAAGAGCCAATGATACGATGATTGAAATGTGGCATGAGATACCTGATTTGATAATAATAAAGGTAATTTTGTCTATTAAGTTTGTCTCATCATGAGTTGATGACACATACATTATAGATCTAAATAATTATGTTACTTGATCACATATGTCTTCAAGTTGAGGACCTAAATAATGAGATCATATGTATGATAAGAGTACATACATTCTTGTTATATCCCTAGTCGGATATTATTGTGTAAACAAAATAGATGACATTAATACATGAGACTAGAATGTGTATTGACTGGTGACATAATATCATTAGTCATGGCATTGGGTATCAAGTCAAACACATAGGTACTTGTTAGAGAACAATGTATCAGACATACCCACCTTGAGACTGTTACATGGAAACCATGGAGTGTAGTAAGAATCAACTCTCAAAGTGATAATGGTGATTGTGATTCTTAGACCTAAAGTGACTACACTCATCACATGTCTTTCAATGAGTTTTAACACCATACAATGTGACATTGGATAAGGGCTTCCATAAAGATGGTGCTTGGGTACGTTGTGACATGGGGATTGATTGTGAGTGATGTAGATGGGATTTGTCCCTTCTATCAGAGTTGATATCTTGGCCACTCAATAATCAAGACTGAGAAATGTATGGCCATTGTAAGGAGTGGGACCCGAGAGGGGATCCACTCCCTACTATAAAAAGAAAACATCTCATATATCAAACAACACTACAAAATTTTCACAAAGGGGTGATAATACATTTTATTCAAAAGTATGATTCAACTAACCAAATGTAGTAGCGGAAACAAAATATCTAACTATTAGAGAACTTGATATTGTCTCAAAACTTCACCACGTAGGGTGATACATATGAAAACTAACTAAACTAAAGGATCAGCGAAGGGTCATCTAACCACCTCGGGAAAATCCCCCCAAAAGGTTTCAGTTATACTTGATGAGGTCTGGGTCCAACTTGGTTATCTTCTCCTTGGCGTACACCTGGGGTTGGAAGCATACCCCAACAAGAGGAGAAAAGTATATACATCAACAAACTACTAGTATGTGCATGCTAAATCGAGTATTGAGCAATATTATTTATTAAAGGATGTTAAATAAACAAGGCTTCTCATAGAAAAGGAAAGGACCACCCAAGTGGGTTTCATAAGAATAAGAATTTGCAAATAGATAATAGTTGAGGGCAAGGCATAAATGTGTTTTATATGTGACCAAACTAGAAAATATAAACATGTCAATAGGAAATAACACATATACCATAAATGTGCAGTGACTAGGAACATATACACATCTACTCTAGTAGGACATGATACACATTTGATCTAATAGTATAACTTGCATGAACTATCACCTCTACATTATAAAGTGTGGGAATTTACACATCCACATAAAATAACATTTGGGAATTTATACATCCACATAAAATAACAAGTGTCACATTATACTAGTAGTCACCAAATGATGCATAACAAAAGAGTAATCAACTTATTTACAAAATATGAGGGACGAGAACATCCAATCAGTATAAGTGTGGTCAAAGGACCCATAAAAGATGATCCAACAATATCAATGATGTGAGAGAAAGAATCAAAATATATCTTACAAGAACAAATCTCAAAGGAGATACATGTAGTAATAAAATTAAGATTTTGGATCTTCAAGTAGATCAAAAGATAGAAACATAGGTGATAGCTCAATTTAGAATAGTATGAAATGCCAACATACATTAAGAAAGAGGAATTTGGGATGCAATCATACCTTGACTTGAGTGCTAAGTCAGGGATCAAGTCCTAATCCTCCAAGTCTAAAGTCAACTCAAGCTACATATAGGATTAGGTCCAACAATTAGGGTTTAATGATTATATTAGGTGAAACCCTAGAAACCCAAACCTTTGGTAAAACCAAGATTAATTTTTGATTTTAATTTGGAAAGTGGGTACACAATTACTGATTATGGATTTGATCCAAGATCCAATTTTTACCCATTAAAATCTTTCTTTGGTTATTATTAAGTGAACATGGATTATTAAACCCTAAAAATCATATTTAAAACTTTAGAATCAAGTGATGAAAACTGGACCAAAAGATAGAATAATTTTTTGAATCCAATGAGTATTTTTTGTATAACTTTTGGATATGTAGAGAGAAAGTTATGAATTTTTGAATATCTAACCAATCGGAAAATTGGAAAAATCCACACAAGCAAATAACATCCTCGTGAGATAGGGATTTGGTTCACTGAGGTGGCCCAATCCTCATCCTCCACCATGCCTGATCAGTGACCAGTGAGGCCCGTGTTTAAGGAAACAAAATACATGTGAAAAGACCACAATACCCATGGTGAGAAAAATAAAATAAAAGATGAGTGGAGGATAGATCGAGGAAACCACCAAAGGTCCATCCCCTTCCCTTTACTCACATGCCATAAAAATGAGGCCAAGCAGTAGTAGTTGTGGCCACAATTTGGAGAAAACCCAATGAGTTGATGAAACAACAATCTGAACAAATGGAAGCGAAGAACCAAAGTTAAGAAACCATATCCCAAGTGGATCGATTGATCCAAGGAGAGGTGAAGAAAGAGCACGATCAGTTGACGTACTCTTTGATTTGCAAACTTGCAATGGTGCTAGGTGGATTATTGAATAAAATTAAAGTGAGAGGGAGTTTTACCAATGTGTCACAAAAATTAGGGTGTGATCCCCCATTTATAAGGTTGAGTTTTAGGGCACATGTGGCTAGAGGTTTTGAGATCATGGAGAGGGAATTTGGTCATTTCTCTAATATACAATGATGGGTTTTGAGTAGGGCATCATTGGATGCAAGATCAATTGGGAAATAGGTTGGAGAAGAAATCTCATGAAATAATTAATTGTGATGAGAGAAATCACGATTATAAAATAATCTCAGCCGGCAGCCTATTTCCTTATTAATGTGAGGTAGATGATGACATTCTGGTCATCTGATACAGTTGGAACAACCCTGGGAATCAATCCCATCATCCACTTCATGCATGAGTGTGGATCAGGGAGAGGAATAAATAGCATGACATTTAAATTGGGAAACTATATCCTAATCAAATTAGATTAAAGTGATACATTAATTATTTCCCTATCTTTCTCATTGACGGTGCAAATCTTATCCAATTAAAGCCAAATTTGGTAGATTATCTAATTCTGTGATTTTGGCATTAGTTTTGACTTTTGAGAGTCCTAGTATTTTATTTGTTATTTTTTTAATCTTATCACTTATGTTTCTCCTTTAATGAATTAGAGGCATCTAGAAACTCTCCAAAAACATGAAACATGGCCCATAAGCAAACGAAAACATGAGGATTATGATTCTACAATTAGTTTTCCTTTTTGGGGTTATATAACATATTATTTAATATTTTGGGCTTAAATGTACATTCTCTCTCCTAAACTAAACTAGGATAGGCAAGTTTGTCCAAATAAGGAGAAAATTCACACAGGATAATCTTTGTGTTTAGATTTTGGATATGTGGTTTTATTACACTTTTGGAGATTTTTATTAATTTATTTAATTCTTATCTTATTTTCTTTTCCAAAAAGAATTTAAAAAGTTATTATTATGCATATAATGTGAAACATGGCTTCCAAGGCAATAGGGACCCACTGAACACTTTTCACTGTTATATTTTTATTTTGAGATATCTTTTTAGGAGTTATGGCATCATTCAGAATTTTGACACATTATCATTATGTTTCAAAACATTATAACAACACTTAATTTAGTCATATTAATGTTAAATTGTTATAAAAAGATATATATAAATTATTATGCATGAAAAACTACTTTTTACACAATATGTCCATTAATTACTTATTTATTTAAAGTATGTGACATTATTAATATTTATGAACATGAATTTACCATTTGTTACTTTAAAGCATATTATTTATTTTTATTTAGCCATTATATTAGTAAAGAAAATATATGCAATATATTTCATGATTTTGTTTACGTGTTTCCACATAATTAAATTATTATGTAAAAGTGTGTTAAAAATTATCCTTGTTTGGGTCATAACTAGGAAACCAATCTTACTAGATTTCTAAACAACAAATAGGCTAGGATTCTAAGTTTTGGTTTGTTACAGCCATACTCATGTGAGTCAGTATGTAATATGTGAGTTCACATGTATCTCATACAATATGCTCAAGTTTAAGGAACACATATTGAATGTTAAGATAATGATGATTCCATGTCTCGTGTTTAATTTGGAAATCAAAGACAATGGAACTAAACAATCAAATTAGCATTGATCACAAATGTAGGTTGAAGTTGTTCTCCAAATTTCCAATTACTTAGGTAGCCATGATGTGTTGGTAGATGCCACTCATTGCTTGTGATGTCATAATCTAGTTATGGACATTCACTGCCAACATAATTTGGAACCTATAGGGTCACACACATAGGATGCACTTAGAATAGGATTTTACTCATGGATAAGGATTAACTTGGTCACTAAAAGTGTTTAAGTAATCAACTTAAACACTATTGGTTGTTAGTTGATGCATCCCTATTTTAGGGTTTCATCTTGTGTCTTTTTGTACTTTTATCACATCTAAACATTGTTAGAATGCAAGTTATTCCCCTTATATGTGGTTTCATATCAAATGCACTTATGGACATTCTTTGCATGTTTTCAGGTATTTGGACCACGCCTTGGATAGATGGGAGAGAAAGAAGGTGTTCTAGGACACCTCCTCCCATGGAGGGGCCAAAAGCTCCCTCACGCTACCCTAGTGGCCAAGACTCAACTCAAGCAAAGAAGTCCATGGATCTCAAAGAATGAATCACAAAGTATTGTTGAAGACCCCAACACGGCTGTGGTGCCAAGGAATGGTCGTGTTGACAAATGCCAAAAATCATAGGTTGATGCAAGAACTGACAGGCTACAACAAACTCAACAGAATGGTCATGCTAGCCAGCATGAACGTTCCAAAGAGCCCCCAAAATAGTCACTCCAACTAGCACGATCATGCTGCCAAAGATCGAAACATGCATTCCAAGTGGAACGATCTCCATCCCAACTCACCCACCACGGTTGTGCTACCTAGCCCACACCACGGCCATGCTACGAGCCTCCATTTCCCCACATTCAAACTATCACTTTGCCTCCCCCTATCATGGTCGTTCCCTACCACCACAGATATTCTACACCTCACCCAGTACGGTAGTTCTTCCTAGCATGGCTGTGCTGCCACCCAAAACCCTACTTTTCTGCACTATTCTACCCAAACTACCCCCACTAAACCTAGTGCTTCACCACCACCTATATATACTAGTGTGCCAGTCATATCACAGAGGTTAGTCATTATTACACCCCCTAGTATTCATTCCTACCTCCTTAGTTCTCACCTCCTCCCATCCAACATCCACTCCATTTCCACCTTCCACTACCTCACAACCCTAGTTTTGTAGTGTTTTGGCAACTTTCACCACCCATTCCATGCCCTTTTGCTGCCACGGGAGGAGAAGGACATGCTCTTGCTGCTAGAGTTGAAGAAGAGAAGGATCTTCCATGAGCTCCATGGCCTTTCTATCTTCTTCCATTTTTTAAACTCTTTTTTGCACTACGAGTAGCTAAGCCCCTTGTGGTGGGATGTTTGAACTAGTTTGATACTTTGCTATGGGAATATATCTTATAAACTCTATAATTTCATTCTATGTTGATTGCTTTCTACTTCTATCTTATTTTCCATGATTCTACTTGTGATTGGTGCTTGAAAACCTAATTTACTTGTGTTTTTATGTTTGAAACCACCTAAGTCCAGAAGAAGATGGCATATGTGAGGCTATCTTGGGATTTTCTCTAGGTTCAAATAGTGGATCCCTAGCTAGCACCCCATCTTCCCACACATATATCCCTTATCCTATATTTAGGTGTAAGATCTAAGTAGCTACTGTAGGATTGTTTAGTGTAATTTCCTAGGAGTTTACTAAGAGTTAGATGGTGAGTATTGTGAGGTTAAATACCCTTACCTCTACTCTCCATTCCTACCTTTGTCTCCCATTACACTAAGCACTCTTACCCTAGAGACCGAGATTAGTCAAATCCAAATGAAATCCCACCTAACCTTGATCCAATTGAGCCTCGTAAGTCTATATAGGGTATGCAAGGGTGTAATTCCCCTTCACACACTCTATTCTGCCCATGGCCAACCAATAGTCTAGGGCGATTCCATTGCATTTGATTAATTGTTTGGTTTAGCAATCTAGAATGAATGCTTAACTTTTGTATCATATGTTCCCCCAACTAATATCTTAGTATCATTTCCCCAAATGATCCACCTCTCATTAACATTGCTCAAAACCCATCTTTCTCTCTTAGTTTTTTCTTGCTAATTCATGCTTTCTTAGTTGCTTAGTTTAATTAATACTTAGTTAATTCCCTTGTTCTTGGTAGCTAATCCTCACTAGGGTAGTTAGTGTATCATTGGGCTTGCTTAATCTAGTTAGTAGTAATTTAGGTCTCTAATTACTTTAGTGTCCTCATTGCTAGTCTAGTTTAGCCCTATGCTCTTGTTTAAGTAGTTGCTTTCTTTGTTAATTAGAATTTCTTGTTTAGGGTTAACTTCGGGTTTTACTTGTCTTTCTTGTCTTACTTCCTTTCTTATTTAATTGCTTTCTTCTTAGTGTAATTAACCCCCAATCAATATTAAACCATAAAAACCCTAATCTCTGCTTTAGGAACATAGATCACCCTAACTTACTCTAGTACCCCCTCTCTCCCTACGGATCAAACCTTATCTTTCCTCTTGTCTATATTATAACATGACCATGTGTGCTTACGGGTGAAGTGTCATTAGTTTAAGTGAGTGTGTTAGATAAGGTCCTTTTATAAATTTGAAAGATCCCAGTGTTTTTGCTTAATTTGCCTCTAGTCACCATTCAGTTGATTAGTGTGTACCTCAAGTGAAAACACGCCAAGCTTTCTGCTGCCATTGCTAGGGAGTGAGGCTCTCCACCTAGCTAGTTAGTGTAGCTTATATTTTCCTACTAACCTCATCATTGATATTCTTTATTCTTTGTTTACCTTTGCATACTTGTCTTCTAACTTAGCTCTTATTTCTTATTTGTGCCTTGTGCAAGTGACAGTTGTGCATGGTTGGAAGACACTTGACTTCTAATAATTTGGTTCCATTTGATCCCGATTTAGGTAGAAGGAGGCATCAACACTGACACAGATAACACTAAGAAACTAAAATGGGAGATAAGGATGGTCAACACCATGAGAGAGGGGGAGAAGATGCTCAACCACCACCCAACCTCCCTCTCCATGAGCACTTGACCCTAGGGAACTAAACTTTTCCCATCGACACCCTAGTTGACCAAATGTCAGATCAACAATTTTCCATTCCACCAACCCTCCTTAGACTCCCACCCACCTTCTATGGGTTGGAGAACAAGAATCCATACCACCATGTTGATACATTTCTAGATACTTGCCCCACCTTTTGCACTCCTACGACAACTGATGATTCCATTATAAGAACCCTCTTTCCATTTTCACTCAAGGAGAAATCCAAGGAATGGTACATGTCAAAGACAAAAATTGGCTACCTGGATGACAGTAAACAATGAGTTTTTGAAGAAATTCTACCCCATCTCAAAGTTGACACAAATGAGGAGGCACATCACCTCATTCACTCAAAAGGAGAACAAGATGTTCCATGAGACTTGGGAAATATTCCAGAAGCTTCTGAGAGATTGCCCACACCGTGAGGTTCCTATCTGGCAACTTGTGCAATCCTTCTACACCGGGATGTCTGAATTGGGTCAAATGGAAGTTAACTCCTATTATGGTGGAACCTTCATGGCCAAGCCCCCAGAAGAGTCATGGCCTCTCTTTGAGCACTTAGATAAAAATTCACATCACCTGGCTTCTAGAATGGGCATGCAATAGATAGGAACTGGGATCCTCCTCCACCTCATCCTGCTCAAGAAAGAGATGACACAAATCCTCAAATGATGAAGATCCTCACTGACATGATGAACTTGATGAAGAATCAAGTTGGAGGGTCTTCTATTCACTCAACCAACTCTGTGGAAGCTATTTGTGAAGAAGTGCAAGCCTTGGAATCTTTTGGAAACCACAACAATTAAGGGTCAATGTCTAAATCCTATACACCAGAATGGAGGAATCACCCCATTTTATTGGAAGCAACAAGGTAAAGAAGGAAAAAGGCAATAAAGGTAACACCAAGGGCCAAGAAATAGTTCAAGGTTTGATGAAGAAGTCCTTTGGAGACTGAAAAATATGGATGAAGTAAAAAGGGACGTGCCATCCCATGGGCAAACAATTAATTGCCTTGAGCAAAGTCTAGATCAAATCTCTTTTTCACTTGCCATCCTGAGGAGGGAAGACTCCCTTTCCAGACCATAACCAACCCAAACAGTGATGGTGGCTCTATGTGAACTCCTCAAGGTGTGTATGTCCCACCACAAGGGCAGGTCACAACATCCATATGATCCTCCACCCCCATAACCAAGCTACAACTATCAATACCCTCCACCTCCAAAACATTCCTACCCACAACCCCCTCCTTAATATCAACCACCTCCACAACAACCTTCACAACAAGAACCTCTACAACAACCTTCACAACAACCAACTTACATCCTCCAAAATCCTAATCCACCACACCCAAGACCACCACCACCATCATTAGGAGCTCCCCTCCTCCTTATGTGCTAGTGAACATGGTGTCACTCATATGGGGGAAGAAAGTTATTGATAAACTCATATAAAGGAAGGTGATTAACGAGCATGATGGAAAGATGTCACAGGGAAATTCTTGTAGAGATGCTACTAGCACCAAAGATTCTGCTGTGCCATTTTTGCTTGAGAGTGACAAGAGAACCGAGGTCCTTCCTACCGCTTCTTCTTATGAGAAAATACCACCGAGTGTCCCACCATTGATTGAGGAGATAATACCATGTGTCTCACCTCCTAATGAAGTGATAATACCAACCGTACCATCATTTTGTGGAAGTTCCAAGAGCACTAAAAAATCTACTTCCTCATAATTCTATGAAGAGATAATGCTTTCTGTCCCACCCCCTATTGAACTAATAAAACCGGATGTACCACTCCATTCGGAGTTGATGACAGCCCAAGCTCCACCCTGTGAGATAGAAACCACTCTTATGTTGCCCCAAGGCCCGCAAGCTAGTGTGGAAGACGTTGATAGAAGTGGGAAATTTTTCTATGATGCCCTAGAAGGTCCTATCATTGAGGTTAGACATGGTTGTGCTTGGAGTTCTTGAAATCCCTAAAATAAGGAAAGGAAAGTATCATGACATTCATTTCCTTGTTTTAAGATATTTGCACCAGGAAATGAAAAGTAATGGTGATGCCACCCAAATAAATTGTAGCTCTGAAACATGTCAATTACATTTTGGGAAGCTACTTCCCTAAAAAGAGAGGAGAGCCTGGTGAGCCTCTCATCCAGTGCTACATCAACTTTCAACTAATCGAGCATGCTCTCCTAGATTTGGGCTCAAGCGTGAGCATAATGTCTTATGAAAAAGATTTGCAATTTGGCATAGAGAGAATGGAACTAGTAGACTCTATTTTGATGTTGGCAGATGGATCTATGAAGATGCCTAGAGGCATTTTGAATCATCAGATCATGGCAATGGACAAAAGGTTACACATTTCTTACCCAATCAACTTTTTGGTCATGGATTTTGAGCCATTGGATGGAAAGGATTTCATTATCTTGCGGAGACCTTTCTTGCCTACAACCAATGCAAAGATCAAGGTATGCACTGACACAATTACGGCCACCTACAATAGGAGAAATTTTGACATATTCATGTTCATCGAGGAGGAGAGGTAGAAATTAAGTGATGAAGATCTATTCACCAACTTGGATTATACAAACTTTTGTGACCAGTGGCTGAAAAACCATAGTTATGGAAGCATGCATGTTCCTTGGGATGAAGACCATGTAAGCCATAGCTTTGGAAAGGCTCACTTTGGAAGAGAAAGGGGACATTGTTGGTGTGAACTCTTGATGTGAAAAGAACAACATGCCCGACTAAAGGCAATAAACTTAGCACTAGTGGGAGGCAACCCACGTTGGTTTGAGACTCTTGCTCTCAAAACCCCTTTTTTATTTGCTTTTACATATTCCGATATAATACACACACACTTGTGTTTGATAGTTTTGGTTTAGTTTTTGATTGTGATATGATATCAGGTTGAAGCTTGAGAAGAAGGGTGAATTCAGTGGAAAGTATTGATAATAATTGAGTGGATTGAAGTTGTTGATTGGAATATGAATGGTTGAGAGTTTTGTGAATTTTGGAAAGTTTTTAACCTTGGGAGAACCAGCATGGCCGTTCCGGTGCAGAACAATCATGCTAGGTGTGGTTATTTTTTCTAGGTCTGATCAGCACAACTGTTCTGACCAACACGGCCGTTCAGGCATTATGCTAGCACACCCATGCTGGCCCAGACCCACCACTTAAGTCTTTGATTTTCCTCTCCACAACATAACCCAACTCTCATTCTACTCATGTAGAATGGCCATTCCACATGCTGTGGTGACTAGGGTGACATAGGATCTCCCCCAAATTGCCACATCTTTCTCCCAAACTCTAGATTCAAACTCCTTTTGGTCCCCAATCACCTCCCCCTACCTCTAACTCCCTTTTCCATCCTACCTCATCCTCTATTTCTCCACCTCTAATGAGATTCTGCCCAAACCCTCCAGGAGTGTGAAAATAATTGTTGTTCTTCTATTTTCCACCAAATCTACAACGAAGATGAAGAAGACGGGGAAAGAAATAAAGAAGGGGGTTGAGAACACCATGAAGATCCTCTCGGGAGGAAAGATCTATACAAAGAAGAGCTCCAACACCACCTTACCGTCACATAGCTCGACGTCATCACCATCAAATTCCATTTTTGGCTCTTTTCAACAATCAACATCTATGAGTGGATCTTGTCTCTGATCTTCCTCGAGCCACCACACATTGGATCCAATCTATAGTAACCTAGATGAAGAGGAGGGGGAAGAAGAGATGAAGAATCTAGTTGATTTAATTGAACTCAATGCTTCAATATGAGAGAGAACAACTAAGAAAGTTGCTACCGCATCATCCTCATGCTTACCTCCATAGCCTACTCTAGTGAGGCACTCCACATCCTCGGCCCAACCACATGCTGCACACCAGCCTGCAAGATAGAGGTTTTTGTTGAAGAGGAAGAAGACGATGATGCACCAATCGAGATGGTGCCTTTTAACTTGGATACAATTTTGGGGTGTCATACCTATTAAGAGGAAGAAGCGGACAACACTGAGAGCGAAGAGGTAGATGAGGAACCGGTTGGTTTTTGACAAGATTGGAGGAGGATAGAATGAAATGGGTAGGAAAACAACATGAAGAAGTCACATATGGCAGAGGGACAATACGAAAACTGTTCGTGAAACCTCTCCACCCTGAGTGTATGATAAGGAAAGTGATTCCTACAAGGTATGCATGTGTGCACACCATGCAAGATCTAGGAATTTTCAAGAATTGTAAACATGGATTCATTTCTTGTGGATTGTATAAGCTACTATATGAGGTCTAAGAGACCTACATTGAAGCAACCAAGGAGTTCTCGAAATCCTTGGACAAGGTGCCATATCATGGTGATACACAATCAAATTCAGAAAAAAATAATTCTACGCATGTGCTTAAGGCCTCCCAACTCAATGTCATTTTTGCCCCTACTCTGAAGATGGAAAAGAAATTTTATTAATGGAGTTGATAGGAGTGGAAAATGAAATTATTCCAAAATGTGGAAACCTTCAGTGGGAAAGATAGCTTTTCAACATGGAAATAAAAAACAAGTTAAAATTTCAACCCAGGTATGATATACATAGAGAAGGTTCTAGCTAACACTATTTTTTGTCAGTATGACAACTAAGGTTTCTTCTCCTAGAGTGACTTGTTTGTGATGTCTATCCTTGTGACTTTTAGTCATGTAAAATTAGGAGAAATTATGATTGATCACTTTAAAACAATCCCTTTAACGAGAAAAAATCCTTTCATAATGGGGGGAGTTGTGACCAGCATAGCTCAAGCTCTTGATTGTGATATTGAAGGCCTCACAAAAGCAGAGGGAATCAAACCAGTTGATTTGAGCTATCTTGTAAGGTCCCAAATGATTTCAGTTAGAGACAAGAAGTATATCTATAATGTCAACCCCGGATACCCTGGCATAACTCTAGAGTGACCTTGTCATTCTACTGTCCTACTTCATGCCATAGAACCAATGAAATATTTTCAAGTGAGAATAGCCAATTGGGAAAATAAACATCATAGAGAAGAGTACAAAGCACTACCACTAGATTTGCCTAAGGGAGTAGGAGAGGAAGACATTCCAGAGTAGGAGTGTGTTCAGTAGATTTGCCTCACCTGTTAGAGAGAGGATGATTTTGATGTGCAACCACCTCCAACAAACACTATGATATGTCAACCATTCATGCACAATTGGAGGGCATTCAACAGACCCAGTTGACCATGCAGAAAATTCAGCAGTACATGTGGAAAGATCAACAACATATGCATTATCAAATCAACCATATGTACCAGTATCAACATGTATGAGCATAGAGGAACCCCCAATGGGGGAACATTACTTGGATGCCATTTCTGCATATCCAAAGACCTACCCTCCCTGGCAAGGTGACTATTAAGGTCATTATTACCATCATCTCCCTCATTAGGATGACCCTCCAGCTTAGGAAGATCTCCACTAGGATACACGAACACCATCGAAAGATCTAGTGGGACCATGATCATCTACCCTATCATCCCTAGACTTTAGTGTCATGCTGAGGGTATCATGATTCAAAAGTTTTGGGTGGTAGGGCAGTATGTCGTGTCCTTTTAGCTTATTTTGATTGCACTTGTTTCACCTTGTCCTACCTATTTTGTGATGATAGTACCCTATCTAGCATATATTTATTTTTGTTTGCATACATTCATATAATGTAGTTCAATTTCATTCATTTTTATGTAATTTTTCAAAAAATTTGCTTTTCCTGCCATGCATTGCATTTCATGTGGATTTTGGTAATTTTGTGTGTTTTGTCTAGGATTTGCTACTTTATGCTTTCTATTCCCTAAATGTAGGTTTATATGTGATTAAGTACAAATTGGCACCATTTTGGCCAATTCTGCCCAAATTTGGAATTCCTTGCCTAAAAGCTTGTTTTGACTTAACCTCCTATTTTTGAACTAAAAATCTTGATATATGACAAATGCATGCAACATTTATATGTTCTATTACTAAATGGTCTTAATTGTTGACTTTCTACATGTGAATCACTTCTCTTGTGATTGTGAATGGTTTGGTTGGATTGTGATTTGAGCAAGTTATGAATGCTTAGGTTTTATGGAATCTAATGACAGAAGTGTGATTTTCATATTGCTCATTCATGTGGTGTGACATTATTTGATGAAGTGTTGGAGTAATTTTCATGCAAGAGATTTTATGTTGAGATCAACACTAGTGACCCCTCTTTGACCTGACTTATCTCTCACCATCTTCTTACCTCTCTGCCTAATGAAAGGATGCCAAACTGCACATATTCAACCTTGGCTACCTCCAAAAGTTTAGGGTGACCATATTTATATCCCCCTCTTTTCACTCTCACCCCATATGCCTTATATACACTAAGGGAAAAGAAATAAAGAAATGCAAAAAGAAAATAAAAGATGCTTCTATGTAATAGCATCCAAATAAAGAAAAGATGAGTGTTCTATGTAATAGCACTCCAACCTCTTACCACAATCCTTTCTTCTATTTCCATACCCATTGAGCTAGGAAATGTCAAACCTAGCCCACTCCACCTCTTTCTGTAGCCATGTGGGGCCAGATAGTGTGGTTTTAAGTATGAAATTGAATGCATGAAAATGAAACAACACTCCTAGTCATCATTGATTATGCCACCATGAAACGGTTCACCCGAATCTAAATGAAATCCATACATATTGATTGTGTGTTCTATGCCCTATATTTTGAAGTTTGTATGCTCAATGCTCGTTTCATGATTAGTTTGTGAAGGTGGAGAGGAGAGAGGTGGAACACATGTACTTAATCACCTTTAAGCCCATTTAGTCAATAATCATTTATTGCGATGCATCTATCATTCTTATTTGTTGAAGGAAAATGAAGAGAGATTAAGTTGGAGCATACTTGAGGACAAGTATGTTTTAAGTTTGGGGTGGTGATGTGGCCCTATTTTAGGGCTTCATCTTGTGTCATTTTGCTCTTTTTATTGCATCTAAACATTATAAGGATGCAATTTATTCCCCCTATGTGTGATTTAATGTCAAATGCACTTATGTACATTCTTTGCATGTTTTTTAAGTACTAGGACCATGCCTTAGATGGATGAGAGAGAAGGAAGGTGTTCTAGGATTCCTCTACCCATGGAGGGGTCTAAAGAAGGCCACAAAGATCCCTCAACCTATCCCTAGTGACCAAGAGTCAACTCAAGCAAAGCAATCCATGGATCTCAAAGAATGAAGCACAAAGTGTTGCTCAAGACCCCAACATGGCCGTGGTGCCAAAGAATGGATGTGCTGATAACCACCAAAAATCACAGGTTGATGCAAGAATTGACAAGCTACAACAACCTCAGCATAACGGTCGTTCTAGACAACAAGGTCGTTCCGAAGAGCCCCCCAAATGGTCATTCCATCAGCACATTCGTGCTGCCAAAGATCCACACGGGCATTCCAAGTTGAACGACCTCCAGCCCAACTCATCCATTTTCAACTGGAACCAGTGAATTAAACACTTTTATAGCCTGGTCGTATCTTGGGTCCTTTCCTTGACCTCGGCTAAGAATTTCATAGCCTTATATTTCTTAGTATTAGGTGGAAAAATCTGTTTTAGATCGCCATGCCTGTGCTACCCAGCAAGCTGTGCTACCTTGCCCATGCAGCACAGTTGTGCTACCAACCTTCATTTCCCCACATCAAACTGTAACTTTGCCTCCACCCAGTACGACCGTTCCCTACCACCAGGATCATTCTACACCTCATCCACCATGGCGTGCTACCACCCAAAACCCTACTTTTTATGCATTATTCTACCCAAACTACCCCCACTTATCTAGTGCTTCTCCACCACCTATATATACTAGAATGGTGTCCATATCACAAAGGTTAGCCATTATTCACCCCCTAGCATTCATTCCTACCTCCCTTAGCTCTCACCTACTCACATATATCATCCACTCCATTTCCACCTTCTAATACCTCAAAACCCTAGTTTTCTAGGGCTTTGGCTACTTCTGCCACCCATTCCATGCCCTTTTGCTTCCAAGGGAGGAGAAGGACGTGCTCTTATTGCTGGAGGTGAGGAAGAGAAGGATCTTCCACGAGTTCCATGGCCTTTCTCTCTTCTTCCACGTCTTCTTTTACTATTTTTTGCACTATGAGTACTTAAACCCCTTGTTGGGTTGTTTGGGCTTAAAATGGTAGTTTGATACCATGTTGGAAGAATATATCTTGTAAAATCTATAATTTTATTCTATGATGATTGATTTCTACTTCTATGTTATTATCCATGATTCTACTTGTGATTGGTGCTTGAAAATCTAATTTGCTTGTAGTTTCATGCTTGAAACCACCTAAATCTAGAAGAAGATGACATATGTGAGGCTATCTTGGGATTTGCTCCTAAGTCCAAATAGTGGATCCATAGCAATCACCCTATTTTCCCACACATGTATCCCTTCTCCTACTCTTAGGTGTAAGATCTAAGTAGCTAGTATAGGATTATTAAGTGTAATTGCCTAGGTATTTACTAAAAGATAGATGGTCAGTAATGTGAGGGGAATACCCTCACCTCTATTCCCCATTCCTACCTTTGGCTCCCAATTAGCATAATCACCCTTGCCCTAGAAACCTTAATTAGTCAAATCTAATTAAAATTCCACCTAACCTTGGTCCAATTGAGCCTTGTAAGGCTATATAGGGTATGCAAGGGTGTAGTTCCCCTTCACACACTCTATTCTATCCAGGGCCAACCAATAGTCTAGGGTGATTCCATGCATTTGATTAATTCTTTGGTTTAGAAATCTAGAATGAACAGAAAAGTTTTTCATAGTATGTTCCCCCAACTAATATCTTAGTATCATTTCTCCAAATGGCCCACCTCTCTTTAACATTGCTCAAAACCCATCTTGCTCTCTTAGCTTTTACTTGCTAATTCATGCTTACTTAGTTTCTTAGTTAAATTGATACTTAGTTAATTTCCTTGTTCTTCATAGTTAACCCTTGCTAGGGTAATTAGTGTATCTTTGTGATTGCTTAATCTAGTTAGTAGCAGTTCAGGTCTATAATTGCTTCAGTGTTTTAATTGCTAGTCTAGTGTAGTCTTGTTCTCTTGCTTAAGTAGTTGCTTTCTTTGTTTATTAGAATTATATGTTTAGGATTAACTTAGGATTTTGCTTGTCTTACTTCCTTTCTTATTTATTTGCTACCCTAAAAACCCTAATCTATGCTTTAGGAACATAGCTCACCCTAAGTAAGCTCTAGTGCCCCTTCTTTGCCTACAAATCGACCCTTATCTTGTCTCTTTCCTATACTGTAACATGACCCCATGCGTTTGTATGTGAAGTGTTATTAGTCTAAGTGAGTGTGCTAGACTAGGTCCATTTATAAATTCGAAAGATCCCAGTGTGTTTGCTTAAGTTGCATCTAGTCACCATTTAGTTGATTAGTGTGTACCTCAAGTGAAAACACACAATTAGTCGATTGACTGGAGTGTCCAATCAACTAACTGGTGTGCCAATCGACCGAATGGAGTTTATAACCGACCTACTGGACTACTTTCAACACTAGATGATGGAACTAGCCAGTTGACCAGTTGAAATATCCAACCAACTGACTAAACAATATTACCAACAGATGGTCAATATAGCTAGTCGATCGGTGGGAGTATCCAATCAATTGAATAGGAAAAATCAGCAAATTTGGACGAATTAATACTGGTCAAATCCACAAAATTTAATTACTAGTGTTATTGTGTTGTTGACCACATGCTAATCGATCAACTAGACTGGTCAATCGACCAAATGGCAATGCAAAACCACCTCCAACCCATGTATTATGACCCTTCATGTCCCCAGGTTTGTAAAACCCTAGCCTAGTCACTCCTACATCATCACTCCTGTATAAAGGGGGGTGGCTAAGGTTCTCTACATATTCGACTTCTCATAGTTGTGGTAATGTGAGAGTCTAAGCCATCTTACCCATGAAACAGACAGTTAGCAAGGGAGAAAAGTCAGCACTAGCATGTTGATAATGAAGGAGCAATTCCTTCCTACTGGCTTAGGAAGTGTGACGTGGAGTTCCCAGTGGTCCACGTGCATTATGTAGAGGTGTGGAGGTATTTCCTACTACGCTAGGAGGACATTGTCCATCATTGTCTGTGAGTGTTGTATCAAGTGGAAGTCATTGACTATTGTCCATGTGCTACTTGGTACAAAAACACAGCTCCATGCAAGGATAGTCATTGGACTTGTTCCAGGACAAGGTATATCTTACACCTTCTTTCCTTATACATTGTTGTTAATGTGATTTGCTGATAAGGGAATATGGAGATTTTTTTTTGTTTCTGGTGCCATCTCTGTCCCCATATTTCCCATAGTGGTATCATAACCATGTCAATCTATGGTGTATCAAGATTTAGATCGATGCGACTGAAGTTTATTTTGTTGTTTATTTAGTTGTATACGATGCACATTAAATCAGAAATTGTTAATGTGCATATCTGATTAGATACCACATACACTAGTGAATGTCTCATAGGTCCTATACACACACACCCACACCCCCCCCAACACACACACACACACACACACACATATATATATATATATATATATATATATATATATATATATATATATATAGAGAGAGAGAGAGAGAGAGAGAGTCAGGATAGAATACACTCGAGTGTACAGATCACGCCGTGTGTACAGGCTATATATATATATATATGTGTGTGTGTGTGTGTGTGTGTGTGTGTGATAGGATATGATATATAAATGCAATCCATATGTGTGTCCTAAAACTATTTTGATGGTGGATGTGTGCATAATTATGGCCAAAACCCCTTGGAAACTTGTGCATGGTTGGATGGTTTATTTCCTATCTTAAAATTTGGTTTGCATACTGAGCCTCCTCTCTCTCTTCCAAATGTAACCAATGCTTAACCCTTTATGCTCCCTTAAATGTCACTCAAGGTATTCAATTTGAACAATGTAATATGTAGATAAGAACATTGTTACTTTCCATTTTTTGGCAAGAGAAGACATTCTGACCTAGCTAGTTATCCGACTAGAAGTTGAGTCAATCAACTAGAGGATTGGAGGCCCCAAATGACTGCAATATCCAGCTAATCAACTAGAGGCCCAACCTAACAACTAGAGGAGTTTAGTCAACTACTTGAGCCAGGATCCAAATTAAAAACCAAAGGAGATCATTCGACCGATTGGAGGTCCAAACCAATCGACTGGAGGGTCCAGTCGACTGACCGGCCTATTTCCACCAAAAGTTTCTCCTTAATATGTTGATGCATGTGATGTGTGACCATAGATGGATAACAATTCTTCATGGCTCCAAATAATTGCATTCGTGTGGCCATAACCATCGCTTGTATATTTTTATTACATGTTTTGTTTGTTGATATAGTATGTAGATGATACATATGATAAGTATGTGGTGATTGGATACATATATGCATTTATAAGTAAAATTTATCAATAAATATTATGTATTTTATGCTTTCTATAAGTAGTACACATGAAAATTTTAATTAACTAAACATGGTGTGACTTCTATCTCATGGAAGTGTGATGGTATTTATGTAGGTCTGCCAAGAGGGCACATTTCTATCATGTTGGCTTTTGGGTCTGGCTAACTAGGTGACATTAATAGGATCACATGCCTAGAAGCATATATATGGACTATGGCAAGGATTTGTGCATGCCATCTATCTAAGAATTGCATTAGATGCAATTAGCAAATGTTTCCTACCTTAAGAATTGGTTATGGACGCCTATGTTGGTTGGGTAATAACTCGATGTATTGTAGATCTTGGCTGACTTGAGGATTGCATGCTACAATATTCCAAATTGTTGTTGAGGTATTTAAAGGTCTAACTAATATCGTCAATATTTTCAAAACAAATCAAAAGTGTTTTCGCAATTATAAATTTTCTATTATAGAAACAAATGGCTAACACCATCAACTATTCACTATGATCAGTCCTTGAGAAGGACAAACTAAATAGTTTTCATGACTAGTTTAGGAACTTGAGAGTCATTCTCACTCATGAGTGTAAGCTCTATGTCCTAAAAAAACTAGAATCAGACAAACCTGCTCCTACTGCACCTAAAGCAGAAAGTGATGCTTAAAAGAAGCATTCTCATGATGCCATAGATATAAAATGTATAACGCTATGCTCTATGAACTATGAGTTGCAAAGACAACATGAGAACATGGGCATTCTTGAGGTGGTAACACATCTTAAGAACATATATTGGGATCAAGATAGGAAAGAGAGATGAGTCTCAAAAGTTTTGTTTAAGTGAAATATGGTAGTGGGAGATCCATTAGGGCCCCATTAATTTAAGTTTAATGGGTACATGGAAAACGTTGAGAGAGTGAAATTTCCTTTAGGCCAAGAGTTGGTCATAGATGTAATTTTGGAATGGTTTCCTGAATCATATAGTCAAATTTTTATGAACTACAACATGAACAATATTGATAAACCATTGTTCCGGTTGCTTGGCATGTTGAGAACTGCTAAAGTACAAATGAAGAAAGACAAACCTAGATCTATGATGATGATAAACAGAGGAAAGGGAAATTCCAAGGGCAAATGCAAGGCCAAGAAGAGTTATGCAAGGAGTAGGACCCTAGAGGGGATCCACTCCCTACTAAAAATTTGAAGAATAAAACATACATTCCAAACATACTCAAAAGGTATGCTGGAATAGGTGTAAAATTTTCAAATCTTATATAATGGTATACAAAAGACCAAAGAGTAGCAGTGGAATTAAAGTAATGACTATATTCAATTTTATAAAGATACATCATCATCTCCCAAATAGGATTTACATGGATGTTACAACATAAGGATCTAGTAGAGGGAAATCTAAACCATATCAAGTTTGTCTCCAAACATCAACTTCATGAGTTAGGTCCATGTTGAAAGCCATGTACTCCTTATCCTAATCCTAGGTTGGTCCTCCATGCTCCTGCTATACAACTCTGATCCTAGGCTTGGGCGGTTGGGAATTCACCTAGCAAGAGAGAGAGAAAAATGAGGTATGTGTCAATAGTGAACAAGGACAAAAGGTGAAATAACAAGGAAATAAAAGCTAAGATTTCATCCTAATATGAAAAGATAAAGAGTATGAGGCATAATCAAATAGATGCTTCCCATAACAAGAAAATATTAAAAGGTTTTACATGCAAAAATAATATTGACTACCTTAATTATGTAGGGTTGAGGCACCTACCTAACCTCAACCAATAGGTGAGGGAGAGTAACATATTCCAGTAACCTACAAAATATTTTATGATGGGGATAGTAACACATTACCCAGGGTGAAATAACACATGCCCTATCTATTGGTGGTTGTAAAAAAGTACCACTACATTAGCTAAATAGTCTAATAAAATCACATTGCTAAATAGAAACTATGGCAAGTAGAAGCATCAAATATTTGAAACATGGAAATGGGGTACAAGACCCAAGAAATAGAATATCAGTACTAATTTTGAGGCAAATATAGATAAATAAATAATAATAGAGAAAATAGGGTTTATGTGGTTCCTCATTAGGGAAATTAGGGTTAGGTTTGAAAATATCCAAACTTAGGGTGTAAGAATGCACATACCCCTCCTACTGAGTTCAATTATTAACTTTCACTGCTTTTAGATGATCCAAGTTCAATCTTTGCCTATTTCAAGTTATTCACATGTATTAGGATTTTGAAATCCATGTAAGTGTATTGAAACCCTAATTCTAAACCTTTTAGCAAAACTCAGATTTAGGCTGTGCGAAAACATATTTTTATTTTAATTTTGGAGTTAATATGATAAAGTTACAATTTTAAGGCTTTTTATATGATTTATTAGATTCTCAAAAATCCATTATTGAAAATAAGGAAATCAGGCTTTGAAACTATTTATATTAGAAAGAACACATTCTTTTTATTCCAAAACATATTTTTACTTCATTTTTGGACAAGCAGATCAAAAGATATGAATTTTACAATTTGGACCATTCATAATATTAGAAAAATCCACATCATTTAAGAAACTGTGTGAGAGGGAAAGAGAGGAGAGTTAGGTCCAATCACAAGTGGCCATGTCACCTGATCAATGGTCTGCTTGACTCGTTCAAAGTGAAAAGAAACAAGGTGGAAAGATGAAAATAGCCTCACACGAAAAGGCAAGGAAAGAAGGAGAACAGAGGGATAGAAGAGGGGAAATACAATAGGGAATCATCCCCCTTCCATGAGCCTACCATGTCTGCTCGAAGCAGCCCAAGTAGTAGGAATGGAATTGGGTAAAACTCAATGAGACAACTTCTTGCAAAACTAAAAGAATATAGGCAACCATGAAGGTTTAAGGAACTCACCGCATGTCCTAATTTGGGTTGAAGTTACGTGATAGAAAGATACAAAGAAGAACCCAGTTCACCGATCTTTGAGCAAACATCAACAAAGAACAAGACCTCTGGAGAAATCGGAAGTGGAGAAGGGTAGCAGGGGTTGCGACGGAGCCATGTGCATGGTTATTTATTTATAGTGTTGTAGATTATGGTTTTTGTGTGATGGCGTGGGGAGCCGCATGTCCAAAGAATTGGGTGTTTCTCGAATATACCATGGTAGGTTTTGAATAGATCCTCAAAAGGTGTGGAACTTGCCCATGGATTCAACAGAAGAAAAATCACAAAGAATGATGCATGGAATAGGGAGGAATCACAAATAAAAAAAATCTACATATGGTTTCCTTATTTGGACCAAGCTAGAAGAAGATGACTCGCAGTCGTTGGATCAAAAATATGATGGCAGCAATTAGGGCATGCATCTGCTATTAAGGAAGGTGACCCACATGACAAATTAAAATTGATTCCTAATTCGAATAAAGTGTGAATGCATTTATATCTCATTTTCTCTCTCCTCCATTGAGTGTACAAACAAACTCCAAATTAAATGAAATTTGACATCTAGCCTATTTTGGACATGTAAAATTTGAATATAGACTTAGTTTTCATTTTTGAAACCCTGAGTATTTTATTTAAATATTTCAAAGTAAATTATATTTTCTCTTGCTTATCACACTAGATACATCTAGAAACCATCAATTAAAGTGAAACTTCACCGTTAAGCAAATTAAAATACGTGGAACATGATTTGCCATTAATTTTACCCCTAAAAGTTATTTTGTACATTTTTTGACATTTTAGGCTTTATTTACACTTTCTCTCCCCTAATCTACACATGTACATTAAAGATTATCCAAATTACATGTAAATTCACCCAAAGGCTATTTTGAATGTGTATATTATGTATCTAAGATTAGTTGCCACTTTTCAAGTCATTAAATATTTTATTTTGTATTTTGGAGGAAAATCACCTTTTTTTTCTAAATAAATTAGATGTAGTTACTATTATCCCAAAATTATGAAACTTGGCCTACAAGACAAATCAAACCCAAGGAAAATGAACATCAAGTTATCTTTAACCAAATAGTCTTATTTTTATTAGTTTTGGTCTATTATCCATTATTACCACAATTTCTCATATTAAATCATTCAATATCACATTATCTTTATTATAGAGTTATTATTCATTTCTTTTTTTTCTTCCTTGCTCCATAAGGATAAGGAATGTTTTAGAACATATTTATTTTAACAATATGCCACTTAAGTGGTAAATTTGCATATTAGACCCTAATAGAAACCTCTACTGAGGTATTTGTGCATTAACCCATATATTGGCATAAATGGTGATCAAAATCACCCCAAACCACTAATAATTCCATAACTTCAACATCAATGAAAAAAAGGATAGAAAGATAGGAAAAGCATGGGAAAAGGGTCAAAAGAGAATATATCCAAGTTTTCAGTTCATTACAACACTCTACCCCTTAAAAGGATTTTGTCCCTAAAATTTCAAGCAAAAAAGGAAGGGTGAGTATGCAACATCTCATCTTTAAACAAACCATAAATCTTACACCAAAGTTTCACCAAGTAAAACTCCTTGTTCTTCAACTTCTTAACTTGGGAGTTCAGGATCTTCACATGCAACTCCTCAAAGGTTAGGTTTCAATGGATCACTAAAGGTTCCACTATTAGGATTTCCTTTTTATGAGATATAGAATTATTAACATTTTGGATTATGAGTAATATATTTATTCAGATATAACATCGTCCTTATTATTATTTTAATTATGTCCAATTATATTCACTTTGTTGCAGCCAGAGATACATTTCATTATTATGCACAAAATCCTATATGGTTCTTATTTATCTCATTAATGCTTTTAACACAATTAGAGTTTACTCAATTATTTCAATATCTATTGTTATATTAGATTATTATCCTTAATAATTTGGATTTAGACGCCATCATCACTATATTGAATTATGACAGAATATTTTCATGAAATCAAAACATTTTATCCAATTTGTTATTAAGTGTATAATTAATCCAAATAATGTCACATTAATTATTGTTATCTATATTAAACATTGTCACATTGTCACATTACCTTTATTTCTCACATTAATACCATCATTAATCAATTTCTCATATTTATTCACTTCTTATTATTGATTATGCACATTTGTGTGAATCCAATTACTTCCTATCCATATTGAAGTCATTATATGTATTTTAGTGAACAAGGTGGGACATATTACATATTAATGGATTGATTCACATATCAAGTCATGATTCGATGATTAATTAGGTATGTATTAGGGAACAAAGTGATATGCATCATATATTCATAACTTGACTCATCTATGATTAGGTGATTTATATAACATTAATGTGTATTAAAATATGTTATCTGATTATGATACCTAACGTCACAAATGTATCATGAATGTCATCAAGGATGCATATATTACAGTTAGATGATTACAACTTAGGATTTAGTTTAATATGATCAGTATACTTCAATTATACCTTCTTAGCATGCATTAGGTCTAAAGTTAGGTTCCAATTATCTTACTCATCATATCATTAGGGTTTATCGGTTGATGACATGGTTAACATCATGCATCCAATATTAGTATTAATATGTGATTTACTCACGTTATGTGCATTAGATATTTATTAGGGTTCAAGCATGTAAACTATTCATTACATGACCATTATATGTTCATTAGTCCATAAACAAGCATGTTAGGTTGTAACTATAACCTTGTTAGTCAAAACTAAGGATCCAAGCACACTAAACTCCTAATCATGGTATTAGGGTTTCTAGATTCAGAGTAGCTAGATCTTGGTATGTTGCAGGACTCCATCCCCTTAAAATGGATATCGTCCTCGAAATCAACATATCAAAGATATATCGAGGTACTACTACTACCACCACCCCTCCACCCCTTAAACATATTTAACCTACCAAGTCAAACTAAACTATAGGTAAAGGGTTAGTCTAACTAAACTTTGTATAAGATCTATCACTTCATTGCTCGCTAATCACCAAACTTCAAAGTCTAGGTTCTAGGGATAGACTACCCCAAACATGTGGCTTTATGGGACATAAGGGAATTATATTGGATATCTATCCTCAAACAAGTCATTGAAACTGAAAGAAAAGGTCAACATTTAAGGTTCCTAAGAGTATACACATAGATTTCTAAGGCTACTATTTCCTATAGGCATGCTATTTTAGACAATCAGTATTAGCTCAGGCCACGCATGTATCATGCAAATCTGGGAGTCCTCGTAAACCAAGATAGTGGCATAGAAGAAAATATTTCCAGCCCCTGAACCCTGATCCTTTCTAGACACCTTTACTTTCAATGTATTCCATAATATATACCTAACAGTCTCATCACATAAAGGTTAACTAAACATATTTCTAATGTGAAACTCTTATGATCCTAAATCAACCTTTCATCACCTCATGAAAAATATAGGTCAATTCTAGGGCGAACATCTTAACTAGCGGGGAACTTTGTTAGGCAACAGTTCTAATTAGGGAGACAAAATTAAAATAGCCAGATTATGACTACCATGGGCTCTGATACCATGTTGTAAGGAGTGGGACCCTAGAGGGGATCCACTCCCTACTAAAAATTTGAAGAATAAAACATCCATTCCAAACATACTCAAAAGGTATGCTGGAACAGGTGCAAAACTTTTCAAATCTTATATAATGGTATACAAAAGACCAAAGAGTAGTAGTGAAATAATAGTAATGACTATATTCAATTTTACAAAGATACATCATCATCTCCCATATATGGTTTACATAGATGTTACAACATAAGTATCTAGTAGAGGGAAATCTAAACCATATCAAGTTTGTCTGCAAACATCAACTTCATGAGTTAGGTCCAAATTGAAAGCCATGCACTCCTTATCCTAATCCTAGGCTGGTCTTCCATGCTCCTACTGTGCAACTGTGATCCTATGCATGGGTGGTTGGGAATTCACCCAACAAGAGACATAAAAATAAGGTATGTGTCAATAGTGAAGCAGGACAAAAGGTAAAGAAATAAGAAGAAAATAAAGGCTAAGATTTCATCATAAGATGAAGAGATCAAGAGTATGAGGCATAATCAAATAGATGCTTGCCATAATAAGAAAACAATAAAAGGTTTTGCATGCATGATTAATATTGACTACATTAACTGAGTAGGGTTGAGGCACCTACCTAACCTCAACCAATAGGTGAGGGAGAGTAACACATTTAGGTCACCTAAAAAATATTTTATTATGGGAAGAGTAACACATTCCTTAGGGTGAGATAGCACATGTTGTTACAACCCCAATTTTTGAGCTTATATGGTTTGAAATGCAATTTCTCCAATAAAATATATGATTATGAAAATTATGTGATTTATGTGTAATGAATGGATTTCTTTGATAATATTTCCTTTAAATATATGATTTCGTGTACCCTATTGAGTTTGTGAGTCCAACATGATAAAAGGAGAAAGAAAATTGAAGGAAAACAAATAATGCATAAAAAGGAAAAGAAATTAAGATAATGGTGAGAATCTTGTGGAATTCTATGAAAAGTGGTGTGAATGACCTTCATGGATTAGGTTTTGAATCCACTTGGTTATTAATGGTAAAAGGAATAGAAATAAAGGAAATAGAAGAGTAAGAGAGAGAAAATATGAATAAAATATGCCTTTTTAAGTCATAACTTGCATATGAAGAAAAGTCTCTCATACTTTCGAATTTGAGTCCCAAATTAGTGTCACAAGTAGTTTAAGTCATTATGGAATTTCCTTTAAAATTTGGGATTAAAAGGATAAGCGGATTAGGAGATATGAATTTTGTAAGTTTTCCTAAAGTGAAGAGGATAACATAAAATGTCACATTATTTCCAAATAAATTTAGGCTTTTTTTGGCTTTTGTTTTAGCGCGTGGCATGACAGCCGTTGGATCTGAGATCCAGCGGTGGTTGTACCTTCACCCATCTTGATTAGGATCAGGAAAGGGAAACTAGTAAATGGAAATTTCCAAATTGATTTTCTTTGCACACAATCCATGTGCGAATCTAGAAATTGCTCCATTGGATTTAGGAGAAGAAACCAAACCCGATGATCCTTCATTTTCCCTATTTCCATGCAAGGATGGGATTTCCCCAAATTAATCTGGTCAGACTCCCTAGACACACCAACGAGGCATCATCCTCGCAACCTAATCCCTATATAAGGGCAAGGCACACACACAAACTCAGGGAATGATTCTGTGATCCCAGATAGTAAGGGGATCACCCTATGACCCCTCCCAGTCCGGAACATCCCCTGTTCTCCTCTGACAGATGACACCACTAGTCTCCCATCTAATCACGTCATCCAACAGATCTGAGGGTGCCGTTGGGTTTGAGAGGATCCCGTGGATGAACCCGACACCATCCCTTGAAGCTCAGGTGGCTTGAGATGCAAAGTCAACCTCTCAGTTGACCTGTCCAGGTGCAAGCACATACAGTGTCATGAGGAAGGAGAAGACGCATAACTAAATGACCATTTTGCCCCGAGTGTGTCATAATTTACATCCACCAGAGCAAGGGTGGAATTGGTCTTTCACACAAGACCAGGGTCCTGCCCGCGTGGATCGAACCTCCTGGATGGCTGCAGCCGATTGGCCGGGCCCAACCATGTGGAAAACAAGGTAAAAGCCCGCCTCTATGATGTGGCTTGTTTTGATTGGTCGACTTATGTTTAACTTGGGAAAATTATAATAAATTGTAGGATGATCATATGATGACATGTTATATATAAAAGTTAATAAAAAAATCCATGGAATACAAAAAAAATATTATCAGGGTCTAGTTTTGCTTCTAATTCGAAAAGAATATAAAATTGTCACCTTTAATGCATTTATGAATGGAAAACCTTAATTTTGATAATAATAAGATTTAGTAAAGTTCTCTGGATAATTTAAGTTGATATTAACATGTTGTTAATAAAAAGGAAGATTAAGATCTAAAAAGGTGATCTTCGCATTTAATTGGCTTAATTTAGGGTTTCATGTGTATAAAGTGCATTAATGGGCCTAGAAACCCTAATTTTGTTAATTATGACTTTTAGTGGTTTGAATTGTGAAAATCCATGAATAAAATAGAGATATGATGATCCTAAGCCAGATTGAGAATAAATTACCCTTGATGTGGATATGAGGAATTAGGGTTTTATGAGCATAAAAGTTGTTTTAGGGTTTGTTGACTTAAAAAGGATAAAGATTGAGATACAAATCTAAGAAACCCTAATGAATCCTAATGAGACTTATCAACCTTATAAAGGTGTCCCAAGTCAATAAGGAGTTGTTTGGGATGTGATGGTAACTATTAGGTGTTACACATGTTTTCAGGATCAAGGGTCGCTTGATTTGGCTGCTTAGCTTTCTTGATTGGACATCTAGTTGGTTTTAGATATCTTGCTTCTTTTGAGACTTCAAATCAGGTATGTGGTTACGCTTATGGCTAATCACTCTAGTTTCATGGAGATTTCTGAGATTTTACTGATTGCTTGAAATTAACTGCTTGGTTGACTTTTATTTCGTGCAACTATAAAATGACTATGGCTATCACCATAAATATATGTGCATAACTAGCTAAGATCCTAGTGCTCCTCTGTAGCTTTGAGTACTTGTTAGAGATGGATAACCTAGTTATTGGTCTACCCTTAGGGTAGGATCATCAGGTTATCTTGAGTCAATGTTTGGACTACCTTTGGGTAAAATCATACGACTATATGACCCTATGTGTTGGTCTACCCTTAGGGTAGGACAATAAGGGGCTATTTGGGATCTACCATATAAAAAAGGTAGTATCTATGTCCACTGTAGGGGTAGCACAGAGACAAGGATATGTTAGGATTGAGTAGTTATATTTAAGATGTAACGTTTGATCTGTTAAGCAATAATTGGGTTGCAATATGTTGTTACAAATAGATGCAAGCTTTTGGTTCCCCCACATACTAATATAACTTGTTATACTGACTGACATTTTGTTTGTCAGCATTTTAGGAATCCATGATAGTGGATTAACATTTAAAGTGTCATTTGAAGAATAAATATAAATAAAGATTAGAGGATTTAGTTAGATAGAACTCTATGTCCACTGTAGGGGTAGAGCAGAGACAAGGATATGTTAGGATTGAGTAGTTATCTTTAAGATGTAAAGTTTGATCAGTTAAGAAATAATTGGGTTGCAATATGTTGTTACAAATAGATGCAAGCTTTTGGTTCCCCCACATACCAATATAACTTGTTATACTGACTGATGTTTTGTTGGTTAGCATTTTAGGAATCCATGATAGTGGATGAACATTTAAAGTGGCATTTGAAGAATAAATATAAATAAAGATGAGAGGATTTAGTTAGATAGAACTCTACTTTGGGTAAAGTCCCAAACTCCTATTTTTGAAAGGAATGTTAAAAGAAATTTTTTATCCTACTTTGAGCTTGTTGTGGTAGAATTTATTAGTTATTTTTTATTATATGCAAAACCAGTTGATCCTATTTTGGGATTATGACACCATCTCCTTAGCCTTCCTTAATTGGGGGTTGTTGAGGGGTGGGGTCGTTACATTTGGTATCATAGCCTGGTTTTCCATCTAATATCTAATAATTATTAAATTTTACAAACTCTTTAGATCCCAAGGGAGTTATTAGAGGATTTTCCAAAGATGGAGGTGTCTAGAAAAGGATCACAATATGGGGCTGTCAAGATTTTCCTCTGTCCTTCTAGTCGGTGTTTATGAGGACTCCCATAATCTTTGTGATTTCCTGGCCAAAATATGAGGATTTGACTCAAAGTAAGATACCTCAAGGTCTTCTCATATGTTTTCATCCCTTCTCTACCCTTTTCACAAAGAAACTATAAGAGCTTAGGGTTTTCTCTCTCCACCTCCTCTTGAGTTTTGGGGTTAAGAATGATAAGGATTAAAGAATCCTCCACCAAATAATAAAAAGCATGTAAGAAAGATGTCATGGACATAAGTCTAAATGATGAAACTTAGACTGAGTTTAGTTACATGCTTAGGTTTCATGGCCTGTGTTGCTTTGCCCTTGGACACCCCTCAGGAGAACGCCGAGTTTAGACCATCGTGTAGGAAGATGAGGTGAGGGATAGCCTTAGAAGAAGAATCCTCTAGGAAGAGGAAGAGACCTGTCACATCTTGAGTGGAAGATGCTTAACCCAAAACCTTAAGCAGTGGGTAGAGAAAGAGAAGTCATGATGAGTTGGATATCGTAGTTAATAATACATGTATGTGTGTGGGTTAGACATGCATGCTTTACATAGAGGTTTTGAGTATGCATGAGAAACATAGACTATGTGTGGTTGTTTGACCCCTAGTGCCTTGTGGTGACCTGACCTTGGGTGGGTCATGTTTGTTTAGGGTGAGGGATAGTTCCCTCATTAAGAAGGATAGTTGTGACCATATAGGAACCCTAACGGGTATATATGAGCATAAAAGAGGCATGCACCTATGTAGAAGTGAGTAGAAGTAAGGCTAAAAGTAGGTTTTAGACCTGATCCAGAGGGATTATGCCTGATAGTTTATGAGATAGGCATGTAGATCTTTGGATAATCATGGTCAGACATAAGTTTTGATATTACATTTCATCTAGGTAGGGATAGATGTGTATCCTCATGAGCTTGAGCCATCTTATGAGAGAGAACCTCCAGTGGTAGGACCAGTCATAGGGTTAGCTCTCTAGAAAGGGAGAGACCCCGATGAAGAAGGTGGGAGGCCTAGACTCCAAAACATGAGGAATCATGAGAAGTTTAGTATGATGTGGCCTAGAATAGACAACCCTAAGTAAATGTATGTGGGTGCCTCATGCATGATACTTAGATGTTGGTCGCACCTTAGGTGCCTTTAGAGGAACCAAGACCTAGAAAAGAGAAAGAGGCTTACTAAACAAACATACATATGATATGAGTACCTACCTTGTAGGTTTAGGATAAAGAGTTCCATGGACCCTGAAGAGGTATCGTGTGTTAACAAGTTGTGAGGCCTTGCACCCAATTAGTTGTCCCTATGTAGGACTCTAAGGGTTGTTCATGTGGAAGAATGTTAGGAAGTATATGCCATATCTTGTGTAGGTTAGGTTCATGTTTGAACAGCTGAGCATGTAGCTAGACAACTATGCATAAGAGGTGAACTTGGGGTTCCTGGACCAAATAGGGGAAGTAGCAGTACCTGGTACACATAAGGATCATGAGGCTAAGTGAGTTCATAGGAATTAAGAATGCCCCCCATGTATTAGAGCAGAAGGAAACCCCACTTGAACTGAGATATATGTTTGATGAACCACTCACACGGGTTCATTACATATGAATTGGGTCCATCCTTGAGGAACAATGAACAAGTATGGCATACCAAGGAACTTAGAATGGTTTAATAAGTTGTCTTCTTGCTAGCCATGAGCATAGGTATTCAAATAGGATCTATGCATATACATGATGATACATGCTTTGGATGTAAGGATGTTTTGTGACCTTTGTTACTATCAAGTGATAGTTTTCTCCTGTCCAGGGAAGGGACCCTTCATGTTGAGGTGAGCACCAACTTTAGTTTAGGTTTGAGATAACCTTAAGAGGTCACTTATAAGATCTTGATGAGCTAAGTTTTTTTTGGTCGGTCAAAAAGCGTGTTACTATTAATACCAAAATCTTTGGGCACTAAGTACCCCATTACATCAACCAAGAGCTGGAGAGCTCGATAAGTTTCAAAGTCCCCACGCAGGGGGACAAACACACTATCTAGGTGAAGAAACACTAAGAAACCAAACAACCTAGACATCTAGCAAGGTCCAGGCAGACCAACGAGAAGAAGGTTACAGCAAGCCACAATTACATACAGTCAGTGCACCCACAAAGAGTAATAGCAACTTGACATAGACCAACCTCAAGCAAACCAGCCTGTAGCTATACATGAAGATTTTGGCCTTCTCAGCATCCCAACTCTAGGATCACAACGACCAAAACCCAAAAAAGGAAGACTCCTGCAGCAGGTCAGCATGAAGCTGAAACAAATCACAAAAGAGACAAGAGCCAATGCGGATAAACAACAACGATTTGGACGAACAAGTTAGCTCCAAATCACTCCTTCATATGTAGCACAACACGAGCTATCTAATAAGGATACCCACAAATTGTGGTACTAAGCCAGAAAAAGGTAGATCCTTCGAGCTGACATCCCCCAAACACCATAGCTGCTCATCAGCACTGGACCTTAATCTAACAGTAAAGGCTGGAACACAGCGGCAACCACAACACCCAAGGGTATTTCCTATCATCAAAAGGCCCGAGGCCAAAACATTTGATGAGCTAAGTGTAAGAGCACATAGTATGAGCATGAATATATAGACCCATGTGTGACCATCTCTAAGGGGCATAAGGATATGTTACTATGGAGGTTACCTGTAGTATGGGGCCAGACGAGATAGGTAGGTCGCCATGTTTCTTATGAAGGGTTGAAAGGTTATCTATGAGTACCCAAAGAGATGATGTAGTTTTGGGTGAGGATTTAAGGATGAGATGTGCTTGAGTATCAACAAAGGAGCTACGAACTATGATAGAATCCTATGTCAATACTAAGTTCAAGGAGGGATAAGACCCATGGGAGTAGGAGTTGTCTATTCCCTGGATGCACAAAACCATAGGGTCGGGAGGTAACACCTACCTTTGCCCAAGGACCATGGGTTAGGAGGTTGATCACCTTATACTACTACAGAAATGGCTTATAACGTCACTTTTAAAGGTGTCGGTTGTAATAATACACCGAAACCTAAACAATAAAGCGCCAATTTATAAAATAAACCGACATCAATCTGTGAAGGGTGACCAGACACATGTATCACTTTTATTCGGTGTCGGTTACTTAATAACACACCAACGCTGAAAATTAACCGCCAAATCCAAAATTTCCAGTGAAAAAATTACCTCCAAAAATGTAACATATGGCGTCGGTCATTACCTAAAAAACCGACGACGAAAGGTTATTCGCGTAACAGAAATTGGGCACATTTTGATTGTCGGTTTTACATCAATGATCGACACTTATGGTTTTTGCCGCGCTCTTCGCGGGAAATGTTTCACACCCTTTGAGTGTCGGATTTTCAAAACAACCGATGACTATGGTTATTAATCGAGAACCAATTTTTTAATTGGCGTATGTAGATAGACGTCGGTTTTTTTCTAGTTAAAATCGACAATTATTATTGGGAACATGTGTCGGTTTGTGTTGTTAACTGACACAGTTAGTTTTATGTGTCATTTTGTTGAATAACCGACACCAAATGTTAACTTAATATCGTGCGAGCGAGCCCGACTCTTCCCCTTTCTCTTTGTGATTGCAATCGGCTATTAGGGTCTGGCGATTCCAGCATTCTCCTTGCTCGCCGCCACCGATCTCCTTTCTCGCCGACACCAACAAGCACCACCGTGAAGCGTCGATCTCCTTGTCGCCACCGTGAAGTGCCGCCGTGGATCTTTCCATTTGTGGAGCTCACCGCCGTTCGTGGAGCTCGCTGCCTTCGTGGAGCTCGCCGTTCGTGGAACCGCCACCGTCGTTGGTCCTCTCCTCCAGTCGGTCCTCCTCTCGCCAATGCTAGCAGTCTTAGTGCTGGAGCCAAAGCCAGTTCCAGTAGCCACCGTGCTAGCAGTCCTACTGCCGGAGCCAAAGCCAGTTCCAGTAGCCAGCGCCAACAGCAGAAGCCAGAACTAGAGCTTGCCATTATCGTCACCACTGCCACTGCTAGAGGTAAAGCCTCCAATTGACTAGGTTTGCATCCTCGATTCATCCTTGGCTTAACCTATTTTTTAATGTGTGTTGTTAATGTGTGTTGACCTTGGCTTAACCTATTTTTTAAACAAGTAGATGTCAATGATAATTTAGTTAACCAATCCCTATGATTGATCCTAATTCAGTTCAGTATTGTTTTGCATTCATACACGATCGTGCTAAAATTTGTAGTGTGCATTTCCAGTTTTAGGTTTGACTTTTTTGATGTTACTAGCGGATAGGACCCAGGCTCCTGTTCATTTTCTGATTCACTTCAAAATGATTAGAATGTTCCTGGGTCCTTATTATAAGTATGTTCTTTTATCCTTTTAAAAAGTATTTCAAACATAGTGTCATGTACTCATAAAACTAAATATGAGTGTTGATTAAACACATATATAATAAGTGTCACCTCATTTTATGAAATACCAAGATACATCAAATTATAGAAAATACTAGTCTGAAAATTTATAACATCATTATATGTACTTACACATTTTCTGAAAATATATAACATCGTTATATGTACTTAGTACACTTTGTTAATACTAATATTATGCAGTCTCTGTCCACCCACAACAGTCACTATGAACTGGGCCTCTATGTCAATGTTAACGTTCCCTATTGAAGAACAATTGGACATCATCCTAGATGATCGTTCCTTAAACCAATTGGCCATACCCAAACATTGGCATTTTCTAAAAGGAAGACACTACAGGCCTGGTGAAGTGACCCTAAATTTTGGCAATTTTTCACATTTTATCGAGGTTGAGTATGATTTGGCTGGAAATCTTGTATCAAAATCCAGTTGGCATGATTGGATTGGAAAGATGCATGTGGGCCGTAGCGACAAGCTTTTTCTCCATCCTGTTGGCCATAATACCATCAAAGTTTGGATAACCAACATCAACTGCGAGACCCCCGATCATCTACTACGGTATGAGAGCACGACGGAGGATATCATCTCGGACGAATCTGATTATGAGGCCCCTGTCAGTTCAGATTCATCTAAATACAGTGAGGAGCTCTGCGAGATAGCATCATCAAAAAGGCCACGGTAGGTCCAATTAACAAATATAACTGTCAAGACAAAAAATTTGTGTTTACACTTTTTGTCTGAAAGCAATCAATACTCATAGCTTCTTTCTTTTCTGAACTTCAGGAGAAGATCGCCACAATGATAAGTCCTCAAAGTTACTGATGCGGGACCATGTTGGTGTAGTATTTAGTTGTCTATATATCTAGACTTGTCTCTATTAATAGTTATTTTAATTATGCGCATGTTTAGGGGTACACCAACCCCTTTGTTTAGTTACTGTTTAGGGGTACACCAACCCCTGTGTGTGGATGTAAAAAGAGATTAATGAATGGAACTGAAAGTTGCAACATGAATGCTTCTAACTGAATTGATGATTGGCTTGGTTATTGAATGTTACAAATTACTGATAAATTTCATTATAAATGTTCTTTTATCCTTATTATAACTATGTTAACAAATAATCCCTATAAACATGTAATGTTTATTTAATAGAATTGATGATAGGTAAACATCCCCAAAAACCCTCTGTCTCACCCTCTGATTTGTATTTACTTAAATACTGATTTGTATTTACTTATCTACTCATTCATCTAATGATTTTTTATTCATCACATTATTTAAATTTAGGGCTTTATATTTAAATGCATCTAAACATTCATAAGCTATTAATGTTGATTAATTTAGGAAGCATTGATATGTTGTTATGGCTGTCCACAAATGTTTTTATAAGAAATTGTGTGTTGAATGGGGTTGTGAACAAGGAATTGGTGTTGTATTTGTTGGCCTAGAAACCCATCCAAGATTTACTCATTAGGAGTAAATCTTGGATAGTCCCCAGTTTGGGACTATTCTTGAAAACCTAATCTCACTTAGGATGTAAGTGTATAATGTGTATTGGGTTTTCAAGAAAATTTTGACAGCATTTCCCTGTTTGTTCTCTAAGTACATATGTACTTGGAGAACAACGGGGAAATGCTGCCGAAATTTTCTTGAAAACCCAATACACATTATACACTTACTAGTGAGATTAGGTGTTCAAGATTGGGATAGGTGGTACACATTTAAGAATGACATCACATGTTTAAACCCTAAAGTTTTAACCATAAACTCTAATCTGTTTACCCTAGACCCTAATCTTGTTGTAATATATACTTATTTTCTCTTTGATCAGAGAATGGATAGATCATGGATGTCCATTCACAATTGATGCACCCCAGAGTTTATTTCTGGTCTTGATCAGTTTGTTAGATTTGCCGAGGAACATAGGAAACAACCTGGAGATAGGTTCTACTGTCCATGTAGGCATTGCGGCAACAATTTGAAAGTCAGTACTGGTGACAAAATCAGAAGTCATGTCATGTGCAACGGGATTGTACAAGGCTATACAGAATGGCACTGGCATGGAGAGATTTCAAACCTGAAACTAGTGGATGTCGATAGTAGTGTTTGTGTGGAAGAAGAAATTGCCTTCGATGACGTAGATGTGAATGAACCAGTTCCAGTAGACATCGTTGATGCGATGCTGGATAATTGTGGGGTAGAGCACACCGATCCACCTCCCATGTTTAGAAACATTGTGCATGATGATGAGATACCATTATACATGGGTTGTAAGTTTACGAAGCTTAGCACTGTGTTGAGATTGTATAAACTAAAAGCTAACAATCGATGGAGCGACAAAAGCTTCACGTCATTGTTGTCTTTGTTGAAAGAAATTCTTCCTGAAGGAAATGAGCTGCCGATCTCAACATAACGGTTAAAGAAATTGTTGTGCCCAATGGGAATGGAGGCCAAGAAGATACACACATGCCCGAATGATTGTGTATTATTTCAAAAGGACTATATGAATTTGAAAGATTGTCCGAAATGTGGTGCGTCATGGTATAAATTGACGACTTCGGGGGAGTCCAAAACTGGTTCTCCCGCCAAGGTGATGTGGTATCTACCTATAATACCACGGTTTCAACGCTTGTTTTCCAATCCTATAGATGCAAAGAATTTGAGTTGGCATGCAGATGTTAAGAAAAATAATGTTGGGATCCTACGACATGCGTCTGATTCCCCACGTGGAAGAAGATTGATCTATTGTACCCTAAATTCGGTGAAGAGGATAGGAATCTAAGACTTGGGCTTTGTACAGATGGGATGAATCCATACGGGACATTGAGCAGCCAACATAGCACTTGGCCAGTCATGCTTGTTATATACAATCTTCCTCCCTGGTTGTGTATGAAAAATAAGTACGTTATGCTGTCATTGTTGATATCGAGCCCTAAACAACCTGGACATGATATCGATGTTAATCTTGAACCTTTGATTGATGACTTAAAGAAACTCTGGGGTGAAGGTGTGATGACCTATGATGCTTCACGAAGAGAGACATTTTATTTGCACACTATGTTGTTTTGCACTGTGAATGACTTTCCAACATATGGGAATTTTTCTGGATATAGTGTCAAAGGATCTAAAGTGTGTCCTATATGTGAAGAGAACACTAATTCAATACGACTAAAACACGGCGGCAAGACTGTATATCTTGCTCATCGAAGGTTTCTTCCAAAATTTCATCTGTATCGTAGGTTGCGCAAAGCATTCAGTGGACGAAATGAGGAACATAGTGCACCTAAACCTATATCAGGGGAGGATGTTTATGAAAGAGTGAAAGACATCGCCAATGAATTTGGTAAGAGATCACAATGTACGATGGCCGCAAGAAGTGACAAGTCTTTATTCAAGAAGAAATCGATATTTTGGGATCTTCCTTATTGGAGTTCTTTGACAGTCAGGCATTGTATCGATGTCATGCACATTGAGAAAAATGTATGTGATAGCGTCATCGGTACTCTGTTGAATATACCAGGTAAGACTAAAAATGGGATAAAATCCAGAATGGACCTATGTGAAATGAGAATAAGGTCAGAATTAATAGAATTATGTGAAATGGGTAATAAAAGAACATACTTACCTCCCGCTTGTTACACATTGTCTAGAAAGGAGAAGAAAGCATTTTGTGAATGCTTGGTAAATGTTAAGGTGCCACATGGTTACTCATCCAACATCCGTACATTGGTATCAATGAAAGATCTGAAGTTGATATGTCTTAAATCTCATGATTTTCACATTCTAATGCAACAAATATTGCCTGTGGCAATTAGATCTATATTGCCGAAGCATGTAAGGTTTGCAATCACCAGACTTTGTTTCTTTTTCAATAGTCTGTGCAGTAAAGTTATTGACCCTAATACTCTCGATAATTTGCAAAGAGAAGTAGTTGTTACCCTATGTCAGCTTGAGATGTATTTTCCTCCGTCTTTCTTTGATATCATGGTACATCTTGTTGTCCACTTGACTAGGGAAGTGAAAATGTTGGGACCAGTTTTCTTGCATTGGATGTATCCCTTTGAACGATACATGGGCATTTTTAAAGGTGATGTTCGAAACCGTTATCGGCCTGAAGGGAGTATTATTGAGGGTTATGTGGCGAGAGAGGTTATGGATTTTTGCAATGACTTTCTGAGTGGTAATGATGCTCCCGTGAATGACAAGAATATTGCGGAGCATTTTGGCAAAGGAGTTTTGGGAGCACGGGTGAAAGTAATCAGCCATGAGCAGTTGGAGCAATGTCACTTGTATATTTTACACAACATTGATGAAGTGAGTGTTTATATCAAGGAACATACCAATTTCATCAAGAGACAATATCCTCGATCCAATTCAATGTGGCTTGCTAGAGAGCATAACAAGACATTTATTAAGTGGTTTGAAGATAAAGTCTTACACCAACTATCTCAAACACCATATAATTTTACTGAAACCATCAAATGCCTCGCCTTTAAACCAAAGTTGAATGTTATGTCTTATGAAGGGTTTGACATAAATGGTTTCTGATATTACACAAAGCGTCAAGATGATAAGAGTGTCGTCCAAAACAGTGGGGTCAACCTTCAAGCGTTGACTATGTATTTTGCAAGTGCAAAGGATAAAAGTCTACGTGAAGCTAAAATGTCATATTACGGTGTCATTGAAGACATATGGGAGTTTGACTATGTAGATTTCAGAATTCCGCTCATTAAATGTAATTGGGTTGACAACAACAAAGGAGTTATATTGGATGAATTGGGTTTCACGTTAGTGAACTTTGAAAAGATTGGCGAGAAGGGTGAACCATTCATATTGGCATCACAGGAAAAACAAGTATTTTATATCGATGATCCTGTAAATGATAAATGGTCGATTGTTCTTCATGGTAAAAGACAGTTCATTGAAGATCCTATAGATGAAGAAGAGTACTATGATAAGTATGATGACTCCAATCCATTCTCAGTTGGGTTGCCAACACCACCAAAATTGAAGCTGGGGATCACAATGACTTGTATGTTCGCGGGGATCATAATGAAGGATTGTTAATTGATAAAAGATCACAATATTAGAGGCATGGATGTTTATATTTTTATTATGTTCCCATGATGACCGTGCTGATGATCACTGTGAGGGTGAGGACATGCTTGCACTGCCTGACAATGTAAGTTTTAAGAATATATCCCTGAGGTTTTTATCTATATGTTCATTTATAATTATATTATGTAAGTGTGTTTTTATAAAATTTTTAGGATACTAGTTAATAGCTATTCTATTTAATTTGTAGGCATTCTCAAAAGACTACAAGCTATGCAGGACGGCCATGACATAGCTATGCAGGCCATCGACATTGCTTTGTAAATCCAAAGCGCAACAGTCGGAGAGAAAGCAAGCATCCCACACTATAGCTTAGTACATATATATAGTGGGACTAAGGTGACGATCCCACCTGCTAAAACAGGTTACTGACAACTACATGTTATGACTGGGAGGTCGTGATTCAACAACCGTATGCATTAGTAGGAGGACAAACAAATTTCACCATGAGTTAACATTGAAGAAGTTTAGTATACCTTCTTCAATGTTAACTCATGGTGAAATCTGTTTGTCCTCCTGCTAATGCATACTGTTGTTGAATCACGACCTCCCATTCGTAACATGTAGTTGTCGGTAACCTATTTTATCAGGTGGGATCGTCACCTTAGTCCCACTATATATATGTACTAAGCTATAGTGTTGTATGTAAATTCGACAATGCTGTTATTATGCACTATATATGTGTTAGTCTGTCATGTTGTTATATGAATATGAAACACTTGTGCGTGCTGCACTTTATGTATTGTATCTGTATCATGCTTCCCTTAATTGTGGCTTCTTTTGTTGTTTCATGGCTCTTTGAATATATGATTTTGTTGACAATGATGACAATGATGACAATGTGAATGAATTTTTATGAATTGTGTGTAAAAATCATCAATACATGAATGTTTCTACAAGTGTCTGAATGTGAAAAGAGATAAACTGTTTGTAGGTTTGTGGCCTATTGTTGGCTGATATCAATGGATGTCGTAAAACCTATAGTTCATAACTGAACTGTAGGTTTCTCATCCTACGACCAGCCACAGTAGGTCTGCAGACTGACAGAAAAAAAAACATCGGCGTCGGTTATTTGAACAAAACCAACGATATATGGTTACAATGTCGGTTTCCATACTAGTAGCCGACGTTGATTTCCCTAATGAGGCCAGACACCATGGCCGTGCTGGCCAGCATGACCATGGCAGCGGACCAGACATAAAACATGCGTCGAATATTTATATAAAACCGTGGACATAGGATAACAGTGTTGGTTTCCCTACTAGTAACCGACGTTGATTTCCCTAGTGGCCAGACAACACAGCTGTGTTGGTCAGCACGGCCGTGGCAGCGGGTGAGATGGCGTCGGTTATCACTAAGAAACCGACGCTGATAGTGCCCCAGATGGCACCCTTTATGTGGCACAAAGGTATGTGGTGTCGGTTTCAAACCTAATAACCGACACCTATACCCCCTACTGGCGTGTTTTCGACGCGTTTTCGGTGGCGCGCGAAGGGTTTTGGCGTCGGTTTGAGAACCGACGCGTAACTGTTGGGCTTTTAGCGACACCCACATAGGTGTCACTTGAGAACCGACACTAAAGGCCTTAAAAAACCGACACTAAAGGCATGTTATGTAGTTCATGGGGCCTAAGGGGTAAATGTGAGAGGCACTTCCAAGATGCATAGGGGTAAGATCACCCCAAAAGTACCGGCACCCTAGAGGCCTTGAGGAAATGACTAAGGATTGAACATAAGAGTGATGTTAAGACCCAGAGAGGGCGAGGTGGTAGCGGCTTGGGACTCGGGGGAGGGGGCCTCGACACGGCCGGACGCCCCCAGCTCCCCCTGGGTCTGCTCCTCGGCTCTTTTCCAGCGATCTGCTTCAGGCCGGCGGCTTCTAGCTTCTTCTCCTTCTCCTCTTGTCCGTTTCGGCTGTGCAGAGCATCATCCCTGGTCGGGGCTGGTATTGCGTACGACTGGGTTTGGGAGGGCTAGTGTTCCTGCAGCAACCTATCCCCGGGACGGTGGATCTGAAGTTGTGCTAGTGGCTTCCTGCTCGACGGATCTGCTAGTTCCGAGCCCCCTTCCTCTTTCTGTGTTCTCTTTTTCTTTGCAGGTTTTAGTTCTTAGTAAAGGGGTAGTTTTTCTACCGTGTTTGCAATGCCGGGGTGGCGTTTTTGTCAGTCCTTTTTGGATAAAGGTTTGTAGTCCTTCCTTAGTGAAGGTGGTTGCACACTGGGTTTCCCCCTCTGTCTTGATCATGATTGGGGTTTCCCCCCTTTCTTCTATTGTGGTCGGTTGTTTTGGGTGCTATTTTTTGCTGATCTTTTCACGGAGGTTGGATGGTGTATACACAGAAAATGATCTTTCTTGCTCTTGGCTTGATGGAAAAGTTATCTACTACGCAGATACTACCCAGGATTGTGGTTTAATTCCGGTTTGAAGCTCCTTTGGTGAGCTATTTGGGGAGGAATCCAAACTGAAGTGTCTTATTTGTATCCAATCCCATCTGTTAAATGTTGATGTACTTCATCCTTTCTGGCTGTTAAGTCAAATTAGATTCTTCATCTTTGTAGATGCCGTATGGCCTTTATTAATATGATGGCAAGTGATGTTAAAAAAAAAGACCCAGAGGTGATGGGAAAAGTATTCCCATGGGTGTAAACATAGATTTGAGATATTCATGGTGTGGAGACATGTGAATTATGTATCAACTTAGATGAGAAAGTGTAATGGGGATGTGTGATGCACCATCTCTACTCTTAGAATGGGATGAACTCTATATTTGGATTGTAGCCAAATGCTTATTTCATCTTGTTATGGGCGTGAGAGACAAGACAAAGCACATGTCATACTAAGGATAAAGGTAATATAGTTTGAAACCTTTCTACGGTGAATGAGGATAGAGGAAGTACCACAACCCTTTGATATCTTTTTCGAAAGATGGTATGAAAGCATAGATGAACTAAGGCGGTCATCATATGAGGACATACTTGTCAAGAGCAGTTTGGATTCTATGAGTTGCAATTTTGGGTTTGGTAACTGAGATGATGAAAGCAAGAGCTCAAAGTTTTCCTAACTCAAGAAGACCTAAATTGGAGACAAGGTTGATGAGTGGAGTATATGAAGGTTTATGTCTTCACCATTACCGAGCACATGAGGAAGCTAATGTGGTAACATATGTCCATAGATGAAAGCTACTCAGGTGTGTAGTTGTCTTGCCTAGACAATAGAGAAGGCTGGGAGAGGTGAAATAAAATATTTAATGACTGCAAAAGCGGCAAAGAATCTTGTATTCATAATCTACACATTAAAAGTATCTTTTGGGTGAATTTTCATGTAATTTGGATAATATTTAATGTACATGTATGGATTAGGAGAGATAAAGTGTAAATAAAGCCTAAAATGTCAAATAATGTGCAAATAACTTCAAGGGGTAAAATTAATGGTCAGGTCATGTTTTACATGTTTTAATTTGCTTAAGTATGAAGTTTCACATTAATTGATGGTTTCTAGATGTATCTAATGTGATAAGAAAGAGAAAATGTGAATTACTTTGTAATAATTAAATAAAATACTTGGAGTCTACAAAAGTAAAAACTAAGGCCATATTCAGATTCTACATGTACAAAATAGGCTAGGTGTGAATTTTTATTTAATTTGGAGTTTGTTTGTACCCTCAATGGAGGAGAGAAAAAATGAGAATAAATTCATCACACTTTATTCGAATTAGGAATCAATTTAATTTGTCATGCAGGTCACCTTCCTTAACAGTGAATGCGCTCCTTGATCACAGTTGTCAGATTTTTGATCCAGTAGCCGCAAGTCATCTTCTAGCTCAGTCCAAAGAAGGAAATAGGTGCCCCATATATGGATTTTCAATTTGTGATTCCTCCCTCTATGATGCATCATTCTTCATGATTTTTCTTCTGTTGAATTCGTGGGCAAGCTCCACACCTTTTGAGGGGCTACTCAAAACCTAACGTGGTATATTCAAGAAACACCCAATTCTTTGGGCACAAGGCTCCCCATGCCATCACATAGAAACCCTAATATATAACACTATAAATAAATAACCATGCACATGACTCTGTCACAACCCCTGCTACCTTTCTCCACTTCTGATTTCTCAAGAGGTCTCATTCTTTGCCACCGTTTACTTGGAGATCGGTGAATTGGGTTCTTTTTTGTAGCTTGATACCATGCAACTTCAACCCAAATTAGGACCTATGATGAGTTCCTTAAACCTTCCCAGTTGCCTCTATTCTTTCAGTTTTGTGAGAAGTCATCTCATTGAGTTTTGCCCAATTCCACACCTACTTGCTCAGGCTGCTTCAAGTAGCAATGGTGGGCACATAGAAGGGGGATGATTCCCTGTATAATTTTCCCTCTTCTACCCCCTCTGTTCTCCTTCTTTCCTTGCTTTTTTGTTCGAGGTTTTTTTCATATTTCCACCTTGTTTCTTTTCACTTTGAACAATTCAGGAGGACCATCAATTAGGTAACATGGCTGCATGTGATTGGGCCATGTCAATGGGCCCGACTCTCCTATCTCTACCTCTCACATGATTTCTCAAAAGATGTGGAGTTTTCTAATTTTATGATTGGTCCAAATTGTAAAAATCACATCTTTTGATTCGCTTGTCCAAAAGTTTAGTAAAAATATGGTTTGGAATTGGAAAAATATACTTTATCATATTAATTCCAATACTAACATAAAAATATGTTTTCTTGATCAAGAGAACCTAATAAGTCGATTAGTGAAGTTTCCAGAGTCAAAAATCTAAGTTTTGCTAAAAGGTCTAGAATTAGGGTTTCAATACACATATGGATTTCAAAACCCTAATGCATGTGAATAACTTGAAATAGGCAAAGATTCAACTAGGATCATCTAAAAGTGGTGAAAGATGATAATTGGACTCAGTAAGAGAGGTATGTGCATTCTTACACCCTAAGTTGAGATATTTTTAAACCTAATCCTAATTTCCCTAATGAGGTACTACATGAACCCTATTCTCTATTATTATTTCTTTTGCTATATTTGCTTCAAAATTAGTATATATATTCTATTTCTTGGGTCTTGTACCCCATTGCTATGTTTTAAATATGTGATGCTTCTACTTGCCATAGTTTCTATTTAGCATGTTGATTTTATTAGACTATTTAGCTAATGTAGTGGTATTTTTATACAACCACCCATAGATAGGGCATGTGTAACGACCCAACCCCTCAGCAACCCCCAATTAAGGAAGGCCAAGGAGTTGGTGTCATTATCCCAAAGAAGGATCAACTGATTTTGCAAATAATAAAAAATAATTAATAAATTCTACCACAACTAAGCTAAAAGAAGGATACATTTTTTTCTTTTAACATACCTTTCAAAAATTGGAGTTTGGAACTTTACCCAAGGTAGACCAAACATCGACTCAAGATAACATGATGATCCTACCCCAAGGGTAGACCAATAACTAGGTTATCTATCTCTCATAAGTACCCAAAGCTACATAGGAGGACTAGGATCTGAGCTAGTTATGCACACATATTTATGGTGATAGCCATAGTCATTTTATAGGTGTATGAAATTAAAGTCAACCAATCAAGCAAGCGGTAAAATCTCGAAAATCACTGTGAAATAAGAGTGATTAGCCATAAGTGTAACCACATACCTGATTTGAAGTCTCAAAAGAAGCAAGATATCCAAAACCAACTAGATGTCCAATCAAGCAAGCTAAGCAACCAAATCAAGCAACCCTTGATCCCAAAAACATGTGTAACACCTAATTGTTACCATCACTTCCCAAACAACTCCTTATTGACTTGGGACACCTTTCTAAGGTTTCTAAGTCTCATTAGGATTCATTAGGGTTTCTTAGATTTATATCTCAATCATTATCCTTTTTAAGTCAACAAACCCTAAAACAAATTTTTCTACTTATAAAAACCTAATTACTCAAATTATCCACATTTAGGGTCAATTATTCTCAATATGGCTTATGATCATCATATCTCTATTTTATTCATGAATTTTTATAATTAAAACCACAAAAAGTCATAATTACCAAAATCTGGGTTTCTTGGCCCCTTAATGCACTTTATACACATGAAACCCTAAATTGAGTCAATTAAACACAAAGATAACCTTTTTACATCTTAATATTGCTTTTTTATTAACAATAGGTTAATATAAAATTAAATTATACAGAGAACTTTACTAAATCTCATTATTATCAAAATTGGGGTTAAATGCATTAAAGGTGACAACTTTATATACTTTTAAAATTAGAAGAAAAACTAGACCTTGATTATGTTTTTATTTATTCCATGGATTTTACTAATCAACTTTCATATATAACATGTCATCATCTGATCATCCTATGATTTATTATAATTTTACCAAGTTAAACATAAGTCGACCAATCAAAACAAGTCACGTCATAGAGTGGCGATTTACCGTGTTTTCCACTTGGTTGGGCCTGGCCAATCGGCTGTGGCCATCCAGGAGGCTCGCTCCACACAGGAAGGACCCTGGTCTTGTGTGAAAGACCAATTCCACCCTTGCTCCAGTAGATGTAGATTATGACACACTCGTGGCAAAATAGTAATTTAGTTCTGAGCCTTCTCCTTCCTCGTGACACTGTCCATACTTGTGCCTGGCCAGGTCACTTGAGAGCTTGACTTCGTGCCTCACACCACCCAAGCTTCAAGGGATGGTGAATGGTCATCCGCGGGAGCCTCCCAAACCCAGCGGCACCCTCAAATCCATCAGACGGTGTTGTTAGATGAGAGATTGGTGGTGTCATCCATCGAAGGAGAATAGGGGATGTTCCAGACTGGGAGGGGTCACAGGTGTGACATCCCGCTATCACACAGACAATGAGACGTCACATGAAAACGTGCGGAACCACCATGAAACCACATATTACTGAAAACATGGGTTAATAAAAACTGATTGCGGAAAGCAGATAAAAGAAAACTATTACATCCAGATCCTCATCCTGCAATGAAACATGTTATATAAATATGCACAAGCATGTATATATGTCCACAACTTATATGGACCAGCTATCCTGTCAGCACAAGAGTTCATCACCAGTTTATACATACATAACGGGCCATCATGCCGACAACAGAATGAACAAGGCTACAACAGCTATTCATCATGAAATGTCATCAAAACACCTCTAAGGACCTGAGAGTGCAGGGATGACTCTGCAACCAAATCAACAACATATCCATCTCTTGCCTCCTACTGCTCTTCTTACTGCTCAGCCAAAACCTCACGACCACCACCATGTCTGGCATGATCACCTAAAAAGGTTGTAAACCAGTGGGGTGAGACACACCGTCCCAGTGAGAAACATAACTCCCCGCTAAAACTATAAAACTTCAGATAAAGCAAGTAACTGATGTAAGTAGCATACTGAATATAGATTAACCTTATTAATAACTTATCAAGATATCCAGGAGGCATATAACCAGATATTGCTTTATGGAACATGATTGACAAGATGAGATTTATAAGAACTTATCACAAGATATGAGGAACATACAAAAGATATAACTAGAGCAACTATACAAGCAAGGCCTCAACCAATGTTCTGTGTTTTGTCTTAAACAATATATACTATACGGATGGATTACGATTTATTATGCCCTGAGGAAGTGAGTCGTACATCTCAAATCCAACCTTCGGTTGCAGAGCCCAAACCTGTGCCATACAAGGTCAATGGAAGAGCCGGACTCCACAACCTCACCTTTTCGGTTAGTGCACGATAATTAAAGTAGGACCACAGTCTCTTGCTTGAGTGGCCTCAGCCACAGGGTTAGATCACATAGTCTACCATTTTATATAGCCCGCCTTGGTACATGTCTCAGTGCTAGTATACCTTAAGCCATGAGCCTAATCACCGTGCTCTTGAGACATGAACGCATTCATGCTCTATCACACTGAGCCATCAGATTGTTCACCATTCTCCAACTATCCTGAGTCTGCAACCGCAGTTGCACTCAAATCCTCATATTTTTAGCTAGGAGAAACCCCACATATTCAAGCAATATGCGCTCCAGGTAATCCCGTAGGATAAACCTGTTTCACCATCACCATCTACTGACGATGATGGATCTATGGCCAGGACAAACTACATGATATGTTCCACTGTAATTAATTAGTATATTTTAGGTGGATTGTTGAGGCAACCAAGTTGTAAAACATAGACTGCATCAAGTTACATTATTATTGTCATTACCATGGGATCTCAATCCCTCATTGCAGAATGCCATTGCCTCTCAAGGCATACTTCACCATCATGGGATAGCAATCCCTTATCTCAACATCAGAGGATAACACCTCAACTAGGCACTCAGCCTTTATCAGGTCAACAAACATTTCTCATCATACTGGTGATACATGTTATCTTGTCAACAAGGATTATCACCATTGAGTGTTATACAGAACACATACACCTCATAGATCTTACTTGGCTATGGATTCACTTGATTCACCTGCATGGTTAGTATGCATATCAAGAGAGATAATTGAATCACCAAACATAGATCTTTATGATTATCATGCTATTAGGGTTGAAGGTACATGATTGGAACAACATCCATGATCATAGTTACATGAAGCACAAGCTGTATCTATAGACAAATTACATTATTGTTATCAAACCATGAGCATCCACTATGCCTTTATCTTATGAACATAAACATGTATCTTATCATCTTTCTTAGCACCAACTTTAGGTATCAAACATATCACTGGTCACAACTTATCATTCATAAATCATCATCCATAAAGGTGCAGACACAAGATAACAAAACTCACCAACCTAAGCTTCTGAGCTAGGCATAACCCTCACCAAAGGTACCGCCTACCCTCACTGAAGGTGTGGCGGGTAGCGTCATTCCTTACCCAAGGAGGTATCGGGCAGGGTCATATCCCTCACCAAACTCTATCGGCTAGGGCATCAAAACCCTAAGGCACTAAACCACCCATATCGGTCACCAACATAACATGCGCCCATGCACAAGGGATATCGTGCAACCAGGTGCAAGCTGATATCGGGCAGCATATGGGCGTCACATATCGGCCATCACCCCTATCTCCCATAATGGGTTAGGGTTTTATGTCGGGCAACCAGCAAGGTCATGTTGTCCAAAACTATATTGTCCAAGGCTATGACGCCCAAGGTCGCCACTGTATTGCCCAACAAGCACACAACTAAAAAATGAAACCATGGCGCCCAAGGTAACCTATCGTCCTACAAGGCAGTCACCACATATTGGTCAACACTAGGGCACCTAACTAGGGTTCAACCAACCCGTATCACCCAAGGAACAAAACAGAGATGCCTACAAAGCATCATGTCGGCCAAAGGCATAACGCCCACAAGCATCAACTAAGGTAGGAGTTCATATCGGGCAAAAGGGACAAAGAACTTTTCTTAGCATATCGCCCAAGACTCAACCCTAGGAGAGGGGTATCAGGCAACTCATCACAAAGGGGTATCGTGTAAGGCTTAAAGACATATCATGTTGGTCATCTTCAACCTCAAGATTGCCACCAAGAAGACCTAAAAGATCAAGAGAGTTGGCTCACGTCTCAAGACAATTAAGTGAGAGAGGGGTATTGCACAACTTCCATCACCTATCGGGAAACAAGGAGGTCCATCTCCTCATATCGACCAACCAACCCAAGCTCATCTTCCTAATGGATTAGGAGACCCTAAGCTCACCTCTCAACAACTAAGAGAGAGGGGTTTTTCCCCAAGAACTTCACCTCCATGGTTCAGCCAACCCAAGGCAAACCAAGATACAAAATCTAGGGTTTATCTAGAGCAACCTCATAACCATTATAGCAAGCAACATAGCTAGAAGAAGACATGGCCGATCAATATATATAGCATGAAACATGAAAAAGAAGTAGTATAGCTAGGGTTAGGAGTTATGTAACCTGCCTCAAGTAAGTCCAAAGCTCCAAGCACCCAACATTAAGCTCCAAGCACCACCAAAGAAGCAAGAAACCTTCTAGGTTTCGGCCACCACTAGATGAAGACGAAGAAGACTAGAGCTTGTCGCCCACCAAGCTCCACCAAGAAGAGGGTATCAACTACCAAGCTCCACCAAGGGGGATGTATCAACCACCAAGGAAGAAGGAAAGCAACTAAAGGATCTAAAAAGCTTAGCTTAGTACCATGGGGTGAAGAGGGAGAGCAAGGCAAGGTGGCACCCGCCCCCAGCACACTTGTCCAAGGAGTGTGCCACATGCAAGCACCCCAAAAACCCACACCCATGTGTTGCCACTCTCTTAGCAAAGCAGCTGGCACTTGTCCAAAGATGGTGACACAAACGAAGCTAGAAGGGAGATGTGTGTTGCCCAAGAGGCAACCCATTCACCCTAGGCTGATACAACCTCCTTGGCTGACACACCCACCAAGCCTTGGCCGATACACCTTGGTCTTGCCCGATATAAGGCCCCAATAAGGCAAAATAAGGCAAAACAAAGCCCAACAAGGCTCAACAAGGCCCAAAGCTACTCAAGCAACGAGCCCAACCCATCTTCTCAACACAACAAAACAAACCCTAATCACAACCTCATGTGATTAGCAAGCATCTAAACACAAGGTTTAGGCAAAGAAAACATGGTCAGCCCAAAACGAAGGTCAGGGTCCTTACAAGCCATAAACCTCTACAAAGGGATTTTCCCCCCAAAATTCGAAGAGAAAAACGAGGGATACTTACTCTTCATCTCTTCCTCGAGCTCCCATGTAGCTTCTTTAATGCCACGATGATGCCAAAGAACCTTCACAAACACCAGGTCCTTCCTTTTAAACTTCTTCACTCTCTTGTCAAGAGTCAACACTGGACCTTCCTCATAGGTCACATCTTTGTCAAGCTCAACCTCAACTGGATGTATCACTGTCTCTGTTCCCGGATGACATTTTTTTAGCATACTGACATGGAACACCGGATGTAACCTGTGCAACTCTGGCGAAAGTTCTAACTTGTAAGCTACCTTGCCAACATGTGTTATTACTGGGTATGGCCCCATATACCTGGGTGCCAACTTGCATTTCCGGCCAAACCTCAACACGCCTTTCCATGGTGAGACCTTGATATACACTTTGTCTCCCACCTGGAACTCTAGGGGTCGTCAGCGATTATTTGCATATGACTTCTATCTGTCCTATGCCGCTTTCAACTGTTTCTATATCGCTTTGATCTTCTCTGTTGTCTGCTGAACTAACTTAGGACCCAAAAGCTAATACTCGCCTAACTCATACCAGCTCAAAGGAGATATGTACTTCCTTCCATATAAAGCCTCATTAGGAGCCATGTCGATGCTCCACTGGTAACTATTGTTGTAGGCGAACTCTATCAAACTGAGATGCACATCCCAATTGCCTAGGAACTGCAAAACACAAGCTCGGAGAAGATCCTCCAAAGTCTAAATAGTCCTTTCATACTGTCCATCTGTCTGTGGGTGGAAAGCGGTACTAAACCCCAACTGCGTTCCCAATGCTTTGTGCAACTGTTCCCAAAAATGATTCGTGAACTGGGGACCTCTGTCGGAAACTATCGTTGCGGGTACACCAAGCAAATGCACTATCTCATCCACATACACATGAGCAAGCTTCTCTGCTGTATACGTTGTCTTCACAGGTATGAAATGAGTAGACTTTGTCAACCTGTCCACTATCACCCAAATGGAATCATGATTCTTAGTTGTCCTTGGCATACCAACTACAAAATCCATGGTTATATGATCCCATTTCCACTACGGTATCGGCTTGGGTTGCAGCGTACCTGCCAGCTTCTGATGCTCAGCCGTAACCTGCTGTCATACCACACATCTAGCCACAAACTCAGCTACATCCCTCTTCAAGCCATGCCACAAATACATGTCCTTCAGATTATGATACATCTTGGTGAAACCTGGATGCATAGCATACATCGATGTGTGCACTTCCTCGAGCATTAGATTTCTCAGATTATCAACATCGGGGACCACCATCCTACTATGATAACAAACTAGTCCATCCTCGGACTCATGGAACCCATCACGCTTCTCGCTGCCAAACTCTAATCTGATCAACTGAACTGAAGCATATGTCTGTTGTGCGTCTTTGATCTGTTGCCTGAACGTAGGCTTTACTTGCATCTGTGCCAACAGTCTTGCCAATAAGGAGACTTCCAACTGTACATTCATCTGCCGTAAAAAGACGAACATATCCCGCCTACGACATACTAAGGAACTCAACTGTTCCTTCTTCATAGGAAGAGAAGAAGACTTTTAGCTAAGCGCGTCAGCTACCACGTTCACCTTACCAGGATGATACTCAATGGTGCAATCGTAATCATTGATCAACTCCATCCAGTAATGCTGTCGCATGTTCAGCTCACTCTGTGAGAAGATGTACTTCAAGTTCTTATGATATGTAAAGATCTAACACACTACCCCATAAAGATAATGTCTCTAAATCTTTAACTCATGGACCACCGCTTCCAGCTCCAAATCATGTGTCGGATAATTCTCCTCATGTTTCTTAAGCTATCGCGATGCGAAAGAAACCACATGATCTTCCTACATCAACACACATCCTAGGCCTTTCTTGGAAGCATCAAAGAAAACAACATAGCCTTTCCCAGGCTCTGGAAGCACCAACACTGGAGCACTAGTCGGCTTCTCCTTCAAACTTTGGAAACCTTGCTAAAAATGATCATCCCAAACAAAAGGTACATCCTTCCTGGTCAATTTTGTCAGCGGCAACGTGATCACACTAAAGTTTCTTATAAACCTTCGATAGTATCCTGCTAAACCCAGAAAACTACAAACTATTGTCGATGTCTTTGGTTTCTCCGAATCTGCAACTGACTCTACCTTCTTGGGGTCCAATTTGAATCCTTATGTAGATATCAAATGACCCAAGAAGGTCACTTCTTTCAACCAGAACTTGCACTTACTAAACTTGGCATACAACTGGTGTTGGTGAAGAAGAGTCAACACTTGTCGAAGATGTTGTTCATGCTCTGTATTGTCCCGACTATAGATCAAGATGTCATCTATAAAAACCATAACAAACCGGTCTAGAAATGGACAGAACACCCTGTTCATCAGATCCATGAAAGCAGCAGACACATTGGTTAGCCCAAATGGCATAACCACAAACTCAAAGTGACCATACCTCATCCTAAAAGCTGACTTGGGTATGTCCTCACCCTTAATCCTCAATTGATGATATCCAGACCGTAGATCGATCTTTGAGAACACTATAGCACCATGCAACTGATCAAATTGATCATCTATCCTCGATAAAGGGTACTTGTTCTTGATCGTAACTTTGTTCAATTGCCGGTAATCTATGCATAGACGCATCGACCCATCCTTCTTCTTTACGAACAGGACCAGAGCACCCCACGATGATGTGCTTGGTCTAATAAAACATTTATCCAGAAACTCCTGTAACTACTTCTTCAGCTCTGCCATCTCAGCGAGATCCATCCTGTATGGTGTTTGAGAAACTGGTTGTGTCCCTGGCACTAGATTGATCTTAAAGTCAATCTCTCGAGGTGGGGGAACACTAGGAAACTCATCGGGAAACACATCCGCAAACTCTCTCACAACAAGCATATCCTCAAGGCTAGGACCCTTCGCCTTGGTATCCACAACATGAGCTAAGAACACCTTACATCCTTGCCACAACAACTTCTCTGCCACCATTGCTGACACTAAACACGTCAGAAGGATCTTCCTATCTCCTTGGAAGGCCCACTTCTCACCACTGTCAACAAACACTACTTGCTTGGAACCACAGTCCAACACAACCTTATACTTCTCTAGGGTATCCATCCCAAGGATCACATCTAATCCATGCATATCAAGTGGTATAAAATCCAGTTGTATCTCATGTCCCGAAAAAGATAGAACGCAAGATGGACACATTTCTTGAAGCATTGATAAACCATCAAGAGGGGTTTCTAACAACAAGCTATCTTTATTATAGCTAATAGGTAAAAGACAACTATCAAGCATATTGTGTGTGATAAAAGAGTGCGTAGCACCCAGGTCAACCGGAATAGATATAAAGAAAGAAGAAGACAAATCAGAGTAAAATAACTCCATCTGACCTGCCACCACTCGCGGGTTGACTATCGCCTTCGACTGACACATAGCATAGAATTGAGCCGTCGCTTGCTGTCATCTACGTCCTCTGCTTCCTTGAGCAGATGATCCCGCTTGCGACACTTGACTGCGTCCTCACCCTCAGTTACCATTGGACTACTATTTATCCGGTCCCTATTGATTCTGCCTCGGCTGCTGTGTCACTTCGACATCTCTCCTTGGGCAATTTGACTTCAAATGCCCAATCTGTCCACAGTGATAGCATGACATGTCTTCAAATTGTGTCCTAGATGGCCCTATCACTGCCACTGAAGCTATACTATGGGCTCTAGATGGAAAAAATCCACGCCCTCTTCCTTTACTTGAAGACCACTGCGACGGTGCACTGGAACTCAGCATCATAGATGGTGTCAAAAATCTTGGCTTCTTGAAGCCATCAAACCTCTACCTCTGGAACTGAGCAAGCTATTTCTTGGTCATGGACCCTCTCTTCTCCTTGACTAACCATTCTATCCTTCAGACAGACTCCACAAACATGGCGATCCACTCTGGGTTCTCCAAAGCAGTAGCAGGTGTTAACTTAGCACTCAAACCCTTCTCAAACCGTATGATTCTTTCATCATCTGTCGCAGCCATGTAAGGACAAAACCATAGCAGGTCCATAAACTTAGCTTCATACTCGGTGATGCTCATTGATCCTTGGCGCAGACGCTCAAACTGGTTGATCTTCTCATCCAGACAGGTCTTCGAGAAGTATTGGCTGACGAACTCCCATCGAAAGACGTCCCAACAGAACACCTCACTGGGTCGCTTCTCCTCCTTGATGGCCCACCAGTCGCCAGCACTACCCTTCAGAAGGTAGACAATGTGCTTAACTTTGTCTGCTTTGGGGATGGTGAGGATCCGAAAGTCCTTCTCAAGACTTGTCAGCCACAAATCTGCATCTGCTGAATCAGCCATTCTAGCATAATCCGAAGATCCGACTCGGCGAAGCCGCTTGAAGGTCTTCCCAATACCCGATGATTCACCATGGGAGCCTATGCTCTTGGCAGAGGCATTGGCAATCTTTCCACCATGAGATTCATCATAGCCATTAACTTCCCCATAAGTTGCTAATAGGCAGGGTTTTCAAGAATGGCTGGGTCAAGTTGGGGGACCTCAGACACCCGATCTTCATGTGCCTGCACTCATGCTCCATCAATAGATGCAGTATCACTGCTCTCGACAACATGTTCTTCACGGTTTCCAGACATATTTAAGCTTTATCTTCCGCTGAGGGCAGAAGGTTATTGTAAGAAAATCTGGAATACTCATAAGAAAAAACACAAACCTAGTCCTAGATCCCTGTAGACTCAGCAAACCTAGGGCTCTGATACCAAACTTATTGTGACATCCCACTATCACACATACAACGAGATGTCACACGAAAATGTGCGGAACCACCATGAAACCACATATGACTAAAAACACAGGTTAATAAAAACCGATTGCGGAAAGCAGATAAAAGAAAACTATTACATCCAGATCCTCATCCTACAAGGAAACATGTTATATAAATATGCACAAGCATGGATATATGTCCACAACTTATATGGACCAGCTTTCTTGTCAGCACAAGAGTTCATCACCTGTTTATACATACATAACAGGACACATCAGGCTGACAATGAAAAATACAAGGCTACAACAGCTATTCATCATGAAACGTCATCAAAACACCTCCAAGGACTTGAGAGTACAGGGATGACTCTAGGACTCTACTACTAAACAACCAAAATAGCAGCATATCCATCTCTTGACTCCTACTGCTCTTCTTGCTGCTCGTCCACAACCTCACGACCACCACCACGTCTAACACGATCACCTAAAAAGGTTGTAAACTAGCGGGGTGAGACACACCATCCCAGTGAGAAATATAACTCCCCGCTGAAACTATAAAACTTCAAATAAAGAAAGTAACTGATGTAAATAGCATATTGAACAGAGCTTAACCTTATTAATAACTTACTAAGATATCCGTGAGGCATATAACCATATATTTCTTTATGGAACATGATCGACAAGATGAGCTTTATAAGAACTTATCACAAGATATGAGGAACGTACAAAAGATATAACTATAGAAACTTTACAAGTAAGGCCTCAACCAATGTTTTGTGTTTTGTCTTAAGAAATATATACTATATGGCTGGATTACAATTTATTATGCCCTGAGGAAGTGAGCCGTACCGCTCAAATCCAACCTTCGACTACAGAGCCCTAACCGGTGCCATACAAGGTCAATGGAAGAGCCGGACTCCACGACCTCACCTTTTCGTGGTCAGTGCACAATAATTAAAGAAGGACCGCAGTATCTTTCTTGAGTGGCCTCAACCACAGGGTTAGCTCACACACTCTATTCTTTTATCTAGCCCGCCTTGGTACAGGTCTCGACGCTAGTATACCTTGAGCCACATGCCTAATCACAGTGCTCTTGATCCATAAACGCATTCATGCTCTATCACACTGAGCCATGGGCCTGTTCACCATGCTCCAACTATCCCGAGTCTGCAACCGTGGTTGCACTCAAATCTTCCTAGTTTTGTCTAGGAGAAACCCCACATATTTAAGCAATATGCGCTCTAGGTAATCCTGCAGGATAAACCTATTTCACCATCACCAGCTACTGGCGATGATGGATCTATGGCCAGGGAAAACTACATGATATGTTCCACTATAATTAATTAGTATATTTTAGGTGGATTGTTGAGGAAACCAAGTTGTAGAACATAGACTGCATCAAGTTACATTTATTACTATCATTACCATGGGATCTCAATCCATCATTGCAGAATGCCACTGCCTCTCAAGGCATACTTCACCATCATCGGATAGCAATCCCTTATCTCAACATCAGAGGATAACACCTCAACTAGGCACTCAGCCTTTATCAGGTCAACAGACCTTTCTAATCATACTGGTGATACATGTTATCTTATCAACAAGGATTATCATCATTGAGTGTTATACAGAACACATACACCTCATAGCTCTTACCTGGCTATGGATTCACTTGATTCACCTGCATGGTTAGTATGCATATCAAGAGATATAACTGGATCACCAAACATAGATCTTTATGATTATCATGCTATTAGGGTTGAAGGTACATGATTGGAACAACATCCATGATCATAGGTACATGAAGTACAAGTTGTATCCGTAGACAAATTACATTATTGTTATCAAACCATGAGCATCCACTATGCCTTTATCTTATGAACATAAACATGTATCTTATCATATTTCTTAGCACCAACTTTAGGTATCAAACATATCACTCATCACAACCTATCATTCATAACTCATCATCCACAAAGGTGCGGGCACAAGATAACAAAACTCACCAATCTAAGCTTCCAAGCTAGACATAACCCTCACCAAAGGTACCGCCTACCCTCACCGAAGGTGTGGCGGGTAGCACCATTCCTCACCCAAGGAGGTATCGAGCAGGGTTATATCCCTCACCAAAGCTCTATCGGCTAGGGCATCAAAACCCTAAGGCACTAAACCACCCATATCGATCACCAACATAATATGCACCCATGCACAAGGGATATCATGCAACCAGGTGCAAGATGATATTGGGAAACATATGGGCGTCACATATCGGCCATCAACCCTATCGCCCATAATTGGTTAGGGTTTTATGTCGGGCAAACAGCAAGGTCATGTCGTCCACAACTATATCATCCAAGGCTATGACGCCCAAGGTCACCACTGTATCGTCCAACAAGCACACAACTAACAAACAACACCATGGCGCCCAAGGTAACCTATCGTCCCACAAGGCATGCACCACATATCGGGCAACACTAGGGCACCTAACTAGGGTTCAACCAACCCGTATCACCCAAGGCATAAAACAGAGATGCCTACCAAGCATCATGTCGCCAAAGGCATAATGCCCACAAGCACCAACTAAGGCAGGAGTTCATATCGGGCAAAAGGGACAAAGAACACTTCTTAGCATATCGCCCAAGACTCAACCCTAGGAGAGGGGTATCGGGAAACTCATCACATAGGGGTATCATGCAAGGCTTAAAGCCATATTGTGTTGGTCATCTTAAACCTCAGGATTTCCACTAAGAAGCCCTAAAAGCTCAAGAGAGTTGGCTCACCTCTCAAGACAATTAAGTGAGAGAGGGGTATTGCACAACTTCCATCACCTATCGGGAAACAAGGAGGTCCATCTCCTCATTTCGGCCAACCAACGCAAGCTCATCTTCCTAATGGATTAGGAGACCCTAAGCTCACCTCTCAACAACTAAGAGAGAGGGGTTTTTCCCCAGGAACTCCACCTCCATGGTTCGGCCAACCCAAGGCAAACCAAGTTACAAAATCTAGGGTTTATCTAGAGTAACCTCATAACCATTATAGCAAGAAACATAGCTAGAAGAAGACATGGCTGATCAAGATATATAGCATGCAACATGAAAAAGTAGTATAGCTAGGGTTAGGAGTTATGTAACCCGCCTCAAGCAAGCTCCAAAGCTCCAAGCACCCAACATTAAGCTCCAAGCACCACCAAAGAAGCAAGACACCTTCTAGGGTTCGGCCACCACTAGAGGAAGAAGAAAAAGATTAGAGCTTGTCTCCCACCAAGCTCCACCAAGAAGAGGGTATTGGCCACCAAGGAAGAAGGAAAGCAGCTAAAGGATCTAAAGAGCTTAGCTACTAAGCAGAGGGTTGTATATACACCATGGGGTGAAGAGGGAGAGCAAGGCAAGGTGGAACCCCCCCCCCCCAACACACTTGTCCAAGGAGTGTGCGACATGCAAGCACCCCAAAACCCCACGCCCATGTGTTGCCACTCTCTTAGCAAAGAAGTTGCCACTTGTCTGAAGACGGTGACACAAACGAAGCTAGAAGGGAGATGTGTGTTGCCCAAGAGGCAACCCATTCACCCTAGGTTGATACTACCTCCTTGGCCGACACACCCACCAAGCCTTGACCGATACACCTTGGTCTTGCCCGATACAAGGCCCCAACAAGGCAAAACAAGGCAAAACAAAGCCCAACAAGGCTCAACAAGGCCCAAAGATACTCAAGCAACGAGCCCAACCCATCTTCTCAACACAGCAAAAACAAACCCTAATCACAACCTCAGGTGATTAGCAAGCATCTAAACTCAAGGTTTAGGAAAAGAAAATAGGGTAAGCCCAAAATGAAGGTCAGGGTCATTACAACAAGGTGATCCCCTTACTATCTAGGATCACGAGAAATTATTCTCCGAATTCGTGTGTGTGCCTTGCCCTTATATAGGTAGTAGGCAGCAAGGAAGATGCCTCGTTGGTGTGTCTAGGGAGTCTGACCTGATTAATTTGGGGAAATCCCATCCTCGCACAAAAATAGGGGAAACCAAGGACCGTCAGGTTCAATTTCTTCTCCCAAATCTAATGGAGCAATTCCCAAATTTGCACATGGATTGTGTGCAGAGAAAATTGATTGGGAAATTGTCACAGAATCGGAATCCCAGTCCCATGAACCAAACGTATACCAAAGGCAACATTAGGTCATAAGAAATGTATTCCAAAATAGGTGTGTGTCCATTAGAAGCAAGATCAACAATCTAGGGCAAAGTTCAACATTATAATCCAAAGTAGGCACATATGTCCAATTGAGGTCATTCATGAACAATAGGGAGAGTAGGACCTTCATTTAGTTCAAGTATACATCATTGGTATTTATTTAAGGATCATAGGGTAGATTGAGTAATTAAGATCCAAGTTTGCATCAAAATCATAAATCCAATATACTCCAAATGATTAAAGTATGCATCTTTTGGGAAATGAGAGAACAAACGATGGAATTAGGCCTTTAAACCTAGTCCATTGTGTATATCTTTTTCTTCTCATAAATTTTCATATATCATATGTGGGTTTTGACCAAAGGAGCAAGATGTTACATATTTTTGAAGTTTCAACCATAATCATTGGGGAGTAGAGAGATTCGACCTCAAAGTTGGGCCTCCAATGCATACTGGGCCTTGGATGCCCATTGATCTACTGGTTGGGTCTCCGGCCTTTTTGGTCCAAGCCCAAGCGAGCATCTCCCCACCTTCTCACGATCCTATGTTTTGGGGCTAGAACAGGGACAAATAGGGGAGCTCCACCCTCGTTAATAGGTGATGCCGCGACTGCGGCCAGCCTGCAGAAACACAGTCATGGTTCGTTCTGTAGGTGCGCCAACCACACACTAGCATCCCAGTCCTCTTCCATGACTTGGAGTGGGCGAAAGGGTGTCCTACCCTTGTAGAACCGACCGCACAGAAGGATGATGCAATAGAAACTGGAGGGTGTTGGAGAGAGATAGCAGCATGATGTGAGAAAGGGAAAGGAAGAGGGACGGTGGCTGGTTCACTTCCTACCACAGCGCCAGAGGTGGTGGTGTTAGATTCTGCCCATGAGTCACAACAGGGCTCCACTACAAAGGGAGGGCGGTGGCAAGTTGTTTTCAGCAGGTTGGCGGCCAGCTCTAGAACAAGATAGGAAGGGAAGAGTGATGAAGGGAAGAGGGGAAAGAGTAGAAAGGAGAGCTTTAAATAGTGTAAGGGGGGTTAGGGCTTGCGTTCTCTTCAATTGTAGTAGGGTCTTCGTTGCTTTCCAGATCTGGCCAGGGAGAGGGATGACTCTCCAGTCAAATGCTTCTTTCCATTTTGGGAAGAAGGAAAGAACTAGGTAGATGGGATGCACATCCAGTATTGGGCCCAAAATGTTTATTGCTACAGAAATCAATTAAATTAAGGATAGATTAAGACAACCTTCATAAACTCATAAATCGGGCTCTCAAGGTCCAAATGATGTGATTCTTGAGTTGTTAAATTCGTATTCGAAAGATCTACCACTTGGCATATAATAGGGAGCAAGTATATCACATTGAATAGGTTCGAAAATTTCTTACAAATGGGTGATATGTTAAGAGCTAAAAACTTAGGTCCATGAGCAAATTATGTCACAAAGGTGAAAATCAAGCATATAGTAATCAAAATGGGTCATCGACAAGTCGAGTCATGGAATTAAACTCATGTTGAGTGATCTAAGTTACTAATAAAGAGAGAAAAAGTATAATGAAGGAGAGAGAAAATCAAGGCTATCATATCCTTCCCTCCTTACAAGAAATTTCGTCCCCGAAATTTGTCCAAGATCATACTTAAGAGTCAAGTCAAAAACGTAATGTCTAGGTATTGAACCATGGTTATGATTACATTTTCTATAGTGGGATGCACACTTAGGTTATCATCATCAAGGGCATACTCATATCGATTATATACCTATAACTTAGTGTTTTGTCATATGATGACATCATCATGATATTAGGGTTTTCCCATCCTTTAGCATCCATACATAGGGGTTTTGTTCATTTTTTTTCATAGGAGACCAAGGTGTATTATCAAAATCTATGTTATCAATTTTCAAACGAACATGTTCAGGGTCATGAATTTTAAATGAGACTATCATCGAGTGTGTATCTCATCTTTTTACTCTAGATTTCATGCAGTTTGTTTTCCCCCAAAATTCTACCAACTCTAGCCAATTATGTTCAACAAAGTTTTTTTTAATCTAAAATAAAACAATTTATGCATCATGATTATTTGATTTATGGCCCCATGAGTATCATCATATTGAGTTAATCATTCATTTTTTTTGGTATGGCATTAGGCATATTACCCCTAATTATTCAAACTAAGATTTCTAGGAATCATATATAGAATTAATCTCATGATTTCAAAGCTACATCTTTTATGTATGGTATGATTTCATACTAGATCTATCTCATGAGAGTGGCTCGTTGCACATATATCAAGATTTTAACTTAAGTGAGATTCTTTCATGGATCGAGCATTATTCGAGGAACAACATTATCATTAACGTCAAGGTTTCATAATTTTCTCACTTGTATCTAGAAAGAGCTCCACAAGCTCATGCCACTCAATAAAAGACATATATATGTCAAGGCAAAACATGCTAACCCCCGACATCTACCCATATCAAGCATTTACCCAACATTTCAAATGAGGTCAACCACTAGATACCTTTACATCAAACCACTAACCTGAGTACGAGGCTCATCATGGATATCACACATCATGTATATCATCTTAGGGTCTTGGGACATCTCCCTCACCTATATAGCAAGCATCAAAATTTTCATTTGCCTCTTTCTCTAGGGTTAGATATTTTCATAGGACATCTAGGGTTCAACATTTTCAAGGAACCCACACACTAGGTCACTCAACTCATATATTTAGTAGTAGTCTAGCTAGGGACTCATCATCATGTATTTCATCATGCATATTTTTTAACTTTTCACATATTTTTGGAGGTTAGGTACTCTGACCTTCTCCTGTGGTGGGTCGAATCATATCAAAAGGTCACCCTGTTCATATGTCCCATGCTAGAGGTCTTCCTTTGTAAAGAGATTGAGGCTCGTGTTGGTCTCGAACCATATATCATATCTCCACACATACAAGACTAGGTACAAGAAAGCATGTCAACCCACTAGCTATGTTTAGCACATCAACCAAGTGGTATGTATCATATAAGGTGCTAGGTTTAGCTAGGGTTGCATGGTCAAACTCATTTCATATCATCAAACTACTTGGCCCTCTCAAGGATAAACTTGGGTGTTATCAATATCAACATCATCATTAATATCATTATCATCATCTTAGGCTTCTAGGGTACTCACTTGCCTAACCTATATCATGGCTCTAGACAACTATAGAGACTATCACTATCCTCTAAACTCTCTCATCTAGACTTGATGTTACATCTCTTTCTCCTAGGTTGCATGGAAACTCACTGCCTTTCTGCGTGTGGTAACATTTTGCATATGTACATATATTAATACTTAAAATATGTTTTCTCCAATGTTTAAACAGGCGATGATAACCACCATACTCCATTCGAATAAAACCAAAACCAAAATGAGTTACCACACTCATGAGGCAGTCTAGTACCATGACACCTAGAGAACTAGAAAGAACATGGTGTACACCTGTGTAGATATCCTAAGCCCATGTCGCGAGAATATGTCTAGGGAGGTAAATTACAAAAGTCTACACCTAGTTCTAGAACATCTAGGTTCTAACCTAGATGCTAAGTCAACCTAATCTACAAGGATATTTCATTAAGTTTCTAGGGTTGAGATGTAAGGTGAGTTTAGTTTGTGTTTCATGTGAGCAATGTTTGGTGTAGTTATTTTTCATGCTCTGATACCATCTGTCACGGAATTGGAATCCTAGTTCTATGAACCAAATGTATACCAAAGGCAACATTAGGTCATAAGAAACATATTCCAAAATAGGTGTGTGTCCATTAGAAGCAAGATCAACAATCTAGGGCAAAGTTCAACATTATAATCCAAAGTAGGCACATATGTACAATTGAGGTCATTCATGAATAATAGGGAGATTAGTACCTTCATTTAGTTCAAGTATACATCACTGGTACTGATTTAAGGATCATAGGTTAGATTGAGTAATCAAGATCCAAGTTTGCATCAAAATCATAAATCAAATATACTCCAAATGATTAAAGTATGCATATTTTGGGAAAAGAGAGAAAAAACGATGGAATTAGGCCCTTAAACCTAGTCCATTGTGTAGATATTTTTCTTCTCATAAATTTTCATATATCATATGTGGGTTTTGACCAAAGGAGCAAGATGTTACATATTTTTGAAGTTTCAACCATAATCATTGGGGAGTAGAGAGATTCTACCTCAAAGTTGGGCCTCCCACGCACACTGGGCCTTGGACGCCCATTGATCTGCTAGTTGGGTCTCCGGCCTTGCTGGTCCAAGACCAAGCGGGCATCTACCCCCCTTTCTCACGATCCTCTATTCTGGGGCTAGAACAGGGGACAAACGGGGGAGCTCCACGCCCATTCGTAGGTGATGCGACGACTACAGCCGGCCTGCAGAAACACAATCGTGGTTCATTCTGTAGGGCGCGCCGACCACAAACTAGCATACTGGTCCTCTTCTGTTACCTGGAGTGGGTGAAAGGGTATCCTACCCTTGTAGCACCGGCCGCACAGAAGGACGACACAGTAGAAACCAGAGGGCGTTGGGGAGAGCTAGCAGTGTGACGTGAGAAAGGGAAAGGAAGAGGGATGACAGCTGGTTCACTTCCTACCACGACGCCAAAGGTGGTGGTATTAGATTCCACCCATGAGTCACAACAGGGCTCCACTACAAAGGGAGGGTGGTGGCAAGTTGTTTTCAGCAGGTTGGCGGCCAGCCCTAGAACTAGATAGGAAGGGAGGAGCGATGAGGGGAAGAGGGGCAAGAGTAGAAAGGAGAGCTTTAAATAGTTTAAGGGGGGTTAGGGGCTATGTTCTCTTCAATTGTAGCAGGGTCTTCGTTGCTTTCCAGATCTGGATGGGGAGAGGGATGACTCTCCAATCAAATGCTTCTTTCCATTTTGGGAGGAAGGAAAGAACCAGGTAGATGGGCTGCACATCCAGTATTGGGCCCAAAATGTTTATTGCCACAAAAATCAATTAAATTAAGGATAGATTAAGACAACCTTTGTAAACTCATAACTCAGGCTCTCATGGTCCAAATTATGTGATTCTTGAGTTGTTAGATTCATATTCGAAAGATTTACCACTTGGCATATAATAGGGAGCAAGTATATCACATTGAATAGGTTTGCTTGCAAAAGGGTGATATGTTAAGAGCTAAAAACTTAGGTCCATGAGCAAATAATGTCACAAAGGTGAAAATAAAGCATATAGTAATCAAAATGGGTCGTTGACAAGTCGATTCATGGAATCAAACTCATGTTGAGTGATCCGTGTTACTAATAAAGAGAGAAAAAGTATAATGAAGGAGAGAGAAAATCGAGTTTGTCACAGAAATTTCCACTTACTGGTTTCCCTTTCCTGATCCTAATCAATATGGCACCATTGGATCTCAGATCCAATGACAGTCATGCCATGTGCTAAAATAAAAGCTAGAAAATAGCCTAAATTGATTTGGAAATAATCGTGACATTTAATGTTTTCCTCTTCACTATATGAAAACTTACAAATTCATATCTCCTAAACCACTTATCCTTTTAATCCCAAATTTTAAAGGAAAGTCCATAATGACTTAAAATACTTGTGTAACAAGTTTGGGACTCAAATTCAAAAGTAAGAGAGACTTTTATTCATATGCAAGTTATCACTTAAAAAGGCATATTTATTCATATTTTCTCTCTCTTCCTCTTCTATTTCCTTTATTTGGATTCCTTTTACCATTATTAACCAAGTGGTTTCAAAACCTAATCTATGAAGGTCATTCAAACCACTTTCTAGAGAATTCCATAAGATTCTCACCATTATCTTAATCTCTTTTCCATTGTATGCATTATTTGATTTCCTTCAATTTTCTTTCTCTTTTTATCATATTGGACTCACTAACTCAATGGGGTCCACAAAATCATATATTTAAAGGAAATATTATCAAAGAAATCCATTTATTACACATAAATCACACAATTTTCATAATCATACATTTTATTGGAGAAAATGAATTTCAAACCATATAAGCCCAAAAATTGAGGTTGTAACATCCTTCCCCTCTTATAGGATTTTCCCCCTCAAAATTCTACCAAACATACAAACAATTCAGGATAAGAATTTTCCTTGTCCATCTTCAACTTCTCATGTGGCTTCATCCTCTCCATGGTTCTTCCAAAGAACCTTTACCATCTATACCCTTTACTCCTGATCTCTCTCTCACCTTGGTATCTCGTACCCTCATAGGTGACTCAGGACAAGTCAGCCTCCCTTGGAGTTCAATAGGTTCAATGCTCAACACATGGCTTAGGTACCTCACATGGTGCTCTATATTGGACACATGGAACACATCATGTATCACATTATCCTGAGGGGTTAAGGTTATAAACAAAAAGAAGCTTCACCAATCCATTCCAAAATCTCAAACGGACCCATGTACCAAGGACGTAGCTTTCCTCTAATATTAGCTATAGCTCGGAGGTGTTGGATTTTCAAAAACACATGCTCACCCAAAATGAACTACAAGTCAGTCTACTTCACATCAATACGTGACTCCTATTGATCCTGGGCTTTCTTCAGCCATTACTTGATCAAAGTGACTTTATCAACATACACTGTGGTTACTCTGACCTCCATAAGGTCCTTTCACCGACATCACCCTTGTGAAGCGGTGACCAACATAGGCTCCCCTAAAGAGCTTCATACATCCAGATATCAGGTCTGGTAGCTGTTATAACAAGAAAATTCATCTAGGGGCATATACTGCTCCCGTGATTCACCCTAAATGAGCACATATGTGATCGATACGAGGTTTTGGCTTGCATGCCATGGTTGTATAATCATGACTGTTTTAATCGTACATATATGTGGAATCAGTATCTTGTATAACAAGTTGACGACATGAATGTTGATCTACAATGATGTAAGCACTACGTAACATGATATGTGTTGCATGTGGCAGGCCTTGTGGATTCATCTGTAATAAGTTTTGTCGTATGATGCCTTAAAGAATTTAGTTCTAATTTCCTATTATTTGTGGTAATCTATTTGCTTAGTATTGTTTCCACTTTTGGTTTTGAGTAATCTCATTTGTGGGGTGTCGGGGCATCACATATAGCCCTTCCCCTACTCCTAGGTGTGAGATCTAAGTAGCTAGTATAGGATGATTATGTAATTGCTAAGGAGTTTTCTAAAAGCTAGACAGTGAGTAATGTTAGGTGAAATACCCTTACCTCTACTCCCCAATCCTACCTTTGGCTCCCAATTACAATAAACATTCCTATCCTAGAAACCTAGATTAGCCAAATCCAATTGAAATCCCATCTATCATTGGTCCAATTGAGCCAAGTAAGTCTAGATAGGGTGTGTAAGGGTGTAGTTCCCCTTCCCACACTCTATTATATCCATGGCCAACCAATAGTCCAGAGTGATTTCCTTGCATTTGAATACTTGTTTGGTTTAGCAATATGAATGAATGGTTAGGGTTTGCATGAGATGTACCCCCAACTCATACCCTAGTATCATTCCCCAAACGGCCCACTCTTCCCTTAACTTTCTTAAAACCCATCTTTCTAGTTAATGCTTGCTTAGTTACTTAGACTAATTACTTCTTAGATTAATTGCTTAGTCTTGATAGTTAATCCTATCTAAGGTAGCTAGTGCTTCTTTGTGCTTGTTCAATCTAGCCAGTGGTAGTTTAGAGTTCTAATTGCTTTAGTTTCTAATTGCTAATCTAGTGTAGTCTTGGACTCTTTCTTGAGTAGTTGCCTTCTTTGTTAATTAGAATTGCTTGTTTAGGGTTAAATTATGGTTTTTGCTTGTCTTGTTTCCTCTCTTGTTAAATTGCCTTCATCTTAGTGTAATTGACCTAAATCAAGATTAAACCCTAGAAACCCTAATCTTCACTTTAAGAATGTAGCCCACACTAACCTAGCTCTACTGCACCTTCTCTCCCTACTGATTGACCCTTTTATCGCCACTTGCCTATACTACAACACGACTTTGTGTGCTTGCGGGTGAAGTGCGACTGGTTTGAGTGAGTATATCTAACTAGGTCCATTATAAATTTTGGAAGATCCAAGTGTGTTTGAACCCTAGGTTCACATCTAATCAAACCCAATTGGTTAGGTGTAACCCAAGGTAAGGAGAAACACATCAATATACCTGAAGTGGAGATCTCTATCCCATACTTCTTCTTCCCGAGTTCTTGCAGGTAGAGAGGGAAATTCCTCTTCCATTGTCCATGATGGTGACTGTGGTGACAATTTCCTCCTTTGGTGACCCCTCCCTTTACTTTGAGAAAAAAGACTTGGGATTCTGGATAGCTTTAGAACTATTTTTAGCTTTTCCTTTGCCCTTAGACTTCCCTTTTGCTCTGTTGATCATCATCATAGTCTTGGTCTTATCTTTCTTCATATGCACTTCAGTTGTTCTCAACATGACAAGTAATTTTTCCAACAACTTGTCAAAATTATTCATGTTATAGTTCATGACAAATTCGTTTTATGACTCTGGAAATGACTGTAGAATCACATCTTTGGCCAACTCTTGACCCAAGGGAAATCCCAGTCTTGAAAGGTTCTACACATACCCAATAAGCTTAAGCACATGGGGACCTACTAGATCACCTTCTTCCATGTTGCATTTGAACAACACTTTGGAGTCATCATATCTCTCATGTATTGCCTAATCTTGGTACATGTTCTTAAGATGTTTGACCATCTCAATAACATCCATGTTCTCATGTTGTATCTACAACTCATTGCTCATAGAGCATATCACTAGGCACTTGACATCTATGACATCTTTAAAGTGCTTCTTCTAAGCATCCCTATAAGCCTTAGGTGCAGTGGGAGCGAGTTCATCTGGCTCTGGTGTTTCTAGGACATAGAGTTTGTACTCTTATGTGAGAAAAATTCTCAATGTTGTGAATCATTCATGAAAATTATTCCATATATAACTTGTCCTTCTTAAGAACTGATAGAAAGGAAAATGTGTTAATTGTCATCATTTGATTATACAAGAGAAAATTTATAGTTTTTCAAATCACTTTTGATTTGATTTGATTAAGATATAATTTGTCGATCTTGAATTAATAATCACTCTCTATTTTATTCAAATTGATAACCCTCATGTGTTAATTTGGAAGATTGCATCATAGAATCTTCTAGTGAGCTAAGATCCATATTTCATCAAAGCATGAGTCAGCTTTGGCTGATCGCCCACAACTTGAATATTTAGGTAGGCAATGTTTGCCAATTACATCCATATGGAACTCTTGGATGGATGGTGTACATAACTCTTTGTCACAATCCATCTTTATGCTTCTAGGTACTTAATCTCAATAAGATCAACTAGTTAAGCCTGACCCAAAATCCAAAACAATAGAATATGCACCTTGCTTTGGCAGATTTACATATCTACCATCACACTTCCACAAGATGGACAACACACCACACTTTAGCATAACTATGCCTAGTCAATCAAGTTTTCATGTGTGTTTCTTATGGAAAGCATCTAAGACTTAATATTAGACTGAGGGATTTTATATAAATGCATACACATATCCAATCACCACATCTTATAGTACATATCATATACATGCTATAACCACAACAAACACATGCAATAATAAACATAGGCCATGCTTGGGGGTCATTGTATTATAATTTCTTAGAGACACAAGGAATTACTACCACCTAAGGTCCACATCATATGTAGCAACCTGTTGTTGATGACGATCTATGCTAGAACTAGTCAGGGTCAATCGGTTCAACCCTTGAACCGGTCGACTGGCCTCTTGGTTGGTTGTTTGGTCTCACAAATCTCTTGTCAGGCCTCCGATCCTTGCGAAGTATGGACTTTTCTAGCCAATCAGTTGGGCCTCTAGCCAATCAGTTGGATCCTCCTATCATTGGCCTCCTCGATCCTTCAACCGATCAGTTCGTCTCCTGAACCAGTCATGTCATCTAGTGTAGAACGTCCTCTTTGCCATAGTAGAAAATAAACTATCCAAATCTTATTCAACATATTACATTGTAATTGGGAAACCTCAAGTTACATTCGAGGGGAGCATAGGAAGGAAATAATTAATACTTTTACATATGAAAAAGAAGAGAGAGGCTCAATATGCAAACTGAAATATAAACAGAAACAATAACCATCCAACCAAGCACAAATGGTCTAGGGGTATAGGCCTCAACCATGCTTCCAATCACCATCAAAATGATTTTAAGGTGACATGTTTTGCATATATATATCATATCATATGTATATTGGGTTCATATGTGGTATTTAATTTTATATGCACATTAACCATTTAAATATTTGCATCTCATGTAATAAATAAATGATAATACCAAAATCTGACCATATCGATTAAATCTCAAAACATAGTAAATTGATGTGGCTCTAATACTACTGTTGGGAAATATGGCATTAGATATGAAAACATAAACAAAAATTTTACTTGCCATATTCCTCTAACACAGCAGATCACATCAACAACTATGTAATGGGAAAGAGGGTTGTAAGGTATATACCTAGTCCTAGAGCAAGTCCATTGACTATCCTTTGCTGCAACGTGCTACCTCCTCAAGTTGCACTTGAACGAATGTCGTCATCGGCCTCCTGGTCAGACACCACAGATGGCAGTTGAAGACATCCTCCTAACAGGCAACAAAGGCCTTCTCTTCTTTGGAGTAGTTCATGTGGAATACTAGGAACTCCTATCGTTCTAGATGAATGATCATGAATGAGTAGTCCCTTCTAGTCAATGTGCTAGCGTGGACTTTCTCTCCCAATTGCTTCTCCCTTATTGTTCCTCCCTTTGTCGGGTAGAACTTTCTTAGGCTCTCTTAGTTACCACAACCAGAGAAGACAACAATTTCCAGAGCTTATTAGTTGTGTCTGGGAAACCCCCTGTACCGCTCTATTTATTGGAGGGCCAGGGTTAAGATTTCTAGTCAATGTAGGAGTTGAAGAGAGAGAATTTCATGAATTTTTGTAGCCTTTAAATGAGGAAATAGTCAATTCAATAGTGAATTGGTCGGTTGGCATGTGAGCTGATCAGTTCAACCCTTTAAAAGGTTGTTTTACTATGTTTCCCAATCACAATTGTATTGACAACTAATATTCGATTAATGCACAATATGACGTCAACATCAATCCTTCATCCAATCTCATTGATCAACCAAACATTCAGTTCACAACCTGAGCCCACCGATTCATGTACCTAAGTCGATTGATTCACTGCTGAATCAGTCATTTTAGAGTGCAGATTGCCAATGTTGTTCAAATTGAATACCTAACACTTTAGTAATCAAGTTTTAAACATCATTTATGGACAAACTATTCCAAGTGCATTCCTATGTGTGTGACCCTATAGGTTCCAAGATACACTGGCAATGAATGTCCATAACTAATTTATGACATCAAAAGCAATGATTGGTATCTAGCAAGACATCATTGTTACCCAAGTAATTTAGAAAGTTGGAGAACAACTTCAACGTACAATCTATAATTGGTGTTATAGTGATTGAATAGTTCCTTTGTATTTGATATCTAGATTGAAATTGAGGCATGGAATCATCATCATCTTCAACGTTCAATTGATGTTCCTTGAACTAGAGAAGACTATCTGAGATATATGTGAACTCAACAACATATATTGATTCACATGCATATGGCCATGCTTTTCTCAGTCTCTCTTATCAAGTGTCCAGGATATCAAACTCTTGTAGGAGGGACAAATCCCATCACATCTCTCATAGTCATTCCCCATGTGCTATAATGTATTTGAGAATCACCTTCAATGGAAACCCTTATTCAAGGTCATGTTTGATTATGACAAAGTACATCAAAGAGCATGTGATGAGTGTAGTGATTTTAGGTATCAGAACCACAATCACCACCATCATGAGAGATGATTCTGACTATGATTTAATTGTTTCCATGCATCACTCTCAAGGTGGGTCCTGTTCAATACACTATTCTCTAACAAGTATCTATGTGTTTGGTTTGATATTGTATATCATGACTAATGAGATTCTGTCATCAACCAACACACACTTTATTCTTATATGTTATTGTTGTCTAGCTTGCTTCCATAATAACATCTAACTAGGGAAATAACAAGAATGTATATACTCTTAGCATGCATATGATCACATTGTTCATGTCCTCAACCCGAAGACATATGTCATTGAATGACGTCATTCTTTAGACATTTATTGTGTTACATCATTATCTCATAACTAAATAAAATAGAATGAATGGAATATTTTCTTTATTAATAATGAAATCATTTACAAGTTATGCCATTACAATCATTATATGATCGACTCTCTGGGCATACATACCAACAAACTACACAACCCAAAAATTGGCTCAAATCTATGTGGATGAGATAGTTTGTCTGCATGGAATCCCTATTACCATAGTGTTTGACAGAGGTCCTCAATTTATGGGCATGTTTTGGGAACATCTGCATACATCATTGGGGACACAGTTGAGGTTCAATAAAAATTTCCACTTGCAGACAGATGGTCAGTCAGAGAGGACGATACATACATTTGAAGATCTATTGAGGGCATGTGTGATTTAGTTTCTTGGGAGTGTGGATATTCACCTAATACTAATTGAGTTTGCCTACAATAACAGTTACCAGAGGAGTATAGACATGAAACTATATTAGGCTTTGTATAGTAGATTTTGTAGGTATCCCCTTTGTTGGTACGAGGTAGGTGAATACCAGTTGTTGGAACTTGATCTGGTTCACCAGACTACTGAGAATATCAAGGTGATCCAACAATAATTGAAGGCAGCCTAGGATCGACAGAAGTCATATGCTGATATCTATCATAGACCATTGGAGCTCCAAGTTGGACACTATGGGTACCTTATGGTTACCACTTGGAAGGTCATGTTGAGGTTTGGTAAGAAGGGTAAGTTGGATCCTAGGTTTTTGGGACCATACCCTATCATCACATGAGTTGGTAAGGTGGCATACAAGTTGAAGTTACCTCCAAAGTTGCACAGGTTGCATGATGTGTTCCATGTTTTGATGTTAAGAAGGTACCATCTTGGCACAAAGTAGATATTGCAACTAGTGGAGGTGGAGTTGGAGGGAGATGTTAGCTATGTTGAGGGTCCTGTGTTGATATTAGATAGGCGAGTGCAGAATCTTAGGAAGAAGGACATATCCTTAGTTTAGGTGTTGTGGCATCATCGTGGTGTAGAGCCACACAGGAGTTAGAGGGTGAGATGCATAAGAAGTACCCATCATTTTTTACTTAGGATTTGGGGGCAAAATACTTGTTATGGGTTTATGATTGTAAGGCACATAACCCTTCTTAATCTTTAAAGATAATTTGTTTGTCATAATTGGACTAATTAGATGCTTCTATCTTGGAAGTTAACCTTGTTTTGTGATGTCACACCAAATGATAAAACTATGTTTAAAATGTAATCAATACAGATCTTGTTTGTTCATGTTACTGATATGTACTACATGTGTACTTTTATGTAAATTACCCTTTTCTGGTAGTATGAACAAGTATGTGACACTTGCTTGAGTTGCTTCATGATGTATAAAAGATTTTATATTTTTACTTCTTCTTTGGATGCTTATAAACCTTGCTTTAACAAAGTTACAAAGTTTTAGTAAGTTGGTAGTGCAAGATTTCGTTGGTCGATAATTTTGTTTTTCCATGTGCTCGATGGGTTTTTGGTGGTTGATGGACTCTTTGGTGACCGATATGATTTTGATGCTTGATGGAAACTCTGAGCTGGTGGGACTTGGGGTCTTGACTGATGGAATCCATGATGCACTGACTGACAAAGTTTGGATTGATGGGATGTTTGGTGACCAACGAGCTTTGGTCCATGATATTTGGTGGTTGACGAGTTCCTAAGTGACGAAGGGGTTTCAGTGGCCAACAATTTTTCTGGCTGATAAATTCTCAACGCCCGACAGGATCAAGGTTGACATGCATTCTACCTAATGAGTTTTCTATGTTAGCCTATAAATAGCTCCTCTCTTCCTCACCCCTTCATTTTCATAGGTTGAGCTTTAGTGTAGCCCCATAAGAATATATGAAGAGATATGATCAACTAAGGATCTTTGAAGACAACAATCTTAAGGTTTTCATGGATGCATGTGCTTGGATCAAGGTTATAAGACCGATCTCATGTTGTTGATCACATTTCTTTCTTCCTTCAAGTAAGTTATTTTTTTTACTCATTTTCTTATTGTTCATCACTACCCTTCCCTCCTGATGCTGAGTTCTTTTGGTATCCGGTGAGTTCTTGGTGTTTTCTTGGTAGAACCTTGTGCATGTAGGTCTAGCACTCTTGGTTTCTTTTTCTGTGCTCTAGTTTCACCCTGCATGTAGAGGAAGAGGACGTATTTGGGTGTTTTAGTGGTCTGAGTTGGAGCTTTGCTGTTGATTTTAGAGTTATTATTCTATCTTCTATTTCTCTCTCTAAACAGGTGAGTTATATAACTTAAAAGCATTTCTTACCTACTATATGCTTGCATGTCTTTGAATATTTCTCTAGAAACTCGTAATCATGCTAAAAATGGACATTTTCAATACTATTTTGTACAACAAAATGATGATCCATAAAGCTTGAGGATCAGTAGGAAAATGACCAAGGAGCTTTGGAGGATCCGTAGGACGACCCCCAACCTGTTGGTAAGCTTCTTGACCTCCTTTCACCTTGAATCCATGGTGAAAATTGAAAATCAATGCATGAATTCTTCATAACTCGATCCCCTCTTCAATTCTAACCAATTCTTTTCACTCAAAGCTTGAGGACGACCCTTGGAATAGTGAAAGGAGTTGCATCCACCATTTTTCTATGATCTTGGAGCTTTGGAGCTCAATTGGAGGTGGGTTTTATAACTTGAACCCTTAATTTTATTATTGCAATCAATTCCTTATCAATTGGTGATCATTTTTACATTTCCAAAATTTAGTTTGGTTGATTGATGCAATCTCCATGGAAATCACAGCAGATTTCGTGAGTTTGGAGCTTGATGATTATGACATCATCATAAGCACACACCTCCCAAAATATCTAGGGCAAACGGTTTCAATGTTTGAGTCCAAACGGTTTCACCAAACCGTTTGGTGACCAAACAGTTTGCAAACCATTTGGTGGTTTGGGTTCCAAACATGTGGAATGGTTGAACGTTTGAGATGGTTGACCATTTGAAGATATATTCTGTGGTACTTGGATCTTGATCCAATGGTTTCAATTGGTTTGATGTTGAAGGTTTCAATTGTGAATGATTCCTTAATTGCAAAACCTAATCGACTAAGTGCTGAATTTCCAATTGATTAAGTTGAAGTTTTGGGTTGATTGACCCAAACGGTTTCAAAACCATTTGGGAATCACCCAAACGGTCTCAAGACCATTTGGAGGTCCAACAAGACTGTTTGAAGATCTAGGGTTGAGCATGGTTAGGTATTTGAAGATTCAAAGATATGGTATAAACCCTAATCGGCTAAGTACTGATTTTGCAGTTGAATAAGTTGATGCTTTGGGTTGATTGACCCAAACAGTTTCAAAACCATTTGGGAATCACCCAAACGGTCTCAAGACCGTTTGAGGGTGACCCAAGACCGTTTGGAGGTTTAGGGTTGAGCATGGTGGGGTATTTGATGATCCAAAGATACCAAATTGAAATGCAATCAATTGCTGATTTGATGATCAATCCATTGATCCTAACCCTAATTGGATGACATGGATTTTGATGTTGGAATGAACAAACGGTCTCAAGACCGTTTGGATATCATCCAATTGATCCCAAGACCGTTTGGGGGTCATTCAAGACCGTTTGAGGTCAGGTCATACCATATAATGATGATGGTTCATTGTTTTCAATTGAATTGGTTCCACAATGTCAACCATTGATGGTTCTTTAGTTTCAAAATCCTAAGTGATGGTTTCTTGATTATCAACCCTAGTTCAATTGGGTTCAAACCCTAAATTGAAGGTCTAATTGAATGGTGATTCAGTGGTTCAATTGATGAATACTTTAGTGGTTCAATTGATGATTGGTTCATGGAATGAAACCTTGAATCGATTAAGTGTTGAAGTACCTTTTTGGTCCATGCGATTTTGAGAAGGTTTGGACCAAACGATCTCAAGACCATTTGAGTCCAAACGGTCTCAAGACCGTTTGGGACCAAATGATCTCAAACCATTTGGAGACTCAAGTTCATGAGGTTTCAAGATGTGTTGACTAAACGGTTTCAAGAACCAACTTTGCTAAATGGTTTCAAACCGTTTGAACTTAATGACCAAGACCGTTTGAGGTCTAAGTGACCAAGACCCTCTTGAGGTCCAAATTGGTTATACCATTTGGACACCTTATATGATCAAAGGTCAATTATCTATTTGGTTCTTAATGATGTAGACCAATGGTGATTATGAAGGTTAACCCTAAATATGTGTACTTAAGTGAAGAGTTAACCATAGATCAATCTTGGAGTGATTAACATCCTAGAGAGGATGAGAGGGAGAGTGAATGGGAGAAATGATTGCTTACTTAATAAGCCCTAATTCTCTCATTATGAATAAATGTGTAATCAAGGTTTGATCCATAATATGAGATCATGAAATCCTCATTGAAAAGATTGATGTACCTTGATCCTAATTTAGGGCAAGGCTATGTGAAACCCTAATCTAGGGCTAAGCTCAGTGAAATCATAATCCAGGGTGATGATGTAACCGTAACTTAGTGTAACAATTAAGGAAACCTTAATTTAATGGGAATTGTACATCCTAACCCTAATTTGGGTATGAGGTAAGAGAAATGTTACTTGGATGTGAATGGAAAACCTTAATCCCTAAAATGGGGTAAGGTGCATGAAACCCTAATATAGGGTAGTGATACCAATTCTATGTGAAGACCTATCACTGGGTGATGTGTTGTGAAATCCTAATTTCACATAATACTAGGTGAAACCTTGATATACAAGGATGATTATGTAAAACTCTATTGAAGAGTAATACTATGTGAAATCCATAAATGTATGAAATATGCTATGTGAATCCTCAAATTATAATTATGGAGAATACTATTCCTAATAATGGAATAGCGATTGATGTTTTGACAAATGTAACACCTAGAGAGTTTGATGATGGATATCCTTATATTAATAGTTCCTAAACTCAAAGATGAGTCCATAGTATTGGCAATGGTTGTATAATCTAAGTGAGTGACTAATGACCAATACATTACATGATAAATGTGATGAACTGGTGCATAAAGTATTAGGATGGGGAATACCCTAATACAAGATAAGTGGATGAACTCAAGTAAGATAAAGGTGTTAAGGAAAGTGATACATCAAGATATGATAGATATCACATCCAACACCCCAATACTGGTATACTTGGTGTGTTATAAGTCCAATATAATTGGATGAATGACACATGAGATGTGTCATGTCAATGGTCACATTGAGACATAATGCACCCTGTTGAATGTACGCTAACATGCCTTATGAAAAGGTTAATCCATACCCATAAACTATGATGTAATCATATTCTGGCAAAGATGAGAGAGAAACTCATGCTGTGTGCTGATAATTCATTTAATGATGAATGCTGAGAATAAATAAATATGATTGAATACTTATGTTATCCATATTGATTCGTTGCTATGTGAACCCTTATACAGGGTAATGCTATGTGAACCCTAATACAGGGTAATGCTATGTGAAATCCTAATACAAGTTAATGCTATGTGAATTCTAATACTGGTTAATGCTATGTGAAACCCTAATACAGGGTAATGCTATGTGAAACCCTAATACAAGTTAATGCTATGTGAAACCCTAATACAAGTTAATGCTATGTGAATTCTAATATAGGTTAATGCTATGTGAAACCCTAATACAGGATAATGCTATGTGAAACCCTAATACAAGTTAATGCTATGTGAAACCCTAATACAAGTTAATGCTATGTGAAACCCTAATACAAGTTAATGCTATGTGAAACCCTAACACAGGGTGATGCTAAGTGAAGTTCTAACATAGAGTAATCCTATGAGAAGCTCAAATACAGACTAATGGGTTATGAATGTAATAAGATAATCCTTGTATTGCATGGGACTGATATGTAATTGTATCATGATTACTAATCATGCAGATATGTTGAAAAGATGAGCATATCCAGGTATGGGCTATGATGTTCTGTATATTGAAAATGTTTTATAGGCCTTATAAGCTTTGATATACCTTGTTGCTTAGTGATAGGTAACCTACAATTAATGAATCATGTGTGTTACATGATGTGCTAATTATCTTAGATTGTTTATGAGCTTCATAAGCCATAATATGCCTTGTTGCCTATTAAGGGGTAATAAGAGGTGAAATGAGCTTTGTGAACTATGTGCAATACTTTGTGTAGAAAGAATTATAATGTCCTTGGTCAGATGACATGAAGGTATGAAGTTACCTAATAAGTGGTAACAAGTGTTCTATGATGAGATAAGGGTTCAAATACCCAGATTATATAATCATGATGATGAACTTGTTAAGAAGTGGAATTGTACTTGATGAGTTGAGGGATTAAGATCCCAATACTTTGTGAAAAGAGTGTGGCTACAAGCCATGACTCCACTATGATAATGCCAGGCATTCAATATATGATCTAACCCTGAAGAGAGTTAATGTTGTGGTAATGATTCTATAGTGAATAATTGTTATACATGTTCTTCATATTACTTAATGGATAAGTGACATATTGCTATATCAAGTTATAGCTGCAATGCTTCTGATAAAAATAATGTTCTAATCTGTTAGACATTGAATTAACTACTGTCAAACAAATATGATTCCTTTGTTCATATTTATCTTCTTTAGCTGCAATAATAATGTTTCTGGCAGAGAGTTATATCTCTCACTAGGGCAATTTACAATTGTCTCACCCCCGTGGGAACCACATTTTTAGGTGGACGCGGATGAGGAGGCAGGAACCCTTCAGTAGGTGAAGGACAACAACAACAACAGCAGGGAGAGTAGTGAAGTCTCAGGTGGAGACACTGGCTGTTATGCCTTGTATAGATGTATATAGAGTCCTATGTGTCGTCTCTGTACTCTCAGGTCCTTGGAGTAGTAGTTAGTGCTTTTGAGATTTTGGCTCAGTGCCTCAAGATTTTCATACTGCCTATGCTTAGTTCAACAGGGTAGCTGATGCTTGTAATTCATAGAAAGAGATGATACAAGACATGTACCTTTAAATCAGAATGTAAATGTGTTACTTTGGTTCTATGTGATAAATTTTTCCTTTGATGGACCTCTTGACAAAAAGGTTTTAATTTTTAGTGATTTTCGGTAATCCGCTGCTTAGTGAACGCTTCTGCATTAGTTAATTATGTTTTTGTGAGTTGTATGCCACAATTAAGTGGTATCAGAGCTCTAGGTTCGCCGAGTCTACAGAGACATAGGACTAAGGTTGTTGTGTCTATTCTAAATGTCTTCCAGTTTATCTGATAGTATCTTCTGCTCACATAGGAGAAGAAGAACTTGAAGATGTCTGGAACATGAAGAACATGCTACTAAGAGCAGTGTTGCTGCACTAGGAAAGGTGCAGGAGACCATGATAGGGAGGAGCCCATACCTGAACAACCCCAGTTCAATCAAGATGACATGGGGAACCCAGCCTTCCAAGCCATGTTTGGGCAGTTTATAGCGGCCATGACTCACATGACAGATAGGATGCCAATACATGCACCTAGGGCACCAGCCCATCATGAGGGTTATGGAGCCGACAAGACTTTTGAGAGACTTCGCCGGGTTGGAGCCATAGATTATGCTGGTACATCTGATCCAACAGATGCTGATTTGTGGCTGATAGAGTTGGAAAAGGTTTTTAGGATCCTTGATATCCCTGAAGCTGAAAAGGTAAGACATGATGTGTACCTCCTAAAAGGGAGTGCTGGGCATTGGTGGATGATAATGGAAGATAAGAGACCAGATGAAGAAATTGGATGTGAGGTATTTCGATGAGAATTCGTCAGTAGATACTTCCCTAAGACGTATCTAGATGAGAAGATTTCTCAAATTGAGAGGATCAAACAAGGACAAATGAACGTTAGCGAGTATGAAGCTAAGTTCATGGAGCTGTTGCGGTTTTGTCCGCAAATGACAGTTAATGATGAGGAAAGAATTCAGCATTCTGAGAAGGGGTTGAACGCTGAACTGACCACTCCTGTGTCTGCTTTAGAGAATAGGGAGAGGTTTGCCACCTTTGTGGAATCGGTAAGGAGGATAGAGAGGTCTAAAATTGAGAAACAACATACTAGTGGTAAGAAGGTGTACACTCAGTCTCAAGGACAAAGTTCTGAAAGTTTTAAGAAACTGAGATTTTCTGCATCGGCAGCATCATTGAGATCCCATGCCCAGACGCAATGGACATCAAGTACGGGTAGGGATCATAGTAATGTTCCAAGTAGATCCCCCTACATAGCATAAACATCGGTAACTGGATCTCACATACCCTGTTTTGCACCCAGGGTCTGTAACCAATTGACCGGCCTAAATCACGCGTCCTAAAATTGGAGGCAGATTTGAGGTAGTCGAGCTTTTACATTTATAAACCCGAATCCTTCTAGGCCCCCACAACTTTGCTTACGGGGTCGAAGTAGATATACGGGGTCGAACACAGGGACAAGGGGGGTAGTGTTGACAACCCAGAATCGACACGCTACACTCCAACAGGTATAAAGAGATGATAAAGAGGGAAGCATAAAGATATCACGATCAAAACAAGAAAACTATCTCCAAGTGGAGTTACTAGAAATATTTAAGGTTTTAAGCATTTAGCAGTTTTTAGGGGTTTTCATGCAACAGAAATAGAAGGATACACTCGGAGCTAAGGCGAGGTACGAAGGATAAAACTGCGGTAAAGCAAGCGGCGGTAGGACCAATCATGTACCCCTCCTCTCGAAGCGGGCACCTCTAAAAAGGCATCAATTCCACTCTAGAGGTCACCAGACTCAAATTAGAGTGGAAAGGTTACTAAAGCAACTCCGTTCCGGGCACTCTCATACTCCAGAATTGGACCAAACACTAGAGCCACAACACAACTCTCGAAGTTGTTGCGACGGGAAAACACGATTCGATAGCTAAGCGAAATGCGATCCAAAACATGCAAGCTAGAGTTCAGATACCAAACATAGCAGTCACCTAACATATTGCACCAAGCATAGAGCAGCAAGTAAGTAAGCTTTTCTATTTCTATAAGCATTAAAGGTCTTAATTACAATGCATGAGTAAAGAATTAAATAACAGAATTAAAGATATGTGTCGCCCTCTTGATGTAGAAGGACGACAAGCCACAATAACCATCTCGCTCGATATCAGACAAAGGGCCTAGCCCGATACAGCCGTGTCGGGCGACACGCTCTCTCAAGCAGCATACCGTGATGGGCGACTGCATCGCTCAAGGACCTAGCCGATACGCTCAAGTCGGGCGGCATACCCTCTCGGGTGACACGCCTGACGGGCGGAGCGTATCGGGTTCGTTATCATGTCGGGCATGGAGCTGCGTATCCTACTGCCAGGCACTGGTGTCAGGCACTCGTGTCGCGTATCTACATCGGCCGATATCGGCTCCCAGTGTCGCCCGGTACATTCCTAGGTGAACCAATCCCCTCCCTCTCGGGATGAGGAAGAGCTCACCTAGTGTCGCCCAGTACGAACACTGGAGCACGATACGCCTGCTCTCGCAGCCTCCTCCGAAGATCACTCGACTATCCGAAACCTGAAGTGACCAAGCTTGTCTGAACTGTCTAAACTGTCTTTTCGGCTCCCTATAGCTGCTATTTATAGGCAGCTGGTCGTGAGAAGATATGGTGCTCGAAGCGCCACGTGTCCTCCTTTTCCGCCGCTCAGTTGGCGGTCGGCTGACGCGGGTATCACCCGGTACAAGGAGTAGTCGCGGCGTGCTCGGCTCCCTGTCGGGTAAAGAGGCGTGTCGTCCATCGGTACCTTCTCGCACGACATTCTTGCGTCGCGCGTCGTCATATCACGGAGCCTTGCCGGTTAGCGCGTGTATCGGGCGTCAGAGGGGCCGAGACAGTCTTGGACTTATTTGCAGGCCGGAACGACCTTATTGGTGCTAGATGGGCCAGAATAGGAGGAAACTCTGCAAAAGATGGAAATATTGGGCTGAGAGCATTGCTTGGCTAATTATTGCGAAAATGCATATAAAAGAGAGGAAAATGCCAGAAAAGGGGCAGTTTTGATAGCAGAAAAACAGTCTAAATTATCACAAAAATCGGTGTTATCACCAATGTAGATCACCGGGACATCTAGCAAAGGATTGTCCAGACGGGAATTCGATGATGACTCAACCCTAGGGGCAAAGTCACCAAGGCTCACAAAGGAGGCAGTTTTCTAGTAACAATAGAGGATGTGGACATACGTCCCAGACAGGTCAGATGAAATATATCCATTCTGATACTTCATTTCATGATTCTATGTGTTAAAGATATGAAAGTGGTAGTTTTGAACTTCCTTTGACTAGTCCTGTAAGGACACAAGGAAGATGAGAATTTACATTTTTTTACTCAGTGTTTTTTTTAAATGCTTTATAATCCCTCTTATCTTTGTGATATAAGATGAGATATAGAAGTGTTGCCTGGAGAAAATCTAGGAATGGAAAATCATGTGTGTATAATGATATGAAAAGTGAGGAACATGATAATAAATAAAGTACATACTACCTAACCTCAACACTTGTATACCCTGGCCAGGTATATGATTATTGTAGATAAGGTGAGTATGAAACTCTCAGATTGTTGTCTTTTTTATTACTCTGATCAAGTAGTCATTCTGAAACAATCCAGAGAGTATAATGTAATTAAATGGGAAGAGTTAAGTGAACATTCCCAATTAAAGAGAAAAGCTAAGTGAACATTCTCAATTAAATAGGAAGAGCTAAGTGAACATTCCTAATTAAATGGGAAGAGCTAAGTGAACATTCCCAATTAAAGAAAAAAGCTAAGTGAACATTCTCAATTAAATAGGAAGAGCTAAGTGAACATTCCTAATTAAATGGGAAGAGCTAAGTGAACATTCCCAATTAAAGAAAAAAGCTAAATGAACATTCCTAATTAAATGGGAAGAGCTAAGTGAACATTCCCAATTAAAGAGAAAATCTAAGTGAACATTCTCAATTAAATAGGAAGAGCTAAGTGAACATTCCTAATTAAATGGGAAGAGCTAAGTGAACATTCCCAATTAAAGAGAAAAGCTAAGTGAACATTCTCAATTAAATAGGAAGAGCTAAGTGAACATTCCTAATTAAATGGGAAGAGCTAAGTGAACATTCCCAATTAAAGAGAGGAGCTAAGTGAACATTCCCAATTAAAAGGAAAAGCTAAGTGAGCATTCCCGATTTAATAGAGTTTTGCTAAGTGAACTTTTCCAAAAAAATAAAAGATTGCTGAGTGGATTATCTCTGTTAAGATATATATGTTTATCTTTTGATAGACACTCTTGGGTGATGACAGGAGTATGTTTTTTTATGCTTCCTCCTTTCAAATAATATGGACATCATATGTTAGGGGTTTATGCTCTGCATAAACATAAACATTGATAAGGTTGAATTAATGAAAGGAACTCTGTGTGGACTACAGATCCATGATAATATCATGATATTAAGATATTATGTGGAGACTTGAGGGTATGATAAATGAATAATATGTCCCTCCTTTTTCCTGGGATTTCGGGGATGAAATCCTTGTTAGGGGTTTATAATTTGTAACATCCCTGACCTAGGTTATGCTTTAACCCTAGGTGTTTTGATTAAGAGAGATGATTATATGCTTAATATTATCTTGTGAAAAGCAATTAGGGTTCAAAAGAAACTTATGTTGCAATTCTAGTCCTTTTTGAATATTGTCAAAATCAATGTTTTGCTTGTTTTGGACTAAAGTGCAAATTACCCAAGTTGAGGGGTTTAAGTGCAAATTGTGCATAATAATATGTTCCTCATGTGTTGAAGCATCATGAGAGTGAAAATTATGTAGTGGTATAGCTTATGGAAGCCTGAGTACCAACAAAGAGCTGATAAAGCAATGTTTGTGCATTAAAACCTAGTTTTGGTGTAATGTGCAATTTACCAAAAACCAGGGTTCAATATGAAAATTACCACTTCAATAAGGTCCCTAATATTTCTTGGAATCATGTTGAGGCAAGAAAATGAGAGGGGCGCCTCATTTGAATTAAGTTGGAGGAGAGAGAATCTTGATATTAAAATAATCAAGATTTAATCTTAAGTGAAACCCTAATTCGATTTAGTGCAAAAAATAAATAAAATAATTAAAGGGCCTTCAACCAAAATTAAAATGGTTGTATTCAGATGTGTGTGTGGACTTCCTTGATTTTTGAAAGGACCATGAAAATATCCAAGGGAGTGGATAACTCACTCACAATTTTATAAGAAAAAGAAATATCCACTCACATATGGATATTAGTATAATATGATTTGAGGTGCTTAATTTGCTTTTCTTTAAATTATGGATAATTGAGAGGCATATGAAGAAAACAATATAGCCTATGACCCAAGGAGTTTAGGAGGAAGAGGCGGCACTATTTTTGGGATTAAATGAATTTTTATAAGGCATTTTCTCTCTCCTTGAATTTCTTATAAAAGTACCCTTTACAAGCCAAACCAAGGGCTTTTTCGTTTCCATTTCTTTTCCCTTGCTTGTAAAACGACCAAGGAGCTTTGGAGGATCAGTATGACGACCCCCAACCTGTTGGTAAGCTTCTTGACCTCCTTTCACCTTGAATCCATGGTGAAAATCGAAAATCAATGCATGAATTCTTCATAACTCGATCCCCTCTTCAATTCTAACCAATTCTTTTCACTCAAAGCTTGAGGACGACCCTGGGAATAGTGAAAGGAGTTTCATCAACCATTTTTTCCGTGATCTTGGAGATTTGGATCTCAATTGGAGGCGGGTTTTATAACTTGAACCCTTAATTTTATTATTGCAATCAATTCCTTATCAATTGGTGATCATTTTTACATTTCCAAAATTTAGTTTGGTTGATTGATGCAATCTCCATGGAAATCATAGAAGATTTCGTGAGTTCAGAGATTGATGATGATGACATCATCATAAGCACACACCTCCCCAAATATATAGGGCAAATGGTTTCAATGTTTGAGTCCAAACGGTTTCACCATACCGTTTGGTGACCAAACGGTTTGCAAACCGTTTGGTAATTTGGGTTCCAAACCGTTTGGAATGGTTGACCGTTTGAGATGGTTGAACATTTGAAGATATATGCTGTGGTACTTGGATCTTGATCCAATGGTTTCAATTGGTTTGATCTTTAAGGTTTCAATTGTGAATGATTCCTTAATTGCAAAACCTAATCGACTAAGTGCTGAATTTCCAATTGATTAAGTTGAAGTTTTGGGTTGATTGACCCAAACGGTTTCAAAACCATTTGGGAATCACCCAAACAGTCTCAAGACCATTTGGAGGTCCACCAAGACTGTTTGCAGGTCTAGGGTTGAGCATGGTTAGGTATTTCAAGATTCAAAGATATGGTATAAACCCTAATCGGCTAAGTGCTGATTTTGCAATTGAATAAGTTGATGCTTTTGGTTGATTGACCCAAACGGTTTCAAAACCATTTGGGAATCACCCAAACGGTCTCAAGACAGTTTGAGGGTCACCCAAGGCCGTTTGGAGGTCTAGGGTTGAGCATGTTGGGGTATTTGATGATCCAAAGATACCAAATTGAAATGCAATCAATTGCTGATTGATGATCAATCCAATGATCCTAACCCTAATTGAATGACATGGATTTTGATGTTGGAATGGGAAAACGGTCTCAAGACCATTTGGATATCATCCAAATGATCCCAAGACCGTTTGAGGGTCATTCAAGACCGTTTGAGGTCAGGTCATACCATATAATGATGATGGTTCATTGTTTTCAATTGAATTGGTTCCACAATGTCAACCATTGATGGTTCTTTAGTTTCAAAACCCTAAGTGATGGTTTCTTGATTATCAACCCTAGTTCAATTGGGTTCAAACCCTAAATTGAAGGTCTAATTAAATGGTGATTCAGTGGTTCAATTGATGAATACTTTAATGGTTCAATTGATGATTGGTTCATGGAATGAAACCTTGAATCGATTAAGTGTTGAAGTACCTTTTTGGTCCATGCGGTTTTGAGAAGGTTTGGACCAAACGATCTCAAACTGTTTGGAGACTCAGGTTCATGCGGTTTCAAGATGTGTTGACTAAACAGTTTCAAGAACCAACTTTGCTAAACGTTTTCAAACCGTTTGAACTTAGTGACCAAGACCGTTTGAGGTCTAAGTGACCAAGACCCTTTTGAGGTCCAAATTGGTTAAACCATTTGGACACCTTATATGATCGAAGGTCAATTAGCTATTTGGTTCTTAATGATGTAGACCAATGATGATTATGAAGGTTAACCCTAAATATGTGTACTTAAGTGAAGAGTTAACCATAGATCAATCTTGGAGTGATTAACATCCTAGAGAGGATGAGAGGGAGAGTGAATGGGAGAAATGATTGCTTACTTAATTAGCCCTAATTCTCTCATTATGAATAAATTTGTAATCAGGGTTTGATCCATAATATGAGATCATGCAATCCTCATTGAAAAGATTTATGTACCTTGACCCTAATTTAGGGCAAGGCTATGTGAAACCCTAATCTAGGGCTAAGCTCAGTGAAATCATAATCCAGGGTGATGTTGTAACCCTAACTTAGTGTAATAATGAAGGAAACCCTAATTTAATGGGAATTGTACATCCTAAACCTAATTTGGGTATGAGGTAAGAGAAACCTTACTTGGATGTGAATGGAAAACCTTAATCCCTAAAATGGGGTAAGGTGCATGAAACCCTAATATAGGGTAGTGATACTAATTCTATGTGAAGACCTATCACTGGGTGATGTGTTGTGAAATCCTAATTTCACATAATACTAGGTGAAACCCTGATATGGAAGTATGATTATGTAAAACTCTATTGAAGAGTAATAATATGTGAAATCCATAAATGTATGAAATATGCTATGTGAATCCTCAAATTATAAATATGGAGAATACTATTCCTAATAATGGAATAGCGTTTATTGTTTTGACAAATGTAACAGCTAGAGAGTTTGATGATGGATATCCTTATATTAATAGTTCCTAAACTCAAAGATGAGTCCATAGTATTGGCAATGGTTGTATAATCTAAGTGAGTGACTAATGACCAATACATTACATGATAAGTGTGATGAACTAGTGCATAAATTATTAGGATGGGGAATACCCTAATACAAGCTAAGTGGATGAACTCAAGTAAGATAAAGGTGTTAAGGAAAGTGATACATCAAGATATGATAGATATCACATCCAACACCCCAATACTGGTATACTTGGTGTGTTATAAGTCCAATATAATGGGATGAATGACACATGAGATGTGTCATGTCAATGGTCACATTGAGATGTAATGAACCCTGTTGAATGTAGGCTAACATGCCTTATGAAAAGGTTAATCTAAACCCATAAACAATGATATTATCATATTCTGGCAAAGATGAGAAAGAAACTGATGCTGTGTGCTGATAATTCATTTAATGATGAATGCTGAGAATAAATAAGTATGATTGAATACTTATGTTATCCATATTGATTCCTTGCTATGTGGACCCTTATACATGGTAATGCTATGTGAACCCTAATATAGGGTAATTCTATGTGAAACCCTAATACAAGTTAATGCTATGTGAACTCTAATACAGGTTAATGCTATGTGAAACCCTAATACAGGGTAATGCTATGTGAAACCCTAATACAAGTTAATGCTATGTGAAATCCTAATACAAGTTAATGCTATGTGAACTCTAATACAGGTTAATGCTATGTGAAACCCTAACATAGGTTAATGCTATGTGAAACCCTAATACAAGTTAATGCTATGTGAAACCCTAATACAAGTTAATGTTATGTGAAACCCTAATACAAGGTGATGCTAAGTGAAGTTCTAACACAGAGTAATCCTATGAGAAGCTCAAATACAAACTAATGGGTTATGAATGTAATAAGATAATCATTGTATTGCATGGTACTGATATGTAATTGTATCATGATTACTAATCATGCAGACATGTTGAAAAGATGAGCATAGCCAGGTATGGGCTATGATGTTCTGTATATTGAAAATGTTCTATAGGCCTTATAAGCTTTCATATGCCTTGTTAATTAGTGATAGGTAACCTACAATTAATGAATCATGTGTGTTACATGATGTGCTAATTATATTAGATTGTTTATGAGCTTCATAAGCCATAATATGCCTTGTTGCCTATTAAGGGGTAATAAGAGGTGAAATGAGCTTTGTGAACTATGTGCAATACTTTGTGTAGCAAGAATTATAATGTCCTTGTCCAGATGACCTGAAGGTATGAAGTTACCTAATAAGTGGTAACAAGTGTTCTATGATGATATAAGGGTTCAAATACCCAGATTTTATAATCATGATGATGAACTTGTTAAGAAGTGGAATTGTACTTGATGAGTTGAGGGATTAAGATCCCAATACTTTGTGAAAAGAGTGTGGCTACAGGCCATGACTCCACTATGACAATGCCAGGCATTAGATATATGATCTAAGCCTGAAGAGAGTTAATGTTTTGGTAATGATTCTATAGTGAATAATTGTTATACATGTTCTTCATATTCCTTAATGGATAAGTGACATATTGCTCTATCAAGTTATAGATGCAATGCTTCTGATAAAAATAATGTTCTAATATGTTAGACATTGAATTAACTGCTGTCAAACAAATATGATTCCTCTATTCATATTTATCTTCTTTAGCTGTAATAATAATGTTTCTGACAGAGAGTTATATCTCTCACTGGGGCAATTTACAATTGTCTCACCCCTGTGGGAACCACATTTTTAGGTGGACACAGATGAGGAGGTATGAACCTTTTAGTAGGTGAAGGACAACAACAGCAGTAGCAGGGACAGTAGTGAAGTCTTAGGTGGAGACACTGGTTGTTATGCCTTGTATAGATGTATATAGAGTCCTATGTGTCATCTTTGTACTCTCAGGTCCTCGGAGTAGTAGTTAGTGCTTTCAAGATTTTAGCTCAGTGCCTCGAGATTTTCATACTGCCTGTGCTTAGTTCAACAGGGCAGCTAATGCTTGTAATTCATAGAAAGAGATGATACAAGACATGTACCTTTAAATCAGAATGTAAATGTGTTACTTTGGTTCTATGTGAGAAAGTTTTCCTTTGATGGACCTCTTGACAAAAAGGTTTTAATTTTTAGTGATTTTTGGTAATCTGTTGCTTAGTGAACGCTTCCGCATTAGTTATTATGTTTTAGTGAGTTGTATGCCACAGTTATGATGATGTAACAATAGTTGGGGTGATTCCCTAATCTTGGTGATAGCCAATCTGGGCTATAACATTAAATCTTGAAGATACTCTAAAATGTTGTATGGTATTAGAATGGATCATTGTAAATCAGTTCCACACATTTTGTATCATCTGAGGTGGTGGTGATGTCTAGTTATTCTATAAGTCCTTTAGGGTGTTTTACATAACTTGATTGATGTAGTACAAAAGCACCTAACTGGATTAATTAACTAAGTGAAACTTTGATGATGTAGTGCCATGAGTTCACAAAACTTTTCCAGTGTTAGGATTATGTGATAGTGAAATGAGTATCCCAATAGGAATGTGAAGTCTTATACCGTTGAGTATATGTGGGTGCAGGGAGGGTAAATCCTTATCATCCTGATGCATTTTCAGAGAGCGATTGTGGTCGTGTCTCGGATGAGAAAAGTAATTGAGAGTGATTGCCATCGTAACTGATATTTTAGGGTTATATACTCTGGTTTATAGTGTCGTGATCTATGTATCCAGTGGACTAGGTTGTTTTAGTAGTTGAAATGATGAGCCACTAAGGTTGTTACTTGTACTGACCAAGGGGAAGAGATCATATGATTCCAATTGTCCTAGATATTATGCGGAGCTAATCTCAACTTAGTGGTGGTCAACTAGTAGTTTGAGTGGTATGCCTCAAACTACCCAGGTCTTAAAAAATATAACTTAGCCATGTAGCATAATTGTTAAGGTTATCTGAAGAATCACAATGGATGATAATCCTTTCCATGTTTTCTTTAAATTATAAATGGTTTATAATGCAGTAAGAGAAATCAATTGTAGAATGCTTCTAGTTACATCTGTTATGATGCAAATTATTTAATCTTCCAACTCCATAATACTATCTATTTTAACTACTTAATATACATATCTTTAGTAAGCAATATAAGTTTTTGGAGTTATCTCTCTTGTTGGGACATGGGTTTCACTCCAAGGATCACCACATCTTTTTAGATGATTGACAACACCGACAGATGGAAAGTGACGAGGAGGTGCAGCTCGAAGATCACTAGTGTTAGAAGGTTGGTTGGGTTTCTATAGAGTCCTAGAGTTGTCCCTGTGTTTTTAGGTCTGGGTGGGTGTTAACTTGAGAGTTATACATTGTCCATATTTTGATAATGACTTAACCATTCCATTCCTATGTATCTAATATGTTTGTTTAAGATTGATTTTGGGAGTTAAGTACATGAAAAGGATCAAATTCACCAAGCCCTAGCTTGTCCAAGTTCAAGTCAAAAGCGATGCAAATGTGCAATTTGGGAAATCACTCTAAACCACCTTAGAATATTTTTTAATCATTTTTTTTGATGATATGACTTGTAACTAAGATGAGAAAAAAATTCAGGACACTTAATTCCATCATTTAATCACTTTAAAATCATTTTTAAAAATTTGTCACAACAAATTTGTCAATCGAGTTTGAATCTTGACCGATCAGTGATGGAATTTTTGGAAATGGTTGCATTAGTCGAGTTGTACACTCACAGAAGTTGACCGACCGACTCACTAACCAAAGTTGATTTTAGTTGGTCGGTTGAGTTCCCCCAGGACAAACTAAATTGTTAGTTTGAAAATTGGCTCTATCGATTAGTGGATCAGTCGAGTTACCTTTATAGAAACTCGATCGAATGTACTATCCAGAAAATGTAGAAAAAGTGATTCCAAATGTTGGAGAGTTGTTAGAAATGAAAATAGATCTATTGGAAGTTGAAAAACAACTATTTTTCATTCTTTAGTGAACCCACACTCAAAGTAACACCCCCATGTATAAACAGGACCTCTTGGAATTCATTCCAAGGTCACTCATTCATGCTATCCTTGGTCCTTTCTATAGTTGAGTGTGCTTCAACCCTTTGAGCCCCTTTATCTCTCTCATTTACAAAGCATTTCGTGATTATGAGTGAGTTAGGCATGTTGTAAGAGAGCTACCTCCATGTTATCTTATAAATCTCTCCATCTTTCCATCTTCTAAATCCCCTTTCTCAAAGAGAAAAGGTTGAAGTGATCTTCTTCGAGTGAAGGAGGAATTGGTGTTCTTCTTGAAGGTTGAAGAAGGTGTGAAGATCTTCTCTAAGTGAAGGATAAGGACAAGGAGGATGATTCAAGAAGAGTGGGTCATCCTTGTGAGGCCAAACACTTGATGTAAGTGTGGGTGAGTCCTTGTTAAAGGATGAAGACATCTTGATAAAGTGGGTAAGTACTTGTGCAGGTGAAAGACTCTTGGATTGGATAGATATGGCTTTAGATGTAAGGTGGTCCTCTTGTATCTCTTATAATGGAATATAAGTATACATGGGTTGCAAAGTCCTAGAGGTTGACCTCTCTAGGTAGTAATTTGATAGTCTCCTAGTTTGGAGATTGGAACCTCTTCAGCCTGGACGGGGAAATCGCGAATAGAAAAGAAGTTCCAAACACTGCTGTGGTGTTTGTCTCCTCACTTTATAACTCTTTGAAGACGCACCGGTAGAAGCCTCAGGTTTTTGTCTTCCGGGCGGCTGAAGGCGATCCCGGAGTGCGGAATTTCATTGTGGTTGCAGTTCAGGAGCCAGACTTCGTGGTTCCTTAGGTCTGCTACGCAGAGAAACCATATGTTGCGGTGCTTGTACGGTGCCAACACGAGGTTAGGGTTATGCTCCTCAATGTGATGCAGCATGTTGGACACTGCAGAGGAGTCTAGTTCTCTGCACATCAACCTTCTCGCCATGGTCGGGGTGGCGCAGTATATTTTTCTCTGACCTATCCTACTATCGATATTTTCTATTATAGAATTATTGAGGACCCTGAATAGCCTTTTTCCGACGACGGCCGGCGAGCGGAACATGTTGCAGAGAGTTCCCTGTTGCACATAGAAGTAGCTGTCGCTCCAGATAACATCTTCTTCATCTGCCTTCGATCTTAGGACCTTGTTTAGCAGTTTCTGGTCTCTGATCGATAGGTAGCCGATGGCCTTTCTGTCGAAGTCGGCCATCTCGAAGGAAGGTATCTCTGATGGCTTACGGAACATGTTTGCCATCGAGCGTCTTCCTCGAGGGAAGTGTCTTTCATTGGCTGTGTACACGTCCCCCTTTTCTCCCTCCGACTCGTCAGAAGAGTCTGTCCCGATGCTGACATCTCCGTTGTCATCTTCAATATCATCCAGGGGGATCGAGGGGTTTTCTTCTTCGGGAACTACGGAGCTCGCCTGTCCTGCTGGAGGTCCGTCGGTGGACTTCGGTTGCGTCCCCTCCTTGGGCGTCGAGGATCGCCTACTGGAGGAGGAGGGTGATACTAATGTCGAGGGAGACGCTGACGGAGATGATGGAGAGCCACGGCTCGGGGGTGACGGCGACTGTCTCGGCTGCCTTCGGCACAGATGGTTGTCCCCTCTATCCAGCCTTTCCTCGATCTTGTCGAGGTGTTGGAGAACTTGCTGCATTATTGAATTTACGGCCTCTAGTCCACTCAGCAGCTCTCGCTCTTGGCTGCTCATCCTATCTTGAAGAGAGACATATTTGCGGGTTAGGGAAAAACAGGTAGCAGAGTTGTTGTCTGTTACCTCCCGCAAATGGTCGAGCTCGTGACCTATCATCTACCCGAGCGACGGAGGGGTTGCTGTGGGCCTCCCTCCCGTCCTCATGACATCTTGCCCGCGTGATGGCCCACCAGACGAGGTGGAGCGTATCTCAATTGTTCGTGTGGCAGATGTTGCTGGGCGAGGTGTTGGTCCTCTTGCGGATGCCTCTACCTCGCCTTCATATCTTAGTGAAGATGGCCGTGGTGTGGGCAGATGCTACTCCACCTCTACGTCCTCGGCGATCCTTTCAGCAGCTTTGACAGGGGACACCGGTGTCGGTGTCAGTGTCATCCGCGCACCTTGGAGCTCCCTTCCCAGGATCTCGGCGAACACCTCATTACTGGTGTCCGGCTCAGGTGCTTCTTCTGCCTCTACAGGCCCTTTAGGGATGTCGGGGGATGCGGTTGCCTCTCCCATGGCGGCTCCCGAAGTTGATGTCTCGGTGACCTCTACGATCACCGGTTCTTTCTCAGCTGCCACCGTCCTCGCAGGGGCAGTAGTTGATGTGGATGGAGTGGCGACAATTCTATCGGCAGCGGTTGTCGGTAGCTCTGGAGTTGTCCTCTCTTGGACTCTTGTGGTGGTGGCTTGGGCTGTGTTCGCCGCCACGGCTTCAATTTCTGCGACGGTGAAGACTAGTTTGTCAGTGCAGCGAGGGAGTGGGAGGAGTATATTCGTCCTTGCGAACTTATAGAAAAAGTCTCTCCCCTCTTTCCTGATGATACTGGCCCTGATCAGGTACTTGGTGTTGATTACCTCATCGCCCTGCGTCCTCGAAAGGCTGCGTGGCTCTTTCGGGTACCCGAGTCCCTCTACAATAAGGTTGGCTATTCCGCCCATGTAGTAGTCCTTTGTAGCTCCCTTCATCGGATGTAGTCTGTTCATCAAAAATCGTCTGAGGTTGATCACTCAGCCCTCCATTATGTGCCACATGACATGGAGCTCCTCCGTGTATATGTTGCTGGATTCATACTTGCTGAATAGGAGGCATGCCACCAGTTTGTGCACTATCCTCCAGAGCATAGCAGCCACCTTCTTTCCTGGCTTGAACGAAGATTTTCCGGTTAACTTGTTCCAGAGCTTCACGGGATCGAACCCGTCTCCCTCGGCGATTCTCCCATCGTTGTCCATCAGATTCCTCTCCTCCTCGCTTGAAGAGAAGATCTGGTTCAGAAACTTCTCGGAGATTGTGTACTCCGAGTTGTAGAGTCGGGCTTGGATTATGTCTGGCCCTCCGAATTCTTTTCTCTCCGCCGGTGAATTTCTCACCCGGTTGAGGGAAGACATGAACTCCATTGTCAGCCTAGTATACGAGGAAGACCTGTTGAAGCAGATTTTCTTTAATCCTGCCACGGTGAGGATGGCCTTCAGCCTCCTCTTGATTCCCAGATCAGCAAATGAGGCTTCGTGGCAGAACCTGCTGGGGCGGTAGATTTTGGGCACCAGTTCAGCATACCGACGAGCATGCTCCTCGTTTCTTGGCTCGAAACTCTCCGCCAAGGCTTCCGGGATTGCTGCTGCTGCTGCTGGGGGAGTTGGAGTTGCTGCTTCTCCAACCCTGGCCCTCTTTTCTATTGTACATGCCTCGACTGGTCTTGGATTTGGGTGCTTCTGCCCGACGTTGGAGGTTCCAGCCGCAGTCTCTGGGTAGACCCTTCTACCCTGAGAGTCAACGGGGACAACAGTTATCTTGGTGCAGGCCATCTCTGTAAGACAACAAAAGAAATACTTTGATTAAATATGTTGGCTTTTGAAAGAAGTATACAATAAAGAATAAATGTGTGGCCCGGTGTTTTTGTACAAAGGTTGCATGGCCCCCCTCCCCCCAGTATCGGGCGACACACAAGGTTTTGTGGTGAAGTCATGTGGCCGATACTAGGGACGGGTATCGCCCGATACGGACTAGGCGATAGGGTGACAAACGGTCTTCCGTGTCGGGTGATAAAAGATGTCCGATACGGCTCATATATACACAAAGGAAATGGCGTGCCGCCCGACACAAAATATATGGGACGATACAAAAATGGACGACACGACTCTCGCCTGACAGGGCATATCGGGCAATAGTTACTAAAAGATACGTTGCGCGATATGCATGTCGGGCGATACGAAATCGTTAAGCTAACAAGGCCAATAGTCCATACATGTAAACAGAGAACGTGTCAGGCGGCAAAGACTGCTACGCAATAGATATAACTGGCGATATCTACTGGGCGATAGGTCTGTCGGGTTGTACCTCACAGAGCTCGGGATTTCCGTACGTTACGAAGGCAAGGGGTGTCGCGCGACACGAGAGCAAAAAGCACAAAGTCCTTTGCACGATACGGGAGCACAAGCACAGTAATTTAGGTAGCCCGACATGGTAAAACATGTTCGTATATATATAGCGAACTCAACCTTGGTTTTTCGATACAGTGAAAACACGACAAGCAATCCTGGGCATGCATCGACCGATAGGGCATTTCATTCCCGAGACGGGCAGTCCATCCGTCGGCCTAAGGGTGATCATTCCTTTGGCACGATCGTCACAGGCTCATGCCGTCCAGGAGCGTCTTTTGTCATGGCTTTAGCGATGCCCGAAACACTTTTTGCACGATGCTGTGCATATCTTGTCGGTGGGGTTGCTTTGCGTTACGACCTTCGGAGCAAAAGCTAGAAGAAAGAAAAGGAAACTTGAAAACGAAAAGGGGTAGCTAAAGAGGTTGAGGAGTAAAACATCAATGGCCCAAAACTAAGGTCCTGGCCTCAGCTAGCATTACCCATCCCGTCTTAAAGAATACTTTGATGACCCATAAAATGGAGTCAGCGCATTTGGCGCATGCACTGACTCGGGCCTTATTACATCCCAAAATGTTTGTAATGTTTCTTTTGCAGGAAAGTAAAAACGTCCTATTCTAGGAATTAAAAAGTCAACTCGGGTTGCCTCCCGAGAAGCGCTGCGTTTCTCGTCTTCAGCTGGACGCTCAAAGTTTCTTCATCCTGCATCTTCATCCGTGCTCCTGCGGTCATTGTCCCGTTCTTTTCGCCAGTTCGGTATTTGACGGAATCCTCCCTGATGGGTTCTTCACAATTTCAGCCAATTGAGCTAGCTGCTGGTCAATCTGGCGTTGGTGCTTCTACATGTCTTCCAGTTGTACCTGCAATGAGTTCAAGACACCAGAATTTGATAACGCACTCTGCGCCAGTTGATTGTTGATCGTATCTTGCTTCTTGACAAAATCAAATAACTGGCCAACCACGTCTGCCTGGCCCGTGCCCTTGCTTTGTTCTCAGTTAGGCCCTTGATACTTCCCCTGTGCTTGGAAGTTCCCTTTGTTTGATGGGAAATGAGTGTTTTTGGGGTATTGGCTTGGTCCTCCCCTTTGCTCAAAAGCTTGAGGTTTCTTGGAGGCGCCTTGCAACTGATGCGCATTTTCAGCTGCATCCTTGTTGCCATAGCTGAAACCAGGGTGGTCCGGCCTTTTGAAATTCACAAAAGCCACCTTCTTAGTTTCCTCATCCTCAGATTCGGAATCACTTGATGCGTTTGGTTGGGTGTAGATGTAATTGTCTACCCCGTGTCCGCCTTCTCCACACGTTACACATTTCATTACCTTTTCAACTTGCTTCTTACCCTTTCCGCCCGATTCTTTTAGCTGCTTAACATCTGTAGCTATCCTCTGGATCTGAGAAGTGATTGTCTCCAGTGCCTTGGATTCAAAAGAAGATCCTTCACTGACCTTCTTAGCTTGGCCCCAGTCAGATCTGTCATAGTCAGTGCCGGCTTGCAGCTCGTCCATGTTCTTGATGATCTTTTCAGATCTGCTCGGCTTTTTCCCTAGGAAGTCACTCCCTGCTGATGCGTTCAACGAAACCCTTTCCTCGGGAGTCAGGCCATTATAGAAGGTAGTGATCAAGAACCCTTTCTTATAGTTGTGGTGAGGGCAGTCCCTCTGATATTCTTGGTATCGCTCCCAGGCGTCATGGAGATTCTCATTAGGCTTTTGCATGAACGACGTTATCCTTTGTCTGTTTCTCACTGTCTTCTCAGTTGGGTAGAACTTATTTACGAATGCATCTGCCAATGCTCCCCATCCGTTCAGAGCCTGGTGGGGCAGCCCTAGGTACCATGATAGAGCTTTATCTTCCACAGAAAAGATGAAGCCTTTGCAATAGATTACCTCCTGGGGAACTCCCCTCATCTTGATAGTATCACAGATGTTCTTAAAAGCATCCAAATGGTGATAGGGGTTGTCATTCTTGGAACTCACTCGGAAGCTTTTGTTCTGAATCATGGAGATGATGGACGGCTTGAGTTCGAAGTTTGCGGCGTTGAACCTCAGGACGACGATAGGGCATCTGGAATTGTTAGCCTTAGTGGAGGCTAGCTCCCTCAGAGTCTTCTCTTCTTTGTCTGAGTCGTCGTTGTTGCTGCCTCCCTATTGTTCTTGGTCCTGGTGTCGCCTGCGTCGACGATGGTGGCGATGCCGTACACGGGGGTGGCCTTCCTCGGAGTGCTCTGATTCTTGATCTTCATGTTGATCATTGCCGTCATAACGATCATTGCCACTTGGTCAAGGAGATTCATTCCCATGTCTTCCATGTTGTTCCCCTTCAATATGTTGTGGGTTGACACGAGGAGGCATGATGTCGATGATTGTGCTCGGTCGAAACGTTGATTGGTGTCGGAGCTCGGTGGAACAGTGATCTGTCCTTCAGAGTTCCTGAAAGTGGCATGAAAAACCAAGTTTAGATAATTGAATTATTAATCTTAGGCAAATAATAATAGCAAGGAAAAAGAAAAAGAGAAAGGGTGCTGTCAAACTCATTACTAAGCTTGAGGCACATGAGTGTAGTTAGTGGATTCGGATTCGTCAACAGTACCGTTTTTGCCTTGTCCCCGGCAATGGTGCCAAAAAGTTGACCGGCCTAAATCGCGCATCCTAAAATTGGAGGCAGATTTGAGGTAGTCGAGCTTTTACATTTATAAACCCGAATCCTTCTAGGCCTCCAAAACTTTGCTTATGGGGTCGAACATAGGGACAAGGGGGGTAGTGTTGACAACCCAGAATCGACACGCTACACTCCGTCAGGTATAAAGAGATGATAAATTCCCCAGGAGGGAAGCATAAAGATATCACGATCAAAACAAGAAAACTATCTCCAAGTGGATTTACTAGAAAGATTTAAGGTTTTAAGCATTTAGCAGTTTTTAGGGGTTTTCATGCAACAGCAATAGAAGGATACACTCGGAGCTAAGGCGAGGTCTGTTGATGTTGGATGTTTTTTAGTGGACTCTGTAGTTGATTAGTGTGTGAGTGAGGGATATTCAAATCTGTAATGGGTTGTTCTTTTTGTCTGTAGTTTTTGTGAAAGTGATTTTCTAACCCTCCATGTATTTTCACTTTTATGTTTTGTAATGTATCTATGTGTTACGTTGAGATCCACCATCTGTATGTATACTTTGAATATGCTACAAAGAATCTGTTCTGATCAGATGTTACTCTTTTGCAGAATATTTTTTGTTTTATCTTCGTGTCCAATGGATACTCTTTTCTTTTGAAATACATACATTTTTGTATTAGTATAGTTTTTTTTTCATGTTTTGTTTAGTTTACTCACGAAATGTCAGTTTTTGCTACTATGTGGTTCACATACACTGGTTTCATGTTTTTGACAAACCTTCAGCCACAAGAGTTACTTTCTGGACACTGGAGTTACTTTTTATATCATCACAGTTACTCTCAGTGTTCTCTCAGTTACTCTCAGTGCTATCAGAGTTACTCTTAGTGCTGTCACAATTACTCTTAGTGTTCTCTCAGTTACTCCTTAGTGTTGTCATAGTTACCTCATGGATTACCTCTCTTTTTTAGAGTTACTCTTACAAAGTATGTGAGTTACTCCTTTGAATCATATAGTTACTTTTCTATACTATGACAGTTACTCTTAGTGTTCTTATAATTATACATAGTCTCTAGAAAAAATGATATATATTATACATAGTCTCTGGAACAAACGATATATATTATACATAGTCTCTGGAACACAAAATTCAAAGCATAAAATGATATATATTATACATAGTCTCTGGAAAAATGATACAGAAAACTACAACCAAACCAGCTATAAGGACGATCCATAAACTGAACATAAAAAACAAAGAGCTCAGGGGGTCAGATCCATCCCTGGAAAGATCTATCATACACATCATTTACTCCATTGCAAAGCAGAGACAACAAACCAAAACAACAACTTCAGAATCATCAAAACTTCTGGCAGGTAAGCAAAACCAGACTACAGTAGCAAGAGGAACCATAACCACTGGAATAAGATAACCAAAAAATACAGCCAAACCAGCCTTCAGGATAGTCCAACTTCAGCACCAGCACCGCTCTCGCCAGGGACGTATCTGAGCAATTCATAGTAGGAACATGTAATGACCCCGCCTCCCGGTAACCCCCAATTAAGGGAGACCGAAAGGTCAGAGCCGTTATCCAATAACCCAAATCAAAGGTTAGATAAATAATCAATAATAATTATGAAATTCTACTAACTAAACTGAAAACTGGTATAAAATTAAAACTTTACTTACCTTTGAAAAACTTTGGAAATATATCTATCCAGAGCTTGAATCTACTCTATCTAATCCTCCTTGCACTTTATGTTTTATTTTCACAATGTGTCACTTTACAGTTTGTTCATTTCAGGGTTGTACCTAAAATGCCGACAAACAAAACGTTAGTCAATATATTGAAATATACTGGTATGTGGGGACAAGCAAAAGTTTGCACATATGGATAACAATCTAATTATCACAATCAAGTTAATTAACCAGCCAATTTACATTTTCCAGTATGACATTCTCCATCGCTTTTGCCCTAACCCTGGCATACCCACCTTAGGGTTTCCTTTGCTAATGACTTAAGGCCACCTTCTCAATCCCGATCTTGGTGCCTGGGGTCACCACTCATGGTGCCATCTAGCCATGCAATATCATAGGCCACCTTCTCATTCCTGAGCTTGGTGCCTGGGGTCACCACTCAAGGTGTCCATTGGTCTACCCATCTGGGCCCGACCTTTGGCATCATCCATCAGGGTGGCATGTAGGTGCGAGAATACATACTTCTATTATTAATGTGATAATCATAGTGACTTTATAGTTTGCAAGTATGAACATCCAAACTGATAATTTGCATTCAATGCGGTTAACCATCCAAAAAATCCTTGGGAAACTAAGGCGGTTATTCATAATTAACCACATACATGATCTGACGATTTGAACAGAAATATCCATGCAAATAAGAATCCAAGCAAGCAAGCATTTTCAAAAAGATCCTAAAATAATCACGTAATTCCCTTTTTATTATTCATGTCATCAAGATCCATTAAACCTAGCTCACTTCCTAGGGTTTCAGTTTTAGGGTTTCTATTGCAATTAGGGTTTCCCTTCATCTTTTACTATTTCAAACCCTAATTTTATACCATTACTCATAACCCTTATTATTTTATCTATTCTTCAATATTAAGGTTATTTTAACGACATATAACCCTATTCTCAGATTTAAAGGCACCATTAACCATCAATTAATTTCATTAAGCTTCTTTTACATCAAAGCTACTATTTTTATCCTTTTTAATCCATTACAAATTCATTACACTCATTTATCATCATTTTGTAGTTCATTATGCTCTAATACTCATATGAACGTTATTTATCATTAATTCTTCCTTTTATTTATGAAAAAACCCTAACTACTAGATTTAGGGCATTTATCCACAAATTAGGAACTTTAATGCCCGAAAAATCTTATAGTCATGAAAACTCATTTCTATACATGAAATCGAGTAATTAAAACCATTAGTAGTCCTAATTACCAACATTAGGGTTTCAAGGCCCATTAAAGCCTATTTATGCACATAAACTCTAAATTAAATGAATTACGTGCAAAGTTCATCCTTTTTGTTCCCAATGCCCCTTTTTATCATTATTAATATCAACTTTAACCATCAATTAAACCCTACTAATCACATAATCATATCAAAATAGGGTTCTTTAAACAGTATTACATCTAAAGCTAATAACTTCCATTACTTTTCGAATTGAAAAAGGAATCAGACTTCAATTATGTTTTTAGTGGATTCCCCTCATTTTTCTGAGAAACTTTCATATTTTACACGTATCCATCCGAGCTACGGATCATTAGTTATGAAATTAGCAAAAACACTTACTTTGGGCCATTTAGGTTGCACCACGTCACTGCATCCATGCAACGTATCTCGCTTGCTTTAAAACATTTTGAAATGACCGGTTTGCCCCTTGTTTAAGTCAAGGTTCCTTCAACTTGTGGAGGGCAAACTTGTCCAATGCCGCGCCTTCTTCAACCTCGCACTGCTCTAGCGCAGGCCGCCGTCCAGGCCACGAATGGCTGCTTCCCGCGGTTTGCCCTTCCACCCTCAGGCTCGAGGATCGACGCCGATGGATGCCCTAGCTCTGCCATCATCCACCGCACCTAGGGCACCTCAAACTTGCCACCAAAGTGGTCTCTCCCTAGAGGAAGAAGGATGCGACCGTTGCTGCAACTGCAGCCAGTCTTGCAGCCTAACAGCAGATGTTACGCGTAGCTAAGGACGTCGAGATGGTAGCCGAGCAGTCCAGGGTGGATGTGGAAGCACCCTACCTCCAACCAGATGGCTCCTCATCCCCTGGTTTGCTCTAGGGTTGCTCTGCACCTTTGTTAGGGTTTTGTGTGAAAGAAACAAGAAGAAGGGATATGTAGTTGCGTGGAATCTCTCTCCGGACTCGAACTGGAGGGTCTATCCTTTAAATAGGGGAGTATCCACGCCCCAGATCGCTTGCCCACTAAGCAATCAAGGCTACTCCTTATAGGAAGGGGATTTCCTTATTTTACAAGTATTCTTCTCTCTTTCTTTGTGTACTTTGTTCATTACATCTTAGGAATTCGAAATTCCTCTTGCTTAATCTCTTTATTTCTTGCTTTTCCATCCATAGGCACGAAATCCTATTTTCCTTTAATAGAAATTACTTTCTTTCTAGCAATACCACATAATCCATTAATAATGTATTACATTATTCTCTTATTTTCTTTTATAGGTATTATCTCTTTCCTCTTTATTCATTGGGACTTCTTGGATCCCAAGAAACTCTAATAATTCGAAATGCTTTTTATTGGATACTCATTATCCTTCTAGATGCATCTAAATGCATTATTCTTCATTATTCCTCATTATCTTGTTTATTTCTTATTAAAATATCTCTTTTTGAGGTTTTCTCTTTATTTCTCTTTTGTTTTCCTCATTGGTATCCCTTTTATCATTAGAAATCCTTGGGATACGAAATTCCACTAAGGATAACTCAATTATACCTCTTTTCACTTATTTTCCACCTTTTATCATTGTTTTCAATTTCTTTTCTTAATAGAGAAATATCTAATTGATATTTTCTTTTCTTATTGCTTTATCTTTGTAATTCTGGACTCCTTGGGACCCAAGGAACCCATGTGGCACGAAATCCACCTTGGATTGCATTCTTTTGCCTTCCAGAGGTTTCCACATCTCTCTTTTCTCAAAAACTCAATTATTCATTTATTTATTGGATTTCCTTGTTATTGGGCCCAATAGCCAATAAAGCCCACAACACAATCATCAAGGCTATTGTAAAAAAAATCCATTTATTCAAAAAAAATTATATCATTATTCGTTCCAATATCTTTAACATGAGAAATTACTTTTCTCACCAAAGAACCCAAAAGTTGGGGTTGTAACATCCTTCCCCACTTATAAGAATTTTGTTCTCAAAATTCCATCAAGTAAACAAACAGTTTAGGATAAGCGTTTCATACGTCCATTAGGGCTACCATGTGGCATCACCCTTTCCATGGTGCTTCCCATGAACCTTCATCATCTCATATTCTTCCATTTGAGTTCTTTCTTACCTTGGTATATCATACCCTCCTAGGTGACTCAGGACATTTTAGCCTCTCAAAAGCTGAATAGGTTTAGGGCTCAACACATGGCTTGGATACCTCACATAGTGCTCTAGATCAAACTCATGAAACACATTACACATCATGTTATTCTGAGGGGCAAGCCTAAACACCACCCTCTCCACCAATCCATCTCAAATGGACCCATATATCGGGGACTCAGCTTTCTCAGCTATAGCTTAGAGGGGTCAGATTTTCACATCACATATTCTCCCACAGTGAACTGCATGTCAGTCTACTTTACATCAGCTCGTGACTCATGTCACCACTGGGCTCTCTCTCGAACATTGCACAATCAAAGCGACTTCATCTGCACACACTGTGGTTGACCTTCGCGAGGCCTCCTTCACCAACATCATCTTAATGAAGTGGTGACCGACACAACCTCCTTCTAGAACTTCTTGCATCCCAATAAAGGCTATGGTGGTTAACATCACATCTTAAGAACTGTCTCTTTGTATCACCCTAAACAAGCACACTTGCTCTCATCAGACCCTCTAGTCTGGGTCACACTAACCATTAGTTAGGGGTGATAAACTATACTATCATTGAGTTCATCACGTACCCACTCTACTTTTGGAAGGGAACCTTTAGATCAAACTCAAAGACCTTCGAACTGGCATCATGGTGCAGTTGAACCATCTCTTTTCATATGTAGTTCAACCAGATCTGTCCCTTGACAGAACTCTTCTTTTCTCATGTCATCTAGGTAAGGCGATCTACCATAACCCATATTGTATCTTGACCTTCTTGGTCTAGGAGAGACTCACAACATCCATAGTGATGAACTCCCATTCCCTCTTGTGAACTCTTTATAATGTATATCCATGCACTGGGTTAATGGTGTTCGTCCTTCACCTCCTGGCTTGCATGGCCACATGCTACATGCAACTTTGTTTTAAGCATCTAGAGTACTACCATCACTTACTATCTTTGTAGTACCAAGGTATATCATGACCTCCTATATTGTTATGATTCCTCAAGCTTGATACCTCGGAAACCCTAAACCACTCTCAAAAGGGTTTGATTACCTTCCTATCCAAAGAAGTGTATCTGAGGTTCTATCACCATCCTTTTACTACATCAAGGACTAAACTGGCTAACCAAACAACCATTAACTTGTTCAACATATCTTATTACATCCGAGTTTTAGCCAAAACACATCTTCTTTCCAAACTTAGGGTTAGCCAAACAACCTCAACTTCTTCTAGCCTCTAACTAAACTAGGTAGCTAGATCTCAACCAGAGCATTCATTACCACTTCTTATCCTTAAGTGTTAGGTAACATTCACCTCCATGTATTATACTTATCATCTCATCTCAAACTCTAAGTCTATCTTCATCAAGAAGATCTGAGCTCATCCTCACTGTGATCGAACTCGACCTTGGTTAACTTGCAAATTCCACATAGCTCCTGATAAAACATCCTCAAAAGCTGACTACACTACTTCTCTTAGTGTTTGCAAACCATCCATGTATCATTCACTTCACCAGGGTATGTTATCCTTTCTGTAGCAACGTCTCAACTCACACCATCCTTATCCTTGGTGTGTGGCATGCGTACTGTCCTATCTCTCACTCCAATAACAAGAGGAAATAAGCATTTGGCTGCAGTCCAAACACTACTACAGAAATAGCATTCAGTGTCGCTTTTCTGGGCGTCGGTTATTAAGAAAAACCGACGCCTATCATATAGGGCGTCGGCTGTTTAAGCAAACCGACGTCTATATTCGAAGACCAGCCGGACACGGGTACCGCTTTGTATTTAGCGTCGGTTGACAATAACAAACCGACGCCTAAAAGCTCCTGCAAAATCCAATTTTCGAGCGAAAAGAAAAAATGTCACATACAGCGTCGGTTATTTAAATAGCCACCGACGCCTATATGTGATGAAAACTTTGCGCGCAAAGTGTCACTTATAGCGTCGGTTATCTGTTGATAACCGACGCCGAAAGTGGTTCCCGCCAAACCATTTCGTGAAAATATCGTCCATTTGAGCGTCGGTTGTTTCAAACAACCGACGCTAAATTATTTTAGGCGTCGGTTGTGACAAACAACCGACGCTATAGGTGAAATTTATATCCTGCGATCACCCGACTGTTCCCCTTTCTTCTGTTTCATCGCCTAAACAGCCGACTGCTCCCGCCGCAACTGCTGTCGCCCGACCCTCCAACTGCTGTCGCCCCTCCCCTCCACACCGCCGCCGCCGCAACTGCTGGACCCTCCAACTGCTGTCGCCCCACCCGACTGCTCCCGCCACGCCGCCGCCGCAACTGCTAGTGCCTCCACGCCGCCGCCGCCAGGACGACAGAGCTACTCTCCACCGCCGTCTCGCCGCCGCCGCCAGGACGACAGAGCTGCTCTCCACCGCCGTCGCGCCGCCACCAGGGTTTAGCTAGCTGCTTCTCCGCCGCGCCGCCACCACAGCTCCTCTTTACCGCCGTCTTCTCCAGACCTCCAAACCGGTATGCCCTCTTCTCTGTATTTTATTGATGTACATGTATTTTATTTGTGTGACAATGCTTGCGGGTGATTGGTGGGATTACGAGGGTAGTATTGCTGCAATAGAGATTACGATAGTAGGGGTGAGGCTTGGGGATGAATTTCTCTGCCATAGTTGAAATTTTCTTACTGAAATATGATGATGGGACAATTTTTTCTTACTGAAATATGATGATGGGACAATTTTTTCTCTGCCATTTACAAACATGAGGTATAATCAAGCTATAATAGATTATAATCAAGCTATAATATATGTTTTTTCTAGATCATTAGACCTATATACATTATTTTTGAAACTATTATGTCATAGTTCTCATGAGGTATAATCAAGCTATAATAGATTATAACCCATGTTTACCTTACTTGGCTATAATCATAAGTAATTCACGGTTACCACTAAATATTATTCTCATTCCATTTCAAGTTACATTACCTTTTGTCATTAGGGTTAGGGTTGCTCTTTTGAACTTGACTAGGGTTTTTAGGGTTATGTTCAATCATCACCCCTATATCATAACTCCTCATTCTTAGGAGCTTATATTATTATCTTTACATTCAATTGTATCACAAATAATCTATCAATCAAGTCACAACCTTTCATAATTAGGGTTAGGACTTCTATTGTATCCGATTAAGGTCGTTAGGGTTTTATTCAACAGACAAACCCTAATTCATAACCCCGACATCTAGGATTTTAATTCATTACTTTAAGTATTCAATTATACTTGATTACTTTCATCAATTATCATTATAAGGTATTACCTTTCTCATACAATTAGTACAAGTTTCTTTCATCCTTACTAGAATATTAGATTCAACTTTAACTTGTTATATTGTCTGCTGCTTTTTAGGGTATACTAGCTAGCCTACACTTTTCAAAGTGTATCCTTCTCATTAATTTCAAGTGTATCCATTCATTATATTCAAGGTGTATCGGCCTACACTCATTAAGGTGTGTCAACCTAGGTATATCACCTACATGTTACACCTTGTGTCGGCCTAGAAACATGTGTTTGTAATGGTCAAAGTAATATGAAAAGGTCAACTTACCGAAAAGAATGCTCTTCTACCTTTTATGATATTCAAGAAAACCCTAGTTTGATGAACATGTTGTTAAACATGTTAATTATGTTTCTTCTATATATTCTGATGTCATTATATAATTGTGTGATCCCAACATATTAAATTGAGTTAGAATGATTTCATGAATTATAGGGTTTTAAAGTTGATAAACATGTACATGCGGAAATAGGGTTACTAAACCAATGGTTATAACATAGTATGATCTTAATCTGATCTGGATGTTCATAATAATGTAGTATGTTAAATATGATGATTAGGGATACATATAATGTCTAGTAAAGATTCCTAGACCTTTTGTTTAAAACTATTGATTTCTTGATTTATTATTTAATAATGCTCTGTTGATTAGGATTAACCATGTTTCCTGTAGTTTATAGACAATTATTATATATAAGAATGACAACACATGTATTTGTTGGCCTAGAAACCCGTCCAAGATTTACTCATTAGGAGTAAATCTTGGATAGTCCCCGGTTTGGGACTGTTCTTGAACACCTAATCTCACTTAGGATGTAAGTGTATAATGTGTATTGGGTTTTCGAGAAGATTTCGGTAGCATATCCCCGTTTGTTCTCTAAGTACATATGTACTTAGAGAACATCGGGGAAATGCTGCCGAAATTTTCTTGAAAACCAAATACACATTATACACTTACTAGTGAGATTAGGTGTTCAAGGATGGGATAGGTGGTACACATTTATTATATATAAGAATGACATCAAATGTATTTGTTGGCCTAGAAACCCATCCAAGATTGACTCATTAGGAGTAAATCTTGGATAGTCCCCGGTTTGGGACTGTTCTTGAACACCTAATCTCACTTAGGATGTAAGTGTATAATGTGTATTGGGTTTTCGAGAAAATTTCGGTAGCATTTCCCCATTTGTTCTCTAAGTACATATGTACTTAGAGAACAGCGGGGAAATGCTGCCGAAATTTTCTTGAAAACCAAATGCACATTATACACTTACTAGTGAGATTAGGTGTTCAAGGATGGGATAGGTGGTACACATTTATTATATATAAGAATGACATCAAATGTATTTGTTGGCCTAGAAACCCATCCAAGATTGACTCATTAGGAGTAAATCTTGGATAGTCCCCGGTTTGGGACTGTTCTTGAACACCTAATCTCACTTAGGATGTAAGTGTATAATGTGTATTGGGTTTTCGAGAAAATTTCGGTAGCATTTCCCCATTTGTTCTCTAAGTACATATGTACTTAGAGAACAGCGGGGAAATGCTGCCGAAATTTTCTTGAAAACCAAATATACATTATACACTTACTAGTGAGATTAGGTGTTCAAGGATGGGATAGGTGGTACACATTTATTATATATAAGAATGACATCACATTATACGCTTAGGATGTAAGTGTATACCCTAATCTTTTCCTAATATATACTTGTTTCCTAATATATACTTGTTTTCTCTGATCATAGAATGGATAGATCATGGATGTCCATTCGTAATCGTTGCACCCCAGAGTTTATATCTGGTCTTGATCAGTTTATTAGAGTTGCCGAGGAACATAGGAAAAAACCTACAGATAGGTTCTACTGTCCATGTAGGCATTGCGGTAACATCTTGAAAGTCAACACTGGTGAGGAAATCAAAAGTCATGTCATGTGCAACGGGATTGTACAAGGCTATACAGAATGGCACTGGCATGGAGAGATTTCAAAATCGAAACCAGTAGATGTCGATAGTAGTGCTTGGGTGGAAGAAGAAATTGCCTCCGATGACGTAAATGTGAACGAACCAGTTCCAGCAGACATCGTTGATGCGATGCTGGATAGTTGTAGGGTAGAGCACACCGATCCACCTCCTATCTTTACAAACATTGTGCATGATGCTGAGATACCGTTATACACAGGCTGTGCTAAGTTTACGAAGCTTAGCGCTGTTTTGAGATTGTATAAGTTGAAAGCTAACAATAGATGGAGCGACAAAAGCTTCACTTCATTGTTGACTTTGTTGAAAGAAATTCTTCCTGAAGGAAACGAGCTTCCAATCTCAACATACCAGGTAAAGAAAATGTTGTGTCCAATGGGAATGGAGGCCAAGAAGATACACGCATGCCCGAATGATTGTGTATTATTTCAAAAGGACTATGTAGATTTGAAAGATTGTCCAAAATGTGGTGCGTCACGGTATAAATTGACGACTTCGGGGGAGTCCAAAACTGGTTCTCCTGCCAAGGTGTTGTGGTATCTACCTATAATATCACGGTTTCAACGCTTGTTTGCAAATCCGAAAGATGCGAAGAATCTGAGGTGGCATGCAGATGTTAAGAAAAATAATGATGGGATCCTACGACATGCGTCTGATTCCCCACAGTGGAAGAAGATTGATCTACTGTACCCTAAATTTGGTGAAGAAGATAGGAATCTAAGACTTGGGCTTTGTACAGATGGGATGAATCCGTACGGGACATTGAGCAGCCAACATAGCACTTGGCCAGTCATGCTTGTTATATACAATCTTCCTCCCTGGATGTGTATGAAAAATAAGTACGTTATGTTGTCATTGTTGATATCGGGCCCTAAACAACCCGGAAATGATATCGATGTTTATCTTGAACCTTTGATTGATGACTTAAAGAAACTTTGGGCTGAAGGTGTGATGACCTATGATGCTTCAGCAAAAGAGACATTTCGTTTGCACGCTATGTTGTTTTGCACTATTAATGACTTTCCAGCATATGGGAATTTGTCTGGATATAGTGTCAAAGGAGCTAAAGCGTGTCCTATATGTGAAGAAAACACTGATTCAATAAGACTAAAACATGGCGGAAAGACTGTATATCTTGGTCATCGAAGGTTTCTTTCAAAATTCCATCCGTATCGTAGGAAGCGCAAAGCATTCAATGGATGGAATGATGAACGGAGTGCACCTAAACCTATACCAGGGGATGTTGTTTATGAAAGAGTAAAAGACATTGTCAATGAATTTGGTAAGAAATCACAATGTAGTATGGCCACACGGAGTGACAATTCTTCATTCAAGAAGAAGTCAATATTTTGGGATCTTCCTTATTGGAGTTCTTTGACAGTCAGGCATTGTATCGATGTAATGCACGTTGAGAAAAATGTCTGTGATAGCATCATTGGTACTCTATTAAATATACCAGGTAAGACTAAAGATGGGATAAAATCCAGACTGGACCTACGTGAAATGGGAATAAGGTCAGAATTAACAGAATTACGTGAAATGGGTAATAAAAGAACATACTTACCTCCCGCTTGTTACACGTTGTCTAGAAAGGAGAAGAAAACTTTTTGTGAATGCTTGGTAAATGTTAAGGTGCCACATGGTTACTCATCCAACATCCGTAGATTGGTATCAATGAAAGATCTGAAGTTGATAGGTCTTAAATCTCATGATTGTCACACTCTAATGCAACAAATATTGCCTGTGGCTATTCGATCTATATTGCCGAAGCATGTAAGGTTTGCAATTACCAGACTTTGTTTCTTTTTCAATAGTCTATGCAGCAAAGTTATTGACCCTGATACTCTCGATAATTTGCAAAGAGAAGTGGTTGTTACCCTATGTCAGCTTGAGATGTATTTCCCTCCTTCGTTCTTTGATATCATGGTACATCTTGTTGTCCACTTGACTAGGGAAGTGAAAATGTTGGGACCAGTTTTCTTGCATTGGATGTATCCTTTTGAACGATACATGAGCGTTTTTAAAGGTGATGTCCGAAACCGTTATCGGCCTGAAGGGAGTATTATTGAAGGTTATGTGGCGAGAGAGGTTATGGATTTTTGTAATGACTTTCTCAGTGGTAATGACACTCCTGATAATGACAAGAATATTGAGGAGGGCAAAGGAATTTTGGGATTACGGGTGAAAGTAATCAGCCGTGAGCAGTTGGAACAAGCTCACTTGTATATTTTACACAATATGGATGAAGTGAGTGTTTATATCGAGGAACATACCAATTTCATAAAGAGACAACATCCTCGAGCAAGTTCAATGTGGCTTGCTAGAGAGCATAATAAGACTTTTACTAAGTGGTTTGAAGATAAAGTCTTACATCAACTATCTCAAACACCAAATGATATTACAGAAACTATCAAATGCCTCGCCTTTAAACCAAAACCGAATGTTATGTCTTATGAAGGGTTTGACATTAATGGATTCACATATTACACAAAGCGCCAAGATGATAAGAGTGTCGTCCAAAATAGTGGGGTCACTCTTCAAGCGTCGACTATGTACTTTGCAAGTGCAAAGGATAAGAGTCCACGTGAAGCTAAAATGTCATATTACGGTGTCATTGAGGACATTTGGGAGTTTGACTACATAGATTTCAAAATTCCGCTCTTTAAATGTAATTGGGTTGATAACACCAAAGGAGTTATAGTGGATGAATTGGGTTTCACTTTGGTGAACTTTGAAAAGATTGGCGAGAAGGGTGAACCATTCATATTGGCATCACAGGCGAAACAAATATTCTATATCGATGATCCTGCAAATGATAAATGGTCGGTTGTTCTTCATGGTAAAAGACAGTTCATTGAAGATCCTATAGATGAAGAAGAGTACTATGATAAGTATGATGACTCCAGTCCATTCTCAGTTGGGTTGCCAACTCCACAAAATATTGAAGCTAATGATGACTTATATGTGCGCGGAGATCACAATGAAGGATTGTTAATTGATAAAAGATCACAATTTTAGAGACATGTATGTTTATACAAATGCTAAATGTTTGCCTTTTTCTAGTTAATACAAATGCTAAATGTTTGCCTTTTTCTAGTTAATACAAATGCTAAATGTTTGCCTTTTTCTAGTTAATACAAATGCTAAATGTTTGCCTTTTTAATGACATTTTCAGATGGCTGACCATGATGAGCATGATGTCCATGATGAGCATGAAGTCCATGATGAGCATGGCGAGGATACTAATGTAAGTTCTAAAAACATATCCTGTATTTCTATAAAATTCATTATCTTCTAGTTATGTCATATATCCTATATTTCTATATTGGGCTAAGTTAGTGTGTTTTATTTTTGTCAAATTTTAGGTTGATGCACCTGTACCCACTGAAGCACTGGAGCAACTTGATGCGCAACACCAGACACTTAACAAGAAAAGGGGCATCACCCTGTTGAAGAAGTTATTAGCGCTAAGTGGTAGTGGATCTAAATTGGTGGTGGAGTTTGATAATGGAGGAAATCCAATTGGAGTGAACCGCAATAATTTTGTGAACTATCTTGGGTGTACCACTCGGGGCCATTGTGGTGTTAAGTATGACAATTGGCATAAAGTTCCTCAAGCGAAAAAAGACTCGATATGGAAGGATTTATGCGTGAGTTATTATTATTTGCAATTCTATTTTGTAGATTACAAATTCTATTATTTGCAATTCTATTTTGGATACTAGTTAATAACATTTCTATTTTACAGAATCTGTTTGCATTGGATGAGAAGTTGCATCGTAAAAATGTGATGCAACGCGCTGGAAAGATGCTTAGGAATTATAGGACAAATCTGAACAGAGAATACATAAAAGAGGGTGATAAGAAGAAGAAGTCAGCCCTTGAACAATGGAACTTCTTGGACAAAGAAGATTGGGACAATTTTGTTGCTTCAAGAAAATCTGAAGAATTCAAGGTATTAGGCGTCACTCCTAATTTAATTAATATACATTGTATTCACCTATTCAAGATTAGCATTTAGTGCTACTAACCAAATCATTAATGTGCATACTAACTAGGCCCTCAGTGACGCACAAAAAGCAAGGCGTGCACTGAATGTGCATGACCACACTATGGGTCCAAAAGGCTATGCAAGCGTTCGCCAAAGACTACAGGCGGAGTCTGCGGCTACTCAGGAGTCTGCTCCTACTCAGGAGTCTGCTCCTACTCAGGAGTCTGCCACACCCATTCCTCGCCATGATATCTGGATAGCTGGCAGGCAAAACAAGAAGGGTGAAATAAAGAAGCCTGTAACTGCTGAGGCGGCTGCAAAAATGGTAAAATACAACTCTTAGAGAAATCATTTGAATATTGATTATTTGTGGTGTTAACTTACCAATTTCTATTTATGGTGATTAGCGGGAGCTGCACGAGCAGAGGAAACAAGGCACGTTCATCCCTCAGGGCACAAGGGATGAATTGACAGTTGCTCTGGGTAACCCAGAGCATCCTGAACGTGTTAGAGGTGCCGGCGCTGGTGTTGGCATCAAAGCATTCTTTGGGCCATCCCAGCGCAAACCCAGAGCAGGACTTTCTCAAGAAGAGGTAACCTATTCTTTTTTTAGAATGTTACTGCAAAAGGAAATTCATTAATAAGAAGCTAATGTTTCTTTTATCCATGTATAGGAGAATAAGAGAGTTGAGGATTTAGTTGCTAAGAAGATCAACGATGTAGTTGCTGAGAAGGTCAAGGAAGAATTGCTGCGGTGGCAGGCATCTCAGGCTTCCAATACGCCTATGGCGACCCACTCTTCTCCTGATGCACAGACTGCGAGTAATCCTGGAGACCCATCGCCTAGCACGTCTGCTGTAAGTATTGTTTATGACATTGTAGTTAGTCTTTTCAAGTTGTTATGTTTTCAAGATGATATGTATATATGTATAATATTCTTTACGTAAATTTGTAGGCATTGAAGCCATGCCGCTTAAGAATGCAAGACTACGTTGTTGCAGAGGCGCAGGCTTACCCGTCCCTTCCTGGGGCAATGTTTCACGGGACTCCAATGCCACAGGGCTACGTTCGTGTGAGCCCGATACGTGTGTTACCTGATTGGAGAGAAGCTACATTGCCATATGCCCACCCGGATATTGATACACTTGGTGAGGCAGAAGGCGGGGTGATATTGTGGCCCAAAGCAGATGTCGTCTACACGACTGAAATTGTAAGATAAATTTACATTGATTTAGACTGTTAATGTGTATATATGATGTCAACTGATCTGAAATTATATGTACAGGTTAAAAAGAAGACACCAGGAGCACCTAGGCCTCCACTTCCACTTCCCGCATTACCCGATTGGGTTCCAACTGACCTAACATACCCGTTAGGTCCTGCTTGTAGGGGAATGGCATGTTGGCTACGGGCACATAATGTACATTGCCCTATAATTATTTCTTTAGATGCAGATTATGCAGGTCAATCATACGATAGCTCTTTATTTATACAAGATATTATTGAGCTGTTTAAGTATGATTGGCTGAATACATCAATGATAGAGACATGGATAAGGTGAGATCTTGTTTATACATCCATATACCTTGTGTAAGATCCGGTGATCTGGTTTCTTATATATTAATGCATACGCCTATATGTTTTGCAGCTACCTAGTCGAAGATCATTGCAAACAATTTGCATTTGATCATGTGGGATTTTTGATTCCATCATTGATTAGTTTGGTAGCTAAAGATCCTGATAATGTTCAACAATACTGTATAGATGCTTTTACAATTTTTGGTCAGCAAAATAAGACGATAATAATAGCTCCATTCAATGTCAAGTAAGTTTACTTTATTTATAATTTGGACTTAAGAAAATTCCATTTTTATTTTGCATTTTGAGTTATTAATTGTTAACTTCTTACTTCTAGCGGTAGACATTGGGAGTTACTAGTTATTGTCCCCGGGACATTCACTGTTTATTATCTAGATCCTGCGGGGAGTACATTGAACACTAAAATTGGACACGTAATGAGAATGCCATTATTCTGGTGAGAAATATTTCATTTTTATATCCGTTAACATCTTTTATTACATTACTATTTACTTATGCAATTTATTGTGTTATATTAACATGTAGGGGTTTAGATGCATTCAAAAAGGCTGGAGGAACGGTCCCAAGGAAAAAGAACCAGCCAATAAATTGGCAGAACGTACAAGTAAGTTCCCGACTCAAATATATATATTATTGATGTGAATTGTGCTTAGTTGTATTATTTTGTATGTTTCAATTTATAGTGTGCTACACAAGACAATGGATGGGCATGCGCATACTATGTGATGCGATTTATGCAGATGATTATCAAATATGCCGCATTGGACATCGATACCATACGTGAGGTATTATATATAGTCTCATTAGTTAGTATGCAATATATCAATCTTATATTATTTTTATATTATTACTTATATATATACATCATTATCTTTGCAGGTGTTTAAAACTGACAACACTACAGGTAAACGTTTAAAAAATATACATGCTCCATATACGATGGAAGCATTAAATGAAGTAAGAGAAGAATGGGCAAAAGCCATACAAGCAGTGGCAACTGTAAGATATAATTGGGATGTTGATAGCGATAATGAATGATACTATGTAAATGAATATTTCTGAATGTTAATACATGTATTTGAATGTTTCTATATGTGTGTGAATGTGAGAATTGAATTGATGTCTGAATGTATGTACTTGTGTAGAATTTTGCTTGTGACTTTTGCAGGTTTGCGGCCTGTTTGTAGGCTGATATCAATGGATGTCGTAAACCTGCAGTTCAGAAAACTGAACTGCAGGTTCTCATCCTGCTGACCAGTCACAGCAGGCCTGCAAACTGATATGAAAAAAAAAAAATATAAATAGGCGTCGGTTATTTATAGAAAACCGTCAGGAAAGACCTACAGCGTCGGTTTTTTTCAATAAACCGACGCCTGATGTGGCCAAAGCAGTCCTGGAAATGGCGTCAGATATTCATATCAAACCGACGCCTATTTAACATATAGGCGTCGGTCGTTTAGTATATAACCGACGCCAAAAGTGTTCGCGCCACAAAAAATGGCGTCATCTAGGGCACTTTATGCGTCGGTCATCTACTAAAAGACCGACGCTATATTCCATAGTGGCGTCAGTTATTTACTAAAACACCGACGCAGAAAGTGCCCTAGATGATGCTGTTTTCTGTGGCGCGAACCCTTTTGGCGTCGGTTCTCTACTAAACGACCGACGCCTATAGATTAAATAGGCGTCGGTTAAAAAACCGACGCCGAAGTGTTCGACCTTTAGCGGCGCCCACATAGGCGTCGGTCGGAAACCGACGCCAAATGGGGTTAAACGACCGACGCCAAAGGCCGTTTCTGTAGTAGTGAAATACAGAGTTCTTCCTATTCTAAGAGTAGAGATGGTACATCCCACCTTGCCAGTACACCTTTAAACCTGAGTTGAACATGCAACTTATGTCTCTACATCACAAAGATCATGATATAAACATTTCTTCCAAGGAAAACTAGTCTCAAACCTACTTGGTCCAAACACAATCCTTGGTCGTCTCCTCTAGGTCTATAGGGTTCCGACACTTTTGGGGCCTTCCCTCTTCCCTTATGCATCCAAAGAGTGGCCTACTCATCTGCCCTTTGGGTCCTATGAGTTCATGAAGGTGATCAATCTCCTAACCCATGGCCCTCAGACAATGATAGCTGTTACCTCCCGACCCTATGGTCATGTGCAACTAGGGAATTAGGCAACTCCTTCTTCCATCGGTCTTATCCCTACCTGACCCTAGGATAGACTTAGGATTCTAACATAGTACATGTTCAACTTAGAACCTTAACCGATCCTTCATCATCTCTCTATAGGGTTTGGTCCCTCTAAAGGCAACCGAGATATCATCAACCTCCAGGGATCATGCATGAGGCAACCACTACCATCCACTTAGGTCGCATCATTCTTGACTCTCCACTGTTCCTCACATCTCGAGGTTTTAGGTTTCCAACCTTCTTGCTTGGTTCCTTCTTACTCTCTCTCTAAAGCTAACTTCACATCCAACCATACTACTAGAGGTCCTCTCTCCATGAAGGCTCATGCTCACAAGCATACCCCTATGTGGGTGAAGCCTATGCTCAACTCATGTTTGGCTCTAGATTATCCATATGCTTATCTCATAAGCCATCCATCGTGCCCTTTTGGCCAGGGTTTCAACCTACTACCGTACCACTGATATACTCTGGGTGCATGCTATACCCTACTTTCATAAGCCATAGGGTTTCTATAGGTTCTTCACTAACCCCATTAATGAAAGAGCTATCCTTCACTCTATCATGCACGCCCCTTTCCCGGGTTGCCAAAGGTGCTAGGTCATCCAACCTCTCATGGCTCATATGGAAATCCAAAGGCATATCTATCCAAACACCCAGTCAACCATGTCATCTAACTCATCATGTCATCTCTCTCGCTAACCTCCACTTAGGGTTAGGGTTAACATCATCATTAAAGGATGTGCTAGGTCTCTACTTTAATGGATATCTCTACCTCCAAGACTCACTTTCTCTACTCATCCTCCTGACAAGAAGGTCTAGCCTCAGGTCTCTCTTGAGGGAAATGACAACTTATGTCATATGACTTGAGCATGTATCTATTCTTTAGTTTGCGCTTAATCTATTAAGCTTATGTCCATGACATCTTATTTACATGATTTTCATTAATTTGGTGGAGGATTCCTTAGACCTTATTAACTTTACCCATACCTCAAGAGGGTGAGGAGAAGAGAGAAAACCCTAATCCTTAAGGTCCTTAATAGAATTTGAGTTGAGAAGGGATGAACAAGATGAGAGAGTCCTAAAGGTATCTTATTTCAAGTCATATCCTCAGACATCGGCCAGGCAATCACACAATCCGGGAGTCCTCGTATTCCAACTAGCGGTGTGGAGGAAAATATTGCCAACCCCCGGACATGATCCTTTTCTAGACACCTCAATCTTTCACACAATCCTCTAATAACTCCCTTGGGTTTTACATAATTTGTAAAATTTAATAATTATTAAAGATTAATTGAGGAACCTATGCTCTGATACCATTTGTAACGACCCCGCCTCCCGGTAACCCCCAATTAAGGGAGACCGAAAGGTCAGAGACGTTATCCAATAACCCGGATCAAAGGTTCGAAAAATAATCAATAATAATTATGAAATTCTACTAACTAAACTAAAAACTGGTATAAAATTAAAACTTTACTTACCTTTGAAAAACTTTGGAAATCTATATATCCATAGCTTGAATCTACTCCATCTAATCCTCCTTGCACTTTATGTTTTATTTTCACAATGTGTCACTTTACCGTCTGTTCATTTCAGGGTTGTACCTAAAATGCCGACAAACAAAACGTCAGTTAGTATATTGAAATATACTGGTATGTGGGGACAACCAAAAGTTTGCACATATGGATAACAATCTAATTATCACAATCAAGTTAATTAACCAACCAATTTACATTTTCCAATATGACATTCTCCACCGCTTTTGCCCTAACCCTGGCATACCCACCTTAGGGTTTCCTTTGCTAATGACTTAAGGCCACCTTCTCAATCTCGAGCTTGGTGCCTGGGGTCACCACTCATGGTGCCCTCTAGCCATGCAATATAATAGGCCCCCTTCTCATTCCCGAGCTTGGTGCCTGGGGTCACCACTCAAGGTGTCCATTGGTCTACCCATCTGGGCCTGACCTTTGGCATCATCCATCAGGGTGGCATGTAGGTGTGAGAATACATACTTCTATTATTAATGTGATAATCATAGTGACTTTATAGTTTGCAAGTATGAACATCCAAACTGATAATTTGTATTCAATGCGGTTAACCATCCGGAAAATCCTCGGGAAACTAAGGCGGTTATTCATAATTAACCACATACCTGATTTGACGATTTGAACAGAAATATCCATGCAAATAAGAATCCAAGCAAGCAAGCATTTTCAAAAAGATCCTAAAATAATCACGTAATTCCCTTTTTATTATTCAAGTCATCAAGATCCATTAAACCTAGCTCGCTTCCTAGGGTTTCAATTTTAGGGTTTCTATTGCAATTAGGGTTTCCCTTCATCTTTTACTATTTCAAACCCTAATTTTATACCATTACTCATAACCCTTATTATTTTATCTATTCTTCAATATTAAGGTTATCTTAACGACATATAACCCTATTCTCAGATTTAAAGGCACCATTAACCATCAATTAATTTCATTAAGCTTCTTTTACATCAAAGCTACTATTTTTATCCTTTTTAATCCATGACAAATTCATTACACTCGTTTATCATCATTTTGTAGTTCATTATGCCCTAATACTCATATGAACGTTATTTATCATTAATTCTTCCTTTTATTTATGAAAAAACCCTAACTACTAGATTTAGGGCATTTATCCACAAATTAAGAACTTTAATGCCCGAAAAAGCTTATAGTCATGAAAACTCATTTCTATACATGAAATCGAGTAATTAAAGCCATCAGTAGTCCTAATTACCAACATTAGGGTTTCAAGGCCCATTAAAGCCTATTTATGCACATAAACTCTAAATTAAACGAATTACGTGCAAAGTTCATCCTTTTTGTTCCCAATGCCCCTTTTTATCATTAACAGGTTAATATCAACTTTAACCATCAATTAAACCCTACTAATCACATAATCATATCAAAATAGGGTTCTTTAAACATTATTACATCTAAAGCTAATAACTTCCATTACTTTTCGAATTGAAAAAGGAATCAGACTTCAATTATATTTTTAGTGGATTCCCCTCATTTTTCTGAGCAACTTTCATATTTTACACGTATCCATCCGAGCTACGGATCATTAGTTATGAAATTAGCAAAAACACTTACTTTGGGCCATTTAGGTTGTGCCACGTCACTGCATCCATGCAACATATCTCGCTTGCTTTAAAACATTTCAAAATGACCAGTTTGCCCCTAGTTTAAGTCAAGGTTCCATCAGCCCATGGAGGGAAAACTTGTCCAATGCCGCGCCTTCTTCAACCTCGCGCTGCTCTAGCGCAGGCCGCCGTCCAGGCCACGAATGGCTGCTTCCCGCGGTCTGCCCTTCCACGCTGAGGCTCGAGGATCGACGCCGATGGATGCCCTAACTCCGCCATCATCCGCCGCACCTAGGGCACCTCAAACTTGCCGCCAAAGTGGTCTCTCCCAAGAGTAAGAAGGATGCGACCGTTTCTGCAACTGCAGCCGGTCTTGCAGCCTGACAGTAGATGTTGCGCGTAGCTAAGGACGTCGAGATGGTAGCCGAGCAGTCCAGGGTGGATGTGGAAGCACCCTGCCTCCAACCAGATGACTCCTCAGCCCCTGGTTTTCTCTAGGGTTGCTCTACACCTTTGTTAGGGTTTTGCGTGAAAGAAACAAGAAGAAGGGATATGTAATTGCGTGGAATCTCTCTCCGTAGTCGAACTGGAGGGTCTATCCTTTAAATAGGGGAGTATCCACTCCCCAGATCGCTTGCCCACTAAGCTATCAAGGCTACTCCTTATAGGAAGGGGATTTCCTTATTTTACAAGTATTCTTCTCTCTTTCTTTGTGTACTTTGTTCATTAGATCTTAGGAATTCGAAATTCCTCTTGCTTAATCTCTTTATTTATTGCTTTTCAATCCATAGGCATGAAATCCTATTTTCCTTTAATAGAAATTACTTTCTTTCTAGCAATACCACATAATCCATTAATAATGTATTACATTATTCTCTTATTTTCTTTTATAGGTATTTTCTCTTTCCTCTTTATTCATTGGGACTTCTTGGATCCCAAGAAACTCTAATAATTCGAAATCCTTTTATTGGATACTCATTATCCTTCTAGATGCATCTAAATGCATTATTCTTCATTATTCCTCAGTATCTTGTTGATTTCTTATTAAAATATCTCTTTTTGAGGTTTTCTCTTTATTTATCTTTTGTTTTCCTCATTGGTATCCCTTTTATCATTATAAATCCTTGGGATACGAAATTCCACTAAGGATAACTCAATTATACCTCTTTTCACTTATTTTCCACCTTTTATCATTGTTTTCAATTTCTTTTCTTAATAGAGAAATATCTAATTGATCTTTTCTTTTCTTATTGCTTTATCTTTGCAATTCTGGACTCCTAGGGACCCAAGGAACCCATGTGGCACAAAATCCACCTTGGATTGCATTCTTTTTCCTTCCAGAGGTTTCCACATCTCTCTTTTCTCAAAAACTCAATTATTCATTTATTAATTGGATTTCCTTGTTATTGGGCCCAATAGCCAATAAAGCCCACAACACAATCATCAAGGCTATTGTAAACAAAATCCATTTATTCAAAACAAATTATATCATTATTCATTCCAATATCTTTAACATGAGAAATTACTTTTCTCACCAAAGAACCCAAAAGTTGGGGTTGTAACAGAACAACCAGTCAAAAAAAAGTCACTTAAGAATCATGATCAGATCAGACTATATATAACTCTCAGAAGTAAAAATCTCTTAAGAAATAGTATTATGAAATAGTATTAGATGAGGGACTATGAGAACATTAAGAATGGTAGTAGGAGGTATGCTGTTCCAAAGTGGGTGAAATGAGAGCATTGGAACTTAAAAGAAGAGGATAGTAGACCTGCTGATGGTGTCATGCGAGATCAATCGCTGCTACATAGTTGGGAGGTGATATGCTGGTCCTGGTGGCTTCTAAATAGTTGGGAGGTGGTAGGAGAGGCTAGGAGGGAGGAAGAAGAGGCAGAGCAGGGGCTGTGGGACGAGATGAGTGGTTATGTTGAAGAAAGCCAAGGCATTGTGAGGAGGGCTGGGTTGGTGGTGGAGGGATTGGGGAGAATTTCTGGTTACTGTGTAGATGACCACCGCTGGTGGTAAGGGCTGGGTTGGTTGTGGAGGGATTGGGGAGTATTTCTGGTTACTAGGCAGACAACCACCACCATGAGTATATGCAGGAGGGGTTTATGGCTGGTTACTGGGTAGACAACCACCACCGCGGGTATCTGTAGGAGGGGTTTATCAAAGACCACCACCACAGTAGTGACCCCAGGATGGTTGGGGGGCGGTAGACAGTATAGGCGGTGATGGGGAAGATTATCGACCAAAAGTCAAGGAGAAAAGGGTGGTAGCACATACCTATTTATGATCGGAAGGCTGGAAAGAAGAAGAAGCAATGTCTTCTGCAGATGTTGTGGTGTCAGCTATCGTAGATGAGTCAACTTGTAAAGGATTCACCCATGAACCTGGTGGTGATTGGTATTTCTCCCTAATGAATAGCTGATTTGCAGACTCATCCGTTCCAGATTCACCAGGCACTCTGAAGAGCGGAAGTAGTTCGGTTGATGTTTCTAAGAAAAAATTTGTGATCCATACTGTGATAGCCTGGTGATCGGTTGGCCTGAGAAAGATGATCCAATCTCTGTGAAGATTGAGCTGTGTGATCATCTATTTCCAGCCACTACCAGTGGCAAGGGATCCATTTTCATTTTGAATAAGGGTGATCTGAAATGTCTGGTTTCCGATACGGAAGGTGGTGTTTCCTGGTTTAATGTGAAAATGGAGACATTTCCATTCTATAGGCAGTTGAATGGATTACATAGTTTTGTCATCAAGGGTGTAGTTCATGGCTTGGATGAACGGCTTCATAGTAGGTTGTGTTGAGGTTTATGAGAACACTTGGAATGGTAGAAGGAGGTATGCTATTCCAAAGTGGGTGAAAGGGTGAGAACCATTGGCCATAGTAATGAAATGAGAGCATTGAAACTTAAAAGAAGAGGATAGCAGACCTTGTGAGGAGGGATGGGTTGGTGGTGGAGGTACTGGGGATTATTTCCACAAGAGTTACTTTACAAAGTACAACAGTTACATTTTTTAACGCTAGAGTTACTTTTTATGTTGTCACAATTACTCTTGGTGTTGTCACAGTTACTCTTAGTATTGTCGCAGTTACTCTTAGTGTTATCACAGTTACTCTACTATTGACACAATTACTTTTTATATTGTCATAGTTACTCTTAGTGTTGTCACAATTACTTTTTATATGTTACTCATTTAAAGAATATTTTTTGTTTTATCTTCGTGTGCAATGGATACTCTTTTCTTTTGAAATACATACATTTTTGGATTAGTACAATTTCTTTCATGTTTTTTTCAGTTTACTCACAAAATGTCAGTTTTTGCTACTATGTGGTTCACATACACTGGTTTTGTGTTTTTGACAAACCTTCATCCACAAGATTTACTTTCTGGACGCTGGAGTTACTTTTTATATCGTCACAGTTACTCTCAGTGTTCTCTCAATTACTCTCAGTGCTCTCACAGTTATTCTTAGTGCTGTCACAATTACTCTCAGTGTTCTCTCAGTTACTCTTTAGTGTTGTCACAGTTACCTCATGGAGTACCTCTCTTTTTTTAGAGTTACTCTTACAAAGTATGTGAGTTACTCCTTTGAATCATACAATTACTTTTCTATACTATCACAGTTACTCTTAGTGTTCTTATAATTATTCTAAGAGTTATGATATTATCATCACTCTTTCTCTTATGTTGTTTTCTTGTTTGGTAGTCTAACTCAAAGTATATATCTCCATACAAAACCGCAACAGTTTTACATTCAAGAACACAACATTCAAAGCACAAAATGCTATATATTAATCTAAAAATACTTGTGTTTGCAATATGATTTAGATCAAAAATGTAATTTTCAGGCTTTTCGCAGCACACAAGTAAATGTATCTCATAGCGGTTACACATCAAAATTCCAGAAGCAAAATGTTCAAGTTTTACATTTCAATTAATAATTCACTATTTCAGCTAAAATTCAACAATTTATCTAGGCTTGAAACAACCTCTTCCTCCGTGCTCTTCTCTTCATCTGCTTCTTCTGTCTTCTCTTCTTCTTGCTACATTCATCTCTTCCTCCCTTGTTCTCCTCAGATGGGCCTTTTTTGATGTCTTCATTGTTATCTTTTTGATGCACTTGTACTGGTTGCAACTCCCCCCTCACCATCATTCTCTAAAAAATATCAGCCCTTATGGCCGGCATGACCTTGCAGGTGAAGTCCATGTGTTTTCCATTTACCAGGCATTCTAGGTACTTCATGACAAAGATCCCACAGTCAAGTGAGTCTTCTTCCTGCTGTGGACATAGTGGGTACTCCTGTCCCCACTGTGATAGTTGGTCCCCTTTTTCTGCCCCCCTGAAGAATTCGTGCACAATACCCACCTGCATTAAAAATACACAACTCTTATTAATCATCAATCAAAAAACATTAACCCTGTCAATCCACTACAAATAGAGTTACTTTTTATAGATTGCTTACCCATCTAAGGAATTCCTTTTTTGACTTGCCATTTCCACTCATTGAGTTATAAGACCGGCGTGCTCCATCCCTGAAACTTGCCTCGTACAAGTTCCAGTGGTTGTCATTGTTCAGTATGGTGAACACTGAGTCCATTGTGTCCCAATCTTTCATCTGGATGTTGAATAGTGGAGATAGCATGTCGATCTGCTCCATGGTTATGTTTTCAACATCAAACGCCAGCTTCTGCTGCAAATGCAAATTCACATCTATAAGTTTTAGTTTTATGTATATATTTTTGTATTTTTGATGTAATTTTGTATACCAATTTTGTTGTTCTTACCGAAGCATATGTGCTCAAGCAGTGCCATGACAGACCCTTCTTCCTCCTTTTGCTTGTGGTAGCTTTGAGCATCTGTACAAATCAATCCATAACCTGAAAAAAAACCACAAGCTTTCAAAGGGTTACACTACTATTTATTTGTTTCTTACTGGTGATTGCGTCATTTGATCTTTGTACAGTAGGGTGGCAAGGTCCTTCCCCGTGCACCAAGTGTCATCACTGAATCTCCATTCTCATTTTGACCTGCCAGATGTTATACATATTAGTTTTAGATATTGAATAAGCGATGTTTTATCTGTGTACACTTGAAAAAACAACAAATTCTCTTACATTTCTTCTATGTTGTCCATGAAGTGGTGGACAATTTCCCTAGTTTGTTTTGTTTTGAAATGCTTAAAACCAATGAAGTTTGACAGCTTGTGCTGTCAACAACAAAAGAGCAATCCATGTTAGAATCAATCTTCATTTTCCACTAGTTACACTATGCTGATATGTTGTACAGTTACTATAGACCATCGTACAGTTACTCTTTATGTTCCTACAATTACGTTTCTAATTCACAGAGTTACTCTAGACTATCGTAGAGTTACTCTTTATATTACTACAGTTACTCTACAATATCACATAGTTACTCTACTATATTTACACAGTTACTCAAGTATTGATATACTTTAAAGGAGATGCAACCTTACCTTTTCCTCCCTCCTCTTCTTCACGTTCTTCTCAATGCTGCCTATGATTTGTTGTTCCATCTTTGACAACTTTTTTCTGGGCTCCTCCTTCTGCCCTTCTTCTTCTTCTTCGATTATATTCTCTTGGTGTTCACCTATTTCTTCTTTGCTCTTTTCTTCTGCATCTCGTACAGACTTTCCATGGGTTGAACCTTCAGCTGATTTTTCTTTCTTCTCCTCCTCATCACCATTTTTCTTACCATCATTCTCATCTTCTGAGTCCTTCTCTTCCACATATTTTCTTCTGAAGCTCAGCCTGCCTCGTTTCCTCGGCGTGTCATCCTTATCCACACCTTCCTTCTCTACTTTGCCTGCCGTATCGACATCCTTCTCAGGTAGCACATCTAAACATCTTTGGGTTCTTGAACATTCCCCAATGTGAACCTCTCAATAGATTGTTCGAATCCACCGGCAGGTGACTGTGATTTGTCACCTTCATCTCCAAATTTTCTCCTCAGATTTCTATTCTCCTCTTCCAGCTCGACTATTCTATTTTCTAGCCATTTCTTCTCTCTCTACATTTCAGTGAATGCCTCAACATCTATTTTCGTGTAGATCTCCTTCTGCATCTTTAGCTCCTCCTTGAGTATGTGAATTCTTCTCTCCAAGTTGGAGTCCTCTGTAGGCACTCCTTTTCTGATGACTGACTTTGCTGGCCCCTTGTCTAGCTTTGCTTACTTTTCGCCCTTCTCTCCGCAAGGTAGTAGGGCATGTCCTTCATTGTTCTTGAAGCTTGCCATTAATCCCCTTGGTCTATCTTCATACTTTCACAAACATGTCCATAAAAAAAAATAAAAAATAATATTTCATAATGCAAAATTGTAGGATTATGTTGTATATTAGCTTTCATAACAAATAAGAAATATTCTTACATCCTTAGGCTCCACGACCCCTAAATCCATCAACTTCTCGACTGGCGTAGCCCACTTCTTTATCCTTGCCTTTGCGTCGAGGAACGTAGGCTTTGCCATCTTCGTCATCTCATATGCCCAAACCTGCATGTAAATAGAGAGAAAATTCAATGCATATGTAACTGCCCCCCATAGTCATCATTGTAACAATTTTGTAGATGAAGATAATTTTGTTCACTTGCGCATAGACACATCACACACCCTATTGTATAGAGGGTGGTTTTGCCTTTCTCCCCTTTCCTCCTGAGCTGGACATTCTGCTTCAGCATCTTCATATTCCTAAAGATACTCCCATGCACCAGCTTTTCCCAATTCATCAACGTCATTTCAATAACATCGTCTAGGTAGTGCATTATGTAGATTGGTGTG